>OY978460.1:23927067-24566292 GCA_963854805.1 Plagodis dolabraria | reverse complement strand
GCGGCTAAAATAGACCCCCTTTGAGAGTCACCTGCTTAGTGCAAATCAAATATACCAGTATATTATAAAATTTAATTTTATATTATTAATTCCATAATCCATCGTATTTTTACTATTATTGGTGTATAAGTAGAGCCGAGTCTATTCAAGGCACTTTATCCCTTGAACTGGCGGAAAACTGTTTTTGCCATGGTTCAATTGTTGTTAATGGTTTTATAAAGTACCTGTTCTGATTTTATTTACATTTCTCGACGCAAATAGTTTTAAATATACCTCAACTACTGCTGGCAATGTACAATCTTATTTGGCGTTTGCAAATGAAAGAAATATAGGTAAATATACATATTTCAATTGTTTTTATTGCATATATTGCATAATAAGCATTGCGATTCAACGGGGAAATGTTAAGTTCAATTTGTTCCTGCATTGCGTGCAAATTAAGTACATACACAAAATACATTTTGTTACTTAACGTGGTGTCTCACACGCTAAATAATTTAAATGTGGAATAGAATGTTTTCAATATTTTAAAGGATGTTTTTCAGTTTTTAATCACTGAGATAAAAAAATAGAGGCAAAATTGACACGTCTAAAAAACTAAAAACTGTTTACGCAAATACTTTGTTCGATGCCGTGGCCTTTTCGACCACCTGTAAATGTGTTAAAATAGCCCGTTCGACTCATATTTTCTTTTATATTTGTTCCAGATTTGGAATTTGCAATTTACTCTTGAACATTTAGGTACATTTTTATCTCTGGCGATCTTGTTTGAATACGCGCTTTGCGCTGAGAATATTTCTACATATACGAAACAACTAACAACTGCAAATCATACTACATAATAGGCGGCTTCTAGAAAAAAGTACTCGAGTGCTTTGTATATTACAAATATAAAGTTGATTTTTATTGCTACTTTAATTTAATTTGTGATGGTAAGTGATAATGGCTAGCCAGACAGGCGTTCGCGAAATGCTTTATAACTATGTTAGGAAATTCATGTCTACGACAGGATTTGAATCGTAGACCATCTGGACGGGAGTCCATAAAAAGGTATATACAGAACCTTTACTGCTTCAAAGAAAAAAACGTGATTTAGAATGTTCATCGTCATGAATAAATAAGAACAATATAAATATAAAAATGAAATAATTATTTTTTCATCCCACCATCTCGGAAAGAGTATTTTTAATCTTCAATATCTGAGTGGAAAATCCGTTTTTATTCTCTAGAGGATAAAGTAAATTGAATTTAGAACATCGTGTGCACTAAGTTTGTGAATTAAAAAAACATTAAACCTATTTACTGCTACCTCTATGGTGCCGAATATATCATACAACTTTTTTTTTAATTTGTTAAAAACTCAGACTCGGAACCTTCTTGGTGTTCTTTTTCAATTTGGCATTTAGTCATTTCCTCGCTGAGGTGGAATGAAAAGTTACGTGTTGCACTCGAGTGCAAAGATTTTTCACCTCGTGCTCTTTTGATTCCCTCGCTTACGCTCAGGATTCTAATTTTGAATCACTCGCTGCGCTCGTGATTCAATTTTAGAATCCTTCGCTTGCTCGGTCATCAAAATTGAACACGCGGTTAAAAAGCAACTTTGCACTCTTGTACAACAAATAACTATTATATAGTTGCAATTCAACGGTGCAATGCTGCCAGCATGCTGGGCACGCTGCAAACTGGGAGTAGGCTGGAGCATTTAGACTGCCTGTGAGTCTGCTATGACTTATAGGTTGGCGAAATGCTTTTATTGTAGTAGCTGTACTATTGTATATAGTTCGTAGTATTTTGTTTAATAAAGGCATACCGCTGGTTGTAGAAAATATTATGATATATATATATTTTATTTTACATTTCATTTTTACACATAAATAAAAAAATACAAAGTATAAATTCAGTATGAATTTGAACTTGAAAAAGTTTAAGCTAGTGGCATATTATATTCTTGTGACTCTCACTAACTCATTGTTCCACATAATGAAATTGCTAGTTTATGTACTTGGAATACATCATCCGGTTCATGAACAAAGAAGCCATTTTCTCCATCAATTACTGTTTTGTGAATCTGTGACTAAGTAAATTAATTTTAACTCGTAGCAAAAGTACTTTCAATCGAGCTTTCAGAAAGTAAATTCGATACCTAAGAATGCTACTGAAAGAATTCCAAGGGGACTAAATTTGTTGCGATGAACTCAGTGATTTGATGTCACCATAATAAGATCCAAATGACTCTTTCAAGCAGATTAGTTTTATTTTTAATTCGTTATTTTATTTCAGATAAGTCAAATTGCCGTGAAATTCTCAAGTTCATCCGCTACATAGAAGCTCGTCCTCTCAAATTTAAAATATACAAAGTGATTCCGCTCAGTGCGAATTTGATTGTAATGGTGCTCAGCTTTTGTGTCACTTATCTTATAATTTCTTTACAGTTAACTCATATTTACTTTTTTTTTAATAATAATAAAATAGTAGTTTATGTAACTGTCATATAATAGAGGGTATTAAAACATGAGTGTAGTTTTTTGAAACGAGCCGCAGGCGAGTTTCAAAACAAGATTACACGAGTGTTTTAATACCTAATTATATGCAGTTGCATACACTACTTTATTTAATCTCATGGCTATATTATTATTTTTTTACCTGTATTTCAACTCTCTGTGGTTATACGCTTTTCTTGATTTTTCTGGCAAAAGACTATTCGCCAGTTTCGTAGCTGTTTCTAGAATGTCAGGTGGAGTTAAATCATCAGTATCGTGGGTGTTGCTTGACATTTTTGCCACTCAAGTTTTATCTAACAAAATATTACTCAAATTCATATGTACGAAATAGCGCCAAAATGGAAAAAGTCTGTTATTGGTCTATTGGCTCGGAACCAGCGCAGCGCGTTGCGCGCGCATCTCGCTCACCATAGATAATGTGTACTTGAAACCTCCTTGGTCGGGACACATTGTACTTTAATAATTAAAAAATTGTTTTAAAGCATTGTTTTGTTAGGAAAACAATGCTTTAATTTAACTTTTTAATTTTCTTAAAGAAGTATGTACATAAAATATGCCAATAAAAGTCTGTATTTAATTTCATAATTAGAATATTACCGAATGAGATTATATAAATACATTTATTTGGATCTTTATTATAGCATTAATCACGTTTGTAGTACCACTTAGTGTGTGTTTCACGTGTAAACTTACAGCACTCCTTGCTGCGTGTCAGTGGAATAAGAGTTAATTTGTTTTAAACTTTGAAATAAAACTTTGAAATCGAAAAACAGGTTGTAATTTTACTTGCAGTATAGTTTCCTGGCACTTTATGGCGACTACGGGAAAGGGAAAAATGCAGCCATTGAAGTCGATTTGAGTGGATTGTTGGTAAACATAAAAGTTCTTTACCATCTTAACTCTAGAGGTAGCGGGTAGACTATCAAGTTAAAATTTTTGTTACAAACATAAACTTTTTTGTTTTTGTGAACAAGCGCGATGCTCACTTGATGTGAAACGGTAACCTCTGTCTATAATAGATACATTACATTACAAGTGTCGAACTGCACTGCGCTCGTCATCCTGAGATACACAGTTGTTAAATCTCACGTGCTTGTAATTTTTCTGGCTCTCAAGAACTGCTGCCGGAACACACTGTCGGGTGTTTATCGACAGATTTTTACTTGAGGGTAGTAGCTAGCCAGACGAGGATTCGCAAAATGCCACTCACACCATGCGGTGAAGCTTAAGGCGGCAGTGGTGTGGATCGAACCTTGGAAATCTCGCTCGGTTCTCATTGCTTCAAAAAGTCTTCAGTCTTGTTTTGCTAGGGTATAGGCGTATTGTACTGACGCTACATATTTGCTACGAAAAAAAAACCTGTTCTATTCACATAGTTTATTAGGTAGTAGGAACATAATAATATGAAATAATTCAGAATAGTTCATTTACCCCAGTTTCAACCGGTAGCAATTGTAGTAGGATTCTCTATACAAGTAGATTTTTTTTTGTGTCCTAATGCCCGATAATAGAACTGTCCAAATTATGGTCCGATTACTCTGAGTTTTCTTAACAGATTCAAAGGATTTATTTATTGATATTTGATTGTAGGTTTGAGCTTTACTTCAAAAACATTTGGCCAAAGATTACTGTGGTAAAATTTTTGTAGGCGCTCTGCCAAAACTATCACAATATTATCGAATAGAGTAATGGAAGTGATAAGAAGACAAATCAAATGTGAAAAATAAAATACGAACGCTTACATACGCTAATAATAACTTAGTGTCGTAATGAGATAGAACACTCATACATATTATAGACGACGTAAATAAATAATAATTTCGTGACCTCTAATTTTCATAATCAATGCCAATGTCACCGCTTGACCAATTTAAACATGAAATCAGAAATCAGATTTATTTTATTGAATAACTGTGTACATAAAGATGGTAATATTACAATGTTGAAGAACTTGTAGCGAAGTTTGCTTAGCCGTTCTGAATCGAGCAACGTCCGCCTCGGTCATGAGTTGGATGGGTGACCGCTGGTGACATTACTACTGAGCGCTTCCGTGCTTTGGAAGACACGTTAAGCCGTCGGTCCCGGTTGTTGTCTTAGGATAGCAGTCGTTATAGCATAGTGGTAGGGCATTTTGCGAATGCCCGCCTGGCTAGCTACCTCCGTCAAGTAGAAAATCTGTCGCCAAGCACCTAACGGTGTGTACCCCCAGCTGTCCTTGAGAGCCAGAATTCTAATGTTCTATAGCTAATGGTACAGAACCCTTCGTGCGCGAGTCCGACTTGCACTTGGCCGTTTTTTATGCCTTATAGGTTAGCGTTCGACTACTATATCACCTGATGGTACGTGATGATGTGGTCGAAGATGTTGTTCAGGCTAACCTAGAATGACTGGCTCTCAAGTACAGCCGGAACACAACGTTAGGTGCTTGGCGACAGATTTTGGTAGCTAGCCAGGCGGGCACTCGCAAAATACCCTATCACTATACTATAATGATTGCCATCCTAAGACGACAACTGGGACTGACGGAGTAACGTGCCCTCCGAAGCACGGAAGCGCTCAGTAGTAATGTCACTAGCGGTCACCCATCAAACTCATGACCGCGGCGGACGTTGCTTAACTTTGCTGAGTTATGAACAGCTAAGCAAACTTCGCTACGAGCGCTTCAAACAATCGTCAGTCAGTACTTTAGCAGGTGTTGCAGCCCATTATCTGGTATTTTAGGTTAAAATAACTTTATTTCTCATAAGAACCAATGTTCACTTCAAATGAGATACTTACAAAATATTGAATTTAAATAATATTCCTCTGGCTGGAAGCTATACAATGCTAGGATAAATTTGTTAGGTATTTTTTTCAGTTTATTCCTATAATTAGTGATGCTACTAAAGTTTTTTTTTTTCATTTGGCAATCTATTAAACATCTGTACTCATTCAAACAAAATTGTTTTCTATCCATAGTTAATACTCGTCTAAATCAGTTCAAGTTTGATTTTATTTTTTAAGTTGCAGATATTTTATCTTTGTGTGACTGTTAGGTTAGAGTGTATGGATTGCATTACAGTATTTCCGTTCATCACCTCTGAATCCCACAGGAAATTATGTAAAGTGAAATTCGAATCCGACAACCTACGGAATATTTTTCTATTAAATATAGACCTATGTACAAGAAAATACATTGTAATAAATTGTTTCAAGTAACAGAATAATGTCCTTGATGAGGTGGAAAGAGGGTAGTGGTTGTAATACCATTAAAAGCATTACTAAGGTGGGTGGCGTCACAAAGGCAAGCCAAATAACCTGTATACTCGCAACGGCCACCACTAAAACAAGCACCAGTGGTGGCCGTTAGATTAGTGAATTATTTTTTGTCCCAACGGCCATCAGTGGCGGACGTTGGGACATTAAAATTGTTATTTGTTATACAAGAGTGCAAAGTTGCTTTTTAACCGCATGTTCAATTTTGATGACCGAGTAAGCGAAGGATTCTAAAATTGAATCACGAGCGCAGCGAGTGCTGTTTCTGTAGAGTTCCGAGTCTGAAACAGTAGTTTTGTAGAGTTCCGAGTCTGAGTTTTTAACAAATTAAAAAAAAGTTGTATGATATATTCGGCACCATAGAGGTAGCAGTAAATAGGTTTAATGTTTTTTTAATTCACAAACTTAGTGCACACGATGTTCTAAATTCAATTTACATTATCCTCTAGAGAATAAAAACGGCTTTTCCACTCAGATATTGAAGATTAAAAATACTCTTTCCGAGATGGTGGGATGAAAATAATATTTATTTTCAGTGTTTTGTCACTGTAATCTACTTATAGCAAACTAGCTTTCCGGGCGCGGCTCCGCCCGCGCGTATGTCGGTTATCGCGCAAAAACATTAACCTCTTTTTGCGCAGTCGGATAAAAACTATCCTACGTTTTTTCCCGGGTCTCAAACTATCTCAATACCAAATTTTATTCAAATCGGTCCAGTAGTTTTGGCGTGAAAGCGTAACAGACAGACAGAGTTACTTTCGCATTTATAATATTAAGTACTGAAGTACTGATGTATATATAATTAACTAACAGATTGCTAACAATATATATATATATATATATATATGTTGAATTCGAAGGCAATACTTCTTACAATATTATATGAACTTGTGTCACGTCTTCTTCGTTACTAGAGAAAACACACTGCACTAACCCATATTAAAGTGTCACAAGATGATGATGAATTCTGTTAACTCGATTTCCTAATGCATTTACAATGTGGTACCCAGCAAACAAACTTTTTAAGTTACCACAAAAAAAATTGGATCAAGTGAAATATGTCGGTCACTGCCGAAGGACTTACAA
The DNA here is from genome assembly GCA_963854805.1 of Plagodis dolabraria. Lineage (NCBI taxonomy): Eukaryota > Metazoa > Arthropoda > Insecta > Lepidoptera > Geometridae > Plagodis > Plagodis dolabraria. The sequence continues at coordinate 24,559,450 of OY978460.1, read as the reverse complement.
AAACCGAAATGATTTTATAAAACTAATATAATTAAAATATAACTTTAAAATGTATTATCACAAATCATGTCTAGGTTCGAACGAGGTAGATACCAAATTGAGATCGTGTACACGGGGCGACACGAGGCGAGCGGCGACACGAGGCAAAAGTGCTGTAACTGCATAAGCAGAAAATGTTACGCATGACACAGTTATTTTTGTATAAACTGATATGTGAGGTAAAATTATTGTTAGCTGCCATGTTGTTTATTATATTTATGGTAGGTATAAATCAATAATTTAAAATTTATAAAACACATAATATTCGTTTATTATTCAAACCTGCATCCCGCTTGACACACCGGGTGCTTCAACCACTCGAATATCGAAAATAATATTACGCGGTGACGCATGATCATTCCCAGGGAAGCCCAGGCAGGCAGCTGGACATTTTTTTTTCTTTTTTATTTCTGGTCTTAAGGCAGATTTAGACAGATCCAGTGACTGGCGCCGAAACCGAGACAAGCCAGCGCTGACCAGAAAAAAACCCCGTGTAAATTGATTTCAAGTCAATCCAGTGGCGGGAAGTCAGCGCTGGCTTGTAAATTCACACACGAATATTTAGATGCCAGTCGGCGCCCCCCGCAACCCGCGCCCACCCGCACCAGTGACAATTTTTAGTTAATTCAGTTTCAAGCATTTCTGCTACCTCATTAAATAGTAAAACGGTAAAATTTTTCAACAAAAAACTTCATCGTTGTTTTTTTCGTCCATTTCGCGAATTCATTTTTCTTCACTGACTTCAGAAACGTGTGCTCACTGTGAAAACTAGCCGCGACTACTGACACCATGTAAACAGTGGAAGCCAGTCTAGGCGCGAGCACGGCGCCTATAACTGACTTGTGCACTGACTCTGTCCAAAATTGTCTTAATATTAAGATAATGTTAAAGTATCTGCGCTAACCTAGAATTACTGGCTCTGATGAACAGATGCCGGAACACAGGGTTAAGTATATGACGATAGAGTCCCATCCAAGTCATGACCGCAGCGGAAGTTTCTCTACTTAGTTGCTCAGTTAATAATGACTTAGTAATCAACTAATAATCTAATATTTAACAAGTCCTTTTCAGTGAGCTCTATCGATCAAGTGATATGATAAATTATGTTTTTTAATACTTTTTAAGTAATGAACCGGAAACAATCTATTAGAAAGTTGTTGATTGTAATTATAATTATTTGCAGCAATCATTTAATAGAGTTTTTTAATCACCGTATTAGTCATTCGTCTGTTTTCATAAAGGTTACACGTTTTTCTGTCTAAATTCGATATGAATGTAAATGTTCACAGTGAAAAAACAAACAAATTGGTTATATTTCTCAAAATACTTCACGTATGTTTTGGTTATGATTATGGAATATTCGTATATAAATCTTTTAAAATAAAATGTCTAGTAAAATGTTTATGTTTACTTCAAACTTTAATAATGATTATTGTATTTATCAATGGAGTAAAAAATGACGAATTATTGACTAGAATATGGTTCAGCTTTCAGCTTCTACAATATTTTATTAAGGTTATAATTTTTGTATTCTTTCGATCAGATGCAACTTTAGTAAAATTTCATGAACATATGCGTCAAATTGATCTCGAATTGAAATGTCACGAAGCATATCGTTTTGTAGAAAAAAGGATTATTGTATCAGTTTTGTTAACGACGTGCTACAGATGTTCTATTAGCACAATTTATTGTTTAACCCACGAGGATGCATGTTTGAAGCCCTTCTGGGCTGCTGTATACTATATATTAATAATAATAACGCTAGATTTTGTTCTAATTACTAACTCCTACATATATTACGCCATAAATTATCGCCTGAAGATATATGTGAAAAATATTAATGAGGCTAACATTGAGCTATTTCCATCATTTCGCCTTCTCTATAAGCTGATCGCAGATGTCACCGAGAACTTCAAAAGTGCTTATGATTTTGTGGTACGTTCCGTGACAAATTTCTATTATATATTTTTTGAAACAGAAAAGGAATTTTATTGTATTTAATTGTTTACAGATTCTTGCAATAAAAAACATTTAGAAAATTGACCGTTGCTTTATGTTGGTGACTAATATTTTTATTTGTTCACAGTACTTCACCGAAATTGTTTTCTTGGTACCGCAAATCATGTTGGGAATGTTACATGCTATTTGGCGTATGCAAATTAACGAAATGCCGGTAAATATACACGATTTTAATAATGCATCTTTGATTAAAGCGTTTGAATGTGCACAAGTCTATATTGCTAAAATATTATGGATATGTTTTACAAGTGCTTTTGAATTACGAAATCCAGAAATCAAAAGTCTATATGTACCAGAACGATGAATTTTGAGAATTAAATCGGTAAAATGTGATGGGCAAGGTGGGCCAAATACAGGAGTAAAATAGTTCATTACAAAATTATTCGCATACACAGTGATTCATTAATTTTATTTAGAGCATTAATTTTATTTGTATACACGTCACTATGCGAGCTCATGTTATATTCCAATATTATTATACCATGCACCTACATGTATATTGTGATGATTCCAAGTTTAAATAAAAGCAAGAGCTGTTTTTGCTTTTATTTTGAAGCAGTGGTGGTTCAGTGGCATTGGCTATGGACTGCCGCGCAGCAGGTCCATAATTCAAATCCTGACGCGGGCTTGAGCTTCACCGACTGGTGGAAGGACATTTTGCGAATGCCCTCCTGGCTAGCGTCTACCCTCAAGTAGAAAATCTGTCGCTAACGGTGTGTTCCAGCAGCTGTCCTTGAGAGCCAGTAATTCTATGTTAGGCCTGTTAACACCTTTGACCACATCATCACTTACGATCCCGTGAGATTGTGGTCAAAAGGCTATATTAAGCCATTAAAAAGAAAAAAACACCAATATAGTCTCTCATCTCAAGCGGTCATGAGATTAACTAGTCGTATGAAAGTTGTTAGCGATGATATGGTTTCTATAAAGGACCATATTTTCAAGCGACCTGCAGTGTCAGATGCTGGTGCTATTCACGAATAATGTTATTTGAAACAATATTCGATAGGACTATTTCAGTGGATGATAATTTGTTGAAATTTGTTTCAGGTTTGGCAATTGCCTTTTACTCCTGAACATTTGGCTACAATACTTTCTCTGGTTGTTTTACTTGGACCTGCGCTTTGCGCTGAAAATATTTCAACACAAACTAAACAACTGCAAGTCATATTACACAATAGACGGCTTCTGGAAAAAGGTATAACATAGCTTTTTATAAATACTGCAGATATATCATGTAATCCTAATAAACCTACACATAGTATTAATTTACTGTCTTCAATATGCATCGGATTTATTACTGCTGATAGAAAACGGCGTTATTTTAATGTTGATCATCTATTAAAGTTAGTATGCTGTTGAAACGTAGTCATGGTGCTCGCAATTGTACCAAAATATTAAAAACTCAAAACAATTATAATCCATAAAAACGTATTTCTATTGTTTTTATTTCAGATGAAACTAAATGTCATGAAATACTGAAGTTTATCCGCTACATAGAAGCTCGTCCTCTCAAATTTAAAATTTACAAATTGATTCCACTCAACGCTGATTTGATCATAATGGTCATCAGTTTTTGTGTCACTTATCTTATCCTTGCAATACAGTTTACTCATCTTTATTAAAAAAAAATTAATTTGTGATATATGTACCACGTTAATCACGTTTGCTGTAGTTTGCGGTTAGTGTTGATCACGAATTGCACATAATATATTGCCTCAGCCAGGCCATTTATGAATCCTATTTTGATAACTGAATATACTTATTGAAATAAAATATTACAATTCATCATTAATCTGAAGTTTTATTGAATTTACTTTAAAACTGGCGTGAAACCCTGCGCGCTCTGGCTAAAAAAATAGGAGGGTACGGGCCATCGCTCTCTGCAGTGTTTGCTGACGTTTTACTGCTAAATTGGCCTGCGGAGTCGTAGACGAAGAGATGGCCCAATATCTGCAGCAACATGAACTAGGTTTTAACTAGTGCCTGGGGTGTTAGGCAGCTATCCATCCTACTCAGGCTTACGTGGGTAATGTGATCCTACAACAAACTCTAACTGCTTCGTACTTAATATTCCCCACTGAAGGGAGGGGATAACAAAAAAGAAAGATTTTTAATACTTCATCTTCTTCATGAAAATAATTAGCCACAAATCACAAGCACGAAGACGTCAACAAAAAGGTAAGGCATAAGACACAAATGTCTTATTAGAAGTGAAGTAATTATATGACAGCTCCGGCGCTGTGGGTACGCATGCGCTTTATTCTTCTCGCTACCTTGTCACAGCGTACTCGCTCATTTCCCCCCCGGCCGTTTACAATTTTATCCAGGAAATAATAGTACTTACACATTTTGCACTTTTTTACACGACTGCCCAAAGGAGAGTTATGTTTTTAGGGTTCATGTATGTATGTATGTTTGTGAGTTTCTTTATTCCACCATAATATCGTAACGGCTTAACCGATTTTGATGTTTGTGGTATCATTAGAAGCATTGAGTTATTCCGGGTAACATAGGCTAGTGAAAATCAAAAATAAATTAAATAGGGGGCCATAGTTTATGAAATTAAAATAAATTTTAAAAAAAAATCGTGAAAATTTTACAAATTTTACTATCACCGTCTAGAGCTTGCTTAGTACATAACAAAAATATATAATAGTAGTATTCAATATACATTGGTTCACTAATATCAAAAGTAATAAATATTGTCTTATCCGTTTCTACACTTGCTTCTTGTAGACACAAGTAATACAAATAAATTAATCACCGGCATGCGGCAGGACAGAGACCATGCGTTTTTTGACCGGAGAACGCCTTCAGAGAGAAAGACATTTCATACACAACTACAAGAAATGATTATTTTGGCAGTGTTAACATTTTACTGTTAAGTGACTTGATGCAGCTTTCACTAGTAGCTAAATCCGTCAGCGGGACATACTGAATCAGACTCAGAATCATTTATTGCATACTACTGCTTTAAACAACCGCCACATTTAATTGCTGAAATAGATTTATGGGCGTTATATAGCTTCTGCGAACTGCCACAGAATGTGAGGCAAGCAAACGACACCACATTTGTCGATATTTTGAATAGTTAACGGGTTGGAATCCTGAATCATCGTAGAGTATCACTTACTGGACCAGATGGCGAGTGTGTGCGAAAATTTCCCACAACAACACGACAGGTGGATGACTCGAACCACCAAATCAAAATAAAACGATGACCATCGAACTTTGCCAAAATTTGCCGGATGTTTGACGAGGTAGCATCAGATACATCCGTAGAAGCTAAAATCAAAGGTCAGCAGCGGCCAAAACTCGGGTTTTGGTTATTTTTATTTATACTTTCTGATCCCAATAAAAGAGGAGGTATTGTTCCATTCTTAAAAGTTACTATTGGTTCTAGGGTAATATTGTGGAAAAATATTAAATTTGGACACGACTTGGTAAATGGCGCTATGGGGGTCATCCGAAAATTCGTATGGCCAGCGCTACGTCGTAACCGGGAGAGTTACCGCAAGCCGTTTTCGTTGAGTTCTATGGCAAAACGATACGTGGCAACACAGTCAGTTTGGGTGTCAAAATTGAGCCTAGCACTGTCGAATTTGACGCGTTACGGGGTCAAGGTAAAGTCGAGCGGTACATGCTACCACTGATGTTATGTTGGGTTGTGACAGTGCACAAACTGCAAGGAACGACACTGGACAGAGCCGTCGTGGATCTAGGCGCTAAATTTTTTGCCAAGGGGCAAAGTTTATGTTATTTTACCTGGGACAGACTGTCCAGTTAGGTAGGTCCAACTTCGAAAAAGAGGACGCCTGAAGAACCTAACTCGGATGGGCAGCGTTCGGGAAGTTACGCGACATTTTCTCGTCAAAGATCCCGCAGAGCCTGAAGACAGAAGTCGTCAACCAGTGTGTATGCCTAGTGATGACATATGGCACCGAGACGTGGACGACGTGGTCCTTAACTGTGGTCTTATGGACAAGCTCAGAGTCACTGAACGAGCCATGGAGAGAGCTATGCTCGGAGTTTCTTTGCGCGATAAAATCCGGAACGTGGATATTCGCCAAAGAACCAAAGTCACCGACATAGCTTTCAGAATTTGCAAGTTGAAGTGGCAATGGGCGGGCCACATTGCTCGACGAACTGATAACCGATGGGGAAGAAAGGTTCTCGAGGGGGTACCATGGTATACCGGAAAACGAAGAGTTGGTAGCCCCCCCACAAGATGGACTGACGATATCATTAAAGTCGCGGGTAGCCAATGGTTACAAGCGACTAATAGCCATTCTTTGTGCCGTTCTATGGGGGAAGCCTTTGTTCAACAGTGGAAGTCTTGCGGCTGATGATGATGATGAAAGTTTATGTCGCTCTTAGTCGCGTCCGACAGCTAGAAGAATTGGTGTTTTAGATCCACGAAAGCTTACAACGAGCCCCATGACAAAAAGTATCTGCAAGAACTGAAAAACCTCAAAGTTATCATTTACAATTAATAAATCATAAAAAATATATTTCGCTTATATTTTGCATGATATTAATTTCCAAAAAAAATAAGTTATGTTTCGTGGCACATTGTACGTTTGCAAAAATATTGTTTTATCACTAAAAGGTACGAAATAAAAAGAAATAATTTAAAAATTAAAAAACACGCCTGCCGTGCCAAAAAGTGAACTAAAAAATTACAAACAAGTTACATGATTTTAATGTTGAATGGCTACAATGTAGGTACTAAATAGATTATATTTACTGTGCAATTAAAACACCATTGAACCCAGAAATGGAGAATAGATAACCAACCTTTACGTTGCAGTCGGGGGACAGTTACTTGGAATAGTTCTTTACATGTCCCCCGACTTCGATGAAAATATTGGTTATCTATTCTCCATTTCTGGGTTCAATGGTGTTTTAATTGCACAGTATATATAATCTATTTAGTACCTACATTGTAGCCATTCAACATTAAAATCATGTAACTAGTTTGTAATTTTTTAGTTCACTTTTTGGCACGGCAGGCGTGTTTTTTAATTTTTAAATTATTTCTTTTTATTAGAAAATATCACATCCACAGCACGTAATACACGTATGATTATATTGTTTTAACTAACTTTAACATTGCAAATATTTAGACACAAACTTTACAAAATACGCCGCGTATTTTGCCTCCTTTTTACACGACTGCCCAAAAAAGGGAGAGTTATGTTTTCAGGGTTCATGTATGTATGTATGTTTGTGAGTTTCTTTATTCAACCATAACTTCTAAGCCGCTTAATCGATTTTGATGTAAGAGATATCGTTAGATTCGTCTTGATAACCAAAGTAACACTAAGTACATAAAATAAATCGAAAAACAAACTGGCGGATTTTAGACCCCATTTTGTGGGGTAAAAAAAATATTTTTCTTCCATACCCATCGAGAGGGGTATCAAAATGAACAGCTTTAAAAAACGATTCCATAAATATATATAACTTGCAGTTTTAATTGCAATGGAACGATAATTTGTTCAACGAAAATAAGTAATTTGCAGTCGGGTTTTTTACTTCTTAAATTAATATTTAAAAAGTAACAAGTTATTTCACACTTTTGAGTGTTGAAGTTACTTACACCATTTTAGGTTATTTTTATATTAGCTTATATTTATATTGACATATTGTTAAGCGTTTTAGAAACTGGATTTTAGTAGCGCCATAATAAGGTTATGGTGCATTTTATTTTCGTTAAAGGGCTACACTGACTTTATCTTGCATGTACATGTGAGGCAGTAATTATAACAATATCCACCCAACGTGTCCTTGAAATATATATATTGATTAATATTTTATGATATGAGCTTTTTAGATATATGAACTAAAGGTTGCTACTTACGATAATTAACTGTATGTAGTTCATTTAATTTACGTAAGTATATCAATCACCTCATTGACTTATATTGATTACTGTGTTCAGACATTTTTCATGTAGCCTATTTCGTGCTCGTCTTTGTGTATTCATTCGATATGAATATTTATTTTTACATTGAAAAGTCCAATATCTTGGTCATATTTTTTAAAATATTCCAAGTGTGTTTTGGTTATGACTATGGAATATTCGAATATAAATCATTCAAAATAAAATGTGTGGCAAAATTGTTAGGTTTCTTTCAAAGTGTTTTATGGTTAATTATATTTTTCAGTGGAATAAAAAGCAATTACTCCATCGTGATAATATCATGGATGAGCATTCAGCCTATTCAGTATATATTCAATGTCTTAATATTCATTTTTATGCGGTCTGATGCAAGTATACTAAATTTTCATGGACGTACTCATCAAATTGATCTTAGGCTGAAATCTTACGATGCGTATAAATTCGTAGAAAAAAGGATCATTGTGTCGATTATATTAGTTATATGTTATAAAAGTTTAGTATGCAGTATTTATTGTTTAACTCACAAGGGTGCATGTATGAAGCCCGATTGGGCATATGTCTTATATATATTAATAACGATATCGTTAGATTTTGCCATTATTACCAACTGTTATACATTCTATGCGATGAATTACCGGCTTAAGATATTTATTAATAATTTAGAAGAGGCTGAGACTGTTTCATTGCCTTCGTTTCGTCATCTGTATAAATTGATTGCAGATGTTACAGAGCACTTCAAAAGCGCTTATGATTTTGTGGTAAGTATTTTAATGAAACATATATTTCTGTTAAAATAAATTGATATAATTCAAGTATTATCATACTGATCATATATCTAATTGCTTTTCATTAGGTATTTATAATTTTCCTAATTAATTATTCTTATGAATAACATCAAAATGCCTGTATAAATTTACTTCATTTATAACTAATAATGCTTTGAAAGTCAAACCATAGTGGTATCTGTCACACAGTATATTTTTCTTTCGTTTCTATACATGACGTCATTCATCATTATAAGCTTATACCAAAAAAAATTTAAATCTATATTAATAAAAAAATAAGTCAAATCGAACAATTACTTTGAAAGTCAGTTGCACCAATATATAATATATAACAAGAAGCATATATAATTATTTTTATGCCACAGGCGGCATATCAGTACAGGCCGTCTGATGGAAAGCGATCACCGTCGCCTATGGATATTTGTAACACCCGAAACATCACATATAAGTTGCCGACTTTTAAACGTCTCTGTTGACTTGCATTTTGAAGACACCTATGACATAAGTAGTTGCTCAGAAATACCTTAGAGGAAAGTTCATTTCACATTCTGCAGATGTAAGGCAGACAAGGTCACGTAAATCGCATAATGTGTGATCTCCACGCGGCTATAATATGTGGATTAGCTTTCTGGTGACGGTGGCTAGTGCGGCGAGAAAACCACGTCGCCGATACAAAAATATCCAACGTCTCTATGTATAATGAGTGGCTCTAGGAGTTTGGAAAGCTTGGGGTTGTTGACAATTCATCAATATGACAAATTTTTTGAAGCGCTCAAAGCGAAATTTGATCTCTCCAGCGGGCAGGAGTTGGATGGGTGACCGCTAGTGAAATTCACCACACCATCACATCATCAATTACCATCAGGTGAGATAGTGGTCAAAGGGTAGCCTGTCAGCTATAAAAGAAAACAAAAAAATCGGATAGCTGTACGCTGTAATGCATCAAGTAGCTCAAGCTGATACTTGGTGCTCCGTTCCAAAGGTGAGAGCAATACGTAAGGGCGGACTTGTACTTTATAAAGCAGAATCCTTTAGCTCGACGTGAAGTAGCGCTTTGCTTTATTAAGCCCTCCAAGCTTCTTGGACGTGAGTTTAGCTTTAGGTGAAATCTGGTCGCGGAACTGTACAGTCAGAGAAAAGTCAACTCCCAGTATTCCAATAAAATTGACTGAAACCGAGGAGCCGCAACACGCACAAACCTTATAGTTTATGCGGGGTTTAACTGAACCAAGTTAAGTTTCCCTCAATTCAAAATTTGTTCTACAGAATTCTCTACCTCAGATACCAGTTTCTTTTTACTTTCGTTGATAATGGCGCTAAGAGTATTTGCAAGACCATCGCTAGTATTATTGTCCGCATAACAATGCATATTGCTAGTATGCAACATGTCATTGATGTGAGGAATAAAAAACGTTAGCAGTTAGTACTCCAAACTCCTATTGTACTAAGGTTGGTAATAAATATATTCGATGTACGCAAACGTGTTAATCGAAATTCCGCATTATACATTTGAGATGGACAAATACACAAAATTAATCGTGCAATAATTTGAATTTGTTGACTTTCTTAATAAATTCCTAATAAATTATGAAATGGTTGACTTTCTTGTCTGAACACTGTGTCACGAGTGTAAATTATGGAGTTGTCTATCAGTTCCTAGCCTGCTTAATTGCCCGCATATGTTTATAATATTCATTTGAATTATACTAAATATGCAATATTCAATATTCAATTTATGGTGAGTTTAATGTTGTTGGTATTTTGATTTCAGACTTAAGATACAATAAAATTAAAAGTCAAGTTTATATATTGTCTTAAGTCTAGGGTCTTAATATTTTATCAACATAAGAGAATCTATCATATAATTACTGTAGGTACCTACTACGTTTAAAGGTCTTTTAAAAAATAATACCAAAAATAATAAAACATTTACTAATATTTGTAAATATTATTGATTACAGCTCTACCGCGTGCTAAGCGAAAATCATATTTTACAAAATATTGTAGTACAAAATGATTTTTTTTTCAAGACGAGCTGTTCCATAACGTTAACCGTAGGCTCAACCTAACCTTAGATTTTTATAGGAAGGAACTGCGTCATTTATTTGAGGAAAATACTAACACTATTTCGCTAGCACAATAGCATCAGCAATGTACCCACAGCTGCTACGTGAATGTTAACAAAATAACTTTAAATAACATAGTAATTAAACAATTTTAAACGGTTTAAACACTTTGCAGTGATCGTGGTCACGGGGTGACCACGATCACTGCAAAGTGTTTGAAACGTCGCGTCGGGACAAAAATAATGACAAATATACGCGATTTAAACCGTTTAAAGTTGTTTAATTACTATGTGTAACAATCGCGAAAACCTAAGACAACATTAACTTTTAATAACGATAATATTAAAACATTAGGCTTTCCTACCATGCGCATCAAACTATTCTTTTAACTTCTAGTTGGTGCTTTTTTTTGTCACTTATTTAGCTATAATATTTTGTTTACAGTACTTCACACAAATAGTTTTTTTAGTACCCGAAATCATGGGAGGAACGTATCATGCTATTTGGCGTATGCAAATGTACAAAATCCAGGTAAATTTATAATATATTTTATTGTATCCGAATGGGCAGTAGAAAAGGAGATGATAACTGTAGGGCAGAGCTGTCTAAGCAGCGCCCTTATTTTTCTGATATTTTTGCCTCACTTGATTGGGAGCGAATCTATTGCCATTTACCTGACAACTTCCGGCCTTCAACTGATAATAGTTAGGAGATAGCATATCAACTAGGTTTTTTTAGATAATTAGCATAAACAATAATAACAAATAAAAACAAATCCTAGAGGAAAACATTTTTTGACTCTTAACGTTAATAAAACAAAATATATTACATTCTCAAAAACAATTGCCTCTAGCCCTCAAAACAGCCATGAACTCAAATTTCACTCATGCTCTCGGACCTCTAGTTCAGACGATAGATGCACTTGCACCTTAATCGAACGTGTTACTAAAACAAAATACTTAGGAATAACACTAGACCAAAACCTATCCCATACAGACCACATTCATGATATATCAGGTCGCGGAGAAAGCTCATATTTATTATGAAGAAGTTAAGAGATTGTACGCCTTTAGATATTCTGGGACAAGTCTATCTCGCTTTATGCCAGGCAATCCTACAATACTGTATTTCTGTATGGGGGTGTGCAGGGAAAAGTAATTTTATCATAGTAGAAAGAGCCCAGAGAGCTCTCATTAAGCTAACACTTAGAAAACCCTTCAGATACCCAATTAATACACTCTATCATGAATTTAATGTCCTCCATGTTCGGCAGCTTTTTATTCTAAATGCCACAGTAACAGTTCATAGAGAGTTTCTTAAGCAAGCAGACTGCAAATTCTTACAGTCGCGGCGAGTCTTACGTCTCCCATTACTGCTACCTCTTTACTAGCTAGACGACGTCCAGCTTTTTCAAATGTTAACACATATTTTTTTTTTATTATGGGATAGGATGGCAAACGAGCAGGCGGCTCACCTGATGGTAAGTGATCACCGTCGCCCACAAACATCCGCAACACCAGAGGTCTCGAGGATGCGTTGCCGGCCTTTAAGGAGGGAATATGCTCTCTTCTTGAAGGTTCCTAAGTCGTAACTGTTCGGAAATACTTCACTTATAATACATACAATAAAGTTAATAAAATATTATGTGATGTTACAAACAAAAATGTATTCTTATGTAAAAGAACAGTCAAAGAATGGCTCCTAACACTATCATATGATGAAACTGAAAACCTAGTATAAAAAGCAACTATTTGTTTCACAACATACACACACACCTGCAAACCACATGACACACATACACGCACGCTTAACTCATACATCCCACACTCACACATACACTACTACCTAAGTTTCTACAGTCACACTATCTAGCATAGCTTAGCATTCTGATAACATTTGGCACTTATACATTAGTAGCCCATATTAATCTTCTTCCAATCTTATATAAAATATATATTATCGACGTTTCCAACATATAACTCTTAACAAATTAAAATCATAGTGGTAAACCTGCAGCACATAATATGCAAACGTATTAGATAATCGTATCTCAGAGGCCCAAGATACAAGCTGATGCTTAGTTTGGGTCTCAATGTCACCTTGTGTCCAGACAATTACGTAGCATCTTATCCACCGATGAACTAATATGTACCACGAAATTGTGAACCTTTTTTGGAAATATTTTTTTATTATTATTAAGTATTATTATTATTAATACATTTAATTTGAATTATATACTTGTTTAAGGTTTGGGAATTGCTGTTATCACCAGAAAATTTCAGTTCAGTTATTTATATGGCAATATTAATCGCACCTGCTCTTTGCGCTGGGAGTCTTTCGACACAAACTGAAAGACTGAAAGTAATATTACAAAATAGACGGCTGTTAGAAAAAGGTGTTTATATAAATAAACTTATTTGGAAGCGTTCATTATAATTATTATTTCAGTGCCTATAATTTTGTATTTTTTTTATATTTCAGATGATTCAAAATGCCATGAATTGCTCTCGTTTATTCGCTATATTGAAGCACGTCCTCTCAAGTTTAATATTTACAAAGTGATTCCGCTCAACGCTAATTTGATTGTAATGATCTTCAGCTTTTGCTTCACTTATATTATAGTTTCGTTACAGTTTACTCATCTATATTAAATATATGTGTTTTTATCAAGTTTGTTGCTAGTGTCAGTTTTTACGAGGGCACCCCAGTTTTGTAACATCGCAAGATAATTTTGTTTATATAAGCTTTAAATAAAAAATTAAATATAAAAAAAATTATGTAAGTTATTCTAACCGAAGATAAAAAGAAATTAACTCAGAACTGTGAAATAATATTTTTATATTTGAACTACATTACATTACTTGTTGTAAGGAGTACCATGTCAATCAAGATATTCTGATCTCATTTTTATGCTTAGACTTTCACAAGATAATTTTATGTCGTAAACAATTTACTATAAAGTCGATCGTTTTTTATATTCAAATTTAAATGTTTATCAGCAGAATATATAATTAAATTACATTTCAAGTTTGTATATAGTAATGTTAGCTTACTGTATTCAGCCTGCAAACAGACGTGGAAATTTTTAATATTTTATGTTAATTCAATTAAAGTAACATAAAATGTCATGTCTATATAATTACCATGATGAAAATAATTTATCAGATTTACACCACTTAGTTAAGTTCATGTATTCTTTCGGGCTGTTAAGGGCAAGACAGTAGTCAAAATAATTTCTAATTCGGGCGGAGCTAAAAGAAATAGGCGTTAACTTTTAACTCATAAAAATATTCAGTCGCACGGCGCGGCGGCATTAGTCGCCGTACCACGGATAGCATCGCTAAAATTGTAGAGTTTCGTGTGCTATTAGAAGCGGCAGAACAGAAGTGTACATAACAACATTTTATCTGCAGTTACTGCGAACCTATACGGTAAAAAATATCATCGCTTGTAAGTATAGAAATATTTAATAGACTAAGCGAAGTGTGGTCTCGGTGGAGGTCTGAGCAGTGTATATTTCCCAGTCATTATCTCGATTGCCTGATCCGATTTTCTTGAAATTTTGTTAGAAAAGTGCCTATCTTCCATATCAACATAATTTGCAAGTAAAAGTCTTAATTGTTTGGTGGTTAGCAGAGATTATAAGATCCATAAAACGAGCTTATAATTTAAAATTGTAGATAATATTTTAAAAACATAAATGGAACCGACTTATGTTCCTGATAAGTGTGAAATTACTTGTCAAAGTTGGTACCGTGTTAGTTCAAAAGTCAGTATTGTGCTCAAAAAAGTAGTTCGATTTCATGAAGCGGTACGAAACGTAGCTTGTATGTGTAGAAAATACACATAAAACAGTACTACTACAGTAAAGACATTCAACCAACCACCGGGTTGGTGCGGATAACGTCCTGGAGCATATCTGTGCCTGTAGGACTTACATTGTACCTACACATGTGTTTTGTTGTTGTTATTCATAGTTCTATGTATACATTATGTGTTCCTTACTGCTCCAACATGTTAAACGTTTTTTGAAATAAAATTATTATTATTATTATGTATGATAACGCTCATGTAGAAAAAGCGAAGAAAGTGTGTCAGTGTTTTGGTAAGCAGAAAGAAATGTGTAGACTGAAGGGAAAATGGTGAGAATGTGTATTTAATTTTAAACAACCTTGTTTACAAAACACTGTCAAATAATTTGTGTTTGGGCTTACTGTAATATTTCTATAAATCTATAGGTGAAATGTAATGTATAGGTATAATTTCAGTTCTAGAAAGTCATTACGAAATTTTAAAGTAGTTATAATATCGTAAATAAACGATATTTATAACTCACTGAACTCAAGAACTCGTTCACAGTTTGTGTTGCTACAAGACGTTAATGGAGCACTTTATACTTTCGTTTATTTCTCATTGTATTACAAATCTAAAAAAAAATACAATTACGTTTCTTATGTAACCATAACTTTTTAATTATTTGTTATGTACTTATATGCTAACAAGTTTATCAGGCAGTGTCTCATTTATTTTTATGCAGTATGAAATAACATAGGTACAAATAATAATATAATAAAAGTTCAAAATTTTTTTTTTTTTTTTTTTTTTATGCTTGTTAGTTTAGCCTTTGACCACTATCTCACCTGATGGTAAGTGATGATGTGGTCGAGGATGTTGTTCAGACTAACCTAGAGTTACTGGCTAAGTTACTAGTTACTAGTTATCTTACTACTACTAGTTACTTATATAAGTATTATCCCAATGCAATGCTCAATACAAAAGATAACCGTAATGAAACCGCTATATAAGATTCACCCTACCGCTACTAAAAGTGGTACAGGCAGAATCGTACCAAGTTTCTGAGTCACATTGGTTAAAGAACCCCACTCGTAGGTGCTTCGGTTATCGCGGCCATTCATCATGGAGACATTGGAGATTGGATTTTAACATTTGGAGATACGGAAAATACTCCCAACTTCTCAGCCTTCGGCCTTGCAAGTTACTGACTCGGCCTAGACTGCAGCCTCACCTTGCACTCGCCCTTCGAACTCACGCACCATCCGTGCTCTAAATGCAATATGATAAATAAGAAGAGCAAAATGGCAAATCCAGAATGATGTAATTTAAGATCCGACCACACTGAAGATAAACCTTACTTCAGCGGGATCGCACTTCAGCACTTTGTATGAATTCTGCTATTTTAGATTTTTGTTGCGTGTCGTTTGAGTGCTCTCTCGATTCCCTATGACATTTGTTCAAAACTTCTTTACTTATCTGTAACTGTTTACGAGATACGTAATCTATCTTCACTTGGCAGACGTCATTTTATGATTTTCCATTATTTCTATATCATGAAAATCACTTTGTTATCTTCGGTTTAGAATACTTTCTTTCCCCATGACTCCTTCCCATTGAACAATTTGAGCCAATGGTTTCAAAACATCTATGTATGGCGGCCATCTTGAAAAATTACATCATAAGCAGAAATTTCTTAATTCCGAATAACGACGCCCGAAGCAACCCTATCTGGGTTGCTTAGGGCGTTTATTTTCAGCCGGATCAGGGCATCTTGAATTTTGCCTGCCATCTTGAATCCGTCATTTCGGTTTTTGACAAGTCTCATTCAACTTAGAGATCCGCGCCACGCCGGCGTGCCGCCGCGGTGTTACCTCAGCGCGCCGCCGCCGCCGCTGGGTCATGAACAAATTCACGCCGATGTCGAAAATCAATTTAGAGTTTTCTGCCGTGAGGTGCATTACCCTGGATAGCTGAGGTGTGGGGGAGTGCTCCGACCGGAATCCGAACTGCTCCGGTCAAGACTTCATGTGAGGGGCTATCCGACTTAAGAAGAGGCGTTCAAAGACTTTCGTAATGCATGTAAGTAGAGTGATAGGCCTGTAATTCTCGGGTCTCCAAACGTCTTTGCCGGGTTTCGGGAACATATCCACGTGGGTCATTTTTCATTGAGAGGGTAAGTGCTCCGTGCGCAGGATCCCATTAAACAGGCGCGTGATAGCTGCCGTGGTTTTAGAGGACAGGTGACGGATCACTGTCCAATATCTTCTTCTGTGTTTTATGGGACACTGAAGTATTCATCGAGGAACTGTTCCACAGAGTCTGAGTGTTCTCTGTTCACTGTGGGATTGGGCTTGAATTAGTTCTCAAGGAATTGGGCAAATATTTCTGCCATGTACTCTGCTCTGCTCTCTATCTCTCACAGTGCCTGTATAATTGGTGCCGAGTCTAAGACACAAGGAAGGCATATTGTCCACAGATTATTCCTAAAAAACACGATTAGCGGCGATGTAGGTATTCACCGGATGCTCGGAAGTGCAAGACTGGTAGTACTACTGGTACTCAGGTAATTACCCTGAATTCGTCTAGTAAATATGGAAGGCATACAAATCATCTACAGGTAAAAAAATCTTAGATAGTTAGGTACGCGTTCTATTGAAAACTACCACCTCTCTTGGAGGTCGGTAAACAAAGGGTGTCGACCTTTGAAGGTGCACATAATGTGATGATCTGCATACCTAGTAGGTACTTAACTCATATTTGCAAGGAAACGTTTTCATTCGTATTCTAAATAACATTCATACAAGTACAAGGTACAATACCATTCGAAAAGCTTCCGAATCCGAGAGAAAACTGTACCTACATAGGTACTCTGGAAAATACACTTACACACATTACGTACGTACTTACCTACTAACGAACACCTGACTTTAACATGTAGTAAAAAGTTAAAACATTTACATTATTGTAAAAGAACACAAAAAGTGTGTTTTGTTTTTATCCCAATCCGCAGCGGGAGTACGATGAGACGCGCCACGAGCGACGATTGTTCCTTAGTTATAATTTGAATAATAATAATTGTATCTAAAAGGGGCGCCCCCTGCCGCTTAACGCGCCGACGCCGATGCGACGCCGAAACTGACACCTGTTCCGACACCGACGCCTATTCCAACAATGACACCGACGCCGACGCAGACACCTATTCCAACAATGACACCAACGCCGGCGCCGACGCCGATGCGACGCCAAAACTGACACCTATTCCGACACCGACGCCTATTCCAACAATGACACCGACGCAGACGCAGACACCTATTCCAACAATGACACCGACGCCGACGCAGACACCTATTCCAACAATGACACCGACGCCGACGCCGACGCCGATGCGACGCCGAAACTGACACCTTTTCCGACACCGACGCCTATTCCAACAATGACACCGATGCTGACGCCGACACCTATTCCAACAATGACACCGACGCCGACGCCGACGCCGATGCGATGCCGAAACTGACACCTATTCCGACACCGACGCCTATTCCAACAATGACACCGACGCAGACGCCGACACCTATTCCAACAATGACACCGACGCCGACGCAGACACCTATTCCAACAATGACACCGACGCCGACGCCGACGCCGATGCGACGCCGAAACTGACACCTATTCCGACACCGACGCCTATTCCAACAATGACACCGATGCTGACGCCGACACCTATTCCAACAATGACACCGACGCCGACGCCGACGCCGATGCGATGCCGAAACTGACACCTATTCCGACACCGACGCCTATTCCAACAATGACACCGACGCAGACGCCGACACCTATTCCAACAATGACACCGACGCCGACGCAGACACCTATTCCAACAATGACACCGACGCCGACGCCGACGCCGATGCGACGCCGAAACTGACACCTTTTCCGACACCGACGCCTATTCCAACAATGACACCGATGCTGACGCCGACACCTATTCCAACAATGACACCGACGCCGACGCCGACGCCGATGCGATGCCGAAACTGACACCTATTCCGACACCGACGCCTATTCCAACAATGACACCGACGCAGACGCCGACACCTATTCCAACAATGACACCGACGCCGACGCCGACGACGATGCGACGCCGACGCCGACGACGATGCGACGCCGACGCCGACGCCGATGCGACGCCGAAACTGACACCTATTCCGACACCGACGCCTATTCTAACAATGACACCGACGCCGACGCCGACACCTATTCCAACAATGACACCGACGCCGACGCCGACACCTATGCCAACAATGACACTGACGCCTACGCCAACACCTATTCCAACAATGACACCGACGCCGACGCCGACACCTATTCCGACAATGACACCGACGCCCACGCCGACGCCGATGCAACGCCGAAACTGACACCTATTCCGACACCGACGCCTATTCCAACAATGACACCGATGCCGACGCAGACACCTATTCCAACAATGACACCGACGCCGATGCGACGCCGAAACTGACACCTATTCCGACACCGACGCCTATTCCAACAATGACACCGACGCCGATGCCGACGCCGATAGGACGCCGAAACTGACACCAATTCCGACACCGACGCCTATTCCAACAATGACACCGACGCCGATGCCGACGCCGATGCGAAGGCGAAACTGACACCTATTCCGACACCGACGCCTATTCCAACAATGACACCGACGCAGACGCTGACACCTATTCCAACAATGACACCGACGCCGACGCCGACGCCGATGCGACGCCGAAACTGACACCAATTCCGACACCGACGCCTATTCCAACAATGACACCGACGCAGACGCCGACACCTATTCCAACAATGACACCGACGCCGACGCCGACGCCGATGCGACGCCGAAACTGACACCTATTCCGACACCGACACTTAATTTTTTACTGACACCAACGCCGACGCCCTTTCTGATACCGACGCCGATAGTTAAATAAATTGATCTTCTTTATAAAATAAAATTAAAAAAATAAATAAAGAAATTGATTTTTTTAACTTTATAAAGTCTATAATTGCGTTCACCGGGGCAGTCAGTGCGCTCTAAGGTTTTCTCGTACGCGGACGTACGTTTATTCCAAACAAACGGAGTTAGACAGGTTTCCGGTCGCGGCGATCGGATGTGCTAGCAAGGATTGCTATAGATATTAGTGAATATAAACATGTGGTTTATTTGTGTGAGTGACCGTTATTTTGGACGCCGTGCGTTCCTTTTGGTGGAAGGATGAGCAAGCTGTTGGCGGGCGGACAACATCGAGGACAAAGGAGCGTATCCCTTACAAAAACTCCATAGCATTTGTTAATTGATCAATTAATCATTTGTAGGGTGTGTTTAGTGATAGGCTTCTTGTGACGGAGCGACGAGCGGGTCCTCTGAAAGTAGGTCCTTCCCGCCCATTTTTTCCACGTGCCTAAGGGCATATATATCGGCTGGTGTCTTCCTGTTACATTCCAGGAGCCCAGTCGAATATGCCACGACATCGTGGTATAGTTTGGGACTACGGGGATCAAAAGGGGCCCCATTCCCAAACAAGTGTCCTAAAACAAAGCTTGAAGAAGCAAAGGTTTTAGCAAAGCAAAGGTAAGTATAGTTAGGCAGAGATTTGAAATACTTACATAGATTAGTTATATCCGAACACCACTGCTCTAAAAGCTTACTAGAATTTACCTA
The DNA here is from genome assembly GCA_963854805.1 of Plagodis dolabraria. NCBI lineage: Eukaryota > Metazoa > Arthropoda > Insecta > Lepidoptera > Geometridae > Plagodis > Plagodis dolabraria. The sequence goes on along the minus strand of OY978460.1, from coordinate 24,539,125 downwards.
TATACTTACCTACGCCCATGTATATGCAGTTTGTAATGACAAGGAAAGAACGTTCAAATATTATGCGTCATATCTGTTGTTAGAAAGAGATAAATGAGCAATTCGTGTTACCACCGAATAGAGATCCGCGCCACGCCGGCGTGTCGCCGCCGAATTACCTCGGCGCGCCGCCGCCGCCGCCGGGTAATGAACAAATTCGCGCCGACGTCGAAAATTAATTTAGAGTTTTCTGCCGTGAGGTGCATTACCCTGGATAGCTGAGGTGTGGGGGAGTGCTCCGACCGGAATCCGAACTGCTCCGGTCGGGACTTCATGTGAGGGGCTATCCGACTTAAGAAGAGGCGTTCAAAGACTTTCGAAATGCATGTAAGTAGAGTGATAGGCCTGTAATTCTCGGGTCTCCAAACGTCTTTGCCGGGTTTCGGGAACATATCCACGTGGCTCATTTTTCATTGAGAGGGTAAGTGCTCCGTGCGCAGGATCCCGTTAAACAGGCGCGTGATAGCTGCCGTGGTTTTAGAGGACAGGTGACGGATCACTGTCCAATATCTTCTTCTGTGTTTTATGGGACACTGAAGTATTCATCGAGGAACTGTTCCACAGAGTCTGAGTGTTCTCTGTTCACTGTGGGATTGGGCTTGAATTAGTTCTCAAGGGATTGGGCAAATATTTCTGCCATGTACTCTGCTCTGTATCTCAAGTTGCAATTTTCGTGGAAAAGACAACGAATTGGTTCTGAGTGTTTCCTAAGTTGCCTGCAGAGTTTGTGGAGTGAGGCCCAGTTCTGTGGATCGGGTCTCATTAATATTGCCAGGTTTTTCTGAACAGGCGTTTTTCTTTTATGAGCTCTCTTATACAGCGGAGGAGGATGGGCAATCTCGATTCTCCTTAGGGGTTTTCTTTAATTGTGGAGGTATGAAGTGCCTTCTGCGTGCATTGAGTGATCTCTTCTGCAAGATTGTCCACTTCTGATGGGGTTGTGACATGCCTTGAAGTTGAGGTATCTCAAGCGGTTTTCATAAACTTAGGCCAGTCGATTTGGGCTTTTGTGGAAGTTTGTGTATCGGTTGGTGGCAAGATCCTGTTTCTTCAATATTTTGACTAATTAATTTGAGTAGGAACTTACTTGTATGCAAGAAAATAAACATTTACCCTTTTAGTACATATACAGCAGATTTAATTTTTCTATTCCACCATATAGGTAAAAAAATCAATAACACGCCGGCTACGCCGCGCCGCGCCGGGTACGTTTACCAGCGCGCCGCTGCCGACTTTCATGACCGCGGCGCGGACCTCTAATTCGACTGCTGCCATTAAAAGTTATACGGGAAGAATCGTACCGGGGTTCTTAGTCACTTTTCCTGAGGAACCCCACTTATTATAATAATAATTATAATAAAAAAAATTTAAGCAAAAAAATGGAACCGACTTCTACACCCAAAAGTGTGAAATAACTTGTTGAAGTCGGTACCATGATAGTTCAAAAGTACCTATTATCACAAAACTTTGCGTATGGTACTGACTTCGACGAGTTATTTCACACTTTTGGGTGTTGAAGTCGTTCCATTTTTTTGCTTAAAATTTTTTTGACACTTTTTAGTGGCCCTTGCCACTTACGGGATCGATTATCATTCATTTTTAACAACTATATCATCGAGATAGGTAAATATTTTTCAGGTATTTTAGTGTAACTCAAAAACGGCTTAACCGATTTTGATGAAATTTAAAATGGGACCAAACGACAAGCATCACCTTTGAAACAAAAAAAATAATTTTCAAGATCGGTTCACTCAGTCCAGAGTTCTGAGGTAACAAACATAAAAAAAACATACAGACGAATTGAGAACCTCGTCCTTTTTTGGAAGTCGGTTATTAAAATTATAATAATAGTTCTCATAATCACTTTTGCTATGAAACCATCTACAGAAGTTACGGTTCAAAAGTTACGGGCACATGTCTTTATAGGTAGGACGAAAGAACTGAGTAGTCATACAGATGTAACACAAATTTCAATCCGACTAACTACCTACTAAGTAACTATTAAAGTCAAAGTTATAATAAATATATAACTTCCCTTTATTTGAATGATTGAATATCTAAATTCCTAGAAAGTAGTTGGTCGTCTCGGAAAGTGTGTTAAGTGCATTAGAAATTAGTTCTCGTTTAATTGTACAGTAGCTTATAAATAACAAAATGAAATATTTTACTTAGGGTTAAAAATCTAGATACCTACTAAAATAGAAATTAACAATGCCGTGTCTAAACTTTAATCAACTCGTTGTTATAAAGATTTTATAAATCAATATAAAGAAAATTACTTACCCAATATTTTTTTTACTTGAGTTTCAATAATTTATGACTTGCAAATTAACGTATGGTAAAAAAATATTGTATATTTCGTAAAATAAATGCACAAAAAATGATGGAGTAACGAACGGCACAGATCCCACGTCCAAACGGCCCGAGCGCTGCGGGCAGACTGATTTTCGTTGAGATTTCTTCTCGCGATCACGCAATTTTGTGCCAAAAATTCATAAAAATGTTTTCAACACAAGTTGGTAAGTAGTTCATTAGAGTATAGTATTAGCTATTTTTAAAAAAAAGAAACGTTGCAATTACATCAATTATGCCTCTTAAATTAATAAAAAACAGTCCAAAAAGGGTTGCCGATTACAATTTATTACAGAAGAACTTATAAGTTTTAGTAAAAACTAGTCAACTAATTCACTCAATAAAGAATTAAATAATATGATATATTTTTTTCGCACTTTTTGAACGAATAGTTTCGGTAAAAGAAGATTCCAAAAGTGCGCGTTTCACTACGGTGATCACCTTAAAACAATTGTCAATTAGCCACCTATTCAATTCAGATCTAAAATATTACCATTCAATGTTTTAATAACTTCTGGCAAATTTTTATTTTTATGCACATTTATAAATATATTTACGGTAGGTAGGTTAATATAGTAGGTTTATGAACTTTGCAGTAGGTTTATGAACTTTGCACGTTTTTGCCGCGGTATGATTTTTGATTCTGAGGTAGGGTTTTGAAATATTTAGGACGTGTAGTGTTAAAACATTTTTATCGAAAATACATAAGTCTCTGATGTAAATATGTACATGAGAGTGGTAGTATATTGCGTTGTTTCAATAAAGGCTTGCAACTATCCATAAAACATGCCTTGTTTATAGCCGTTACATACCATTTTTGCATGAAAGCCCTGTCCTACTCATCTGAGTTATCCCACAATAAAAGACTTATAGCTGAGGACCTGATGATACCTACCCGTAACTGTTTGTCTTAGTTTCTATAAATTGAAAACAAAGCGACTAAGTTTAAACTGTATTGATAAGCATTTTCCAATTCAAGTGCCCGAATACTTTAGAACTTATAAACATATGTTTCTACTTAATCAACTTTTTGTTCTCTATATGCAATTTCCATAGATAAAAGAGAAGTATTATACGATTTGGTCCACTAAATCAAATGCCTTTTTTTAAATTGAAGAACAGAGATTACTCAAGCCCACAATCAATGATATCTGTACCATTTTTCAATTAAATTAGTAGGTGCAGTTGCGCTGACCTTTCGAAATCCAAACTGCTCCCTCTTTGAGTACATATATTGTTCGTAGTAAGAAAAATGTTTAATCTAACAAGTACCGCTTTCTCCAATATTTTTGACAGTATAAAAACAATATCTATAGGCCGGAAAGACATATTGACGATATGCGCAATTGCAGAGCATATACAAGATGCACTACATTCCAATATTTTTGGAGTCATTTCGTCATATTCACTACTATTATTGTTATTTAGATATATGATATTTTTTTTAATTTTATAAGGATCTGTGGGGTTTATAAACTTAGTATTTTGTTTTTATTAACCATTTTAAGTTTTAAAGTACGTACTTGTATAGCATTTTCGATAAGTATTCAAATTGATAAAATAATTATTTAGTACGTTACAAATGTCCGTAGGGTTTTAAATGTATATTGAAATGAATTTGTTACATGTAATTTTTTAATTACTGTTTGTCCGTAAGTTTTATTTCTAAGTAAAAACTCACAATTGAATGACACATGTTGTATACAGTGTAGATCGCAGCTGCCATAGTTCATATATTGGACAAACCAAGCAAACTATAGTTGAACGGGTCTAAGAACATATTGAATAGCTGAACATCTGCTAGAGTCATAATCTGCCTACTAGATTGAGCTCCACAAACTGAAAATCATCTTAACCAAACGTTACTATTATTCTCGACTAGTCCGAGAATCTGTTGAAATAAAGAAGTATCACAATTTAAATCGAGAGGATGGACAAGTTAAGTGCAATTTGAAATCCAATGCAAAGAAAATGCACCAAGCGCGTTTTACCCTAATTAAAAACTGTGGATGTTGTCAGTGGTGTCAATGGTAAGTTAGAATCTGTTTTATTTCCCTAGAAGACTGTTACTTCATCTATTTTAAAATTAACTAGTATTTTAATTCCATATTTGGCTCTCCATAAGGAGAAAACTCAATACATTTCGTCCATTTTGAATTTAGTAATGAATCATTAGCAGTGAACCCTTAAGCTAAAGTAGCTAACAAATTATTTTTCTTGTGCTAATTTTTCGATCTAATTTAAAACTAATATGATGACCATGTTAGGCGAATGTTTATATACGTTAACAGGTCCTTATATTGGTAATGCTAGATGATATTAAGGCTAACCTGGAAATACTAACTGGAACACACAATTAGGTGCTTAGCGTCTGATTTTCTACTTGAGGGTGATAATAGCTTTGTAAGCATTCGCAAAATGCCCTACCTTCATGCTTAGGTAACATTAAGTCACATCAAGAAACGTCGAGATTGACTGTCAATTCGACGCAAATAAACTCCTGGCCTCCCATCGCTAGTGTTCTAATTGTTACCTCTGCTGCACCACTGTGTCATACACAATATAATAGAACATTCAATAAGGCAATTTGGGGAGCTCTAACGATCCAGTAAGTTAATACCTTTACAGTTTTATTCGATAATCAATCATTAAACCTTATTATCCATAATTCCTGTATAATAATTTATGTCGGGTATTCCATTCACCTAATTCACTTTTATCGATCAGAATGAGCCGAAATATTTCAATATCCAAATTGTGCTACGCGGTCATACACGTGTTTTATTTGTTTCTTCATTCGACAAGAATATAGATTTTCACAATATAATGTCAAACTACTTGGTCATGTTTTTCAAAATATTTCACGTTTGTTTCGCTTATGACTACGGAGTATTCGAATACAAAACATTTCAAATAAAATGTTTCGCGAAAATTTTAGGTTTGCTTCATAGTTTATTACTGTTTATTGTGTTTTTGATTGAAATAAAAAACTACTACAACATAATGGTAGTAATATGGATAAGCAATCATTTTTTCCAACACACAGTTCATATTATAATTTTAATATTTTTCCCATCAAATGCAAGCATATTAAAATTTCATGAATTTATGCAACAAATTGATCTAAAATTAAAATGTAAGGAAGCATATAAGTTTGTGGAAAAAAGGATTATTGTACTGCTATTAATAATAATATGTTTTAAATGTTCCCTGATTACTACATTCTGTTTCACGTACAAAAGTGCGTGTATAAAGCCCAATTGGGCCTTTGTCTTACATATACTAATTAAAGTATCGCTAGATTTAACCCTTATCATCAACTCTTATATATTTTACGCAATAAATTATCGCCTGAAAATTTTTGTGAACAATTTAAAGGAAGCTGAGGTTGTGTTATGGCCGTTACAGAGCATTTCAAAAGAGCTTACGACTTTTTGGTAAGTACATTAAAATTATTATTATTATTTGAATTATTATTATTATTATATTCAATAGCAATGTAAGTTTATTATTATTAGAAAATTGGAGTATATATTTCTGAAATATATATATATATCCTATTGTCTTTTGCTTTCAGACAATAATGATCTTCATTGAAATTAATGTTAGGTCGGTGATTATGTAGTGTACTAAGACGTCTATATGAGCCAAATACATATCAGTCTTGACTTTTAGAGCAATATAGTTGAATAGAATGGATTTCGTGGGTTCGATTCCCGCACATGACTTTAATTTTTCCTCTCGTAAATTTGCAATATTGTAATGTTACCACAGAGCAACCGTTATTGAAAAAAATAAAATATTAAAATTATAGGGTTGCGTCATCATTAACAAGTTTTAAGCTAATTACAAGACTAGTCTTGTTCGTAGTACAATGTAAGTTGAACTTGAGGATTCACTCCATCCCCATACGGAAACATTAAAGAACTAGAGGGAAAAAAATGAGTTATTCTCATGTTAGCTCAATCGGTCAGAGCATACTCTGGCTACACGGGTGGATTTCGCGTGTTCGAAACCCGCACATAACTATAATTTTTGCAATCGTAAATTTGTAATTTGGTGTTATCCGCAGAGTATGTGTTATTGCAAAAATAAAAATAATAAAATTATAGGGTTGCGTCATCATTAATAAGTTTAAAGCTAATTGCAACATTAGTCTTGTTTGTAGTACGACGTAAGTTGAACTATAGGTTCTTCATCCCCATACGATGGTTTAAGAATGAGAGTTATGAGTCTTTGTGCCATTAGCTCAGTCAGTCAGAGCATACACCCCGGCTACAGGGGTAGAATTTGCGGGTTCGAATCCCACACATGACTATAATTTTTCCTCTCTCATAAATTTGTAATTTTGTAAAGAACAGAATGAATTAGAAATATGAAAAAATTATATTTCGAATTGCCAGACCCTTGGCTACATTTTCATCGTATTCATTTTGACTCAAATGCCCAATTTTCTTCACATAAAATTTGTTTGTGAAACGAAGTTTTGTTGAGTTACGGAACAAAATTCGTATACATCATGACATTGATGATTTTCTTCATAACCATCTTAATCGATAGATAAAATGAATATCTTTAATCTGTACATACGATTTTAAAACTAAAAAACTGCGTATATGTGACAAGTATTATTTTGTCAGTTTTCTCGCATTTCAACGATCGGACGATTACCGTATCTGTTACGTTTTAACGTGAGCCTTATTTTAAAGTTAGTTGGTTTGATTTTTGTACTGGCAGCATTTTGATCACGACCGAGATGTTTTATTTTATTCATATCGACCAAGCGCTGTGATAAATTTTGAAATAGGTATACAATGACCTCCCTAAATTACATAAAAAAACTTAATTAACATAAAACACGAGATGTTGTGTGCTGTGGTACCAAAGTGAGCTTAGACAATTTATGTAAAAGATTTATAAAAAATGTTAGTGTCGGTTTTATCAACATAAAAGGACAACCTAAATAAACCACTGCACCTTCTACATTGAAAGCATGTCGGCAACCTAAAGACCACAGCAAGCCCACAGGCAGTTCAAAATTCCAGCTTACTACCAGTTGGCAGCTTGCCCAGGATGCTGACAATATTGCCCCGTTGCTTGGATTGCAATGTTTATTTGTTGAGCCAAATAAGTGCCAGTGCGTTGCATTGACCAATCGCTCTGATGAGTTTGCAAAATATTGGTTCGTAATTTGATAGATAAGTTTTATTTTGTATTGTCTGTACATATACAAAGTATTTATAATATATTTTTTCTTGTTCGCAGTACTTCACACAAATAATTTTTATCATACCTAAAATTATGGGGTCAATTTACCATTCTATTTGGCGTATGAAAATCTACAAAATGCCGGTAAATAAATAATACAGTTTCATTGAACTCAAAGAGTAAGAGCAAAACGTATCTGTCAAAACGGGGTGCTATTAGTCAAAACTAATACTTTTTGCTCGTAACCTCTTCGTTGCCTGCTATTCCTATATGTGATATCTGTTGCATGCAACATTTGCATAGTTTTAGTTAGACTGTAAAAATTTTAAAATTTAATATTCTATGGACATCTTTAAAACTTTTATTCTTGTTTAAGGTATGGCAAGTATTACTTGCGCCAGACATTTTTAATACAATTATTTCTTTTGCAACATTACTTGGGCCTGCACTTTGCGCAGGAAATCTTTCGACACAAACTGAAAAATTGATAATAATATTACAAAATAGACGGCTTTTAGAAGAAGGTATGTATAATATTGTCATATATGTATACTAAATAGGTTTGGAAGCTGGTTTTGATTTAATGTTTTTAAATCTATACATTTGTTTCAACGACTATTGTGCCATTATATAACGTAAAGATTTATTTTTAATTTATACATAATATGTAAAAGGTACTGCTTAGGCATTTGTGTGCGATTATATAATAAATTTCCCAAATACAATGCTCAGAAAGAGAAAAACAACCCGCATGTTAAAAGCATTATGATTAAGAAATCTTACTATACAGTATGTGATTAATTATACGACAAAAATGCATGCCAAGCTATCACCTGTCATCTATAGCTCGAGCTCTGGATCTGTCTCTCTAACTACCTTGGCTCTCTAAATCTCAGTCACTGACCCCGACTTTGACTTTGGAGTCCAACTCGACACTCCGACTCCAACTCCAACTCCAACTTTATCTGCGCTTAAGTATTCATGTCTTTTTTCCAGATGAATCAAAATGCCGTGAAATACTATCGTTTATCTGCTACATAGAAGCCAGTCCTCTCAAATTCCACATTTACAAAGTGATTCCGCTCAACGCGAATTTTATTGTAATGGTGCTCAGCTTTTGTGTCACTTATCTTATTGTTTTATTACAATTTACTCATCTTTATTAAATAATTTAATCTGTGTCAAGTTTGTTGTAGTGTTGACGATTTACACGTAGCGTAGTAGCGTTCCTACGCTACGTTTAATATTAATTTAATGTTTTCTTGCAATATTTTTAAAATATTCGTTATTACTAAAAAATATTTATTTTAATTATTCACTTTACAAAATCCAGAGATTTTAATAATAATAAACAATCACACAATTTTAAAAACTTACATCCATGATCCAATTACGGATCCACATTATGTAGTGTTGATTATAAAGAGAGAACATTATAATATAAAAACAAAAACTGTAGACACATAATGAATAAATTGAAACTTTATTATGTAGTCGTAAAACTTAAATGTTAGTACATGGGGCACACTAAAAGTTTTGCACTTCTAGCTAATAGGAAACCTTTTTAGTAATAAAAAAGAATTGGCAAGAAATCATTTGTCAATTGTTATTTTTCATACAATAAAGTTCTATGTACCCAACGAAAATGGAATTAAGTCGGAAAGATTTTTGAGCGATGATTTTTTATGATTATAAAAGTTCTCTCTCTCCGGAAGACTGTGCCGCTCGTCTTCAAAATGCTTTTGGCACCTTGTTTGAGCACCGTGAGGCGATGGTTTGCTGAATTTAAGAGAGGTCGGGTTTCTTTACATGATGAATTTCATGAAGGGCGGCCTTCAACTTCCGTCAACGAAAATAATGTGGCTACTCTTAAGCGGCTAATAAAAGAAAACCCGCGGATTACCTATGAGACAATTCGAGGACTTGGTATGAGACAAATTCAGAAAATTTTACACGAAGAATTAAAAGTACGGAAAATTTGTTGTCGTTGGATCCCTCATGAACACGCAGCGGAGCAGAAACGGGCTCGCGTGGAATGGTGCTCACAGATGCTACTGAAGTACGACCACGGACGTTCTAATGCTGTTAATGACATTGTCATACGAGATGAAACGTGGATTTATTGTTTTGAACCCGAAAAAAAACAGCAATCTTGTAAATGGGTGTTTGAAAATGAGAACAGGCCAACAAAGGTGAGGCAGGCGAGAAACGTACGCAAAACATATTTTAGCAGATTGCAGATTGCAGATTTCAAGATATCTATATAGCACACTACACTCGAGAGCAATGAATCCGGGTCACTTAAAGAATGTTAAAAATCTCGGAAACTAAAAATGATAGGTTAATGCAATAAATTGTATTTAATAGACAATGTAATACTCCTTAAATGAAAGTAAAAAAAATATGAGTCACCATACATTTTATTAACACAAAATTACATAAAGAAAAAAACTGCTGATCTCTCCTTAAAACAAAAATAGGAAACATGAAATTTTTGAACTTTATTACGATTTTCTTGAATTTTAATACTTCGTATTGCCTCCTCGTGCTTCCATTACTGCGTTTACGCGGTTTGGCATGCTGTACACCAAGTTCCTTATACGATTTTGGGGAATATTCTCCCATTCCTCTGTGAGAGCAATTTTGAGCTCACGAAGCGTGATTGGGGGAGGGTTTCGTTGTTTTACGCATCTGCCTAGCTCGTCCCAAGCATGCTCGATCGGGTTGATATCCGGGCTGCGCGCTGGCCACTCCATACGAGTAATGTTCATCTCTTGAAGGTAGTCATTCACAATCCTACCTGTATGAGGTCGGGCATTGTCATGCATAAATATAGCATCCTCACCTAAATTGACCATAAATGGACCAACGTGATCATTGAGGATTTCTTCCACATATCTTACGCTAGTTAAAGAGCCGTTTTCTATGATCACCAGCTCTGTGCGACTTTCAGAAGAAATTCCGGCCCACACAAGTACAGACCCACCACCGTAGGCTACTTTTTCTTCGATGCATGCTTGCTTGAATCTTTCCCCTGGTCTTCGATACACTCTGTGTCTTCCATCGTGCTTGTAGAGCATAAATTTTGATTCGTCGGAGAACATAACTTTTGACCAATCTTCAATACTCCAATTTACGTGGCTCTGGGCATATCTTAGTCTCGAAATACGATGCCCACGCTCCAGTTTAGGGCTGTTTGCAGGTCTAAGGGGTTTTAAGTTAGATTCAGCAAGCCGACGTCTTACTGTCCATGCACTTGGGTTACTTCCTCCGAGGCGTCGAAACTGATTGGTGAGTTCAGTTCCTGTGAGAAAGCGATTTCGAAGCATGGTGTTCACCAAGTATCGGTCTTCTCGTGCTGTGGTACACCTGGTTCTGCCCGTTCCTGGTCTGCGTAGGTTAGAACCAGTTTCTTCGTAACGTCGGAGAACTCTTTGTACTGTTGACAGCGACACACCGACAGTCCTGGCTGTATCGCGCTGACTCCGGCCGGTTTCCAGCATTGTAAGTATTCTGGTGCATTCTTCAGGCGTAAGCGACATAATTTCAGGCTGAATAATGAATATAGAGCACTATCAACATGGTTTATGTACCCACATAAATGACAGATTACAAACAAAAGCAAAACCAAATGCTGTAATTTCGTAGTTCCATCTTCGAAAGTGGCCCTTTTTCAAATTAGATTTTTTTATGATATAACTTTACAATAACTAAGAAGTTTTAATACCTTCATTTAAGGAGTATTACATTGTCTATTAAATACAATTCATTGCATTAACCTAGCATTTTTAGTTTCCGAGATTCTTAGGATTCTTTAAGTGACCCGGATTCATTGCTCTCGAGTGTATCTGATGTAAGTATGTTTAAACAGTAATGTTCCTAAGGTTTTTGGAACTCTATTTTAATGGATGTCTTTATTGCATAACATCAACGTGAAACAAATATACAAAGGGGTCTGAAGTATATTATAATGCGGAGAGCCTAGTTATGTAGGGTAGGAGTGTAAGAAGATATAATAAAAAATCAGTTACTGCCAACGTCTTGTGTGTCATTGAGCTCCCGAGTCCTTAATTCTAATTCTTCCTAGTACACAGTATTTAGGGTCGATGTTATATATAACACTCATTCGTTTTTAGTTCAAATTACAAACATAAAAAAAAACTGAAAACATAATGCCGTTTTGCTCCACAGTCGAGTTAAAAAGTAAACAGTCTTGGTTCATAGACGACTTGATTTGTGTCAGCCTCCTCTACACGTCGGCAGATGCGTCCACAGATGTGGGAAGATGAATCCGCAGATGGATCTCCACGAGCCGTCCACACGTGTGTAGGTTGATCAGTCTGTGATGGTTCTAGACAGACGCAACACATACGCACGCAAAATGGATATTGAGACCGTAGCCGCGGCAGTTTTTTTATTTATTTAGTACTTTTAAGTACTAGGTACTTGAGAGTGCATCGCAGTAGTTATTTAAAAAAAATGGAGAAGCTGGTGGATGCTGACTATACATAGAAACCGAAAAAAGTACTGAAAAGCTCACGAATCATTAATCTGAAATAATAAATACTTATAATGTGGGTGTATAAGTAGCCTTATGTCGCGTTAACACGATCAAAATACAAAATACCTACCTACCTTAACCAGTTTAATATAACTTTGATTGTGTGTCACTGCGGTTTTATTTAAACTGAAATAAAAATACGATGTCCAAATTGTTTTATTAAATAGTATCTAATTGATAGTAGCCACAGCTGAATTTAATTATTATTTTTTGAATTTAATTATTGGTAGGTAGCTAGTTAAATAAAATGAATTAACTGTATACTTAATTTTTTTTAAATTGCTTCTGCTACTTTATATTTAGGATTCCATAGGCAGATTTCTGTTTGATATAGCTCCAGGAATTTGAATGTTTCGTCGGTGCTCATGTTAGTAATTTTAACGAGTAAGTAGGTACCTAAAGAAATTAATAAAACTGCAAGAAGCATGCGTGCACTCTCATTCGCTTCCCGATGAACACTGATGCGTCGTCAGACGTGTGGATAGACGCCGAGCGCTCGCGCTGAAACCCTTTGATCCGTGCCACAAAAACCGACAGCAAACGGATTAGTGGCGGACGTATCTGCCGACGTTAAATACCTACCACAGACGAGCAAATCACCCCGTCTACACGACGGCGGACGCGTCAGCTGATGACATCTGCAGACGAATCTAGAGTGTAGAGGACGCTTGAGCCAAATCACATATAAATGTTATCTGTGAACGCATTTATTTTCTATAATTTCTATACACACCACAATCACATATTTCATTACTTCAATCCTTCCTGCTACCATTCGTCCCAATCGTACTGCAGCCGTACTCTCATAAGTCTCATAACAGACTGGAAAAAATTGTGATCTTTGGTCAGGCCAGGCATACTCCGCACTTTAGGTACGAGTAACTACTACAGGAACATTGGCGTATCCGGGCGGGATTATTGCACGGCGCGTGCTGCAACAGCCTTGAAAGGTTTGAAGCGCTCGTAGCCAAGTTTGCTTAGCCATTCTGAATCGATCAGCAAAGTTAAGCAACGTCCGCCTCGGTCATGACTTGGATGGGTGACCACTGGTGACATTACTACTGAGCGCTTCCGGGCTTCGGAGGGCACGTTAAGCCGTCGGTCCCGGTTGTTGTCTTATGATAGCAGTTGTTACAGCATGGTGGTATAGCACTTTGCAAATGCCCGCCTGGCTAGCTACCACCCTCGAGTTGAAAGTCTGTCGCCAAGCACCTAACGGTGTGTTCCGGCAGCTGTCCTTGAGAGCCAGTAACTCTAGGTTAGTCTGAGCAACATCCTCGACCACATCATCACTCACCATCAGGTGAGATAGTGGTCAAAGGCTAACCTATCAGGCATAAAAAAAAAACAGAAGATATCAGATTTATGCGATAGAAATAGATATATATGTAGGTGAAAATAAATATCAGATAAGTACTTCGTGATTTGCAAGCTATAGTGCACTTTGATGCTCCTTAGCTAGAGTCGCTTTTATATTAGAATGGCTTTGCGCTTAAAACTTACTTTAATCTTACTGGTCCTTTTTGATCTGTGCTCTAGTAAAAGCCGTAAGCGTATCAAAATATGATGAAATCGCCTCGTGCGAAGTTATGAAATGTCAACAATGTACAGATACCGCGTTTTCAAAAGTTTTGTTGTTAGTACCCCTCGGTGTGCCAGGATACTAATGCACCCATATCATCGTGTGGGAGAGGCAACAAAGGAGAAAATACCAGAAGGTGGACGGTAGCGCTTTCTGAAGAACTGCAGTCTTACACTGCGACTCCCAAGGCGCCTGCCAAGCGTATGGATTATGACAATCCCCCGTAATGTGGGAGGCATTTACTCTACGGTGGACGTTATGGGTGTTGATGGCATTATGTGTTTTGTTCGCTCAAAAAGTAAGGGTATAAGCTTGATTATCGAATCGATAGCAGTCTCCGAAATAGAGATGGTGCATTTTATGTTATCGCTAGGTTACAAAGTTTTACTCTTAGGACCTATTTCAGAATGTTTGAATAAGTTCCGGTTATACTACCCGGAACATATTTATTAAACAAAACATTATCCTTGCGTTTCAAAGTCATCGATTTAGCCTATCCATCGGTTAAAGCTTGAAACGCGCTACATGTTACCTTTCATTTTTATCATTCAGTTATTTTATGTGTTGGTTAGCAACCCGAAACTTTATTAGGACATTCTGAAACGAACCCTTAGTGTAATAATTGTAAGTTTAAAAACTTATATATTAGAAAACATGCAATATTCTAAATGCGCTGTACCAGGCTGAGCCTTAGGCCAGTTTTTTAATGGGGTACAAATAAACTGGTTCCCCGGTAATGTGTACGTTTGGTAAGTCAATTACGATTAGAAATTAAACAGTTGCCACATTTTAAAACAATATTTTGAAATAATCTATTCTACAGAATATTCTCCGAAACTCTCGTATCAAAAAGATACAAGTAGTCAAAGTTCAACTTCAAGAAAAAAGTTGAATTTCCCGCCAAAGAAGCCATCACTATACAGGGTTATTGGTAAGGCATTAAAACATGAAAAAAGGTTTTATTTTTTATAACATTTTTTTTTTGTACTAAAAGAAATTGTGAACCGAATTAAAATTACGGTATTTATACGTCGAGAAGGCGTCTCGATGTGTATGTGTCAAACTTACGTTAGTTTTAATAAAAATTTTTTGTCTTAAAATGTTTGTTAATACTAACAGAAGTCAACCCTAAGAGGTTGTTAGCATTTTTCCAATAACCCTGTATAAAGGTAATTTGTAAAAAAAAAACTTACAAAATCCAAACATTTGTGCCGACAAATTGCTATAATTATTTTCCTCGCATTTTGATTGCCCAAGAGATAATGGTTACACGCAATTTGGGGTTCTGTATCTTTTTAATCAAATATGGCGTGTCAATGTGTCACTTCTGTGACAACCGCTTAATTAATTATATTATTTTTATCGCGTCTATTTCATCTTTTGCGTTTGATGTTACTTTTTTGTGGAAATTGGGTGTTAATTTATAGCTTCTGAATAAAAAAGAAGAATTTTCAGTCTAATGAACACAAATTATAGTCTTTTTAACCAAATCATAAATGTAAAGAACACAAAAAAATTTACTGTACTGTAACAGCCGGATCGTCCACTGCTGAACACAGCCTCCCCTATTAAGGACATATACCCGCCAGCCAAAGCGTGAATTTATATATAAAATCAACTTGTTATTAAAAAAAAACTCGCATGTAAATATAGTATATTATTAGACCTATCGTTTCTGGCTTAAATCCTTTTTCTTTTGGACTAATAATTAAAAATGTTATTATATAGCGTTAAGTATATAGCACTCGTTTTTAGGAGTTTGAGCCAGTTATTCCTAGCTCCAGATTTATTTAAAAAGTATAGTACACATATTGTATAAATAACTTCCCATTATAGAAAGTTCATTATATTCCCCATGTTTGTGGTGCAATAGTAATATTAAAAACATGCTTATTTTTCTTGAAAGAGATGCTTAAAGTTGGGTCTTTCTTTTATCTAAAAATACGAGTTTTTGAGCTAGTGTAATTTCAAAACTGTATAATTTAATGAAAATCTGATGCACCACAAACCTCGATATTAGGGTAGTGATTACGTAGTAGAAAATCATTGAGTTTTATTCGCTATTATTAAAATGAGATTGGAGCTGCTTTTTGTATATGGGGGCGTTCGTCTAAAATATACCCTTATAGGGGTATTTGCCATAATCCCCCATGCTTGGCAGGCGTCTTGGGGATCGCAGTGTGAATTGGCAGTTCTTTAGAAGGCGCTGCTGCCCACCTTCCAGTATTTTTTCCTTAGACGCCTCTTACGACACCCATGGGATAAAATGGAGAGGTGCAATTCTAACCCGGCACCCCACGGGGCCAAAAATTGTGCGCTAAGGAAATTAAACACGATTATAAGTTGTTAACTGTTTTGAAGCAATGATGCCCAAGCGGTGAAAGCTATGGACAGCCGTGCCACAGGTTCAATCCCCACAGCAAGCTTGAGCTTCACCGCATGGTGAAAGGGCGTTTGGCGAATGCTCGCCTGGCTAGCTACCAGCCACAAGTAGAAAATCTGTCGCGAAGCAATAAACAGTGTATTCCGACAGTAGTCGTTAAGAGCAAGAAAAATTACACGCTCATGAGATCTAACAACTGTAGGTCTCAGTGTGACGCGCGCAGTGCATTATTTCACTTTTGAGAAAATTTGTGGAAACTAAAATCTGTTATAGGCAGAGGTTACCGCTTAACATCAGGTGGGCCACGCGCGTGTTCCTTCACAATAACAAAATAAAAACTTAATGGCGGAAATCGAATAGCAGTTTTGTTAGGGTACCCATAGGGTAAACCCTATTACTGAGACTAAGCTGTCCGTCCGTCCGTCTGTCACCAGGCTGTATCTCAAGAACGGTAATAGCTAGACAGTTGAAATTTTCACAGATGGCGTATTTCTGCTGCCGTTATAACAAAAAAAAAATACAAAAATGGTCAAGTGCGAGTCGGACTCACTCACGTTAAAATAAAAAAGGTTAAAATATGAAGTCTAATGTTGTATAGCTAATGGTACGGAACCCTTCTTGCGCGAGTACGATTCGCACTTGGCCGTTTTTTTATTGTGACGTAACAAGTACGAGGCTTATGTTAAGCGGTAACCTATACTTACCTTTAGCAGATACAACAAATAGAATAGCATGCATCATACATCTCGCCAAATAGAAACAAATTACGAAAAACAATTAGGGTGCCCTGTCGGGAATTCCCGACAAAATAGCTTCGTAATGAAACCCGGTAATGTGACGTAAGCATTTTTACGGGAAACAGTATTTCTCTTAATTCACTGATTACCGTGATAGCCGTGTCGTCTTGGGAATTCGAAGAAATTAGATTGAGCCAGTGACTATTTTTGTACAAAGCATTACAAAATACGAACTTTGCATCCCTTTTGGGCTCCTAGGCAAATATTCATTTGCCTACTATTTTTTTTAATGGTGACCTAGTGGCATTTCTTACTATGCTGTGCCCAGTGGTAGTTTGCTACTGCATATGTTCCAATAGTTTCTGTACTTAGTGATGATATATATATATACGATATCTTCAATAATTTTAATATAAAAATTTAGCTACCTACCTTGAGTTTAATCACATTAAAAAAGATACAACCTAATGAAACAAAAACCTTAAATTTTTTTAAAATCGGAGAAAAAACTTCGTATAACCTATTATCCATTGGTTTGAAAAGTAACGCAAGCGTGCATTGGCTGCAGTACCATACTCAAAATCCTCAAGAAGGTTTCCTGTAGAAACCGAAACAAAAAATCTATTTATTGATTATTAATTTCGGGTGTTAGAGACACCATAATATAACGATCAGCTCAATTGTCGATCGTTATATTGTCATGTCTTAGTAGATAGATTATTTACGTTCCAATACGCGGGTTATAATCATAAAATATGTATCTTTCCTACATTAAACGTAACCTACAAGACCATAAACACTAATGAAGTTTCATTTCTGTAAGCAAACATTAAGTAAACAGGAATTAAGACCAGATGCCGCGAGCAAGATCGTAACTTCTATTTACTTTGTTTTACTGCCGCTGTTTTACTGTGTCGCTGTGTTACTGTGGTAATTGCAATTTTATTTGTATGCGATGTCTGTTTGTTGTGATTAGTTTGGTCACAACCTTGGTTTTCCTTGGTGGTAAGGAATTTTGTACCTATACTATTTTAGACGGTAACATACCTGACAAGCTAGCTTTTGACCAATATCTCACCAGATGGTAAATGATGATGTGGCCGAAGATGTTGTTCAGGCTTACCTAAAATTACTGACTCTCAAGGACAGCTGCCGGAACACACAGTTAGGTGATTGGCGACAAACTTTCTCCTTGATTGACATTCGCAAAATGCCCTACCACCATGTTATAATGACTGCCATCTTAAATAACATCCGGTACCGACGGCTTAACGTGCACTCCGAAGCACGGAAGCGCTCAGTAGTAATGTCAAAAGCGGTCACCCATCAAATTGATGACCGCGGCGAACGTTGCTTAACTTAACTGATCGGTTAAGTACGGCTAAGCAAACTACGCTACGAGCGCTTTAATAAAGACCAATTTTATTTGTTTCCTTCGACGTTTATATTCGAAAGACCACTTCAACAGTTCCTGCCCGCGACTGTGGAACTTTTTACACGACTGCTCAAAAAAAGGAGAGTTATGTTTTCAGGGTTCATGTATGTATGTATGTATGTATTTTTGTGAGTTTCTTTATTTCACCACAACTTCGTAACGGGTTAACCGATTTTGATGTATGTGATATCATTAGAAGCGTTATTTACAAACAAAAGAACTACTTACTAAGCACGTTGTAAAGAAGAAAGAATGCTATATTGTGCAGTTCAGACCTTATAATCCATCTTCACAATGTATCCTTTAATTATATATCAATAATAACAATCTAAGGATGGCCATAGAAATAGAAATGAAGTGTTTGTGGAAACTAAATTAACCCTCGTAGCTTGTGACCTTGACTTGTGCACGAAAATTTTCACTTTATTTAAGTATACTTAAAATATTAATAAAAAATTACTTTATTAAGAATGGAAACACTAAGGTATTAAGATAACAACTAAAACTAAACTAAAACAACACATTCCTGTCTGGAGATCAAAATTTGAATAAACAATTAAAGTAATCTGAAAGACTACTACTCACATTTACAAACTATTAGAGCACAAAATGTTTGTCCTGGGTGGGAATCGACCCCGTGTCAATTTTGCGCCAGATGCCTGAACCTAAATAAAATATAAAAACAGAGAGGTGAAATACTTAGAGTTGTTATATCCGAACACCACTGCTCTAAAAGCTTACTTACTAGAATTTACCTATGTACATACCTACGCACATCTATAAGCAGTTTGTAATGACAAGGAAAGAACGTTGAAATATTATGCGTCATATCTGTTGTTAGAAAGAGATAAATAAGCAATTCGTTTTACCACCGAACCGCCACGAGACGTTCCGATCACCATTATGCTGCATCTCTTTCACTCTCTCACACCAAACGATACACATATCTCGCTCATCCATTTTATTGAATTCGTTCCTAAGATAAAACAAAATAACGATATTTTCTATTTCAACAATAAAAGCAATAATTACGCGTGAAATGAAACAGTTTTCTTATCTCTCACAGTGCCTGTATAATTGGTGCAGAGTCTAAAGACACAAGGAAGGTGTATTGTCCACAGATTATTCCGAAAAAACACGATTAGCGGCGATGTATTCACCGGACGCTCGGAAGTGTTAGACTGGTAGTGACTCAGGCGATTACCCTGAATTCGTCTAGTAAATATGCAGGGCAAACAACTGATCTACAGGTAAAAAAATCTTAGTATAAAAAGAAATATTTTCGTTTAGCACGCGGTAGTGAGTGCAATCATATTTGATAAAGACTGAGGACCGTCTGAAAAACTAAATGTCTGCAGCGATGTAGATTTATTACAAAATAAACATCCTTTAGGTTAATCTGTAACTCATATAACTGACTTAAATTTCTTTGTTTTCTTAATACAGTATCAATGCAATTATATTTAAAGTAGTTCTCATAAAATCAATTTCCATTCTATTATAAGTAGTCACTTATCCCATTTCGCCACACTTGTCCCAGTTTGACACGTAGAACTTTCGCACGAGTTTCAATTTTTAACGGACTTCAATTGTCTTTCAAAGTGACGCAACTCAAATTGGTCCTTTCTAGGACCAACCGTGACGAATGTTGACACGATTTTAAAACTGTCACTTTGGATTAACCCTTTCCGAGCTTTACTATATATTTCTATAGCGTGGGAATAAATAAAAAATTTAAGCAAAAATAAAAAGAGCATAGTTTTTTTTATGCAATTGTCAATTAGGTGGTAAAAAAGTTTGATTATCATAAAATATATTTTTTTTATTTGATGTCATAATATATTCAACTGCTTTTGACTTTTTCAATAGAATTAGAATTATCAATTGTGGTTACAAATTTTATGACAAATCATAAAAAACATGCAGATTTAAAAAAGACATTGGTTAAACTTCCTATTATTAAGAAGCTTTGTAATTTTAACAATAAGTATTTAGCTAAACGACCGATACATCAGATAACTAGTAAAAGTCATCCCTTTCGTCATTAACTGCACAACTCGGCTTTTTATTTCTTTATTTAGGATGATTATGCAAATGTATACATATTATTATTGTATATTAACAAATCAACCGTTACAAATTAATGTTTACAGTCATTTACATATTTTTCAATGAAATCGCGTGTCATCTTTACAACGCGTTAATATCGTATGCAAAAATTCTGTCAACATAACTGCGTCATTAAATTTTCATAATAAAATTTTACGACAATCATCAATCAATAACCAAAAATGTCTATTTATGCTAATTTAAGAAATAAAAAGATTCTAATTAATTCATTAGGGTTGAGAAAAATCGATCGATCATAAATTGTCACTTTATAGCTAACAGACAGCCCTAACTTTGACAGTGACAGTTGCAGATATCTTCCACATGAGTTCTTCCTTCGATTTTTAAAAGCAATAAATTTTAATGGTATGTCAAATTAATGTCGATTCCTTTGTGCGTCACATATCGACAATATGTCGATGGGGTTTAAAAGAAATATCTGGTTTGTTGTGTCGCGAACCCTTTTAAAATTTTACGCTCAGGCATTTCGTTACAAATTGAATCAACACAATAGAATTGTACTCCTTTATTTGGTTACTTTTGAGAGTGTTCTTGGCTAAAAGTGCATTGATTATTAATACAAATGTTTATTGTCTGTACAGTGCCGTAAGTTCTGTAAGTACATATTTTGAAGCAGTGATGGCTCATTGGCATTGGCTATGGACTGGCGCGCAGTAGGTCCATGATTCGAATCCCGTCGCAGGCTTGAGCTTCACCGCATGGTGAACGCCAAGCACGTAACTCTGTGTTCCGGCAGCAGTCCTTGAGAGACAGTGATATTACAAGCATATGAGACTTGACGACTATCTCTCAATGTGACGGGCGCAGTGCAATTCGTGACTTGTGACGAAATGCAACTGTTATATGCAAAGGTTAGTCCGTTTAACATAGGTGGACGTAGAGCTTGTCCCGTCACGATAACATAAAAAAAACATGTGAAGTTAGAGTTGAGTAGTTGCGGAGTGCTGGTGGTGTACTTGAAGACGTGAGGTAGATAGAATTTACACACTGCGTTCACCGTTATTTAATTATTAGTTAGTAGGTAATGGATAGATTTAGGCGTTACTTTGCGGAAATCCATATTTAATAATAACAAATACTTTTAAAAGTATCCTAAAAAATATTAAATAATATTTTAATAAAACACTTAAAAAAGCATAAAATTATATATCTAGTGACAATTCCGCCTAATTTTCCTGTTATCTACGTGACGTCACAAACAT
The DNA here is from genome assembly GCA_963854805.1 of Plagodis dolabraria. NCBI lineage: Eukaryota > Metazoa > Arthropoda > Insecta > Lepidoptera > Geometridae > Plagodis > Plagodis dolabraria. The sequence goes on along the minus strand of OY978460.1, from coordinate 24,517,496 downwards.
CACGCAGCCTAACCGGAAGAATAACCGACTAGTTTCGCTTCTAAACGAAGCATCTTCAGGAGGTCTTGACTTACTTAGTAGGTAGTTCAATTACACTATACGATTAAACGATTTAAATTCGGTGCACGTGTGTATAGCTCGTCGTTTTATTAGATATTAATCTATAGAACAATGAGATTGCAGGCGGGCACACGGTGTATTTGATGTTATTATGTATTTTAGTGTTATACAAAAGATTACGTGTACATAAATGTATAATTATTGCAGTAACAAATGTACCTATTTGCATTTTTGTGGGAATACACTTAGCAGACGTAACACAGGTTCACCTAGTACGGCTGCTAATGGAAGGTATTAACTATACTGTGTATTAGCTCGGCTTTCGATTGAGCACTCGTCCTAATATTAAATCGATCGAAGTATAAATGCAACGTGCGCTACCTAGGTAGGTATATACCTACAATAAAGATTGCATCACAGTTAATATGCTGGTAAGATATGTACGCACCATATCTCACACGGTCGAATACTGTGGTGGCGTGTTGCATATTCGCCTCTTACGACATATTTTACACAAAAATTTTAAGCTGACTGTAGGTAGGTAGGGTAGAATACCTAGTTTTCGGCCATTTAGTGGCCCCTTCAACTTTAAGACGCTAGAAAAAATTATACAATTGATTGAGCCCTGCGCTGTTTATTCATATAAGAATGTACCCTATATAATGTAATTTACGTATTTAATATTTAAGGGAATGTCAAGTGCTTCCTTATTTTTAGAAAAATATATAAAGCCAAATATAGCGAAATCGCCGGTTTTCGGCCATTTTTTTTAGTTTTCGGTCAGCAGTACCCAGTTTTCGGTCAGAACATTTAATATTGATTTAAAATTAATGTATCCATACAATTAATTAAAAAATAAACATTTTTATGTGTAATATGTATGTATGTATCCATTTAAAATATCCTACTAGCCCAACACACATTTATTCCAACATCCTCATTGTTTTGGCGGTACATACTTAAAACTATACTTTAATGTTTGATTTAATTTGTTACACTTTAATAGTAATTCTAGGGTAGCCTGAACAACATTTTCGCCCACATCATAATTTACTTTCAAGTGATATGGTGGTCAAAGGCTAGCCTATCAGCTATAATTCACTATAAATTATTTTTATCCGTCTAGGTGAAACTGTACAATAATATTTATGTTATACCTTTTTTTTTCATGGTGTAAATGCTTTTAGGCATACCCAACCGTCGGGGAGCAGTTGGGTGATGTCAGGCTCGGGGTTGATAGAGACCCCACTACTGACTAAAAACCCCATGGTGTATCACTGTCCTCAACTAGAAGCAGAGACCGCGGGTTCAGTCGTGCACTCTTCCGCAGCCCCCACCGACGTCGCTGCCCACTTAGGCAGGCCAGCCTTTGGGGAATATCTCCCCTCTCCCGCCTCGTTGGATGCCCCGGAACACAAGGGGACATCCACACCTTGTGAGGACCTAACCCTGATGGGAGGCGCCGGATGCCACCACAACCAACGCCCCAGGTCCTATGAGCGGAGACGGCGTGCGAGCTCGATTAGTTCGCCTCTTCAAATTGGGAGATTGTTATTCTCTGCCGAGGCCGCTCCTGCGCCTCCCTCTGCGAAACTATTGTTCCACACGAGAGGCCACCGCCTCCCACGACCTCTCTTCACCGACCATCTTTACGATGATGGCCGGCAATGAGAGGTCGGGCTCCATAACTGCGATCAGGGATATATAGGTATACGATATACAATTATACGACCGCTTCTCCTGGGCATGCCTCAAGTGCGAGCTGTCTTCCGCGAAGCCAAACTGGGGGCCGGGGAACGCTCCCTTCGTGCGATATTACACAGGTGTCTCCCGAAACAGCCATGTCCGGCGAGACCCTGTGTCAGTCTGAAATAGGGCCTCCCATGCCTTCTTTGTACCCACTCTTCGAGTACGGGCCGGATCGATTCGAGTCGAGCACCGGCCCCCCCTTTTGTGTGGGTCCTGCGAAGAGCCTGTCCCATGTGGTGAGAGCTGAGTGTCCGGTAGCCCCGAAACACTCTAACTGCCATTACTCTCTGTACCGCAAGCAAGATGGAGATGCACTCGTGGCGCAAAAAGCCCTCCCCTGTCCTCCTCTGGTGTTTGGAAGGAGGCGACTCATAGCACCAGCTGTCTCCATGGGGGGGACAGCTGCCGCACATGCGCCTCAAACCTCTATTTGCTATCAAGCCGAGATATTTCAACGTTGTCCCGACCAGAATGCAGGTTCCGCCCACAACAATGGTAGAGTCTGCAGATGGCGCCCATCATCGCCATAAAAATGGAGCGCCTTATCCAGGCACAGCATTCTGATTCTGGCCACGACCGTCCCGACACCATCCGTGGCCATCCGATTTCCGCTTCTCTGTAATTATCCCGAACGACGTCAACTCCACGAAGGTTGGCGCCCCAAAGCACCCAAATGCCCGACTTTCCACAAGAAGGGGCCTAAGACTCAGCTCTGCGGAACGCCACGCGCCGCGCGTCACGAGACCTCGAACCTCCACATTTGTCGTCGGGAAGACTTCCTCTCTATCGGTGAGATAGTCCCCGACTAGCCTTCAGAGGCAGTGGGGAACTCGTTGATACTATAGTCCAGCGTGTATTGTGCTTCAGGGAAGCGTGTTGAAGGCGTTGGCAACGTTCAATGACACGACCAACAACACACCACTACTGGAGCATGCCTCCTTGGAGAGGTCGTGGACGCTGGAGATGGCATCCAGGGTGGAGTGACCTATCGGAAACCCGAACTGGTTGTGTGCTTGGTTGGGCACTGTTGTCTCAAGGTGCTTAACGAGGCGGGCAGCCACGATACGCTTCAACAGTTTGCCCGCCTCGTTAAGCACCTCCCCTACCCTACCTACGATTAAGCAAAAACTTATATAAATTTTAAGAACCAAACAAAATTATAAGCCTTACACCTTACAGTATGTTTCGACAGTCCTTGAGAGCCAATCAAATTACAGGCACATGAGACGCAACAACTGTATGTCTCAGGGCGACGGGTGCAGTGCAGTTCGTCATATGTGGCGAAGTTATAGGATGAGGTTACTGCTTCACATTAGTCGGCCCTTGTAGTTGTACCGTAAAAATCAAACTAAAACAATACTTAATAATAATTCAAAGCATGAAAAAGATTATTCTCATAAAAACACCAGCAATCCTTTCAGCAAACAATACAATAACTGCTCAAATGAAAGCAATTTCATACAAAAATACGAAAGCACTTCCTGATATCGATGCCGTAAGTGAAACAAACACCGAAAATGAAACAAAAATAAGAAGCGGTATCTTATTGGCAAAGTAAATAAGTAGGTACCTTCAAATTCACGTAGAGTGGAATATTGTTTATCTTATAAGCATTCCTACTGTTTTTGGCTAATGGAAATATGTTTGATATAGGTATTATGCTTCATGGATCAAGAATCAAGAATATTTATTGCAGTATGGGTTACAATATGATATTAAACGAGGTTTTATGTCCTCCACTAAGATTTTTTTACCTACTCTCTGGTCCTCCATATCTTGCCAGATGCGACGTACCTACAATATTATAAAAAAGAATTATTACCTACATTTCTACTAGAATTCAAACATAATATAGAATAAATTTGCTCAGATTAAAAATCATTCTTATTATACATTTTAATATTAAATATTATTGGAAATGATGTCAAGTGTTTTATTATTCAAAAAGTCATCAATATCATAATAGCATTTGTTCACATCGAGATATAGGTACGTATTATCCCATCACATGATCACACGTCTCGGTCTCGCAGAGCGAAAAGGTCTCAACAGTGTGACCAGATTTAAATTTGACATTATGCTAGCTGCTCTCCTAAATTCTGCTAAAGTCTGCTAAGTTTATTTTTGAATCTGCTAAAGTCTGCTAAGTTTATTTCCGATTGATGCCAAAACATTGCTACTGAATTATGTCCCAATTAAATGAATGATATGTACAAAAATAACAAATATTTTCTAATATATTTATGATTGAGTAACACGAATTAACAATAACTCACTTATAACGTATCACTAATAACGTACTTCTAATTGTCTGTGGTGTCGATTTTAATATACAGAACCATCGAACTTTGAGAGTCTTTTATATTTTTTTGCCGGCGTAAAAAAATCAAAACAAATTGAATGAAAAATTCATCCACCCTGTTATTTTCTTGCATCTACATGTAGAATTACAGCAATATGTTGATTTTTTTAATTTGTCCCGCAGGTAAGTTATAATTTAGTGTTCATTAGTTTGAGGTCAGCAGAACTTCTCCCGATTCTACTAGATCTGTCACTACTTTATCGAATTTAAGGTCAATATTTTCGGAATAAATTGCTTACAAGCAATTATTAGATTTGTATACCAGATTTAGAAAATGAGAAACTTATAAAATCTTTGTGCACAACGTTTTGTGGGTCAAGAAATAGCACTTGCTCAAATAGGTCATTAAGTGGTAGACAAGATTTTAGTTCAAAGCAAAGTGCGATCCAAAATTCCGAGAATTCGCCTAAACTGTATTTAAAGGAAAACTGCCAGAACAGTACGAAGAAATCTTTCGTACATTATTTATGAATTGTAAAATTTTTAAATATTTCTAGCACCACTACCTAAATTGCTAATTCTTCTCCATCTTGCTGAACTTCTGCGTATATTATATAAAATTCTGCCAAAATCTGCTATATTTTGAGATCTGCGACACAATCTGCTAGATCCTAAATTTGAGATCAAATTATGCTAAAATCGCAGAATTCTGCTAAATCTGGTCACACTGGGTCTCAACCGTCGTGGCTCAGAGAAATGAATAAATTTTGTCAGAGCGTCAGTCGTGGTAAATTTAGGTACTAAAATTATATCTGCCATATGTTACAAAACTGAATTTTATGAAACCTAAACGAAATTAAAACCATACAAACTATACACCGTGGTTATGCTAATGAAATATACAATCGTGTTTTGTTCATATACCTATATTGGTAATAACAAATAAAACTTACATGAAACAGCAGCAACATGACAAATTGTTTGTTTACATAATTATCACTCAATGAGACGACTTATTCCAATGTTTTAGTAACTAATTCTACCTACTTTGTTTATAAAATGTAACACTCACATAAGGTAGTACTCATATTTTTGCATATACAATTTTAAAATATCACTACACAGCATACAAACTACTTCACATAACAATAATAAAGCAATCACACGAAAACAATGACCGCGTCGCCATTTGCCGCCCGCAAACTGATGATTTCGGGTACCGTTAGCACAAACATTTTCAAAATTGGTATGGTATAAAAAAATACTAGTGTTTGAATTTATCATAATTATTATATTCTCACATGTTTACATGGTTGAGAAAGTTATTTGCTACAAAAATAATAATAAAAAACGGCTATGTGCGTGTCAGACTCTAACTACCGGCATACTTATCTCTTTATTCCGAAATGGTATATACTCAGATATCTACTTGGTAGTACGTGATTTGGTAATAATTAACAAAACCGGCTAAGTGCGAGTCGGACTTTTCACTACATTCGTACTTTTTGAGTGATTTCTTTATTAAAAACGTTATATACTCAGATATCTACTTGGTTGAGCAAGTGATTTGGTAATAATAAGGAACAAAGCCGGCTAAGTGCATGTCGGACTCTAACTACCGGCCTACTTTTTGAGATCTCTTTATTAGAAAACGTTAAGTATATACTCAGATAGCTATGTGGTTCAGCAAGTGATTTGGTAATAATAATGAACAAATCCAGCTAAGTGTGAGTCGGACTTTGTACTACATTCGTGCCTTTTTGAGTGAACTTTATTAGAAAACGTTGTTTACTCAGATATCTACTTGATTGAGCAAGTGATTTGGTAATAATGATCAAAACCGGCTATGCGCGAGTTACAGCGAGAAAGTTCACAACCTGCGTACTTCTTTGAGTGATGTTGTTGTTAGATGTTGGTATATACTTCGATATGTACTTGGTTTAGTAAGTTATTTGATAATTCAGTCTTCTTTTGATAGTCAGATTTTTGCTACCTACGTATTTTTAGTGGACTCTTTATTAGGAAATAGGCTACACTTATAGTTATCTACTTGGTTCAGCTAGTTATGAAGAGTAAAACTGGCTAAATGCGATTTGGGCTTATACCACATACTTCTTGTAATGATGAAGGTGTTTTTGTATAAAACTTACGTTGTTATTAATTAACTGTTAACTATATAGATTTCTCATCCATATATTATTTTTACTATCATTTGATAAAAATACCATTAACCTACGCTACTAGTTACCCTAAGCTACTTATGGCTAATCATATAAACAAAAAATTATACATTTACATAATATTTAATACAATCTTACATAAAACAAGAAAATGAATGAATAATTTTTTTATTACGAATAAAACACAAGTACGAAAACTTTTACAAAATATTACTTACAGTTATGTACACCAAAACATTCATTTACATTCAAAATAACAATATACAAATAAATAAACGAAAGAAACATAATATAGAGATAGACAATAATTCACAATAAAGAAAGAGCAATATATATATATATAATATATATAAAATAACTTATCTGAATAACCTTGCCGCATAAATGCCGTAATTTCACAGATCAAATTTCTATTCTCTCATACGAGAAAAAGATTTCACTCGATACGTTGCCTTTTTCTACCTCGAGATACTTGTCCTTTAAGCTGTTCTAAGGAATGCCACTCTAGTTCTCGAAACACAAGAATACTCCACAAGTAACGCATTGTGAATGTATCTTTTTCCTTTTGTCGAGCCGAATGCAAACAACACAACGCTTTCGGTTATTTCTGCCGGTCTCATACTTAGCACGTGTACAATTTCCCGTCTCAGCCTCATAAGTGAATGTGGGGGCTGTCTAATTGGCTGAAGGCCAGCATGGTACTTTTCAACAATTTCTTTAGCCAGCGCGTATTGAAAGTCACGGTGCGTCAGAGGCAGCTTTGCTCGCCGTTTGCAAGACAAGTAGTACATGACGAAAGCATTGTGAATGCTTACGTTAAGAAGCCTTTTAAAAATCTTTATGTATCATTTCACACCTCTTTTACGCGCTAACAAATACATTGAGAGTTTTTGATCCTTTAGGTCAACCCCTCCCATTCTATTGTTATAATCCCTATTACTTACTGGTTTCACTATGGGTTACCAGCCTTCGATCCAAGGTAGGTTTCATCGTTGTGAAAGGTGGATATCATAGTCACCAGTTTGGAGTCTTTCCATGAAAGCACGGAAATGTCTCCACAGTGGCGAGCTACGATGTTTTTTTTTTGCCACATTTTTCGGAACTTTCACGATGTCATTAGGATTACGTCCAAATTGCAGGAACTTGTCCTGCGATTTGGACGTAATGTTCCTAAGTAGTCAAATCCGAATCTCTTGAGATACCGCGCCAACGCAGGACAATTATAAAACTTATCCATCGTTACACAGTGACCCAGATGTTCCAGATCTTTCAATAAATCGAGCACTCCTTTAGTGCTCTTGCCTCCTAAATCAACACTAAGTGCATTGCCGCCGGTGGCTAGGTAAGCCTTTGACCACAATCTCACGTGATGGTAAGTGATGATGTGGTCGAAGGTGTTAACAGGCTTAACCTAGAATGACTGGCTCTCAAGGACAGCTGCCGCAACACACCGTTAGGTGCTTGGCGACAGATTTTCAACTTGAGGGTGATCGCTAGCCAGGCGGGCATTCACAAAAATGCCCTTCCACCATGCGGTGAAGCTCAAGCCCGCGGCGGGATTCGAACCATGGACCTGCTGCGCGGCAGTCCACAGCTAATGCCACTGAGCCATCACTGCTTCATCACTGCCTCAGAGTTCTTCCCCGTGTAAATCTGGATTTTTACACGACTGCCCAAAAAAAGGAGAGTTATGTTTTTAGGATTCATGTATGTATGTATGTTTGTGAGTTTCTTTATTCCACCATAACTTCACTAGTGGCTGTTTCTTTTGAAGCAATGATAGCTCAGTGGCTTTGGCTATGGACTGCCGCGCAGCTGGTCCATGGTTAGAATCCCGCCGCGGGCTTGAGCTTCACTGCATGGTGGAAGTGCATTTTTGCGAATGCCCGCCTGGCTAGCTACCACCCTCAAGTAGAAAATCTGTCGCCAAGCACTTAACGGTGTGTTCCGGCAGCTGTCCTTGAGAGCCAGTAATTCTAGGTTAAGCCTGTTAGCACCTTCGACCACATCATCACTTACAATCAGGTGAGATTGTGGTCAAAAACTTACCTATCAGTAATAAAAAAAAAAAAAAAACTTCGTAAAGGGCTAACCGATTTTGATGTATGTGATATCATTAGAAACGTTGAGTTATTCTGGGTAGCATAGGCTAGTTAAAAAACACGCCTGCCGTACCAAAAGGTGAACTAAAAAATTACAAACAAGTTACAAGATTTTAATGTTGAATGGCCACAAGGTAGGTACGAAATAGATTATATTTGTTATGCAATTAAAACAACATTGTGCCCAAAAATGAAAAACTCATAAGCAATATTTTCATCAAAGTCGGGGGACCTGCAAAGAACTATTCCAGGGAACCGACTGCTAAACTTGCACCCACTCGTAACTAGTCGAAACACCAACCATTCTATCGACTTCATTATTCATAGCTATCTCGACAACATTTATAATACCACTTTCAGAATCAAGATCGTCATCGTATGAAATGTCTCTTTGTAATGCGGTTAAGGCAACGTTTTCTATAGCGCCATCGAACTCATCGTCAAAGTCACTATCTAAATCGCTACCTTGATTTATCCTGGCACTAGGGACTGGCCCTACGGGTGCCGTCAGCCCCGAAGTAGACGGTCTGTTATATCCCAACCCTATTATGGAAACCCTACATACTTCTGCAACATCAGCCTTTTCTGGCTTTTGTTAGGACTAGTCAGTCCAAGACCTTAGTCACTCTCAACCCGTCTTCGGTGCAAAACACTTGTCTCTTTCCGTAAATAATTCATGTACTATTTTTTTCTAAATCTATTAAAATCAGTGTCCTAAAGTTAATAGTTTTTTTTTTAAAAAGAGTTCCCTCGAGTTTCCTATAACATTGGTGGCAGCGGTGGGATTTTAAAATCCTCGGATCGCCTCTTTCACGTCGGAAAAACTGCGAAAATCTGTGAAAAAGTGAAAATTAGTGAAAACCACAACTTTTATATAAAATTTTATTCCGACATAATAATAGTGAATATACTGCATCCTGTAAAAGTGCTGCGCATTAGTCTCGAATCCTGCAATACCGCCGAACCGCTGAACGCTGAACTCTATGCCGCATCCAGTTAGAATAGTCTGACGCTATTTTTTTTACCTCATCACTATAACCTGAGGCCGTGTGTAGTCCTGCCGTACGTCCTATCTCCAAATTCTTACTGCTGTATCCTGTGGAAGTTACCTGGTACCTGCCTGCTGAATCCAGCCGCCTGCAGTCCATCTACTTACCGTGAGAAAAGAAGTGCATCCACCGTGTTACGATGAGCCGTAATATCCTAGCAACCGTATTCCTGTAAGTCTTAAGTATAATAAATAACTCTTATAAACTAAAGTGATCAGTGCCAGTGATTAAAAATAATACTTACTTATAATCTACTTAAGTCCAATAATATTGTGAATTGCTATTTTTAGAATCGTATTTATATAGCCGTTACAATAATTTCACCATTCCGTTGTAAGAACCAGTCACTAAAGTCTGAGCTTAACGCTGCATTCCTTTCTTATCTCTCGAGTCCCGAGCTTTGTTTTGACTAGCGCGCTGGCGTGATATGCCTAAAGAATCTAAAAAGAACATTCAAGAACCTACTACGATGTCTACTAACAAAGAAATTGATCTGAACATCTTGTGTAAATTTGTAAATAAATTTGACGGAAACCGCGAAAAGTTAAATGCATACCTAAATAATTGTAGAAATGCTATCAGCCTTGCATCACAATCGCAACACGATATTTTGTTAAAATATATTTTAAGCCAATTAGAAGGACGTGCCGAAAGTGCATGTTCGATTAAGGAGTTCGAAACATGGCAACAATTAGAAGATTTTCTAAAATCACAATTTGGTGAGCGTAAACACTACGCCGCATTACTACTTGACCTTCAGGAATGTCGTCAATCTAATGCCGAAACGGTTAACCAGTTCGCTTTACGAGTTGAATCCTGTCTAGCTAAGTTATTGACTGAAATAAATATCTCAATGCCAACTAAAAAGAAAGCTGAACTGGCTGGCCGCGTCGCTGCAATGCAGGATCTAGCTTTACATACTTTTACCACAGGACTTAATACACGTTTGTCAACTGTCGTGAGATGCCGTGACCCTGAAACTCTAAACGATGCAATAAATTTTGCCGTATCTGAGGAAAAAATATTGCAAACATCCTCTAAGCGCTACTCACCTCCTTCTTATAATAACACTGCATCTTCATCGAATCAACAACGTCCACCACAACGACCATTTCAACAAAATCGCAACTTTTCTCAAAATGGAGTAAACGTCCAGAGCAGGCCTAACAACCAGGGGCCTACATCCGCCTTTACTCCGCCTGTTTGCCGTTACTGCAAAGCTGTAGGTCACACCATTGATGTCTGTCGCAAGCGAGAATATAATAACAGCAGAAAGTTTGGAAATTCGCAAAACCAACAAACAAATCGCTCAACAACTACATTCTATCGAAACAATCAGCCTATTCATAACGTCATTTCACCCGATGAACAAAACTCGCGTGACGAAACCGACCATGAATATCATGATTTAAACGGAGAAGCCCTCGCGTCCAGCATCGTGCAGGAAAATTAAGGGACAAAATCGATGCTAATACTTACGCGAAATCGTATTCGCTAATATATTCCTCTGTTTTCAATTCATCCACTTACAACAAGGGTAACCAGCCCCAAATTAATAGTGGCCCCAGTAAAATTACTAAATCTACATCCACTAACAACAAGGGTAATCAGCCCCAAACTAATAGTGGCCCTAATAATATTATTAAATGTACATCCACTAACAACAAGGGTAACCAGCCCCAAATTAATAGTGGCCTTGAAATAAACACTATTTCTAAACAAGTTGATACAAATGGTAACAAGCCAAAAACCTTTAAAAAACCTACTCCGTATCAACTAAAATCTGAACTTACCGATGATGACGTCTTACCTCCTAGCACCAACCATATATCCAGGTCCTGTCCGTCGTGTACAGCATCTGAAAAAGAAAATAAAACATTAAAAACATTTAATGTTACATCAAATCCAGTAAAGAAGTACTTACCTTTTGTAGAAGTTCAATCATCTGTCTCTCGCAAGCCATTAAAACTTCTTGTCGATAGTGGCGCATCCATCAGTCTTTTAAAAATAAATACCATTGAAAACATGCCTGAAATTACAAAACATATTATAACTTTTAGCGGAATAGGAACAACAGACAATCCAATGCAGTCATTTGGCCATATTCTTATCAACTTTCACTCTATAAACCATCATTTCCATGTTGTACCCAATATAAATTTCCCATACGATGGAATAATAGGCAACGATTTATTATCTATGTCTGATTCTAAACTCGATTACTCTGAAAATACCCTCACAATTGACAAAGCGAAATTCGCTCTTAAATTCACCGAACCAATTTACACTATACCTCCTAGAAGTGAAACCGTTATCGAATGCCCTGTAACGAACCCTGAAATAAAAGAGGGTCTGGTCCTTGATCAGAATACCATAAAACATCTTTTAATAGCAAACTGCATCGTTAAAGTAAAGCCCAATTCGAGAATAAATATATCCGTCGTCAACACCTCAGAGTCTCCAATAACCATAGATTCAAACCTTAAAATAAAATTGATACCTCTAGATAAAAATGACCAACACAAAATTTTTCATACACCTCATTTTGATGTGAATCAAAACAATAACACTATTAAACGAACTGAAGAAGTTGTACGTCTACTAAGAGTGTCCCATTTAAATTCAGAAGAAACAGACGCGCTATACGAACTTTGTTCCACTTATTCCGATATATTCCACCTTCCAGAAGACCACTTGACTACCACAGACGCTTTACAACATGAGATTACTACAACTTCTACCATCCCTATTAATACAAAATCCTATAGGTTCCCTGACATACATAAACAGGAGGTTCAAAATCAAATTAATAAGATGCTTGATGAAGGGATAATCAAACCTTCAACATCCCCTTGGTCTTCTCCCATATGGGTAGTGCCCAAAAAAGCTGACGCTTCCGGTCAACGCAAATGGCGGGTAGTAATTGACTACCGAAAATTAAATGACATCACCATTGGAGATTCATACCCTATACCCAATATATCTGAGATCCTAGACCAATTAGGTAAATGTAAATACTTCAGTACCCTTGACCTAGCGTCTGGGTTCCATCAAATTGAAATGTCAAAACGAGATGCATCTAAAACTGCATTCTCTGTCCCACAAGGCCATTTCGAATTTACCCGAATGCCATTTGGGCTTAAAAATGCACCTGCTACTTTCCAGAGGCTAATGAACTCCGTTCTCTCTGGTTTGCAAGGCATTCAATGCTTTGTTTACCTAGATGACGTAGTAATTCACTAGTATGACCTAGAAACCCATATGAAAAACCTCTCAAATGTATTCGACAGACTGCGTAATTTTAATCTTAAACTCCAGCCAGATAAATGTGAGTTCCTTCATAAAGAAGTCTCCTATCTTGGCCACATCATCACAGATAAAGGTGTAAAACCTAATCCAGAAAAGACGAAAGCCGTAGAGAGTTTCCCACTGCCCACGTGTCCTAAGGATATAAAATCTTTCCTGGGGTTAGTCTCTTATTATCGCCGTTTCATACCAGATCTGTCAAAAATTGCAAAACCCCTTACTAACCTTTTAAAGAAAAATGTTCCGTTCAATTGGCACAATGAACACCAACTCGCCTTTGAAAACTTAAAAAATGCTTTAATTTCAGCTCCCTTACTAGCCTACCCTGATTTCTCAAAACCCTTCGTCCTTACTTGCGATGCATCTAATTTTACTATTTCCGCAATACTTTCTCAAGGATCCGTTGGGAATGACCGCCCAATCGCCTATGCTTCGCGTACTCTGAACAAAGCAGAAAGCAATTATAGCGTTACAGAGAAGGAGTGCCTAGCAATAATTTTTGGTACAAAAACCTTCAGACCGTATCTATACGGCCGCCGTTTCAAAATTGTAACTGACCACAGACCTCTTAAATGGTTATTTAATTGTAAAGATCCGGGATCCAAACTCATAAGATGGAGACTTAAACTCGAAGAGTTTGAATACGAAATAGAATATAAAAAGGGTAAAATTAATAGCAACGCCGATGCCCTATCGCGATTTCCAGTCCATCCAATCGTAGAAGATGAACAAGCTCCACAGCCATCTACTTCTAGTGCACACAACCCCGATCCAAATCCAGAACCAGAGGTTCCTCAAGATCTTTTGGATGACCTCGCAGATTTAGGTGCTTTAGACCTAAGTCCACTAGACGAACAGCTAATGGATATAGATTTTAGTCCTCCTACTCTTCCTACCCCAGTTGACTCTCCTCGCGACACTAATCCGCAAATAGATACGACACCTTCTAATGTCAACAAAGAATACTCTGACTTTCTAAAAACTTTAGCTAACAAAAATGAAACCTTTAATGTCCAAATTCGAGAACATAATCAAAGTCTTCTGAAGAGTAACTCTAAAGTTATACTTCTACCCGTATCCATTGACCTTGATGACTCAAATCCTTACCTTCAAGATGTCCTTTCTACCGCTGATGATCCACCTGCTATACTTAACGAAGAACGAGAACTACATAAATTCAGAAAACTAGAAATCAAAGAAAAAACTTACTATTTATTATTTACAAAAGTATACTATTTCGATGACTGCACATATCCTGATATATTTAGAACATTGAAATCTGTAAGAGATGACATTCTACTTACCGGGACTATAAACGAATTCGCAATATCCGATTTTAAGAACCTATTCCAACAATGTTCCTATATCAAAATATACAACATGCTTATGTATTTATTTAATAATACCAACATCCTAGTAAATATACATCACAATTCAATAATTTATCCTGTACCTACAGAAATTACGAAGATTTTAAAAGAGAACCATGATATCCCCATCGCGGGACATTTAGGCTCAAACAAAATGTACGACCGTGTCAAAGAACGATACTATTGGAAAAACATGCGATCGGATATAGAAAATTATGTTAGAAACTGTAAACTATGCCAATCCAATAAAGCTCTACGAAAAATAAACAAATCTCCCATGCAAGTTACGACTACTTCCACTCGCCCATTCGAAGCGTAATAGCGAATATACTCTCAGATCAAGGAACTAACTTCACTGCAGACCTATTTAAACAAACTTGTGATTTCCTAAAAATCAAACAGATCTGGTCAACCCCTTATCACCCACAAACACAAGGAGCCTTAGAACGAAGTCATTCTACATTGAAGGAATACCTGAAATCGTACGTAAATGAAAACCAAACCAACTGGCATAGGTTTGTTTACACTGCCATGCTTACTTACAACAGCAGTGTTCATAGCACAACTAGATTCACTCCATATGAATTAATTTTCGGACACAAACCATTCATTCCGGACTCAGTTTTTGATTCTCGCCCTGATGTAACCTACCCAGAATACATCAAAATGCTCCATCACAGACTTAAAATATCAAGAGAAAAAGCTATACAAAACATACGCGATTCTAAAGAGAAATCAAAATCATACTACGATAAACATTCTCGTCCGGCCCAGTATAAAGTTGGTGACTACGTTTATGTAAAGAATCATGTGCGACTACGGAAAGCTCTCTCGCCATTGTGGAAAGGTCCATATAAAGTTGTGAAAATTCATGGCTATAATACCCTTTCCCTCTTAATCAATCGACGTCATGTCAAACATCACTTCGATGAAGTGAAACCAGCACATGACATTAACTAGACTAACTTTTACTCTATTATTATTATTTAATTTAATTATTATTACTACCCACTACTTATACAAATTATACAATCAATTTTATCACTTTTACAATTCTACTTATACATTTTACCTTTCGATATATACAATATAATTATCCTAGTTAAACTATTATTACAGAATCGCTGTTCGATGTAGCACCATCGTAGCAACAGGTGACAACCAATACTTGGAACACATCACCAAGAGTCCTGGAATACTCTTTGACCCTATTGGCACTCTGAAAATAATAAATGATCAATTCGAAGTAGTTATCCCAGTAGATGTCTCTTGTTTCAAAAATCATGTTGAAAACATTTATAATGTATTTAATATAGTGAAGTTCCAATGTCACGAAAATGAGGAAATAGATAACGATAAATGCCAAAATATGCTAGAGCCGTTAGAGTCACTATACAACGATATTTTACGCGACTTTGATTCCATTTCTCACATAGTTACAAATAGTTTTTCCAAAAGGTCCGCATGGTTTGCCGGTGTTGGAACCGTATTTAAACATATATTCGGCACTATGGACGAAGACGATGCAGATAATTATAATCAAGCTATTCAAGAACTAAACAATAATGATAAAATACTAGCTAGCTCGATTAAAAAGAGCATTATGATATCACAGTCAGCTATTTCCAATATAAATAAATCACTTCATGAATTAAATGAAAACGAAGCTAAATTAAATGACGCCATCGATAGAGTTACAGAGTCACTGAACAACGTGTCCTACATTGTATCGGTTGATAATTTTAAGATTAGACTTAATACCGCCTTAAATGTATTACAAAGCAATTTATTTACACTTTCTTTTAAAATAGAAGATCTGGTAAATTCGATGTTATTTGTAAAAAGCAATAGTATACATCCATCTATTATAACACCACAGCAGTTGTACGAGGACATCATAAGTAATCTTAAAATAGTTCCTAAATATAAAGATTTTCCAATTAACCTTGAATTCAATAATATCCATACTCTTATGAATACTGCTGATGTAGTATGTTATTATTTAGACAATAAGTTAGTATTTGTAATCAAAATACCCCTAGTTAATGCGTTAGAGTTTAACCTATATAAGAATGTACCTCTACCAACTCCGAATTCTACTGAAAACACTAATTCTTTTGTTATGATCCTACCTACTGAAGAATACGTAGCTTTAAGTAAAGATAAGTCTTTATTTACTTATTTAAAAAATATAAATAGCTGTAAGAATATTTTAAGCAAAACTTACCTTTGTGAAATTAGCGACATTTATAGCATTCCAGACAATCCGTCTTGCGAAATAGATATTATGACGAAAGCCTTAACATCATTACCAAACACTTGTCAATTTAGAATCCTGTACGGAGAAATCGATATCTGTCATAGACTGAACAATGACAAATGGGTATTTGTTCAATCCAAACCCACTAAAATATCAATTGAATGTCAAAATAATGAAGTTACTGAAATAATTACATCCGGTACAAGTGTACTTAATATTCCTGTAGAATGTACCGCTTATTATAAGAATATTAGGATATTAAAGAAGAGCTTCCCTAGGATAGATATCCCAAATGTATCTTCCGATTTTAATATAATTAATGATAGTTGCTGTATTTTAAGTAAAATAAATTACCTTAATCTTCCTAAAACCACGATTAGAAACGTCAACCTAGACAAATTAACAGACATGAAAATTGTCTCCAATCAAATTCTAAGCGACCTAGAACGTGTAGAATCTTCTAATGTATTAAGTAACCACATAAGTTTTCCGATTTTAACCATTTTATCTATAATCCTATGCTTAAGTTTTATAATATTATACTTCTGTAAAAAGAGCAAGTGTTTGAAAACCCTCTTTTCGAAAACTGAAGAAGTAAATTCTACTGATGTTAACGAAACTGTAGAATTAAACCAACCGCGTTTACGCATAACGTAACTTAAAGAAAACTTACCTTTTCCGTAAGTTTCCTCTTAGCGTGGGGGTTGTTATATCCCAACCCTATTATGGAAACCCTACATACTTCTGCAACATCAGCCTTTTCTGTCTTTTGTTAGGACTAGTCAGTCCAAGACCTTAGTCACTCTCAACCCGTCTTCGGTGCAAAACACTTGTCTCTTTCCGTAAATAATTCATGTACTATTTTTTTCTAAATCTATTAAAATCAGTGTCCTAAAGTTAATAGTTTTTTTTTTAAAAAGAGTTCCCTCGAGTTTCCTATAACAGGTCGAACATTAGCGTCTGCAGAGGAATGCTTCATGTTGGGAGTAATGTTGGGTTGCACAATGTAAACATCAACATTACCCTCAGCACTGGGCAGTTGTTTCTCGGCAGTAGTGCTAGTGCCAGGATCACTACGCGTCGAATATTGTCCACTCATCTTTTTCGTCAAGCCTTTTCCAACGGGTGACGTGGTTAGGTTGAGAGGAAATCAGGTCTTTCATTTCGTCATCATGATGTCCATGGCTTCCACGATTTCGTTCACGTCACTGAAAAACACAAAATACACATATGTATATAAACTTAAATATGTGTTATAACAATCTCTATCTTAACCAAAATCTAAACAAAATACCTACTATAATAGTGTGGGTTGCAGACATCTTGTGGGATAACCGGGACTGTGTCTTCTTCAGCTAGTTTCAAAGAACCTACGGGAGTGACCGTGTAGATAGTCCCGACCAAGTCCCTAAAATTTACAAGGTAATAGTCGGTAAAAAGTAGGCTCCATTGTCTCTACTAGGTCCATCAGCATATCCCGTCGTATTTAAGCCTTCGTTGGATCGGCTAGCCCACGATCACGGCTTCCACTTGGTGTAGCTGAACGTGACCTCAGCTCTTGGTCACGGCTTATGGACCTGAGGCGCCTTAAAATAAATTACAAATTATACACTTTTATTTAAAATACTCATATCTATACTGAAAACAAAACAGAATTTCCAGTCGCAAGAAAAACAATAACAAAAAACACCTCTGTGGTTTTGTGACGGAGGAGGCAGTTATTGAGGATCACTCCCCGCCATGTTAACAAGACCCATCAATAGGGCACGGCGCGACCTGGATTATATCGGGTCGGCCAGCCCACAACCCTGATTTTCACTTGGGGTGGCTGACCGAGATCTTCTCTCCAGGTTTCTACTGGTGGACCGGAGGCGCATCAATCTAGAAATAATAAAATGACATTTTTTATGCTTGCTCAACCTACATGAGAACATTTTTCTACGTTCAAAACAAATCGTTGAAATGTAAATCGTTGTAATCCGTTCTGCAAATTTAATACGCAAAATTTATTTGAGTAACTTCTATGACGTTCTCATCTTACACTGAAATAATGGCAATAAAATAAAAAATTCTTTGCTGACGGTACTTTCAAGTGTAGGTACATGGCGCGATTTTTATCCCTTTGATACGCAATGATTGGGTATTTACTGGCAAAACTGGGTATTATTTGTAACAAACAGGTTAAAACAATGATAATTTGAAATTCTTAAGCATTCGAAAGCATTAGGAGAAAATAATACAAGATTTATCACAATAACAACCATATTGAAGTCATACGTAGGTATATGCGGGATTTGTTGTAGGTATACTTGTATAAGTTATATTTGTATAAGTACCTACAACAAATCCCAAAGTTTTGGTCATTTTTCACCAAAAATTATACAAAGATTTACAAAAAACAAACAATACACACGTACCTAGGTATAATGTTGTATTTCTAGTAATCCTACAAAATAATATGAAAGAATACACACCTTTTGCTTCGTTGAGACATGATTGAAAACCGAAGCTCTTCCGTAAAATCACAACAGTAATGGCCGACTCATCTTATTAAAGTTTTTTTTTGATAACATTTGTTTGGCTCCACAGAAAGTGTCTTTCCAGAAATTGTTCGTTCGAAAACCTACTATAACTCTATGAAGTAAAGTAGGCCACAGATAGCTTAGAATAGAAATAATATGCTATCAATCGCGGGCTAAGAGGAAGATATAGGTAGGTAACTTCCTCCTAGATCGCGGGTCTATTAACTCGGACACCCGTGTGTCCGCGTGACATTTGAAGCCCGTAAACTTCCAGGACGTCCACGCGAAGCCTGACAGGATTAAATAAATTCTTTTTAAATTGTTTTAAAGTCATATTTTTAATTTTATCTGGCAAATGGTTATACAATTTAGTGCACATTACATATAGGTATACTATTTCTATAGAAAACGGTCTTTTGGATGTAGAAGTATGTAAGCAAACGTTAAACAAGACAAGTAACCAGGCGAAAAAATACAATGGCATTTAGCCTCGTAGGTTAGAATGTCGAGTCAATCTACATTTTCAAAATTATTCACATCGATTCCCTAGAAACACTCGCAGATGTCGCACGATCAAGGAAGGAACAAGTAACAACATGTCACTGAAAAAAACACATCAACACCACAAAAATAACACCTCTAGATCTTTCAACAGTATTCTAGGGAGTTTTTGTTAGACTCACTAGAAAAACTACTATTACCATCACTCCTAGAACTCGCAATAAATACCTAATCAAAGAACGAACACAATTATATAAACTAAATACGTGACGGAAAAAATCACATCATTATTATAAATGTAACACTCCTAGATTTCGCATCGAGTAATCACTGGACATACTCTATAGGAAACAAATATACATTTTTATTAAAAAAGTAAAAAACCCGACTGGAAATAATTTGTTTTCAATTACCGATTTATCGTTCCATTGAAATTAAATGTGCAAGTTATATAATATATATATGGAATCGTTTTTAAAGCCCTATATTTTCATTCAACACTCGATGGGTTTGGAAGGAAAAATATCTCATAATAATGGCGTCTTTAACCCGCATGTTATTTTTTATGTACTTATCACTTGCGCTATCAAGACAAATCGAACGATACCTCGTACAAAAAAATCGGTTATGTCGTTTAGAAGTTATGATTGACTAAAGAAACTCACAAACATACATACATGAACCCTGAAAAATAACTCTTCTTGTTTTGGGCAGTCGTTTAAAAACACGAAGTCACTTGAAGAATTACTATTAAGATGATAGAAATACTTCCAGAACACGCAACAAATAATCAAGAAACAAACACTATTGGTGAAAACAAAACACGTCACTGAAAAATTCACATCATTACCATAAAAGTAACACTCCTAGATTTCGCATCGAGTAATCAAGGTACGTACACTATAGGTAAAAAAAAACATGTCACTTCTAAAATCAAACCTTTAATCCTCCAATCCTCTTCAAAACTCAACAACCTCTCCAGAAGAATTTGCATAGTCTAAGATGTATTAAACTCTTTTAACATTATAGATGGGCTTTTAATACATCAACGGGATCTCTAGTATCTTCAAGTATGCGGGAGATCTGTCTCCCGGGTCAAGTACTCCCACAACGTTCTTTGTTGTGTACATAATTTTGCATGATGTTATGGAGTACCACCGTCTGAATTGAGGTTAAGTTGGTTTAACTTTTCGAGGAGGTTTTGTTTTGCCAGAGTGTTTGGCTTTGTTAGTGAACTTTTTTTGTGACAATTATTGTTTATTATTGGTGTCTCTATGAGGAGAAGACTTTGCGACTGAAATATGTTTTCTTTTACATTAAAAAGCCCATCAAAGCTGTTTTGAAAAGTATCCAAAATCCAATTTGACAAAAACGTTTTAAAATTCCTGCAAAATGCCCTTTAAGCATTCTTTGAAGCTCAAACCGGAACTTCTTTGTCCATTGAACCATGGATCAGCGGCACCGCAGACCATAGCTGTAACCTTTCGGCTATCATTGCTTTAATCCTTTAAATATTAGGGTATATTTTTTATGCTTGACAGGTTAGCCTTTGACCACTATCTCACCTGATGGTAAGTGATGATGTGGTCGAAGATGTTGGTCAGGCTAACCTAGAATTACTGGCTCTCAAGAACAGCTGCCGAAAAACACCGTTAGGTGCATGGTAACAGATTTTCTACTTGAGGGTGGTAACTAGCCAGACGGGACGGACTAGCTATATAAAATATAATGTTTTTGCTTAATTAATATACCATGTTTTTCTGCTTTTAGCCAAAAAACTCACTTTATAGTAAGTGATGACGTAGTTGAAAGTGGTAAAAAGACATAATCTAGGTCGGGAACATGCTCTCAAATACTGTTTCCGGAAGAAGCTATTAGCTACCTACTCACGCGGGTATTTGCAAAATGCCCTACCATCATCACCTATAATGACAGCCATCCCAATAATCTGGGATAACGTCCCAAAGCACTGAATAGCGCTCAATAGTGAATGTCACCAGCGGTCACCCATCCACGTAATGACCGCAGTGAACGTTGCTTAACCTAATCTTAATCCGTTGAAGAGAAGTTGAGAGAAGAATAACCTTAATCAGTTGAAGATAACTAGGCTAGCTCCCTTGCGAATGATTTATGTGGTGTGTTTGTTATTAAATAAATAATTATTCGGAATAACTAACCTTAACCAAATATAGATACCTACATCAAACAATTACCACAGAACTTTCACAATTACTCAAAGATAGTGGCCGGATTACATCGTTATGTGCTTGGCGGAAATGTTTTTTTTAAGTCTGGCACCTCACTTGATTGCAAAATGCCCTACTGCCTTTCAAAATCAATTTTATTAATATTCAATTGAAACATGTAAATTAACAAACAAACAAAACGCCAACCAACCTAAATCAAACTTACCCACAAACACTTACCATAGATGTTACACCCATAGAGGTACCATGTAATCATGGGACTGACACTTCTCACTCCCTTTTACCACTGAATTTATAGTTTGACTATGTTGCCCAACTTAAATAATAATATGATTTATTAAAGGTAAGGAAGTCTACTTGCATATAGGAACGAAGTCTAAAATATGAATAAAATATATAATTTTTGAGAAGATATATACTATGCCTGATCGGAGAACACGATTCTATTTGTGTCTCAAGATTTCAAAAACCACAACTACATTCCGAAAATAACTCATCAAATTGTTTTCTAATTATTATGTGTGATAAAATAGGTACCTACCTGTAAATTTTTTCCTCTCTTTTATATGAATTTATTTTTAAAATTCGATTACTCATTTTAGATGGCTATTGCGCAGTTCTGTTTTGCTCACCCGCTTGCGAAACCAAGTTTTTCTCGATCGTGCGCTCGTAGAGTCAAGACCTCCTGAGGATGCTTCGTGTAGAAGCGATACGCGTCGTAAATTCTTCCGTATTTGGCTTCGTGGCGTTTGTGCCGTCACGTCGGCTTAGCAGGAAAATTAGGCGGAATTATCACTAGATGTATTTTTGTATTTTTCAAGTGTTTTATTAATATATTAATTTTATGTTTTCTTAAAATATTTTAAAAATATTTGTTCTAATTAAACGAGGTTTCTCCGTCCTTCGCCGAGGTTTCTAGTCTAACATTTTTCAAAAACTTGGTCTTAGTATTTAGATAGATAGATAGATAACTCTTTGTTGTACACACCACTACATTATAACAAAACAAAATTTAAAAGATTACAGTTAAGTGTTACAATGGGCGGCCTTATCACTAACAGCGATCTCTTCCAGGCAACCTTTGAATGGAGATGAAATAGGAGTAATAAGACTGATGTGCATTAAATGTATATCAACAGTCTGTAATTTATACATGAACTACCTTTTGGTTAATGAGAGCATTAGAATTGTAAAAAGCTTCGTTGTGCATTTTATGTGCCGCAACACCTTAAATCTTAATTACGTTGACGCAAGTAGTTGCATGCTGGTTACTAAACGCATTATTTTCCTTAGTCTAAATAAATATAGGTGCTTTATAAAAATATTCAATTCATGGCGCATTTTGAATTGAATCTCGTAACATCTCAACGTGATCAAACTTTACGCGTGTCATGGGAGTGACACTTTGAATTTGCATACAATTTCAAGACGAAGATGTATGGGGGACGGGTTCAGGTCAAGTGTTCCGATATGAAGGTATATTGTGGAACTGATTTGATTCCACTTGTGTATTGGAGAATGGAGAATGGAGGTGCCTAGAGTGAGAAAGTATTTGTCTAAAGTTGATGTTAACTTTTCTTAAGATAAGTTATTTATTTTATAATATATCTAGATAAGTAGTTGTAGGTAAAAAAACCCGGCCAAGTGCGAGTGGGACTCGCGCACGAAGTGTCCCCTACCATTATCTGTAACCTTATATTTATTAAATATTACCTGTAAAATTATTATTTTACGTTATTAATATCGAGCAAGAAAAAGTAAAGGAGCCCCCCTTAAATATTTATTTTATTTAAATTTAGTATTTGTTGTTATAGCGGCAATAAAAATACATCATCTGTGAAAATGCCAACTGTCTAGCCATCACCGTTCTTGAGATACAGCCTGGTGACAGACGGACGGATGGCCGGACGAACGGACGTACGGACGGATAGCGAAGTCTCAGTAATAGGGTCCCGTTTTTACCCTATGGGTACGGAACCCTAAAAACGATGATGGTAAGAAAAACGGGACTGTGCCCTCCGAAGCACGGAAGCGCTCAGTAGTAAATATCTCTGGCGGTCACCTATCCTAGTCATAATCACAGCGAACGCTGTTAATCGGTGAATAAATTAACAAAAGAAGTACTTGCGTGATTTATTAGATTTTATTATCGGGAATGTTATGTAAGATAGGTAACCCTAAACTTTTCTAACATACAAACGAAATATACAAAATGTGTAAGTGCTGTATTTTGACACAAATACTGTAAAACATATAAACCTCGACACCAAACTTCAATTTTCCCATAAATTTCAACCCTATAAGCACAAACAATGCAAAGAATATACTTCACAGACATGTCACTCTCCATCAATCGCTGACGCTGCGTCCGACATCGCCCCGCACACTTATGCATACATTACCCATTCACAAAGCTTTGAGGACCTCAACCTTTTTGTATATGATAAGTTTGGTTCGAAGCAAAGGATCTTATACAACGTAGGGTTTTTAGGGTTCCGAAAGCAATAGGAAAAACAGAGCCCATATATTTTTTGAGGCTTCGCTGTCTGTCCATCAGTACGTATGCGATGGGTCTAGTACTCTTATACAGATACTTTTTTTTATAGTATTGTGACGGAACAAGCTCGAGGCCCACCTGATCTTAAGCGGACTAACCTGTGCCTATAACAGATGCATTTCGTCACATGTCACGAATTGCACTGCGCCCGTCACCTTGAGACATAGTTGTGACATGTCTGTATTTCTCTGGCTCTCAAGGACTGCTGCCGGAACACACCCTTAGGTGCTTGGCGACAGATTTTCTACTTGAGGGTGGTCGCTATGCGGTGAAGCTCAAGCCCGCGGAGGGATTCAAACCGTAGACCTGATGCGCGGCAGTCCATAGCCAATGCCACTGAGCCATCACTGCTTCAAAATACTACTCTTGTACGGAATAAGGCTGCCGGTATGAGCTCATCGCATGGGAGGGCATTATGCGAAAGCTCGCCTGTTTGGCTACCACCACACATGCTAATGTGAGGTCAGTTTGTGATTACTTAAACGACAAAAATGCTTGGAAAATTCCAGCTCTGCCAAGCCATCACCTGTCTCCTACGTAATTTAAACAAATATTGTAATAATTGTATTATATTGTTTATAACACATTGTAAAAAGGCGTTTAAAAGAATGGCCCCGAGTTTCTTGCCCGTTCTTCTCGCAGTGGCTCTATATTTTTTTTTGCTGAACGTGGCAGTACAATGTATAATATTTCAATATTAAAATTTGTAATTGACCTTCATAAGAGCGTCGTAGACGCCTAAATTGAATAAATGATTTTGAATTAGCATTTGAATTTGAGTGTCTTGAATTAGCATAGTGACGACTTCAACAAGTTATTTCATATTTTTTAGTTAAGAAGTCAGTTTTGTTATGTTGAAAAACCTTTTTTTTTTGTTGCTCCGGATTATCTTCTGTTAAGACTTTGGCTGTAATAATAGTTTTTTTTGTGGATACTTTTGTTTTTTGTTCTTATATAAATAAAAATGGTTTGATGTATAATATTACACAACTGCCCTGTACACTACCGACAAAATAGGTTTCTGTATTTGATAACACTTGTATAGTCATATCTCTCTGTAGTTACTCTTTGCCTTCCAAAAGGTCCTTTTAAACGTCCTTTTGTGTCCACTATCAACTGTCAGCGTTTTGGCGTTGAAGTGTCAAACCCAATCTCACTTAGCACTTGCAGCCCTTTGCTTTTGTGACGTCATCCGCTCAAGTGCAGTAATTGGTCATTTTGACTTCACAAAGGCCATTTTGAGATTGAATTTAAATTGAAACGTCATAGATGAAAATTGTGAAGCTTTCGTAGGAAATGTAGTTCTAAGGTAAGTTGCTCTTTAGCTCCTAAACAAGTGCTGTGTTTGCTTTTGAAGCATTTCAAAGTGTTCCTAGTTTGCCTGGGTGTAGGTGATTTGCATCCATAGTCATAAGCAATGTTCACTACGGTCATAAGTTGGATGGGTGACCGCTAGTGGTGTTTAGTATTGTGCGCTTCCGTGCTTCGGAGGGCACGTTAAGCTGCCGTACCAGGTTGTTGTCTTAGGATTATTGTTTTTAAGCAAAGATAGCCACTTCACCACCAGCTTGAGTTTCACCGGATAGTGAAAGGGCATTTTGGGAATGCTCGCTTGGCTAGATACCACCCTTAAGTAGAAAATGTGTAACCAAGCACCTAAGTTTGTTGAGGCAGCAGGCCTTAAGAGTCAGTTAATAAATAAATTAATTAATTATTATTAGCTAACTTATTAGCAGTAAAAAAAGAAGACAGAAGCAGGTTAATAATATATTACAAAATGAGAGTAAACTTTATTCTAGAAAGTACCAACGTCTTGTTGCCTTTTCAGGACTCCAACCCAAGGGCAAAACGAATCTCTATCTGCTGTTTGCTGTCTGTCTGTCCATATGTCACGGATATCTAGCTCGTTAACGGAATGGTTTAGATATTTTTAATCATCGTCCAAAAGAAAAAGAGGTTCTTATATTGACTGTAACTTCTTTTTGTATGTTTGTTACGCTAATATATTCCGCCAATTATTTTGTAGCAATGATGGCCAAACGGTTATAGTTTTGGCTGCCGTGCCGCTGGGCCCGGGTTCGGTCCCCAACGCCGAGCGCCGGCTTGAGCTTTTCACTGCATGGTAGAATACAGGTGGAAGTGCATTCTGTGAATGCCCGCCTGGCTAGGTACCACCCTAAACTAGAAAATCTGTCGCCAAGAACTTAAAAGTGTATTCTCGGCAGTAGCCGTTGAGAGTCAGAAAAATTACAAGTATATGAGACTTAACGACTGTATGTCTCAATCAGAAGGGCGCAGTGCAATTCGTCATGACTAAATACATCTGTTATAGGCAGAGGTTAATTTATTTAACATCAGGCGGGCCTCATGCTTGTTCCGTAAATTGTTGTAACACATTAAAAAAAACTATTTTTTGAATTTTTTGGATAGAGTATAACACCACATTGGTCAAAACCGGTTAAGTACTTTTAATGTTAATGATTTAATGTTTTATGCAATCTTGTTGGTGAACAATATTTTAAGCGAGGAATAATGTAATATTTATCATCACTAAAATGAGTGAAAAATTAAATATTTTTACAAAATGTAACTGAATTTCACTTAAAAATATGAAATAACTTGTGAAAGTTAGATCATGATAATATGAGGTTAATGTTTTGCATCAGCATGGCATTTTTTTCTGGTATACCACTATAGTACTAGTCAAGAATGAGAGCCGAAGGATGAGAGTAGAATATATTCTACTCGTAATCCTTCGGCTTGAAATACTGAACAATATGCAATAACTTGATCGATACTACGATATCGACTTGCACAAGTTATTTCCTACAATCAGAGATTGAAGACCATTATTTCAAATTTATAAATGAAACAATCATACATAAATTAATTGACAATTAAAAACCCGACATAACACTGCTTTTTTTGGTCAGTCGTGTAAAAAACACCTACGTATATAGGAAGTAAGTTAGTTGAACATCCTCAAATTAATTGACGTAGAATAAAGGGTTAACGCGTAATCTTCAATCTCGCTGCCCTGTAATTATTTTGATAGGGATTTCTGTCCCAAGAGAGTGCTCGCTTGCCGATCCTAGTCCTGTGTTTTAATTAGTTTCGGATTAAGCTTTGATTAATGACAGGGATATTGTGTGACCACATACGTTTTATAAACTTGACAATAGTAATTAAATACCTACACAAATATAATTCTAATAACAATCGGCCTAGTACGAGTCGCCTCGCGCACGAATTACGTACCATTATCCATAAAAATTAGACACAATTACATATATTTTTTTTTTTTTTTTTTTTACGAAGGGTTTGGAACCCTTCGAGCACAAGTCCGATTTGCACTTGATCTTGCTGATCGACAAGCCTTTGACCACTCTCACTTGATGGTTTGAAGCAGTGATGGTTCAGTGCCATTGGCTATGGACTGCCGCGTAGCAGGTCCATGGTTCAAATACCGCTGCGGGCTTGAGGTTTACCACATGGTGGGTATTTTGCGAATGCCCACCTGGCTAG
This sequence comes from Plagodis dolabraria, assembly GCA_963854805.1. NCBI lineage: Eukaryota > Metazoa > Arthropoda > Insecta > Lepidoptera > Geometridae > Plagodis > Plagodis dolabraria. The sequence continues at coordinate 24,489,806 of OY978460.1, read as the reverse complement.
CGACCACTCTCAAGTAGAAAATATGTCGCCAAGCACCTAACGGTGTGTTCCGGCAGCTGTCCTTGAAAGCCAGTGAAATTACAAGCTTACGAGAGACTTACAACTATGTCTCAAAGTGACGGGCGCAGTGCGATTCGTGACTTGTGACGAAATGCTACTGTTATAGGCAGAAGTTAGTCCGTTTAACATTAGGTGGGCATGGAGCTTTTACCGTCCAATAAAAAAAATAGTAAGTGATGATATGGTCAAAGATGTTATTCAGGCCAACCTTAAATTACTGAATCTCAAGTACAGCTGCTGAAACACACTATTAGCTGCTTGGCAACTAATTTTCTACTTAAGCCGAGATCGTACTACTCGACTGATTTAATGTAAGTGAAACCGCGAAACCAGTTCCAAATTGTAAAAAAAAATACAGTTACTGTATAGTGTCGTATCCTAGCTCTTTTTTCTTATTTAACTATTGTATGGCATTTCAACCTAACAAAACATGTCTGTGATACATATAAGACTTTTTTTTTTTTTTTTTTTATGTTATTGTGACGGAACAAGCTCGAGGTCCACCTGATGTTAAGCGGTTACCTCTGCCTATAACAGATGCAGTTCATCGTTCAAGTCACGAATAGCACTGCGCCCGTCACTTTGAGACATAGTTGTTAAGTCTCATGTGCCTGTAATTTCACTGGCTCTCAAGGACTGCTGCCGGAACACACCGTTAGGTGCTTGGCGACAGATTTTCCACTTGAGGGTGGTCGCTAGCCAGGCGGGCATTCGCAAAAAGCCCTTCCACCATGCGGTGAAGCTCAAGCCCGCGGCGGGATTCGAACCATGGACCTGCTGCGCGGCAGTCTATGGCCAATGCCACTGAGCCATCACTGCTTCAAATACTCCACAATAGATGATGCGCATTCTCGCTCGTTTCACGTCTTCCTTCTACCGCAGTTATATCAAGATTATGGAACCTGCAGAAGTGCTTCAAAAGAAAGAAACTACATTTTGTATGGAAACGTATAAGACACTTCCCTTAAGGTACATACAAATGCTAAATATCTTTACTTGAACAGGTTTCAACAAAACATATAGGTATTCTGTTTTAGTTTGCGGTAAGAAAGTTATAAGTTTATTTTGGTCATGTTCTCTAAGACTAAGTTGATTCCATAACACGTTTAAAAATCGATATAATATATTTTAATTTTAACTTTAAATTACGGCAATATCCTCATTATTTATGTATGTGAATAAAAAATTACAACAAAAACTATTCGAAAATTAATTACAGTTTTTTTTATTTTCATGCCTGATAGTTTAGCCTTTGACCACTATCTCACCTGATGGTAAGTGATGATGTGGTCGAAGATGTTGTTCAGGCTAACCTATAATTAATTATAAAATAATAAAAATACATCTGCATCTTTTACCGTATCTATCACAGTTTATCAAATCAGCAACGATAGTTTTTAGGGTTCCGTACCCAAAGGGTAAAAACGGGTCCGTCCGTCCGTCTGTCACCAGGCTGTATCTCAAGAATCGTGATACTTAGACAGTTAAAATTTTCACAGATGATGATTTCTGTTGCAAGTGCAAATTGGACTCGCGCACCTTAAAACAAAATAGTTAATGAAATGAATGAAACATGAAGTTTTTTATTTGTTTTTTTTTTTTTTTTATTGCTGATAGGTAAGCCTTTGACCACAATCTCACGTGATGGTAAGTGATGTGTGGTCTAAGGTGTTAACAGGCTTAACCTAGAATTACTGGCTCTCAAGGACAGCTGCCGGAACACACTGATAGGTGCTTGGCGACAGATTTTCAACTTGAGGGTGGTCGCTAGCCAGGCGGGCATTCGCAAAAATGCCCTTCCACCATGCGGTGAAGCTCAAGCCCGCGGCGGGATTCGAACCATGGACCTGCTGCGCGGCAGTCCATAGTTGTATAGCTAATGGTACGGAACCCTTCGTGCGTGAGTCCAACTCGCACTTGGCCGATTTTATTTCCATACATTACTAAATAAATAAACATTTACATTGTGTACCTATACACATCGAATTCTCAATTAGCAGAAATTGGATCCAGTACATAATCCTCTTTAGCGTAATATAACCGTAATTAATTCTAGTTAATTGAGCAAAGTTTGTACTAAGTCGACTTTGCAATGTAAAAGGGGTGAAAAGTTCCTAATTCGTAGCATTATTTATAGACTGATAATGAGTGAGGTAAGATGTAAAACTCATTGTTACATTATCAAAGTCAACATCATAAATTTAGAAAAGTATGAAATAATGTTGTGGTCGGTGCTACTCTGATCTCAATTTTTTTTTGGATTCCACGTGCAAAATTATTGTAATTGATCGAATAGAATAGATTAGAATAATATTTTTTTGCATGGTGGTAGGGCATTTTGCGAATGCCCGTCTGGCTAGCTACCACCCACAAATTGAAAATCTGTCGCCAAGCACCTAACGGTGTGGTCTGACAGCTGTCCTTGAGAGCCAGTAATTCTAGGTTAGCCTGAACAACATCTTCGACCACATCATCACTTACCATCAGGTGAGATAGTGGTCAAAGGCTAACCTATCAGGCATAAAAAAAATAAAAAAATAGCTTTAAATGTCGGTACATAAACATGTATAATATATTCAGTAAGGTATTGTTCCTGGTACATTTTGCCGCAAAGCGGCGTGCAAATTATTTAGTTATATTTAAAAATTGATTTTTATTTAATACAATTAAAATGTCATGAATACTTAATATCTTATTAATATTAACATATGTGTCTATATAAATTTGGTAATTCTGAGACTGAGTAAAATGGTCTCTCTATCAGCCATAATTTAAACTTACTTAGAAATGTACGGGTTGGTAATTGTTTTATTTCTTTAGGTATGGCGTTGTAGATACGTATACAAATAACATAACAGTTTTTTTATATAATACTGTTTTTGGCACTTTTGGTAAAACAATTCTGTCTAAATTCCGAGTATTTCTGGGAAACATTTCTTTAGCCGAAATGAATAGCTCTGGATGCATTTTTACGAATTTGGCCGCCTCTAGAATATACATACAGGGTACAGTCAGTATATATAATATGATAATACGAAATTTTATTGATTATTTGTCAATCTTTATCAATTACAATTACTCTACATTAATCCATATTAAAAAAAACTGCACAGAATGGTTTGGTTTATTTACTTCTTAGTGTATTTTGTTTTGAAATATTTTCAGTTAGACGTGGTTTTCTCTAATGTTTATTATAATAAAAAAGTTTAATTTAAATAATATCAAATACTTTTGAAAGTATCTTAAAAACATTAAAAAATATTTAAATAAAACACTTAAATAAGCATATTATCTAGTGACAATTCCGCCTAATTTTCCTGTTATCTACGTGACGTCACAAACATCACGCAGCCTAACCGGAAGAATACCCGACTAGTTTCGCTTCTAAACGAAGCGTCTTCAGGAGGTCTTAACTCACCGAGCGCACGATCGAGACATTTAAATCTTGTAAAAATGGCAATAATGAATTTACTTTAACATGTTAGATTAATATTACTCGTCAGTTTCACTCTGACATGGAGTAGAGTGGAGGATAGCAAGAGGCAGAATATTATGGCACAACTGGGGGAGGCCTACGCTAATGAGGCGGCATCGACACATAAATAATAAACCTAGAATGCTATACTTTACTAATAAAACACACTATTTTATACAATTGGATATATATGTATCCCATTTAATAAATTACAATCAATAAGAATTTCGAAACTTGACATATAATATTATCATATAAATTAATAATTTGTATCATGAATATCAAGAAAATAACTAATGAAATGTTAATGAGTAGCAGATTTGTAAAATAGATTGAAAGTGTGTAGTTGAATAAAAGGATTTACTTTTACTTTTATGATTAGTCTCCCTGATTATGCGGTTTCACCGATTAGTAAGTTGCGAGTTGATGTTATGTAGTAGAAGATGTTGACTGGCTGAATCTAGAATGGGAAAATGTTGTCAAGACTAGAATTAAAGAACTCATTATTCGTGCTTGGTTTTTATCCAATTAACGAAACAATCCAAACTATTACAATATAATGGTGTACTTGAGTACTGCACTGTACTGTAACAGCCGGATCGGCCACTGCTGAACACAGCATGCATGCTATAATGGGGGTATTTAACCTAATTCCCACGCTTAGCAGGTTTCTTGGGGATCGCAGTGTAAGTTGGCAGTTCTTTAGAAGGCGCTGCTGCCCACCTTCCAGTCGCCTCTTACGGCACGCATACGGTATGATATTGGGAGGTGCAATTCTAACCCGGCACCCCTCGGGGCTACTAGAGTAAGAAAGTGAATATGTATAAGTATTTTAGTATTGTAGCATGCCATCTGTCAGACCTCATGAACTTACTAATTATTATGATTAAAATTTCATAACAGACTACGCTATGTTATACAAAACCGTCTGCCATATTTTCCCAAAAATACCTATGCACTCATACACTTGAGTATCACAATCTGAAGTATAAAGGAAGTTGTGCAAACTGAAACGGGTTCCGTGTATAAACTAGCATAATACACATAAAGTTTATACTCTAAATATTCCTAAGAGACAGTCTAGCTCGGAGCAAATATAAAGGCGGAGGTGGCGCTACCATTGGTTGCGGTACTCGAAAGTGAAACGGTTTTGATATTTGAATACCAACGTAACAGAAAAAATACCCGTAGCATGGATCAAGTGTGAAAGTTTATTTACAACATATAACAAATAAAATGACGGGTCTGCCACCTCATGGAGAGCGATGTAGTGGATAGTCATAGAAAAGAGTATTGAAAAACATATTGTGACGCTTTATATCCTAGAAAAAGGCAGGCAAAAATATTTAAGGCTTGGACTGGCACATTTGGTTCCATACATTAGAGTGCACGTTCAATATAATACGTAATTAATTACGCACGTTCAATATAATTTAAATACCTGCTAGGGTTATAGAGCGAAGTTTAGTTGAGTTGTGTTGTCAAAGTGGCAAACAATATCCAAGAGCATTCTATATTAGATTAGAGGTGCGTGTATTTTTTGATCCGTACATTTCTACATGTTAAAAGCTGAACCAGATATTTTCACTTGATGTCTTGGCAGTAATATTATTATTTTATCTTGAAACGATTGAGTTTCCTCAGTAGGGTTCAAAAAAGCAGCACTATTATCATATGTCCCCGAGCGACGGTACCAACAAAGCGTTTGTCTTTTTAGCACATTTGTTTAAGCGATAGTTGTATTTTCTCTTCGTCGCATACATTTCGTTCTGGAAGCACAGAAAGGAAGAAAAAAGGTCGTTTGAGAAAATTGGAGCTTCTTCCGTCATTGTAGGTAAGTAAAAAATATAGAGATGCCTACTATAGAATAACTAGCATCTTTTTTTGGCCTTAATCGCATTCAATTTATATGTATTTATTTTCTTAACTTGGGAATTATGTATAATAATAACGGGTGTCAAAATAAATTCGTATTTCTTTTATAGTCTTAATTACAAATGAATAAGTAAAGATAATTAAGTTAAGCTCAAAAATCAAAGCAGTGACAGGCGTGGTTTAAAAACACACAAATGAATATGTAAAGATAATTAAGTTAAGCTCAAAAAACAAAGCAGTGACAAAAGTGTACCGTGCAGCGCTACAACGTTACCTGGACTCGACCAATCGTCTCGCGGTCCAAAGAATCATTCTGTTCTGATATTTAAAAAAGCTGTGCATCCATTAAAAAGTTGAGAACACTGTGGGAAGAAATTTATTACACCAAAATCACTAATGCACACACACCAAAATATTATCATCATCGTCTTCTTACTCATATTCCCTGCATGGAGTATGTCTATTTCAATAACTCAATAATGTTATATAGCAGAAAGTTTTGCCTTTGTTTTTATGGCTAGTCCTTTTCCTGACGTCTACCCTCTTCTTTTATGCACTAGGAAGTAAGCGTGCTACTATTCGGCTAATGAGGGCATTATGAGTAGCAACCTAAGCATTCTACTCAACTGAACATTCGACCCATTCATTTTCTTTGTCGCCATTTTCTAAATCCAACCCAGGGAGATCTCGTGTGATCCTTTAAGCCGGGAACTGTACTTTGTATAATTTTAATGTCGTCAGATATCTAAGTACTTAAATTTTAATTAACAATATATAATGCAATTTAAATTTCAGTTATACGTATTTTTATTAATTTTGTACATATTTTGGTACAATGAAAATTATTTAGCAACCCTAGAACGTAGGTAAGTCTCACTCAAAAATGTACAGGTATTTTCACGAACAACATCACGTCACATCATGAAAGGCTAATTATAATTTCCACCAAGTTATATGCTTTAGCACGTTAATTTGTACCTTTTTCAAGGGAGACAGACAAATTTCTATATGTTCCATATGTATTATATTATATAAAGAATTATTTATGAACAATTCTTTATATAAAACATACGAAACAAAATAACGGATAAAATACCTATTGATGTCAGAACTTTAAGAAACATAGCATAGACTATAACGCACTAGATACTACTCTCTGGTTTCTTATACGTCTGATATACTTTGCTAGGTAGTAAGTTCCCGTCTGACCAGCTAACATTTTCAGATAGCAAATCAACTAAAGTTCCGTTTATAGGATAAGACGGTTTCACATTTACGACTTTCATCATCACTTACAAGTAAAGGCAATTTCGTTGCAATAAAAAAATGTGAGTTTATCACAACCAAGAAGTCACCATTCATCGGTTATTGTCAGCCGCTAAAAATAAACTACATGTCAAACTAAATGACCAATGGCGCCGTCGTTAAGCAGTGAGGACAAAAATTATGTTATAACTTTACTACTAACACAACAACGTATATATCACTTACCTTCCAGCATCTGTGCTGGAATAGCTACTGGTTTTCATTTCCCAGCTCCCGGCCTACTGGGGTGACCATGGTCATTCAATCAACAGCGGGACATAATCATAAACCGACCGGCACGCGGACTCGTAAATATCCGGACGGCCGGACGCGGCCGGTCAGACATTTATGCTAGACCGATGTTTATGACGGATACAGAGTATAGAAATAGACAGAATATCAATTTTTCAAAACAAAACTGTTTGACACTTGTGTCACTAGTGATACTCATCCTTGATCACTAGCTCAACTTTTTTTTTTTTTATGCTTGATAGGTTAGCCTTTGACCACTATCTCACCTGATGGTAAGTGATGATGTGGTCGAAGATGTTGTTCAAGCTAACCTAGAATTACTGGCTCTCAAGGACAGCTGCCGGAACACACCGTTAGGTGCTTGTCGACAGATTTTCAACTTGAGGGTGGTAGCTAGCCAGGCGGGCATTCGCAAAGTGCCCTACCACCATGCTGTAACGACTGCCATCCTAAGACAACAACCGGGACCGACGGCTTAACGTGCCCTCCGAAGCACGGAAGCGCTCAGTAGTAATGTCACCAGCGGTCACCCATCCAAGTCATGACCGCGGCGGACGTTGCTTAACTTTGCTGATCGATTCAGAATGGTTAAGCAAACTTCGCTACGAGCGCTTCGAAACTGATGTGCCACAAGATGATAAAAGGCAAGATTAAGACTTGTAACTTCAAAATGTAAGAAATCTGGTTCGGAAACACGTCTTTGTATTAATAAATGATTGATTTATTGGTACTGCGTACTAAATTAGCCTTATTACGTGATTCAAACGCTCACTCTGTTCGACTGATTTGTACTGACATCCATACAGCTTACTTTAGTGTATCTTCGACATTCATCGAGCGCGGGCGCGTAAGGAGCGGCGCTAATAATTCGAGAAAATTATTTGTTTTTTCATTATTATTACAGGGCTTGCATGGGTTGTGAGAGCACGTACTCCATGATGAAGTGACTCTGAAAGTCACTAAACTGGTCGAGATCGAACTACTCGACTGATTTAATGTAAGTGAAAACGGTTTCAAAATTGCTAAAATATTATTAAAGCATTCGACCACATAATTATAATATACTATATTACTAATTGTGTTACTGGCAGACGGCAAAAAAGAACAATATATCATAGATACAATAAAAAGATCGAACGTTTAGTCAATGCGACGCGTGAAAATATGCTGGCACTTATTTGGCTAAACGAATAAGCATTGGAATCCAACGTGGCAATGCTGCCTACATGTTAGGCACACTGCCGAGGCTGGAGCATTAAGACTGGACCTGCAACGGTCTTTAGGTTGCCTAAATGCTTTCGTTGTAGTAGTTGTAGTGTTGTATATATCATTTGCAGTGTTTTATTCATGATGGCACACTGCCGGTAAAAAAAATATTTATTGAGTACTTGATGAAAGATCCACTTGTAGTATATCTGTATAAAGCTTTGACACTGCTTTACAGAATGTTGCCATTTTATTCCAAGCGTTGAGATGTTATGAAATCGGTGGGGAGATTGCAATTGATCGTGAATTGGTGGATGATATTTTTTTCTCTGTTGTGATGGTTATGATTATTGCTGATTGTGAAATTTCGCGGTGATGGTTGATTTTTGACGATTGGAAAACATTGACATGTGATGTTTTATCTGATAGAATATGTATTTATGCCATACTGAAATTTTAACAGATATAAAAGTTAATTTTAGCAATTCATTATTTATGCGGAAAGCCTTACGATATTGTTGATCCTTATCATATTAGAAATGTTCTATTTCATTTAGCTTGTTTAGGGAGGACATAGATGCTGGCTACCGCCTGTGCGGTCGTCCAGCTCCACCGGGTTTTGGGCGAGGGCCTGGCCCTACAATAGCCCGGGAGGGAGAAGTGCCGAAGGCACTTCTCCCGAGACGGGCGTAGAAGGCGAAAAGCGCTTTCTACCTCCGTATCCTGCGGACGCCGAAAACGTACCGCTACTATAGGAGGGGTTGACAGCGAGCTCAAGGGCACCACTGTGGTTCGGACCTCGGCTTGTCTCGCTGTCGAGAGACATGGGGGGGATCGGAGCAAAATGCCTCTGTGCAACTGCAGTGTTGCACAATTGGGCCCTACTGAATAATACTCTTTGACTATTTGGAGAGCAATTTATCGTGACCTTGTTTTTGCCTCGAGCTCGCCGGCGAGCTCGGTGTTTGATTGTGTGACCTCTGATTACCTCACACCTGGGGATTTTACCTCGACGACTTGCGGATAACGCTAAAGCTGCCAACGTAATGGCTGCGATGGGGTCATCCGGGTCGTCTAATACCTGCCGTGGTCGGCGACGGGGGGGTTTGAAAAATGGGATAGAAGAGGCAGTCGAGTAGTTCGATGCCTGGACAACCAATGGGTTCGGGTGGTGGGGCGCTCGATCAAAGTATCGGCGGGCGCAGTCCTTATTGAACTGCGCTAGAGAGGGAAGGTTTAAGTCGCAATGCAACTCGGTGTTCCGGATATACCACGGGGCGCCGGTTGCATTACGAAGAAAACGGTTTTGGATGACTTGAAGTTTATGAAGGTGGGCCTCACTAGCATGACTAAACACTACTGATGCGTAAGTCATGATGGGGCGGATGCAGGCAGTGTAAAGTGTCTTCTTATTACTAAGAGACATTTTACTCTCTTTGCGAAGTAGGGGACCAAGGCGACCCATTATGAAGGCCGCTCTGTTACGGACGGTTGTTATGTGATCGTTAAAGGTGAGATGACGATCAAGGGTGACTCCGAGGTATTTTGTTCTAGGAACCCAGGGAATGGGTTCGTCGAACAAAATAAGCGGTTTCGGGTAAGGGGAACGTGTCTTCTCAGTAAAGCACATAGCTGTGCTTTTAGCTGGGTTGACCGCGATGCGCCATTTTCGGAACCAGTCACCGATCTCGGTGATGGCCCATTGCAAGACGAAATAGGACTGTCTGTTGATATGCCACCCAGTGGTGTAAATGGCGGTATCATCCGCATATTGGGCTAGGAATACTTTGGGCTGAGAGCGTGGGATGTCACTGGTATACAGTGCAAAGAGAATAGGTGATAGCACGGAGCCCTGAGGGACTCCGGCTCTGACTGGGTGGGGGGAGGAGAGGGTGCCTTCCACGCGATAGCGAAAGCTTCTGGCTTTAAGGAAGTCTTGTAGGATGAGCACAAGACGTTCTGGCACGCCAAATTGGTATAGCTTGTAGATCAAGCCGTTGTGCCAGACTTTGTCAAAAGCTTTCGCTACGTCGAGGAAGACTGCTAGCGTAGTCTGGGGTTTGGGGTACTTATTGAAGCCCTCAATGATGTGCTCCGTGAGGCGGTGCACCTGTTGGACGCATGAGTGTCCGGGTCTGAAGCCAAACTGCTCATCTGGGATAAGGTGGTGTTCCTTAGCATGGGACTGGAGACGGTTTGCAAGTAACCGCTCGTAAAGTTTGCCTAAGGCACTGAGGAGGCTGATGGGGCGGTAACTGGTGGGGTCAGATGAGCTTTTGCCTGGTTTGTGAATGCCAATGACATTTGCACATTTCCAGGTGTCTGGGAATAAGCAGTGGCTCATAGCAGCATTGAAGATGCTGACTAAGAGATGGATGAGAGGAGGAGAGAGGGTTTTAAGAACCCTGTTGGAGATGCCATCGGCACCGGGGGATTTGCGCGGTCGGAGGGCCTTGATCAGTCTCTCCACCTCAGCGTAAGTCGCTAAGGTGATTGGTGGGAGTTCAGAGGTGACCACAGAGCTTTTACGTTCGACTTCAGCATCCACCGAATCGAGGTGAGCTTGGTCAACGTGATCTACGTTAGGGGAACACTGAGCCTCTAGGCTATCAGCTAGGCACTCAGCTTTGTCTTCGTCAAAGAACGCTGGGGCTAGTGGGACTGGTCTGTATAAGGGAGGCATGTCGTTATGGTTACTTCCTTTCAAGCCTCGCGCCAAGTCCCAGTAAGCATGGTGGCTTGGCACGAGGTTTGAAAGTTTATCGCCCCATTGTTGATCACGCAACTCAGACATGCGACTTTGAACCATGCGTTCAAAGTGGCGTTTCTTAGTTTTGTTCTCTTTACTGGGGTAAGAGTCGTAATGTCAGGTCACTGCTTTACTCTCCGTCACCAATCGTCTCACATCCGCTGGAATGACAAGGCGCCGGTCGTCCGGCACTATGACCTCTTTTGCGGATGCACCTACTACGGTGGAGAGGTGATTGGTGAACGAATCGATCGCAAGGGTTACGTCATCTTTTGTCAGGATGTCGTCAGGGATCTTGTCTAGGTCCGGTGAACTGATAGCCTTTAGGGCATCGCCTACTTGCTTCCAGTTCACTATCGTCTTAGTGGGGCGGGGGAGGTCAGTCGTTGGGTCGGGACCTAGTCGCAGTATAATGGGTCGGTGGTCAGAGTGAAGCTCGTGAACCACTTCTATGGAGCGTAACCGGAGTGTATTTCATTTAGCAATTTTTGACCATGATTTTATTATTCTCGTTAAACAGTACCTTCCTAGTAGTACCGATTCATTACTGCCCACTGTACGTCAAATTTTGTAAAGGGAGAGCTGCAGCTAGCATCATTGGATCTTGTCCACATTCCGTAAGAATGGCTAATTTATCTGCTAAAACACTGGTCGGATATTCCGACTATGCTGACTAAACTCGGTGAGTGCTAGCGGATATATTTAGTTAGTACATTGTCACGCTTGTATATCTCTTACAGAGTAGAGCACACACGAACTTTTTCAATTTTATATTAAGTTTATTTGTTATCAACAAAAATATTTTTTCTATTCCAGGCTGTTTTAATGCAGAACTTTAAAGAGCATGTGCTGACTATCACTGGGCCAGTTTTTTTGTCATAATATAAAATGACGACACAATTCAAGGCAACCCGTTTGGTGGTGTTCCTGATGGAAAGCTTCACGCCTACTTATCACAGTTGGTGTCACCGACATTACACTAAGTCCTGAATGATCCGCATGGTAGAAGGGCTTTTTACGAATGCCCGCCTGGCTAGGGACCACCCTCAAGTTGAAAGTCTGTCGCCAAGCACCTAACGGTATATTCCGGCAGCAGTCCTTGGGAGCCAGAGATATTACAGGCACATGAGACTTAACAACTATGTCTCAAGGTCACTTGTGACGAAATGCATCTGTTATAGGCAGAGGTAACCGCTTAACATCAGGTGGATCTCGAGCTTGTTCCGTCAAAGAAAAACCTATATTTTTTCTAGTTTATAGGTCTTCACACACTAATCAAAGCAGAATATCTAACACCACAATAGTATCCCTTAAAACGTTATCTTGCTTGTTATGCTTGTGGTAGGCCTATCACCTCGTGAAGATGTATTATATCTCACATATTTAAGGCTTAGCCTATCACCAGGCACAGTGCTATATTATGCGAGACTATACCAATAATTTTGAAAGATACACATAGCGATTGGCTGATCAGGGGTCAAAAACCTTTTAATTGAAACGTGACATTAATGATACTGAATAAATGTCACACGAATAAACCTCATTAGCGCGTGCACAATACCTATCTGATATGAACATAAATTCGCAAATAATTTCATATAATTTAATGAGATCCTATACTTTCATTTCCGTAATTACTAAAGCTATACAAATATCCTGAATCATCTCACACACGTAATCATTAATAAACCCTGAAACATAAACCTTTTACGAGCGGTGCACTGCGCATTCGTAAAAATTCGGAAACGCGTGACGTCATTATTGCGATGACGTTCATTGGTAGACGTGATATCGTTTTACGCTTTTATTGGTCGTTGGTTAACTACCGTTGCGTTAACGATGTACGATTTAAAGTTCTATTGTTTCTATATTATTTTTGTTCCCTTACTTACATATAATATAGTAAGGGCCCGTTTCAAAATGTCCTAATAAACTTTCGGGTTGCTATGCAACACATAAAATAGCTGAATGATAAAAATGACAGTTAACATGCAGCGCTTTTCAAGCTTTAACCGATGGATAGGCTAAATCGATGACTGTGAAACGCAAAGATAGTGTTTTTTTTAATAAATATTTTCTGGGTAGTAAAACCGGAACTTACTTGAACATTCTGAAACAGGCCCTTATTATAATAATATCTTAGGATTAAGCAATATATAAAATAAAATTGTAAACAAAAAATAACCAACGTCATACATTAGAAATGCATTTTCAAGGACAACTCAAAAAATACTCGCAAATCTCATTCAAACTTATATGGGACCACATGACAAACACTAGCTTTCGAATACAAAGAAATCATCAAAATATAAAGATTTATGACATAAAAAAACAGTCGAATTGAGAACTTGCAATTTTTTTTGTAGTCGTTTAAAAATAAAACCTGGGGTTGAAGTTTATTTTATTTTATTGCCTTACGAACCTGTTTTTTTCTGATACAAATTTAGTAAAAAACAAACTATTGATTTGAAAAGATTTAGTAATAAAAAAATGCTCTTTAGTTTTTTTACTTGAACTGAAATTACAGCTTGAACAATTTTGTTTAAATTTTAGTAAAACGGCCTACTAAAAATAAAACTTATAGTTCTTTGTCCAGCTGTGGGACAGTAGGACTATAATAAATCTATAACTTTTAATGATTTAGTAATCTGAGAAAAAATATTTTCAAAATACATTCAGTTTTTGTCAATCAAATCCAGCATTAAATATAAGAGACACGTCTTCCTGTTTGTCGCACTGAGCTTATAATTTTCGTAATTAGAATTAATCCAATGGACTCTTTATGAAAATTAACCCCAATTTAATAAGCACACAACAAAACTTCGTCGAATCTGTGGTCCAGCTAAGGTAATAACACAAATGGTAGTAACATAATAGATACAGTATGGGTATCTTACGAAATCTTTGAGACTACTTCGTCCACTCAAAATTAAAGTTCAGTGCATATTCTTAAGTAAATTGTTGGGATTGTCATTGAACAAGCTCGAGGCCCACCTGATCTTATGCGGTAACCTCTAATTTAAAAAAATTGCATTAAATCACAATTGACGAACTGCATTGTGCCAACTTCCCTGAGCCATACAAAATACAAATACAAAATATATTATTGTTAATAAATAAATAAGATACAATAATAATAATTTAAAACCCTGTCTGCTGCTTTAGTGTAACACTGTGTTGCAGCAGACACACACTTGTCAAGTCTCACTAAGTTTGTAATTTCACAGGCTCTCAAGCACTGCTTCCGGAACACACTAGGTGCTTGGCGACAAGTTTTCTATTTGAAAGGAGAACTATCTAGGTGGGCAGTCGTAAAATGCTCTTCCAAGCAGGTGGTGGGGCTCGAACCATCGGACCTGCAGCTTGGCAGTCCACAGCTGTTACCGCTCGGCTATCATTGCTTTACCTGAACCTCCATACCTTTACCTGAACCACCTTGATGTAGAAAATTATACGCAAAGTACCTCACCATTTATTTGTATTGCTGATAGAATAAAAATGCATATCCTATTTAATTATTTTTAAATATTTTGCCTTATTTGGTCAGACGTAATTCTCAGTAACAATTTGATACTGTGCCAGGTAATTAAATGGTAATAAACTCGTCACCCTATCATACCTGGTACAAAAAAGGCGTGTAGGCATCCTATGGGTGCGAAATTGGAGGATGCGTGTGCAGTTCCCGCCCGGGACATTAAATTTTGTGCTCCAATTACTTGTAAAATGAGGTTTCTGACTTTTCTGGAGATCTTGAGATACACTCTAGATCTTCCTCTTTTAGACTTTCTGTACTTCTTGATATACATATTAGTTTGCAATGATTAGATTTCATATAGCTTTGAATTTATTTTTAGTTGTTTTATGAATAATTTGATATTAAATAACAATTAATATACATTACCAATACATAATTAGGTCATAAATTTATCCTTTTGTTAAAAAGTGTTGTATGTGATGTGTCTAATCTTAAATGTAATAAATTTATAATAACACAATATATACACATTAAACTTATAAAAAATCGGCCAAGTGCGAGCCAGACTCACGCACGAAGGGTTCCGTACCATTAGCTATTACCACATTAGACTTTATATTTTAACCTTTTTTTGTTTTAACGTGCGCGAGTCAGACTCGCACTTGGCCAACTTTTTGTATTTGTTGTTATAGCGGCAACAGAAATACATCATTTGTGAAAATTTCAACTGTCTAGTTATCACCGTTCTTGAGATACAGCCTGGTGACAGACGGACGGACGGACAGTGAAGTCTCAGTAATAGGGTCCCGTTTTTACCCTTTGGATACGGAGCACTAAAAAACGATAGAAACGTCACCCGCACCTTGAACATGGCAATGTCAAATCAGGAGATGTCTCTCGATTGAGTCTCAGTAGTGTGCGTATGTGCATCTACTTCATTCTTGTATTTCTGTCTTTGCCATTCATTGAAACATACCAGATACAATGAAAGTTTATCTCTGTACACATTATATAGTTGTGATATAAGAATGTACCCTATCTTCACCTATTAATTATTTTTTTTATAATGTTCAACAATATCAAGCCCATTCCAAGTCATCATACTGTTTATTTGTAAACCCAGTGGCGATTTGTCTAATTAACTGTTATTCAAAATCATCGTATTCAAAATAAGGTCGCAAATCAAAGTGCCCGTATCTCCACTGTGTGAAAGTGGACCCCGGGCAGTGAATAGAGATGATTGCTATTTGGGGTCATTTGTGTTGGACAAAAGATGGACCGAGGACAAACCCCGTGGAACCGAATTGTATGGAAATGGTTTTATGGGTGGACATAATATTTTGATGAGTAGATATGTTTAATTAGCCTCGTATTAATTATACACGTTTTAAATTTTAATTTGAAGATATAGAGGGTATACAAATCAAAGTGCGATCATGCAGAAACTTTTGTGATATGCTAGCTTTTGACCACTATCTCACCTGATAGTAAGTAGTGATGTGGGGTTGAAGATGTTGTTCAGGCTACCTAGAACTACTGGCTCTCAAGTACAGCTGCCGGAATACCTCATTAGGTGCTGGGGCGACAGAATTTCTGCTTGAGGGTAGTAGCTATCCAGGCGGCATTTGCATATTGCCCTACCGCCATGCTGTA
Source organism: Plagodis dolabraria (assembly GCA_963854805.1). Classification (NCBI taxonomy): domain Eukaryota; kingdom Metazoa; phylum Arthropoda; class Insecta; order Lepidoptera; family Geometridae; genus Plagodis; species Plagodis dolabraria. Next base: position 24,473,756 of record OY978460.1, on the reverse strand, counting down.
ATGACTGCCATTCCAAGACAACAACCAGGACCGATGGCTTAAACGTGTCCTCCGAAGCACGGAAGCGGTCAGTAGTGATGCCACTAGCGGTCACCCATCCAAGCCATGACCGCGGCGGACGTTTCTTAACTTAGCTGATCGTTTAAAAAACGGCTAAGCAAACTCCGCTACGAGCGCTTCAAATTTCATTGCAAACACTTTGAAACATCTAAAAAACGACTCAACGTCAGTCTCTGTCAAAAATGTACAAACCCTTTCGGACAAGCAATATTGAGACTGGAGTGGACTCTTTTTCCTATTTGCAATTGATAGTCGCCACCATCAAGCAATTAAGCGGACCGTGTGCCCGCTCGCATATTTTAAACCATTTCTTTTATTATGCAGATTAACGTATTGACTCTTTCGCGGGCCTTAAATTCACTGGACTGTGCCTTGGCAACTTTAATTGAAACACTATTTTGAATTCTATCACTTTACATTAAGAGTTATAGCAACTGCAAATTTATTGTTGCTTCTGGAATGTGTTGCAAACTTTAAAAAGGGTAGCGAAATTGAAATTTCTCACTTGAGTTCCTAGACATAAGGACGAAAGCGACTGAAAGACTGAGATTGTTGCTCTCGTTTTCAAGTTTTTTATTGATGGCTTCCGGAAAAAGAGATGGGACATTATTTAGGGTTATTCATATCACGTTTTAGTTTTAATGGATCGGACAATGAGTTATGGGGGCGGATTGTTGGCTGACCGATAGATAAGCGTATGGGAAATTTTATAATGTGCGAAGTACGTCAGTCGATGATGCGAAAGGATCGTTCCTGTATATTCGTTTAATGTTTGAGAGCAGTTTATGTTTACATTTCAATGCTGATTAACCAAACTTTATAAATTGTGGTTGAGTGGTTAACGGCAATCTCTACTAAAGGTTTACAATGATGTGGTCGAAGATTATTAATAAGCATCACTGTTTTCTAAAAAAAGATCTTAATTCGACCTCATAACATGGAATCGACTGAAAAGCCACTCATATTTGTACTGCCAAAACGTCCAGAGGAGTTTATCTTCAAAGTAGGCGTAATCAGTAAATCGCCCCCTAAACGATCTACTTATATAAGCAACGTCCGCTGCAGTCATTGACCTATAATAACGTATTAGCTCAATGGCTGCGGTCATCATTTAGATAGGTACTAATATAAATAGGGACTAAGCAACTGTCTGATTCGAAAGGCAGGTAAATCCGTCGATCCTGGTTGTTGCCTTAGGATCGCAGTCGTAATAGGACGATGGTATGGCATTATCAGAATGCATGTTTGGCTATCTACCGTCCTCAAGTAGAAAATTACTGCACTTAACAGTTGGTTCCAGCCGCGGTCCTTGAGAGCCTGTAACTCCTAGTTGACGCGAACAACATCTTCGACTGCATTATTTACCATCAGTGGTCAATAGCTAGCCCATCAGCTATATATACGATGTTAAACGGTAGCAGACAATCAGTTCCGTGCTAATCATTTTAGTTTTTTAACCGTCATCAAAAACAGGAGAAAGTTTTCAATTCAAATGTGTTTTTTTTTGTGGGTTTACCAAATAACTTTCATTTACAGAATGTACCGATTTTGATGTTTTTGCTTGTCATGTAATCCCATATAAATTTAAGTGCTATCTGACAATTAGTATTTTATCCCTAATAATGCTCATTTTATATTTGAAGTCTCTGATTCATTGTTAAACATTTTCATATATTTTTATACGTATATTGCAATACTTTAATAGTTATTTGTTATACAAGAGTGCAAAGATGCTTTTTAACCGCGTGTTCAATTTTGATGACCGAGCAAGCGAAGGATTCTAAAATTGAATCACGAGCGCAGCGAGTGATTCAATTTTAGCGTAACTGAGCGTTAGTGAGGGAATCAAAAGAGCACGAGGTGAAAAATCTTTGCACTCGAGTGCAACACGTAACTTTTCATTCCACCTCAGCGAGGAAATGAAAGAACCGCGTACAAAGCAAATTGAAAAAAGAACACCAAGAAGGTTCCGAGTCTGAGTTTTTAACACATTAAAAAAAAGTTGTATGATATATTCGGCACCATAGAGGTAGCAGTAAATAGGTTTAATGTTTTTTTTTATTCACAAACTTAGTGCACACGATGTTCTAAATTCAATTTACTTTATCCTCTAGAGAATAAAAACGGCTTTTCCACTCAGATATTGAAGATTAAAAATACTCTTTCCGAGATGGTGGGATGAAAATAATATGTTATTGGGTAGGTTGTTGATAATCATATTATAAAAGCAATCTACAAAGTCTTAGGTGATTAGTTCAAAATCATTCAATTATAGTAAATGTTATTACTTGCCTATTAAAAATAATTACTGGTCTACAATTTTATTGAAAACTGTCAACATTCCTTTACACTAAGCAACCATAACGTTCATTCACATTACTCCCATTCACACCTGCCCTTATTGCAATTATATAGAAAGTTTATACTTATGCTCAATTGATATAGGTGCCATTTTAGCAAGCATACATTTTAACATTTTGTGAAGGTACATCCAATACACATAAAAACTTGTTTTGTTATTTAATGCTATGGAAATAGAGTACAAATTTATACAGCAAAACATATGCAATGATGAACCAGGTGTCATTAGCATTACGCTTGGGTGAACACGGGTGCATACAGTAGGTGCATATGAGTCATACGTGTCCGACAAAAAAGTGACGCGTGGACACTGTCTTGTAGACGATGACCTTTTGTGGTTCATTGGGTCAGAGTTTTTTGCAAAATAGGAGCACCTGGTGGTTGTGGATGGGTTGGTTCTATGGTTATAAAAGCCCATCGTTTTTTTTTTATAATGAAGTAGATTTTAGGGTAACGTACCACAAAACGGGACCATAGTACTAAGCCTCGGCTCGGTTTCGTCCTAAGTTTAAAGGGCTGTACCTCTGGAACCGTGAAAGGTAGGTGGTTGATAACAAATATTTTAACATAATTATAAGAAAAGAAAAAAATTTAATAATATGATTATGTAACCTGGTGCCAAGCGAGGCGTTTTGCTTCTATACGAAGCATTCTCAGGAGGTATTGACTCTTGGAGCGCACGATTGAGAAATCGAAGCTCGAAGCTTTCTAAAATATTACTTCAATATTTCCTTGAAATATTATTTAAATATTATGGCTGATTGCTTATCAAATATAATCAAATAATCAAAGGTTACACAATTGGAAACAGTGCTCGCCGGCGCGCTCGAGGAAAAATAAAGACCTGATTAGCGTATGTCCAAAGAGTCATACATAGGGCCCATTATCAACACTGTTGTTGCACCAGAGCAATCAGTTCCGATATCTCCTACTTCTTTCTTCAACGACTCTGAGCAGCTGAGGTCCGTTCCGAGTGGTGCCCTTGATCCTGTTGAAAATGTGGGTAGAAGGTTCCATACTCCTCGGGAGAAGTGCCTTTGGCACTTCAGAATCCAGTTTTATAGAGGGCCTTCGCTCGCCCAAGGCCCAGTGGCATTGTGTTGCCGCAGCAAAAAATAACATCCAAGTCATCACTAAAAAGAAGTACCCACGATTAATTATTACACCTGAAAACTTAAATATGTTCAGACTATAAAACTGTAAAGGCGCGTGCGTTACGGTTGGCATTACTGACAGCTTAACATCTGCCATTTGACCTTTACTTTTTGCGACCACACCTTGAGTTTGTCTTCGAGGGGTGACCAGTCAATAAAACAGTCACTGCTGTCATGCGGGTGCAAAAACTAATAGCAAAGAGTCGCGTGGCTAGCTAATGAATGAGTTGCCGTTACATGATGTAGTTCAAATTTATAATTACTTACGGTGACTTGTTTTTAAGCCACCATCTTCTTGTTAATAAGTGATGATGTGATCGAATATGTTGTTCCGGTACACCTAGAATTACAGGCTTTCAGAGCACACAGTTATAGGTGCTTGCGAATATTGTCTACTTGAAGGTGGTAGCTATAGCTCGACGAGTATTTGTGCAATGCCCTACCACCATGCTCCATGCATGTAGTGTATGCTAAAAACTTTAAGCATGGGCAATATGAATCCCTCGTGAGTGGTACATATTTCTTCCTTCCTTGGGTCCTTGGGGTTCAGATGCTTAGAACGTAAATAGGTATAAGGTGTTAAATGCTGCAAACGCTTGGAAACTCAGAAACATACTACACTTTTGCGAACTAGCCAATATGTATGTTTGTATTATCATAATATAGTTATTTGTATGTTATATATTTATTTTATAACCTATCTATGTATTCCATATTACTATATTATTTGTTATAAATAATCTTTATGTTGGAAACTCATTAAAATACTATTGTTAGTAATATAATAATTAGTGTAGGTACATTAATTTTTGTTTGTTTGTAAAAATAAGAAAAAAACAATGTACACTTTTTGTCTACGTTACCCGCGGGCTTTGACTGAAAACCAGCGTCGGGTGGCATAAGTCATCTGACACATATGCATCATATCATTTGTGATAATATTGTGTCAAATAAATAGTTTTCCAACTATAGTAATATAATAGCAATGAGTAGATTCAGGCGTTACTTTGCGGAAATCCATATTTAATAATACCAAATATTTCTGAAAGGATCTCAAAAAAACATGTAATAATATTTAAATAAAACACTTAAAAACTATAACATTATATATCTAGAGTATCGGTTAGTCAAAACCGCCTGAAGATGCTTCGTTTAGAAACGAAACTAGTCGGATATTCTTCCGGTTAGGCTGCGTGATGTTTGTGACGTCACGTAGATAACAGGAAAATTAGGCGGAATTGGCACTAGATATATAAATCTATACTTTTTTAAGTGTTTTAATTAAATATTACTCGTATTTAATGTTTTTTAAGATACTTATCAAAATATTCGTCATTATTAATATAATAGCATTTAAGTGTAATTTTTATGGCTTTTACGTCGCGTTTTACGGCAAATAGGTGAAATAAAAATAAATTAAAATGCAAAGTACCATTTCAATACTGATTTCATAGTATGTACAGTGGGTATTTGCTTAAATTTTAACTAAGCCCGGAGAAAAAATGCATTATATTATTTATTATTATTACGCATAGATGGTACATATATTATCAGGGATTATATCTTATTGGCAGTATGTGCGTTTTATAATCCCTAAAAGCTGCGTTTTCATACCTTTAATCTGAACAAATAATTACAAACGTTAAGGTTAAATGTGTTAATGCATATTTTGTGCTCAAAGGTATTTATATGTTCTATGCCCAAAGGCTAGCCTATCAGCAAATAAAAATATATATTATTTTGTTTTATTTTACAAACCAATGACACAAATAGTGATTCGTCAAGCATATTCACACAATCAGCATTCCGCTCCCCGGATTAGTCGCCCCAGTGAAATCTTAAATTAAATCCATCCTAGGGAATTGTGACGAACGCCATCCGTCATCCCGACCCCTCATTTGCATGAGAAAAACTGTTAAAGAACAACTATTTATCAAATTGTGAGGGTACTTCCGGCCGCCATGACAGTAGGCGCGACGCGCTTCCGTCCGCCATCTTTGGCAGCGCGACGTTTCCGACTCTTGAGCTGTGGTGAATTAAGTAATCTGGAAGAACACAAATTAAAAATTAATCTTTTACCGGTCATGAATGAGAATTTTGATTGTGTAATCGATTCCTGACTTAAGAATAATTAATACTGAGTAAGAACTGTTTCATAGATATCGTAAGAGATGACTAAGGAACTGACGTCGATGTCAGTGAGGTGTAACTGCTTATGGAGCATAAAAAAACAGTCTGCTTATTGTAAATATTTTCAAGATTACAAGTTTTTTGGTCTGTTGAGCATCTACCCTAGCTTTACATTCTTTATAAATAACACATATGCTAAAAATAACCTGCTAAGTGCGAGATAGACACACCGAGGATTCTGCATAGCTCCAGACTATTTTTTCCAGGAGCTATAGCGTCGGTCCGACTCAAACTTGGCAGTTTTTATTAGGTTTCCGCTATCCGTCCGTCCGTCCGTCTGTCACCAGGTTGTATCTCAAGAACGGTGATAGAAAGTTAAAATTTTCACAGATGATGTATTTCTGTTGCCGCTATAACAACAAATACAAAAAAATGGCCAAGTGCGATTCGGAATCATGCACGTTAAAACAAAAAAGGTTAAAATATTTAGTCTAATGTGTATAGCTAATGGTACGGAACCCTTCGTGCGCGAGTCCGACTCGCACTTGGCCGATTTTTTCAATATTTCATTTCATAGTTTGTTTGCAATCGAATAAGAACGAGTATGCTTCACTAAGCCCGTTTCAAACATTATTTCTTCGGTGTCATATCTAGTAAATTTTAACTCCACAAAACTCTTGCAAATCTCTGTTGATTGCGAGGCGATCTCTATTAAGATAATTTAGTGGTTCGCTCCCGATGAAATATTTCGAGTATTTTGTACGAGAGTGCTGATTGTCGGTGATTCGGTTATCTTGTAGCTCGCATTTTGTGTATATAGGTCGAGGTATGTATAGGTTGTTTACGAGATATATCTAATGGGGCTCATTAATATAACCTGTTTTCTGCTTGTCTCCGAATCAAATTGACTAACATGTTTGTGTCAAAGGTACTTTAACATATACAAAACAATACTAGCGGCCGACCTCGGCTTCGCACCGGTAATTAATTTTTTTGGAATTTATTTCAAGTTTAAGTTTTCATATTCCTAAACTTTTTGAAAATATACTATAGCCTATGTTCATCAAGGATAGTATAGAATTCTAATGGTGAAGTTTTTTTCAAATCGGTCTAGTAGTTTCAGAGCCTATTCAATGCAAACAAACAATTCCTCATTATAATATTACTTTAGAAAAATATATAAGATTTTTTTATAATATATTTTTTAAAGGGTTAATTGTGGGTTGTACTCAAATACCGAGGGTTGATCAACAGAATGTACCATAAAATCGTCAATTTTTTTTTTTTTTATATATATCGTGTTATATTACTATGACCTACTTCGCTTGTATATACTTATTACTATTTTTTCAATACATCATAAAGGAAAAAAACGTCAGTAACATGTTACTTGTTCGAATCCTCCTTTAAATTTTAACTTTTGTTGTTTTTATTAAAATTTTTTAGACAATCTGCCATAACTACTACTATGTGTTCTGAAAATAAATTAACCGGCTACCTATTAACGTTCGAAAGATTCAGCTCTTCAGGTAAGACGGACGGACGGACAGTCATAGAGATTTATTAATAGGGTCCTGTTTTAGCGCTGACGATTTAATTTGAATTTGAATCATTTGAAGTGATCTTCGGGATTACTTTATGTTAAAAAAAATTGATACAGTATGTCTTGCCGACTCCATTTTAAATGAAAAAACGACAGTAAATATAAGATAACAATAAGTTACTGATAATATACTGATAGTAGTAGAAAAAAGGTGCTGTTTTATAAAAGATTTTTGTGGCCTCTTAAAACGTGTAAGTTGGTTATCGCGCAAAACCATTAACCTCTTTTTGCGCAGTTGGACAAAAACTATCCTATGTCCTTCCCCGGATCTCAAACTATTTCTATACCAAATGTCATCCAAATCAGTCCAGTAGTTTAAAGTTTATTCGTTGTGTACAAAAATACAAATCTTTCCTATTTATAATATTAGTGAAGATGTAAATAAAATATGGCGTAAGATAAAGAGTGATCTATTTTTACGTAGATAACTGATTATGATAATTTATTATCAGTAAAAACATTCCTCGGAACATGTTCAGTAATTTCGTGTATGCTATCACGCCTTCGATAGCTCAGTTGGTAGAGCGGTGGACTGTAGAAGGTACGATAAATGGCTATCCATAGGTCGCTGGTTCAAATCCGGCTCGAAGGAATTGTTTTGTATAAAATATCCGTAATTTTTAAATTTGTTTAAAAGTCTTCGATTCGTGTTTTTTTTTATTAAGTTGTTTAACAAATTAATTAATTAGTTTAAACAATACGAGTTAATATTTAAAAAAATGAGGAAATGATACATTTCATATTAATCTATAGTTTTCGTCGTTAATTTATGGAAAGCCATAATATATATATATATTTTAACAAGACACTTATAAGACTTAACTAAAATTATCGAGTACGATCGAGGCGTCTATGCGTTAAAAAATCTTGATCAGGCGATAGAAAGTCAACACCTGATGTTTCTTGTAGAAATGCGTCAAAATTTATTAAGTTGGCGTCACGTTGGCTCAGTACGAAAATTAGGCGCACTAGTCACTAGATGTAACTTAATATTTTTGAGTGTATTTCTGAAATACCTTCTAATCAAATCAAATAGTTTATTTGCCAGAATACAAGTAAGGAAGATCTTAAAAATATTATTATACACAGTTGTACTCTGTCTGCAAGCAGACGTGCAAATATTTCATGCAGTTACATCGAAAATTAGTCTTATATTTGACATAACATATTAATTAGATTTATTAATTACACTTATTTATACATTTATTACTACAATTATTTATACATTTATAGTCTTTAAATTCCTTAACACTATAAAAACAATTATTTGGCAGCCATGCAGTCAATTTTTTATCAAATTTATTTCCAGATAATATTTTTATGTTATTGGGTAAGCAGTTATAAATTGATAACGACAGGAGGTTCGAATATAAGATTTTCAAACTTAGATCTTTTTGACGGGTTCTTATTAGTTTCATATATTCTTCTAATATTTTTAATTATTATTTTATAGATAGAACATACTTTGTGCTAGTACATAGTAGTAGTACATACATAACAATATATCCACGCATGGTGGTAGGGCATTTTCCGAATGCCCGCCTGGCTAGCTACCCTCAAGTAGAAAATCTGTCGCCAAGCACCTAACGGTGTGTTCCGGCAGCTGTCGTTGAGAGCCAGTAATTCTATGTTAGCCTGAACAACATCTTCGATCACATTATAACTTACCATCAGGTGAAATAGAGGTCAATGGCTAACCTGTCATGCATAAAAAAAAACTCACAAAGAGGTGTGCAGAGGTGCCTGAACCACGTAGTACCCACGTTTTGCTAGATTTGTTTTTAATATCATGTTATTGCCTAATGCCATTCCAAATTTAAAACTTTCACAAACTAAATTCATTTTTAAATTAGGTACACTTTGGGTTTTATTCAAGCAAAAATTAGGCTCAAAATAGCATTTACCGACATCGACCATCCATGAAACTTGATCAAAACGTCGAGGTTGGTCAAAATATGCTATTTAGACGTTTATTTTTGCGTAAAGAGACACGAAAGTGTAGTTTAAATATGAATTTTGTTCGCGAAATTTCAAAAACAAAACTGTGTGTTGACTACAAGAAAGCTTGATAAATTTATAATTGTATTTGCTGTTTTATTATAGATATCTACATTAAATGTTCAACATTATTCCTGTTTTATGTCCTGCTTCGTCACTATAGTCAATGTACAGGCACATCAGTTCTACAATGTCGTTCTTTACTTCTTGTGACACCAAGCAGATCCCCTGAGTCGGCCGGGAAACCTCCTCCGTTGCACTCTCAAGTAGACAATGTCAGTAGCGAAACACCAAAAGTGTGTTCCGGCAGCTGTCCTGAGAGCCAGCATTTCTAAGTTAGCCTGAACAACATCACTCACCATTTGGTCAGATAGTGGTCAAAGCTAGCCAATCAGCTATGTACCTATATAAATGCGTACTAATATTATAAATGCGAAAGTAACTCTGTCTGTCTGTCTGTTTTCTCGTCAAAACTACTGGTCCGAATTGAATGAAATTTGGTATGGAAATAGTTTGAGACCCGGGCAAAAACATAGGATAGTTTTTATCCAACTGCGCAAAACGAGGTTAATGTTTTTGCGCGGTAAGCGACATACGCGCGGGCGGAGCCGCGCCCGAAAAGCTAAAAAACTATATAGTACATAAACTATATAGTAGTTTTGACGTGAAAGCGTAACAGACAGACATACAGAGTTACTTTCGAATTTATAATATTAGTATATATATATACATAAATAAATACAACTATAAAATAAAAACAGGGGACCACGTGTAAGAATGTATTTCCATTTGGAATATAATAATAATAAAATCATATATTTGGCAAAAGAAGTCATATGTAAATAACATATAAAGCAGCCCCTTATTCCTAAACTCAAAATCCATGGCATAGTCGAACAGAAATTATGCCTTAAGAAAATAGTGATACAAAAAATACTATATATTTAATTTACAATTTTTATAATATTATATTGATATAATGGTGATATATATTTTTAATTAGTTTCTTGCCTTTATTAACAAAATACTACTAACTAAATATAACACTACAGCTACTACAATAAAAGCATTTAGACAACCTATGTCTTTGCAGACTCACAGGCAGTCCAAATACTCCAGGCCACTACTAGTTGGCAGCGTGTCCAACATGCTGGCAGCATTGCCCCGTTGAATTGTATATATTATAATATTATATAATATATATAATATAATGTTTAATTTATATTATATAATATTCTATAATATTTTATATTATTACTATAATATTATATAATATGATTATATTATAATATTTGCTTAAAGCTATAAATTGCAAACAATGTTTTAGTTTTAGAATAGTTTTTAATATAATTAAGGCCAACATTTTTTGTCACAAAGAAATAAATAAATTTGAATTTGAATTTGAATTGCAATGCTTATTCGAAAGTGGTGAAATTGAAGCTGAGTTACGATGATATCGCGATGTGAGAAGAGCTTTATAATAAAACCTGGATCTGTTAGAAATCACACAGACTGTTGAGTTGGCCTACCTTGTTCTAGCGACTGGCTAAATACAAATAAATCAGCGAATTTTTACCTTCTTTTCAAACCACGAAACATTTAAAATGCTTAGAAGCGTGTTGAATCAATTAGAGGTAACCCTATTGTGTTCGGGTGTCTTCTTCCAAGATTTGATTTAAGTGTTTTTTATTTGTAAAAAATTGTCTCGAATTTTATAGTAGTGATTGACGATGATTCATCGATATTTATTATTAATTTTAGCAATTAACGACGAAGTACGTATAGATTATGCTTTTAAGGATAAAAAATAAACTCACCAAAAGAAATAACAATTTCTTAAGTAAGTACATTGTTTTTATTTCATGTAAACTATATTTATTCTTCACCACCATTCTCATGTTTCTGTCCATCCAAAGGTTGTCTGGAAGAAATCGCTACACAGCGATAAGACCGCCCATTGTTCTACCTTAGAAATATATGTTGGTTACTCTAAAATGTAAATTAGCTTGGTAATAAGAGAGTAATAAAGAGTTTTTGACATTTCGTTTATTGTATTGTATTGTACATTGTACATTGTATAGCTATAAAAATACTACACAATTTGTGAATGTTTTTTTGAGAACCTGAAAAAGACGACTAAACAAATTCAAATTACCTAAACGTTTAAGGTAATTTTGTTTGCCAAAATGGTATAAAACCCCAAGTTAAGCTACTCAGTTTTTAAAATAACATGATTTTCATTTCCATGCTTAGTACAGATAAACGTATAATAATTACTATAGTAAGTATGTGAATTAAGGATTTAACATTGAGATATATATATTTTTAAGTTTATAGGTTTCTGTAACCTGATATGCCATTTGCTCACCTTATTCTTTAGCAATACAATAGAGCAAAAATAAAGTATGTATGTAAGTATGTATTACAAGTTTATGGAAACATCAATATCTAATTGAAAACCTAATCGCAGAACTTAACTTTGACATAATTGCGCCCACTGAGCCCACTCACTACCCTTATATGGAAAACCACCGATCTGACTTGCTTGACATGGCACTATTCAGAGGCGTAACACTCCGGTTACGCTCCATAGAAGTGGTTCACGAGCTTCACTCTGACCACCGACCCATTATACTGCGACTAGGTCCCGACCCAACGACTGACCTCCCCCGCCCCACTAAGACGATAGTGAACTGGAAGCAAGTAGGCGATGCCCTAAAGGCTATCAGTTCACCGGACCTAGACAAGATCCCTGACGACATCCTGACAAAAGATGACGTAACCCTTGCGATCGATTCATTCACCAATCACCTCTCCACCGTAGTAGGTGCATCCGCAAAGGAGGTCATAGTGCCGGACGACCGGCGCCTTGTCATTCCAGCGGATGTGAGACGATTGGTGACGGAGAGTAAAGCAGTGACCCGACATTACGACTCTTACCCCAGTAAAGAGAACAAAACTAAGAAACGCCACTTTGAACGCATGGTTCAAAGTCGCATGTCTGAGTTGCGTGATCAACAATGGGGCGATAAACTTTCAAACCTCGTGCCAAGCCACCATGCTTACTGGGACTTGGCGCGAGGCTTGAAAGGAAGTAACCATAACGACATGCCTCCCTTATACAGACCAGTCCCACTAGTCCCAGCGTTCTTTGACGAAGACAAAGCTGAGTGCCTAGCTGATAGCCTAGAGGCTCAGTGTTCCCCTAACGTAGATCACGTTGACCAAGCTCACCTCGATTCGGTGGATGCTGAAGTCGAACGTAAAAGCTCTGTGGTCACCTCTGAACTCCCACCAATCACCTTAGCGACTTACGCTGAGGTGGAGAGACTGATCAAGGCCCTCCGACCGCGCAAATCCCCCGGTGCCGATGGCATCTCCAACAGGGTTCTTAAAACCCTCTCTCCTCCTCTCATCCATCTCTTAGTCAGCATCTTCAATGCTGCTATGAGCCACTGCTTATTCCCAGACACCTGGAAATGTGCAAATGTCATTGGCATTCACAAACCAGGCAAAAGCTCATCTGACCCCACCAGTTACCGCCCCATCAGCCTCCTCAGTGCCTTAGGCAAACTTTACGAGCGGTTACTTGCAAACCGTCTCCAGTCCCATGCTAAGGAACACCACCTTATCCCAGATGAGCAGTTTGGCTTCAGACCCGGACACTCATGCGTCCAACAGGTGCACCGCCTCACGGAGCACATCATTGAGGGCTTCAATAAGTACCCCAAACCCCAGACTACGCTAGCAGTCTTCCTCGACGTAGCGAAAGCTTTTGACAAAGTCTGGCACAACGGCTTGATCTACAAGCTATACCAATTTGGCGTGCCAGAACGTCTTGTGCTCATCCTACAAGACTTCCTTAAAGCCAGAAGCTTTCGCTATCGCGTGGAAGGCACCCTCTCCTCCCCCCACCCAGTCAGAGCCGGAGTCCCTCAGGGCTCCGTGCTATCACCTATTCTCTTTGCACTGTATACCAGTGACATCCCACGCTCTCAGCCCAAAGTATTCCTAGCCCAATATGCGGATGATACCGCCATTTACACCACTGGGTGGCATATCAACAGACAGTCCTATTTCGTCTTGCAACGGGCCATCACCGAGATCGGTGACTGGTTCCGAAAATGGCGCATCGCGGTCAACCCAGCTAAAAGCACAGCTATGTGCTTTACTGAGAAGACACGCTCCCCTTACCCGAAACCGCTTATTTTGTTCGACGAACCCATTCCCTGGGTTCCTAGAACAAAATACCTCGGAGTCACCCTTGATCGTCATCTCACCTTTAACGATCACATAACAACCGTCCGTAACAGAGCGGCCTTCATAATGGGTCGCCTTGGTCCCCTACTTCGCAAAGAGAGTAAAATGTCTCTTAGTAATAAGAAGACACTTTACACTGCCTGCATCCGCCCCATCATGACTTACGCATCAGTAGTGTTTAGTCATGCTAGTGAGGCCCACCTTCATAAACTTCAAGTCATCCAAAACCGTTTTCTTCGTAATGCAACCGGCGCCCCGTGGTATATCCGGAACACCGAGTTGCATTGCGACTTAAACCTTCCCTCTCTAGCGCAGTTCAATAAGGACTGCGCCCGCCGATACTTTGATCGAGCGCCCCACCACCCGAACCCATTGGTTGTCCAGGCATCGAACTACTCGACTGCCTCTTCTATCCCATTTTTCAAACCCCCCCGTCGCCGACCACGGCAGGTATTAGACGACCCGGATGACCCCATCGCAGCCATTACGTTGGCAGCTTTAGCGTTATCCGCAAGTCGTCGAGGTAAAATCCCCAGGTGTGAGGTAATCAGAGGTCACACAATCAAACACCGAGCTCGCCGGCGAGCTCGAGGCAAAAACAAGGTCACGATAAATTGCTCTCCAAATAGTCAAAGAGTATTATTCAGTAGGGCCCAATTGTGCAACACTGCAGTTGCACAGAGGCATTTTGCTCCGATCCCCCCCATGTCTCTCGACAGCGAGACAAGCCGAGGTCCGAACCACAGTGGTGCCCTTGAGCTCGCTGTCAACCCCTCCTATAGTAGCGGTACGTTTTCGGCGTCCGCAGGAGACGGAGGTAGAAAGCGCTTTTCGCCTTCTACGCCCGTCTCGGGAGAAGTGCCTTCGGCACTTCTCCCTCCCGGGCTATTGTAGGGCCAGGCCTTCGCCCAAAACCCGGTGGAGCTGGACGACCGCACAGGCGGTAGCCAGCATCTATGTCCTCCCTAAACTAAACTAAATCAATATCTAATAATAAATACTTTTAAAGTATCCTAAAAAACATTACGTTGCACAAACGTGTGCGCTCGGTGAGTCAAGACCTCCTGAAGATGCTTCGTTTAGAAGCGAAACTAGTCGGGTATTCTTCCGGTTAGGCTGCGTGATGTTTGTGACGTCACGTAGATGACAGGAAAATTAGGCGGAATTGTCACTAGATATATAATTTTATGCTTTTTTAAGTGTTTTATTTAAATATTATTTAATGTTTTTTAGGATACTTTTAAAAGTATTTATTATTAAATATGGATTTCCGCAAAGTAACGCCTGAATCTATTCATTATATCAATATCTAAAAATAATCCGCAATAACATAGATCTAACTATAACAGTTATGTCACAACAACTGCTTTTTGTGTGTTCCACTTTATATTTTTTGTTAAATACCCGTGCGGAGCCGGGTTGGGCCGCTAGTTAAAGATTAGGTTTTATATGAGATGGTAAGGTTAGGTTTTATAAGAGAACACGCACGTGGCCCATCTTATGTAAAGCGCTAACTTTTGCCTATAACAGATGCATTTCATCACAAGTGGCGATCTGCACTACGCCCATAAAGCCTGAGATATCAAAAGATTTCTTGATTAATCCCTGGTTCTCAAAGAAGCTCCTAACGGTGTGTTCCATGAGCTATCCTTGAGAGCCAGTAATTCTTGATTTGCGTAAACAATATCTTCGACCACATCATCACTTACTATCAGGATAGCGTTCAGAGGCTAGCTATAAATACAACATCGATATCACAAAAACTGAATTCACTCTCACCAATCTCTAATTCCAGAATCAGACCAATTATACGCAAATGAAGTTAACCCTTTCCTTTGTGAAACTTTTTTAATTGCTGTTAAATCGAAAAGGGATCGAAAGGGCTCTTCAAAAAAAGGATCAGTCGTATCATTAATCTATGTGGGTGGGTCGTGTTTCATGCCATCACTGTTTTGTTGAGGGCTTTGATTGTTGTTTTGATGGTAGGAATTGGTGACTAGTTTTGCAAAAGAGTTTAATTGAAAGCGGTGTAAGTTTACTTTTTATTTTTTAAGTGTAAACTATCCATACATACGGAATAGATATTGATACAAATATTGGAGCCTCGAGGTTTAAAGCAATGATAGAAGGCGGTAATAGCTACTATATATACATAAGTACATACTACATATACATAATAAAAATTTACTAAAGGGCCAATAAAACTTTTATATCTTTAAGCTGTCAGTCTATCAGGTGGACTGACGACAACGTTAAATCGCGGCTAGTTACAGCCAATGGTTACAAGCGGCTAATAGCCGTTCTTTGTGGTTACCTATGGGGGAGGCCTTTGTTCAACAGTGGCCGTCTTCCGTATGATGATGATGATGATGATGATGATAATAGCTATGGATGGCCGTGTCGCAAGCGTATGGTGCGATCCCCACGGCCAGCCTGAGTTTCACCGCATGGTGGAAGGGCATTGTGCAAATGCTCGCTGGCTATCTATCAAGCAGAATATGTCACTAAGCCAACAATGTATTCAAACAGCAGTGAGAACCAGTAAAATTACAGCTACAACTGTCTCAGGGTGACGGGCGCAGTTCGTAACTTGTGACGAAATGCATCTGTTAGGTATATGCAGATGTTACAGTTTAACATTAGGTGGGTTTTTTGCTTGTTCCCTCACAACACCACCAAAAAAATAATAAATATGAATAGATACAGGTAAAGGAGCATCGAACAACTTATTGCGCCTGATTTATGTAAACAAGTTTGGACAAACTGCAATCAATTGAATGATATAGTTGTTAGATCGCTTATACCTACCACAGCTTTTTTGGGAAATGCAGACGAATTATTATTTTTATGTTGAATTCATAGAAAATTCTTCTGGTATTTGAACCGGTTCAATTTGCAACAAAATATCAATGCCTAACAATTTCATGCGTTACGGATTATTGCAACCCCTTTCTTTCGACCATCATCCCGTTAATTAATGGCAACTTAACCCTTTGTCTGTGACGTGGAATAAATCGCTGCCTACCGCCTACACAAGGAATGATTCTCAAACTTTTTTCATATGATTTGTATTGTCATCAGCTGCAAGTAATATTTTGAATGTAAAACATATTCTCTCTTTAAAAACATAACTGTATGAGTCCTTGGACTTGTGCCAGAAGCGTGACTTTGAAACTCATGGCAAAGAAGAGGCGTTCTAAACAAACTGGTTTTGCTATACTACATAAAGGGACAAAAAAATGGTAATACGAATATAATTTTTTTTAGCTTAGAGATGCAAAACTTCTTTCATAAAGATATGGAATCTAGGATTTTGGGTAGTACTGGATTAAAGATTTTTGATATTTAAGAGTTTTGATCTAAATACAATGGTTTTAAGTGAAAAACTGTGGAAAATAAATAGTAGGTTATTTAAAATAGGGTGGTCACTGTGGTGTTTCACACCACGCGTGGTTTACTCTGCAGTGTGAATCACCCAACAGCTTTTTTTGAAAAGGGCTTTATCACCGTATGAATGGTCCACGGTTTTTTCACAATGGGGTGATTCGAACGGCGAAATTGCACATGTATTTTTTCGTAAAAAATCAAGTGTCTTACAAAAAAAAACCGAGACTGGACACACACAGCAAGGCAGTGGACCACATAAACTAGTAAGATAGACTGAATTATATTTTAGAAACATCTTCTTAATTTCTTTAACGTAACTATAGAATGTCCAAGTCCAAGTATGTAATGTGTGTACACAAATATGTACATAATGTATCTGTTTTTATTATAAAGAACTTTTACCACCACAAAAGCATGTCTTTATTAAAATGTTATCATAAAAGCTGAAATAAGAATTGTAATTATTATATGCTTCATAATTATTTTAAAAAGTTTAGGAACCTTTTAACATAACCCTTTCATGACTGGGCGTCAATTCTCAATCCGTCACCGGGTGACGGATCAAGATACTAATACCAAAAGCGTGGCGAATGCGGCCGAAAACTAACCCTACCATGCAATATTGAAACATACTTCATTTCAACAGTACTCGAAGTTTCTCAATAATTGAAGCATTGATGGCTCAGTGGCATTGGCTATGGACTGCCACGCAGCAGGTCCATTATTCTAATCCCGCCGCGGTTTGAGCTTCACCGCATGGTGGTTGGGAATTTTGCGAATGCTCGCCTGGCTAGCGACCACCCTCAAGTACAAAATCTGTCGCCGAGCACCTAACGGTGTTTTCCGGTACTATCCTTGAGAGCCAGAAACTACTGCTACATGGGACTTGCATAGCAACATGGGACACATTGAATCATTCAATGTGAAGTTTAGTTCAAACTTATCTTTATAGGAATATTGAAAAAAATAGGAAAAAACAACTTCAAACATAAAATACGCTACGTGGATAACTCAAATGCTATGCTGCACTCGCCAGATCTACCACAAATTTAAATGGGACTTTCGATTATTAAAAAAAAACATCCAATCAAAATCATCAAAATACATAATAATATAAAGGACCCTGTAAGGAGTTATAACTCTACCCTATAGGGTAATAGACACAAAAAATATATTTAGGCGAATGTCGGAAAAAAAGGTGGAATAACCAACATAGGGAATAATATTTGTTTTCTACTTAATTTTGGCACCAGTTTCAATACTGTCTCTAAGTTTATCCATCGCAAATTCTATGCATATTTAATTCGATGGCTGTCAAGCGCTTCATGACCGATGGGCGTGATTCTCTCTTTGTCAGAAGCGTGATTAATACGTAATCAAGGGATTTTGTAAGAATAATTGTAGATATGTAAGAGATTTACACATGAATTGTATCTTAAATAAAATTTAAAATGATATTGTTAACATTTTATTCGTTGCCATAAAAGTGCCTGACAATTTTGCGATGGCAACGTCTCAGTGCAGATAGCTGCTACAATTTGTAATCAGTACTAATATTATATATGCAAAAGTAACTCTGTCTGTCTGTCTGTCTGTCTATCCGTCTGTCTGTCTGTCTGTTACGCTTTCACGCCAAAACTACTGTACCGATTTGAATGAAATTTGGTATGGAGATAGTTTGAGACCCGTGAAAAAACATAGGATAGTTTTTATCCGACTGCGCAAAAAGAGGTTAATGTTTTCGCGCGATAACCGACATACGCGCAGGCGGAGCCGTCCGGAAAGCTAGTCAGAAATAAATATTATGTTGTTGCAGCAGTGATAGCTCAGTGGCTTTAGCTATGGACTGCCGCACAGCAGGTCCATGGTTTGAATCACGCCGCTGGCTTGAGCTTCACCGCATGGTGGAAGGGCATTTTTGCGAATGCCCGCCTGGCTAGCGACCACCCTCAAGTGGAAAATCTGTCGCCAAGCACCTAACGGTGTGTTCCGGCAGCTGTCCTTGAGAGCCAGTAATTATAGGTTAAGCCTGTTGACACCTTCGACCACATCGTCACTTACTATCAGGTGAGATTGTGATCATAGGCTTACCTATCAGCAATAAAAAAAAAAATGTTATGTTTTTGAGGGTTCCTAAAGTAAGATTAAGATTTTGTTATGAGCCTCAGCCGTATCATACTATCTGTATGTCTACACTTTGTTGTTTCTTGGAACAATAGTATAGATTGCCGATTATTTTCTTATAGAATACAATTATGTGTTGCTATCTCAGGGAAATATGTCGTTGTTATATTTTGAATGTTTTACGGTCTAGCAAAACAAAAATACGAAAGTTCCCATGCAAGGGCGATAAGTGTAATGAACTGTATATGATGACTAAGTTAGGGCAAAGGTATACCTACAATAAATAAGATTTCAGAGCCGTTATTTGTACCTACACTAAGAATTGGTTCACGCGCTTACCTCTTCAATAGCTCAGTACCTGATGTCTTGGCTTCGGCGCCGGTTGTGCTGGCACAGTTTGCACAAATATTATGAACTTTTGGTTTTTTACTTAGGGCTTTGCCGAGAAGTTTTCTTTTTTGAGAAGTGGCTCCGACACGAAAATTTATCCACTTTCGACGAAACCGACAACGACAAGACGTTATAGTAAAGGTAAAGGGTAAAAGTAAAGATCTGATTTTAAGGGTAATAAGAGTTGCTAGTACATCCGATCGTCAATAGCTAGGGCTGCTGTGATGTATGTCCATGGTTTGATTCCCACCGCTAGTTTGAGCTTCACCGCATGATGCAAGGGCATTTTACGAATGCTTGACGTCTAACCACCACTCTCAAGTATAAAATCTGTCGCCAAGGACCTAAAAGTGTGTCCCAGCGGCAGTCCTTGGACTACTGGAACGCCGGAAAGTCAGTAAATTACAGGCGCACAACTGTATGTTGTAGAGTGACGAGCGTAGTGCAGTTCGTCACATGTGACAAAATACATCTGTTATGGGCAGAAATTACCGCTTAACATCAGGTGGGCTTTGTCACACTTCCATGATAAAAGTACAAAAGTAAGTCGCTCTAAACCCAAATTGGATGTAAGTTAACCCGTTGCGTGATGCGAACGTCTTACTTCTACGTTTGACGCCAAATTGACAGTAAACCATCGGTTTATTTATATAATAAGTCCTTATAAACCTAGCCACAAATCTGGATTGGACCTTCAAAATACAAAAGAGGTGGTAAGCATCACCGATCGCGCTAGACTATCGTTTTTGTTCTGAGTACAAATCAAATCTTTTTCATAACAATGTTTTCAACGAGTCAACTGCAATTCGTTGCTGACACTGGCACGTGCAAACGCGTAGTAATGTGCTAGATACATGCTAGACATTAAAATGGCGGCAAAAATAAAACAAGATTAACTATCCTGTTTGTTAAAAGGGTTAAATTTTTTGTAACGCCTTATACAATTTTTAGCGCAACAGCATTGATGTTTCGTAAAGAACACGCAGTTAGGTGCTTCGCGACAGATTTTCTACTTGAGGGTGGTCACTAGCCAGGCGGGCATTCGCAAAATGCCTTTCCACTATGCGGTGAAGCTCAGTCCCGCGGCGGGATTCAAACCATGGACCTGCTGCGAGGCAGTCCATAGCCAATGCTACTGAGCCACCACTGCTAAAATCACGATAAATTATATCTTTTCACACAAAAATATTAGGTAGCTTGAAATAAAAATGTAATGCAAACATTTCTACCTGACATGGATAAAATTTGCCGAGCAGTCCCGCGCTCCCCACCACCAGGCAACGACGGAGGAACATCATAGGTATTCTGTGGTGAAGTCCCTATTGGCCCTTGGGACAAAATCACCCACCTGCTTCCCCGAGGGTATGCGTAAATGCATATTTCCCATGCCTGAAACAGTTTATTGTTAGAGATAAATTCAAATTTGGAATATCACCAAATAGAGAAAATTATAAAGGAACAGGTTATCAACAAGTTTAGGGGAAATGAACGAGCGAAATATAATCATGACTTGCTTTCCGGGCGCAGCTCCGCCCGTGCGTATGTCGGTTATCGCGAAAAAACATTAACTTCTCTTTGCGCAGTTGGGCAAAAACTATCCTATGTTTTTTCCCGGGTCTCAAACTATTTCCATACCAAATTTCATTCAAATCGGTCCAATAGTTTTGGCGTGAAAGCGTAACAGACAGACAGAGTTACTTTCGCATTTATGATATACTAGCTTTCCGGGCGCGGCTCCGCCCGCGCGTATGTCGGTTATCGCGCGAAAACATTAACCTCTTTTTTGCGCAGTTGGATAAAAACTATCCTATGTTTTTTTCACGGGTCTCAAACTATTTCTGTACCAAATTTCATACATATCGGTTCAGTAGTTTTGGCGTGAAAGCGTAACAGACAGACAGAGAGAGTTACTTTCGCATTTATAATATTAGTACTGATAAATATATATATTATAATATTATATATAGTACTGATCAACATATACTTAAAAGTTCCTGGTACTACAAGCGTATGGGGGTGATTCCTTGATTTTGTTTACCTTGAAGGTATACTCATAATTAGAGGATCATTGTTTGGATTCAGAAAAAATATAATATTATGTACGGACATTGTGGCATCAATATTTTTCATAAATGCTTGATTAATAGATAAAAAAAATGTTCGCAGCTATTCTCAATTGATTTTATTTAACTATGAGGAGTTCCATATAATATCTATACTACTTATAATATAATACTATAATTAATGCATTCAGGCTAAAATGTGAAGAATTATATCCTTAACGATTCGCGCTAAAAAAAATTGAGTCTGATAATTGCTTCAATGTGAAAAGTATTATTTTCTTTCATTTCCGATTTTTGGACGCAAAAGGTCCATAGCCGCCACGCGGAGTGCGACTGTAAATATTTTTAAATTTGTTTTATTTTCCATTAAGGATCCTAATTGATCTGCATTGCCCTTTAACATGTGTATTCAAAACTGTTCTCCAGTAAACACGTTGTAATCGCGTTATTACTACTACATTTTTCAATAAGGAAATTGCAATTGTTTGGTGCCACTGGCACATATTATGCTCTAAATTCCTGGCTATAGTATATAACCACATCTTCAGCGGTTTTGAATATACAGCATGTGTCAGCTGGAGTACCATCACGTCAGCTAACACGCTAATATGTAGCATCGAAGTAAAGAAAATGAATAGATTCAGGCGTTACTTTGCGGAAATTCGTATTTAATACAAATATTTTACTAAACACGGAAAACATTAGATTAATATTTGAGACAGACACTTAAAAATATATTTAGTGGCATTTCTGCCTAATTTTCCAGTGACATGACGGCACAAACACCATGCAGCCAAACCGGAAGAATTTTGTCGACGGATTTCGTTTCTACAAAAGCATCCTTAGGGGGCCTGGACTTTTCGAGCGCACGATAGATAAACATCTCGATTGGCAAGACCTCCTGAGGATGCTTTTGAGTCGGTCTTCATAATTGCACTAAATATGCTCTAAATATTGGCATGTTCAGAATAATGTAATTTTAATTGAGGTAGACATACACACTGAATGAAGTTAGCAGAATGTTAGCAGTGAATCCATCTCTGCGTTCTTGTTAAAATGCCTTTAACAACCGTCAGATAAAATTAACATGCAAATGAGGGGAATTAGCTGAAGTTGATCGATTAGACGCAAGAGGTAGTACAATATACCCGCATCATTTAAATTTGCCCGCGGATATTACTTACGTTACATGACCACTTAACTGTGTGTATTAGTCTTAACTAGTGCATAATTTTAACCGTAGCAGACTTCAAAAACGGAGTAGTTTCTCAAGTCGACTGTCTTTTATTGTTTGTTTGTGTGATACCTCACAACTTTTTAAAGGATGTGATTATATTTTGATGAATTTTATATTTATATTCGAAAGCTGGTGCTTGTCATATAGTCTCTCGAAGCGCTCGTAGCGAAGTTTGCTTAGCCATTCTGAATCGATCAGCAAAGGTAGGCACGCCTCGGTCATTAGTTGGATGGGTGACCGCTGGTGACATTACTACTGAGCGCTTCCGGCTTCGGAGGGCACGTTAAGCCGTCGGTCCCGGTTGTTGTCTTAGGATGGCAGTCGTTACAGCATGGTGGTAGGGCACTTTGCGAATGCCCGCCTGGCTAGCTACCACCCTTAAGTTGAAAATCTGACGCCAAGCACCTAACGGTGTGTTCCGGCAGCTGTCCTTGAGAGCCAGTAATTCTAGGTTAGCCTGAACAACATCTTCGACCACATCATCACTTACCATCAGGTGAGATAGTGGTCAAAGGCTACACTATCAGGCATAAAAAAAAAACCATTTCAATTTTAGTGAAATCTGAGGAGTATATGACTTATCCCTAATAATGCGTACGTATTCAATTGACTTCGACTACATACATTGATAGTGTTCTTATTTTCACTTGTCGATGTAAAATGAACAAAAATAATCTGTAGACGATGGTTTGAGTTGTTTCCTTTTTAGTGGATTTTTTGTTTTAGAATATTTCATATTATATATAGTTTTTTTTTTGTAAAAAAAAAATAAAAAAAAACATAGATTATATATAAGGTATATAATATGAGAAAGTAAAAAGTCATAATAATTTATATAATTTAGGCGTCTTCGATGTTTCTTGAAGGTCATTTACAAATTTTAACATTGATAATATATTACACTAGCTTTCCGGGCGCGGCTCCGCCCGCGCTTATGTCGATTATCGCGCAAAAACATTAACGTCTTTTTGCGCAGTTCGATAAAAACTATCCTATGTTTTTTCCCGGGTCTCAAACTATTTCCATACAAAATTTCATTCAAATCGGTCCAGTAGTTTAGGCGTGAAAGCGTAACAGACAGACAGAGTTACTTTCGCATTTATATTATATAATATAATAATATAATACTGATGTAAGTAAATAATATGAGACAGTCAAAAGTCATAATCATTTATATAATTTAGGCGTCTTCGATGCTCTCTTGAAGGCCATTTACAAATTTTAACATTGATATATTCTACATTGTACTGACACGTTCATCAAAAACTTCAACAAGAATGGGCAACAAACTCGGGGTCATTCTTTTGAACGTCTTTTTACAATGTGCTAGTAATTCTTGGTTAGCCTAAACATCGTTTTTGACCACCTGTTCACTTACGACCAGGTGAGATCTAGGCTAGTCAGCTATAAAAAAGGGATTTGTATTTTTTCCGTGGGGTGCCCGGCTAAAATCTCACCCGACCCCTAATTGCGACATGTGGGTGTCGTAAGAGGCAACTTAAGGTAAAATGCCGGAAGGTGAGCAGCAGCGCCTTCTGAGGAATTGATATCCTGATCTGCAAGCACAAAGACGTTTTCCAAGCATGGGGATTATGGAAAATACCTTCTAATGGGGTAAAAATATAAGCTGTTAAACCACTGCGCGGATAAAAACCGTTTTTACTAATCAATCAATCAATCGTTTATTTCAGAAAAATCCATATTTTGTACATGTCAATAGATACTTAATTGAATAATTATTAAAATTAAATAAATAAATAGAATTAATAATGTCTTAAGAGTCACTTAATATTAAATTTAACATTAAATTTCTCCACGACCGACCTCATATGTAGAGTGTTCCAGTGATGCACCACGGGACAATGTATTTTATATAAAATCGTATTTAGGAGACTGTTGGTGCTGTCTCGCACGCGTTGCATCAAGGAGGCCACCCTCTTCCTGACTATTACTCTGAAGCAATCTGTGTTATTTTCTATAAACATCCCCGATGCACTACAGTAGCGTGGCAACCCCAACAGCATCCTAAGCCCGTTATTATACTGGACGCGCAGGGCATTTAACGATTTTTTAGTGTAGTTGACCCATAGGCTGCAAGTATAAAAAGTTTGACAGTACGCCTTAAATAGTGTGATTTTAACCGCTCTTGTACACCTTGCAAACCTACGAGCCAGCATGTTACACCTCACAGCCAATGCCCTACGCTCCCGCTCTATATCTAGGTTATCAGTGAGATCCTCAGTGACCCAATGGCCCAGGTATTTAACTTTCGTGACTCTACTTAGAGGTACTTCTCCAAGTCTCACCGAAGGTACAGACTTGGGTGTTTTGTTCCCTGCCTTAAACACTAGTAGTTCACTCTTTTTACAGTTATACCTGAGGCCGTGGTTCACCGCATACCTCTCACAGATACCTAGAAGAACCTCAAGTGCTCTGATCGATGGGCTCAGCAGAACCATATCGTCTGCGTAGCTGATATTGTTGACAAACTTCCCATCTATAGAACAGCCGACGCCCGCTCTGCTAAGCTCATCGATCAAGCCATTCATGTAAAGGTTAAAAAGTTGAGGTGAGGTCAGGCCTCCCTGCCTCACTCCACACTCGAGTCCATATTCCGCTGAGTATGAGTCAGCCCATCTTACCATGTTGGTTTGGTTATGGTACCAATACCTAAATACATTTATGAGTTCAGCAGGTGTACTAGTTTCATTCTGTAACTTATCCCATAAGACATTGTACGAGACCATGTCAAATGCCTTCGACAGGTCCAAAAAACATGCATACACTGGTGTTTTTCTCGTTGTGTAGTACTGCACAGTGTGCTTGAGTCTGAGAATAGCAGTTTCAGTCGATAGTCCCGGTCTAAAACCAAACTGAGCCTCGTTTAGAACCATGTGCTTACTCATTTGGTGCTCAAGCAAACTGTCCAGCACCTTTGCTATCACATTAGCTAACGATATCGGTCTATAATTGGAACTTTCGGAGGCATCGCCTGTTCTATTTTTCAATATTGGTACAACAATGGTTTTCATAAGCTCTTGCGGGAGGTATGCATGACTAATACAAAAGTTAAATAGCATCGCCAACAATCTGGGTAGATGAGAACCCGCACATTGCAGATGTTCGATACTAAGTTCATCTTGACCTGGTGACTTACCCCGCATCATATTTTTTATAACCAGGTCGATTTCTTTAGCAGTAAATCTAACAATATCACTTCTTTTGCTCGCAGTACCAACCGTCTGTTTCACTAGTGCTAGAGGTGATTTTACATGAAAATGCTTCATAAACAATTCAGAAATTTGAGCTGGCTCAAACTGACCATCGACACACGCAGGCATGCAAGGACCAGAGTCCAGTTTTTTCGTGCGCTTCCAGAAGCCTCTGAAATCTTTTTTACAATGGTGCGTTGCCAAGATATCCATTTTAATTTGCTTTTCATTGTCTTGGCACCACTTTAACTTGGATTTAAAAAGCCTTCTGCTATCCTGCATTTTATTGTATAGCTCACCACACGAGGGTTTACCATAAAACAACCACACTTGATGACTACATCGTGCCAACTGATGGGCCTCCGCGACATACCTATTCCATCCAGTAACATGTTTTCGTTTATGATGCTTCTTTAAGTGACAAGTAATTGTAGCCGCCTCCCTTAGCACTTTTACAATATTTGCATACAATCTGTCGATAACAATACGATGCTCAGTGTTAGTACATATCCTATCAGCACATGACCGTAATTCCACTGGAAAGTCAATATTTCTTAATTGTCCATGACATATTTCACTATATAAAGATAAAAATAAAAAAAACGGTTTTTATCCGGGTTCTATCATTAATGTACTCGTATATCAATGGAATCTTAGGGTAAAAAAAATGGGATTAGTGGTAAAATTATTTTAAATCGCGGTCTGTCAGACCCCACGAGTCATGCGTAATCATTTCACCAACCAGGCATGGCAAGGGCTAAATAATGACTAGGCGACTGTACGAGTAATTCATACCTAAACATAGCTAACTAACCATCTGTATTTCATATATAGGTGTAAACAATATCTGTAACAATTACCCCAATCTACATTCGCATTACCTTACACTAATCACCTGATTAATCAGCAGGTAATCAACAGATAATTGGTACTAATTTACCTCCAATCATATCTAAGTCATTGAATGTTACATGTTGAGATAATTTGATGGTAAGTATACCTACTAATGGTTACCTATATACACTTACTTAGTATTTGTCAGTAGCTGTGAATACAGTTGTAAAGATTAGTCGTAGAGATTCAATCTCTATACGACAATCCATTTCCCGCTTGTGTGGTCACAGTAGAAATAATTATTAATACATTTAGTACATTTTAAAGCATTTGTAGCTTCCTTAGCTTTGTTCTTAATATGATTATATAGCGCGCACTTCTCCATACAAAAGAAAAAGCTCTTTTCTACCTCTTAATATTTCCCGATTTCGGTGATTTTTGTGTTCATGTATTGAACATATCATTGACTAGGCTTGTACGTTTTATTTATTCCAGTGCAGTGTTATAAATAACTTTAAAGTTAGAAGAAACTTTAAAGCTAGAAGAAACTTTAAAGATTCAAAGAAAGCAGAATATGCTTCTAACTCAGTTATTTATAAAACTGGAATAAATAAAACGTACAAGCTTAATCAATGATATTATCAATACATGAACACAAAAAACACCGAAATCAGGCAATATTAAGAGGTAGAAAAGAGCTTTTCTTTTTGTATGGAGAAGTACGTTCATAAGTTCGATGGGTGACCACTACTGCCACTACTACCGAGCGCTTCCGTGCTTCGCAGGGTACACTAAGCTATCGATCCGGGTTTTTGTCTTAGGAGTGCAGTAGTTACAGCATTGTAGTAGGCATTTTGCGAATGCCCATCTGGCTAGCTACCACCCTCAAGTACAAAATCTGTCGCCAAGCACCTAACGGTGTGTTTAGTTGTCCTTGAGAGCCAGTAATTCTAGGTTAATCTGAACAAAATCTTCGACCACATCGTCAGTTGCCATTAAGTGAGATAGTTAGTTGTAAAGGGTATGAATAAAAAAAATATATCGGTTCATTTTCAAGTTCTTCGTTAATTATGTATTATATTTAGGAATTATTTAAAAAACAAACAGTCTATCGACTATTTCCGGAAGTTTCGTTATGTCACGCCAGCAATTTCCAACACTAAAATAATAAAAAAATCGCAGACATATGTTTTTTATTTATAACTTGCCCGTATGATTTTTAAATACAACTTACGTGTACACGTAATTCATACTTCGAAATTAGAATGTGCATTTCTTTTTAATACGAAAGAGACAATATGTTTACATATGTTTTTTATTTATAACTTGCCCGTATGATTTTTAAATACAACTTCCGTATACACGTAATTCATACTTCGAAATTAGAATGTGCATTTCTTTTTAATACATATTTTTAAATTTTCCAACACTAAAATAATAAAAAAATCGCAGACATATGTTTTTTATTTATAACTTGCCCGTATGATTTTTAAATACAACTTACGTATACACGTAATTCATACTTCGAAATTAGAATGTGCATTTCTTTTTAATACATATTTTTAAATTCAATTATATATGTTACTAGAACTGTACCTACACTTCGCCAAACTCAACTATTTTTCACTGATTTGCCAAAACAATGACGCATCTGAGCATTTGTTTGTTCAATAACTTTAAAAGAATATAGCCCGTGCATATTATAATGTTTAAGTTCATTGAGCTTCACTTCAAAATATGTTCAACACTACAGCTACTACAACGAAAGCATTTAGGCAACCTAAAGGCAAGCCCGATTTAATGCTCCAGCTAACCACCAGTCGGCAGTGTGCCCAGCATGCAGGCACCGTTGCAACGTTGGATTCTAATGCTTATTCGTTGAGCCAAATTAGTGCCAGCATTTTCATCACAGTCGCGTCAAGCTAAACATAGCGTGGGTTTCATGGGATAAATGGTTATAACAAGGGGTTGCAAAGTAACAATACTAAGATTATAACATGGAAAGTGCTATTTGGTACATTTTAAAAGCACTCCTATATCTTTGTCAATTATTTTGCTTTTTATAGTATGTGTAACATTTGGTACAGCACAAGGTTTCAGTTTATAGTCAACTACTACTATATTATGCTAACATTGCGTGTATCTTATCAAACTATCTCATAAAGCTTCCACATTGTCACGTCAAAATAATTAACGGTAAGATTGATGCGTTGTTTTACAACAATTATGTGGAATTAGCCGTTTTAATAGACAACAGGGTGACATTAAATTAAGAGGCCACTGAAGAGAAGCTCCCACAGAAAAATAGGTATTTTAACAAAATGATGCTGTCTCGCCGCTAAACGCCGGCCTCGCGCTCCGCGCCCCGCACCGTCGTCAAATCCCATAAACATATAATATGTATAGGTACTACAGTACAGAGTCGTCCAGTCGAGACATTATTGAATTCTCTTTGCAACCGCGCCTCGCCGCGCCGCTCCACGCCGCCGCCGCTCCACGCTGCACCGCCGCGCCGCCGCTCCGCGCGCTGCTGGTTACTTCTCGTCGACTTGAGTTACATTTTTTGCCAAAAACTGGACCCCACTTCAACACCCAAAAGTGTGAAATATTTTGTTGAAGTCGGTACCATGATACTTGAAAAGTACCAGTTCAATTATCAATAGCAATATTGTTCGCATGGTACCGACTTCAACAAGTTATTTCACACATTTAGGTGTTGAATTCAGTTCCATTATTAGATTTAAAAAAAAAACTGTATTTTTAGTGATCCTTGCTAGATTACATATGGGATCGATTTTCATTCATTGTCAACGACTATATCATCAAGATAGGTAAATATTTTTCAGTAACTGGAATGTAACTCAAAAACGGCTTAACTGATTTTGATGAAATTTAAATGGGACCAAACGACAAGCG
The DNA here is from genome assembly GCA_963854805.1 of Plagodis dolabraria. Lineage (NCBI taxonomy): Eukaryota > Metazoa > Arthropoda > Insecta > Lepidoptera > Geometridae > Plagodis > Plagodis dolabraria. The sequence goes on along the minus strand of OY978460.1, from coordinate 24,444,027 downwards.
GTTAACCCAGTCAAAATTTCTGAGGTAACAAACATAAAATAAATACAGACGAATTGAGAACCTCCTCCCTTTTTAACCGACTTCCAAAAAAGGAGGAGTTTCTTAATGTATCTGTTTTTTATTTGTTTTTTTTTATGTTACCTCAGAACTTTTGACTGAGTGAACCAATTTAGAAAATTCTTTTATGTTTGAAAGCTGATGCTTGCCGTTTGGCATTTTATTTTAAATTTCATCAAAATCGGTCAAGCTGTTTTACCTTGATGATATAGTCGTTGTCAATGAATGAGAATCGATCCCGTAAGTAGCAAGGGTCACTAAAAAGAGTGAAAAAATATTTTTTACCAAAAAATGGAACCGACTTCAACACCCAAAAGTGTGAAATAACTTGTCGAAGTCGGTACCATGTGCACAATTTTGTGATAATAGGTACTTTTGAACTATCATGGTACCGACTTCAACGAGTCATTTCACACTTTTGGGTGTTGAAGTCGGTTCCATTTTTTGGTAAAAAATTTTTTTGGAAGTCGGTTATTGTATTTCTGTGGGACTTAGTTTTTAATTTTTTTTAGTGTACTATTATTTCATTGTTTTATTTGCCTTCCTTTCGACATGAAACCTTAACAATTCATAATAAACACATAATGTTATCATGTTTTTATTGATCACAAATATAATTGAATTATGGTCCCAGAGTATAATATATTAAAAAAATACATAGACAAATGTCATTCGCACGTCATTTAATGTACTTACCTGAGTACTTGATAGGGCAAGAGTTACTATCCATCCACCTTCCAGATTTCGTTAACATTATTATAGTTCAGCGGTTTTTTAGTTACTCTCAACCGAGCAGTGTAACGACTACCTATCTTGATAATTTCACTGTTGACGGTGTCACACCCCAATCGGTGTCTTCCGGTCCGATCCCATGAAAAGATACCACATGTTATTAGTTATATTTTCTATTATTAATATTTTCCGTTCTGATCCCACTTATTATTTAAAGTGGGATCCGTTTATTTTTAATTCATTTACTATTAGAGTCTGATCCCACCAACACTTAAATACATTTAGGCACTTCCTCAAGTACGGTTTGAAAGATAAATTTACCATTATACACATGTTTATATTATTTAACTAATTTACAAAGTACCAGCAGGGCAGAAGTTTAAAGAAATCATATCTACTACGCTGTATACATGTGATTTCTTTTGTTTTTTCTTCTTTGTAAACATGCTAGAAAATAAACTTATGGTTCTCGTCTGTTTGGTTTATCAACTGAATAAACCAAACTGAACAAACGATGTTGGTCTCACGATTATTATTATAAATAATAATACTTTTACATTAAGAAAATACTGTGAAACTGTTTGTTGGTCCCTAGAAAAAAAATAAAGACGTAGGTGATCATTTGCTTTTTACAATCGTGCTGTAATTATTACGCTTAACAAGCTACTAACGTATATGAAGTACTTATCAACAATACTAAATTGAAAGCATAAAAAACCTGTACCTTGAAAAAGGTCGCATTGGAGAAGACTGCTGTTATAGTATCGAGGACTTACCAGAAACTGCAGAAGTACAAGACTTTAACGACTACATGGTGACTCAATGGCTAGAAGACTAAAGTTATGTAAACATATTGTGTACTATATAAGGAACATCACCGAACATTTTATGGAATGCTGACATTTTAAATTAAATAGTAACATTATTAAAATGCACCACAATAAATACCAGTTTTGTTAAAATATTTAGAAAAAGATGCCAGCTTAAATATATTACTTATTAATCAATATAAAACAAGGCAATAATCACTTAAGCGTAGTTTTACAAAATAATTTGAAGAAATAAATGAATTTACCATGTTACAGATCAACTGCAAAAAGCTAAAATCACAGTTGGTTTTTTTGGGAAAGTTTTGCATATTTTAACTTTGTTGATTACTTATTGTCTGACTTTGTAGTCTGAATTGTTACTCTTAGGAAAACTCGTTTTATTGTTTTTTGTTGAAGCTATTGACATCTTTAAATAATATTTCGTAGATATAATCTACTATATGGCATGCTCTATAATATCTATACTGTTTATACATTTTATTACAAATTTTACATAAAATTGCTTGTTTGTTAATTATATGCTTTCTTCTAAGGTAAATTGGCTGAAGGTCTTAAAAATTATATAGGTATGACCTGCGGATATACAGCCAACTGTATGACCAATTTATATATAATATTGTTTTATACTTAGATGGAAAAAGCATTAGCTACTGGCAAGATTCGAGCCTGCAACTACAGGTACCTGTGATCGTGGGATCCGATCCCAGTCCTAATTATATTTTTTCCATCAAACATTATTTTCATATTCTCGCTAAGCATGCGTAAATGGTTATAAAAATATACCCATATTGTTTGTATATAGTTATTTTCCTAATGTTGATTGTAAGTTTCGATATCTTAGTTGAACTTTTACAATAAAAAGTGATATCGTTTTAAAGCAGCTTGTTTTATTCTTATGTAAGTACATTTAAAAATAAAAATAGGAGTAACTCAAAGTATTTTTTAAGGAAAAATAGCAGATAATGATTTTTATGTTTTAGTTATCGATTGAGCCACATTTATATATGTACATATACTGATTATTTACTGATGAACTTAAGTTAATATAATTTAAGTGAGCTCTCTGCGTGAGTTTCATAATTTGTAATCACAACTTAAGCTAATAATTAATTTTATAAATGTTTTTCTGTAACAAGATTTACAGTATGAAACTCCTATGAACTTCTGCTCTCCTGGTAACTTGCGAATTCTTATATTGGTATGTGTACCAATGTGTGTTGTCGTGTTAAGCATAGTTTCATAAATTTCTTCCTTTATTGATAACGTACCCAAGCTGTAACTATTATCAAGTCAGGGCCATGAAACAATGTGTAAGTGGGATCAGACCGGAACAAAAAATTTATATTGTATTTATATTTGTATTGAATTGCAATTTTATATTGTAAATGAACGGTGTGGGATCCGATTGTGGTTTCAGACCGGAATACACAAATCGTTCCCGAAGTGGCAGGGCTAACATTTTTTTTAACATTATACCTATAATGAAACCTAAAAAATGAAAAATAATTTGTCGAAGTCACCATGACCACAATATGGAGATCATACTTTTCAAACTGTCATGGTACCGACTTTGACTAGTTATTATATAGAAGTCGGTTTAATTTTTGTTCGTTTTTTATTGTGTGATGAATCCATTTTATAAAAAAACATGTTTTATGTGTATCGAAGAACAAATATCCTATACCTCCTTACTTTAGAGACTTAACTAAATTTGCTACAACATCGGCTCAATCAATGTTCGTCATAATGTAAGCTTTAGAAGCTAAGATTTCACGACAAAGGTATACTTAGATGGATAGGTAAAAATATGAAATTTATTAATAGGTAAAAACTGATCTGTGAACATGTTTTTATATTTGTATATTGGGTTATGTATTATATAATATATATTTCTTAATTTCGATAATTCAAATGTAATATTCAGAAAACAATAATATTCGTAGAATCGAAATATCTACACCATCGATTTTTTCCCATCACTCACCATCCAACATATCGAAAATGCATATAGACATCACTAATGCAAGTACCTCTACCTAACTACTATGATTTATTCTGTGCAGCTACCCTGCCCCCCGAACAGAATTGTGCGATAAGGACAGCAGCTTCTTGCAGCTGTGCAGCTTCTTCAAGTTTTGACTTAGAATTTCCGCATAATTTGAGTTCTGGGAGAAAACTTTTCTCGTATAGTAAACATTAATCAAATCTAAAAAACTTGGTCTTATTTTATAACAGACAGAACAAACGATGTTTATAGGTTTTCCTTTTTCTTTATTTATCATTATTTTTCATATAAACAATTCACAAACTAGAGATAAATTTTTTGAGAAAAATTCGGTATTTAAATACCCATTAATTCAAATTCCTATGATATAATGATAAAAAGCAAAACTTACAAACATCAATATTGATAATATCTGTAACCTGTCCAAAAATCATCAAAATCGGTGATTGTTTAGGGGGGTAGAAACATTTTCTCTTTTTGTATGAAAATTCGACACTTCCTTCTCGTCTTAATTGACCGTTGTTAGTTCAAACACGTTTCATAGAGACGACTACATGAGGTTAATATTTATTACTTATTCCATAAAAGATCAGTTGACGACCAGCTGTTTAGTTGCTAAAAACAGAGCGAAAGTTTCGAAGAAACAAGATATATTTTTTTTACGAATTTTTAATATAGCGATGATGGACAATAAACCGTGGATGACATTACAAAATTTCAACGAGGAGAAAAATTTCAATCCTTCTTGACTTTATTAGAAAATTGACAATGGAGAGTTGCACTAATCATCACACCGTTTGAAGTTGATGTGGTCCTATATCTATAACGAGGGGAATGTAGGTGCATCGATATATATATGTAAAGTAATCATGCACTGTAGCACAATCAATAATCAGGGTAGCAAGGATTTAAAATTAACTGCTCTTCAAATTATAAGACTTATTTTTATCTGATAGACCAATATCCCACTCAGTTATGATGTGATCGAAGATGATATACGGGCTATCGTTCAATAATAAAACCTACTGGTTTTCAAAGACAGCCGTTCACTTTCTACTTAGCTCCATGCCCTGCCATTTACTCTGTATAATATGAGCAATTATGAATATAGATAACATTTTCTCTTGACGTAAATTATCATCCCGTAACCAGCGATGTCCTCATACTAAGTTTAAATTACTCGAATCAACTTCACTCAACCAAAACAAATCTGTAATTGAATAAACACCGCCATCAAAATGTTTACCATATAACTAATAGGAAATAATCTGATGGTAATACCATTTGCCGACAAATTCGATTGCCCGGTATTCGATATTAGAGCTGACAATTTTCGAATTGGAGAACGTAATATATTCACCCTTGGACAGGGTGTCGGATTTGGCTGGATCGATGCTGAAATTACGGACTGTTTTAATATAGAATACTTATTAAATTACACGTGTGTACCAAATATTCAATATTAATTTAGGTATTTCTTATCAGCAAAAGGAGATTGACCTAATCACCAGTCGAAGACTACAATTAAAACTAGAATACTTCTGAAACAAAGTATTAGGTGTAATGTAAAGGGACACATTTTCTGCAGTATATTTTCATACACATTTTTACGTAAATAATTAGGATATTTACGATACAAGCGTAAATTAGAGTAAACTTTGCAATTTTATGCAATACAGAAAATTTTAGGGCAACATTTTTCGAACTTTTCATGTCCCTGGATAATTATGATCAAGATTAACATATAATTTTCTAACTGCTACAAACTAAATAAATTTTGCTAAAAATCTGTTCAAGTCAAGCTATTTAGCACTTATCAGCGTCTTAAGGGTTATATCTAGGCAGGCGGTATCTGCCAAAATCTGTACTGCAATGAAACGAAGCGCAAGCACTAATTGACCCCTTGCTTCCCAATCAATGCACAGTAGCAGTGAGCCAATATTGATTCAATCAAAACTATGATAGTTCTATTTGATTTTTAAATACATTAGAAATCAGATACTGGTGTAGTTGGGTAAGATTAAATTGGAAAATCATTTTGTGCCAATGTTGGCATGGTATAAAGTGGCGCGGGTAATGTTTCTAATCTAATAATGGGAGCAATAAGAGTTGTGACAGATTAGAGTTGGACAGATGGAATTGAAAACAGATTCTGTTCAGAATTAAATTGTGTGACTGTTTACTGATTTGATGCATGATTATGTTTCTAGCTAGAGTATTTATATGTTTCCTCAGTTAATCTTATACGCGATAACTTCATACTTTAAGATGATAAATAAAGTCAATAAATCTGCCAATATAATAGTGACTATCCTATTATAATTGCATTCGTCCGATATATATCCGCATTTTGAATATGTGCGTACCCTCAAGTAGAATATGTTGCTGAGATTGAAAAGAGATCTCTGTCGTTACTGCATAAGCTGGAACGACTGCTAAACGCAGTTTTGGCAAAAATATTGTTGCCAAGACACAAAAACCCCAATACAAAGTGGAATACAAAGTGGAGAAATAATAATTTTCAATCCATTAAATACGAACATTATCACCAAAGCATAGAACATATAATAATAACCAAAGTTAAAGTTGAAATCACTTCAGTATTACATTTTTTGACTACATCTATATACCTAATACTTTGTATTTTATTAAATTACATTGGATTACTCATTCTAATTAAATATGAAACTTTGCCTGCGTGTCTGAAATTTTTATCACTTTAATTATGAAATCACACATATTTCTTCGTAGGTGACTAGTTATCAAATATAAAAATAACAGAAAAATATGTAAACCTAAAAAAAATTAAGTCTAAAATTTTTATGCTAAATACCTATTGATTTCTAAACCCGCACAGAATGCATTCAATCACAATACATCAACACATATTATACGATACAAAACATTAATCGCCAAGGATTACCCTACCTATTTATAAGCAGTCAACTAGGCAAAGAAAGGGTGAATAAATTTCCACTTCGAAATCTTAATTAACAAGCAAATTTAAACTTTATTATATATAATAATAACGATCGAAATAATGGATCTAAATAGTTCAGAAAATATAACTGAAAACAATTGATTGTCAAACATAAAGACTAAAATACCGAATGACGATAAATTATCATAGGTCTGTGAGATCAGCAAGGCGTTAATGATGTAGTAATTAATATCAGAAATTTCGCGTAGGATCATATAAAAGTAAATACTTGTAATAATAATGTTGAATAAAAATATCCGTACATAAATATACGTAAAATTGTCTACTTTCCTATTAACCTTTCAAATAATACGAAACGTGTATGAATAAATAAAATAAAAACTGTTATCATAATAGACAAATGTATTGAACTTGTGTAAACATAATTATGGAATAATGCATAATAAATCGATACACATACATAAAGAGATGTAGAAACACCCATTTTGTCAGAAATGTTTTGACCTTATGTACTTATCTCAATACATCCAAAAATATTTTTTGTGTTAGAAAAACCGATCGTACTGAAATCTTTAAATCAAAAGCCACGCTTTTACCTCTTCTAAAACTAGGTTTTAGATTTAACAATAAAGCTAATAAATCTCAGATGTATGTAATAAAACTAGATTTTAGATTTAAAACTCCTGACAGCAATAAAGCTAATAAATCTCAGATGTAATCAAATTACTTAAAAAATAACTTCCTGTACAAATTTCAATGTAGAAATAAAACAGACATTCTTATTTACGAGCAGCATTAACACCTCGGCAATCAAACGTCTATCACCCCGATCTTCAATATTCATGAAGGTATAACCACGAGTTATTGTTCGATATGTCGCCTCTATATTTTTCTCAATCACCATTAGTACGTATCTGCGTACTCGCCTCTCTTTTCTATCTGCACCCTAAAATATTTCACCATTCTATTCACTGTTCATTCAAATTTCGTCTATGAGATTCAGAGAATAGGAATCGGTATGGTTTGAATGGGTGTTGTCGGTTGTGTTAATTTTTTTGTTAGTGCACAGTCGTAGAATGCCGAATATGTCGGCACTTCACTTTTATTGTATCAAATAATAGGGGCGCTCTTACAGGCATTATCACGTGTTTGATCTAAAATGATACTTGGTACGGTTTGCCCTTAGGGGTGTTTTCTGTGTCTGTTGTGGACAGTCGTGGAATTAGAGGGATTTAATCAAAAAAATTGAGATAAAATTGGCCGGTTTTACCGAAATATGGCAGCAAGTGGATTTTGAAGGGCTACTTGAATTAATTCTTTTTCTTAATTTTTTACTATTGTCGTTTGTAAAGCATGCAAGGGTGCTTCGTTTTTTTTCTCCTATTAAGTAGGATAAAGATTTAGATTCAATGTGATATAAAATTTATTTCGTGTTGATATACTGTGGTAAGCCATTGTTGTACTGATGTAACACATACATTTGAAGCGCTCGTAGCGAAGTTTGCTTAGCCGTTCTTAATCGATCAGCTAAGTTAAGTAACGTCCGCCGCGGTCAGGAGTTGGATGGGTGACCGCTAGTGACATTACTACTGATCGCTTCCGTGCTTCGGAAGGCACGTTAAGCCGTCGGTCCTGGTTGTTGTCTTAGGATGGCAGTCGTTGGAGCATGGTGGTAGGGCATTTTGCAAATGCCCGCCTGGCTAGCTACAACACTCAAGTAGAAAATCTGTCGCCAAGCACCTAGCGGTGTGTTCCGGCTGCTGTCCTTGAGAGCCAGTAATTCTAGGATAGCCTGAACAACATCTTCGACCACATCATCACTTACCATCAGGTGAGATAGTGGTTAAAAACTAGCCTATCAGCAATAACAAAAAATATCAGTTTTACAATACTTTAAGTACTTTATGCACATGCTGAAGATTACGTTATAACCGTAACGTAGCAAATATGGAAGAATTTTCGGCGCGTGTCCTCAGGAGGCTCGAAAATATTTTTTCTATATTTGATAAAAAAAAACTTTAAATATTCGTTATCAATAAATGGATTGCTTAAAAGAATGATAAAACAATACTGAATCTTTCTATCGTTCTTTGAAACAATCCTATTTAGTCATACCACCTAAATCGAATAAATTATTCACGGTTGCATGGTGACAGGGCGTATCACAAGCTTGAACCACGGTAATGTTATTAACATTACCGATTATCTAATGTTATTAACATTACCGTGCTTGAACTGTTATGAACCTCCACCAATTTTATTTGTCGCCGAGCATCTAACGCATTTCATCAGATTCACTCGATAGCTAGTTTATGTTCGAAGTCTTACCAGTTTATTTTATTGTTTTATTTGCTCAAACAGTGCAAATATGGTTTTTTTGGTAGTGGTTGCATATTTGAGCCGTTTGGTGTACATACATTATTGGTCATTGATCGCTTGGTCCATGCGACGTGATATCAAAATGTATGTGTAATTATGTGCCTCGACTAATAAGCACTGCAATCCATTGAAGCAGTGCTGCCTGCATGCTAGGCACGCTGCCAACTGGTAGTGGCTGGAGCATTTCGTCTGCCTGTGGGCTTGCAAGGGCCTTTAGGTTGCCTGAATGCTATCGTTGTAGTAGCTGGAGTGTTGTTTTTAGCTGGTAGTATTTTTTTTTAATTTTTTGGTTTGTTACTAAAACTTAACAACTGTATGTATGCCTCAGGGTGTCGGACCCAGTGCAGATCGTCACTTGTGACGAATTGCCTCTGTTGTAGGAAGTGGTAACCGCTTAACATATAAGGTAGGCCTCGTGCTAGTTCCGTTACAATCGCAATAAAAATTGCTATGTATCGGTCATGCAGCTGACTATAAGTAGAAGCAAAAACTTTCGTATTTTAATGTGCATTAGGTACATAAAAGAAGATAGGACTGCTTGGTTAGGTTAGCGATTTTTGAGTGATTTTTTTTTTATTGCCGATAGGTAAGCCTTTGACTACAATCTCACCTGATGGTAAGTGATGGTGCGGTCGAAGGTGTTAACAGGCTTAACCTAGAATTACTGGCTTTTAAGGACAGCTGCCGGAACACACCGCTAGGTGCTTGGCGACAGATTTTCTACTTGAGGGTCGCTAGCCAGGCGGGCATTCGCATAAATGCCCTTCCACCATGCGGTGAAGCTCAAGCCAGCGGCGGGATTCGAACCATGGACCTGCTGCGCGGCAGTCCATAGCCAAAGCCACTGAGCTATCATTGCTTCAAAAATGCGAATTTCTTTGAAATGTTGATAAGTCTTTTTAAATCCCGGTTTGAACAGTTATAAGGTTTTTCTCATATGGGTTCATCCACTATTATATGAGACCAAATGAATCTAGTGAGTACAAGCCTGACGATATATATTCTTATTATTTCTAAAAACATATTCTTCGAGCATGTAACCTAATTAAGAGAAGAATTGTTAAAAGTTGTTTCAGAAGAATGGCATCGAGTTTCTTGCCTGTTCTTATCGCTGTGATGACATGACAGTTGATTTTAGAATAGTTCAATATTAAAATTTGTGGCTGACTTTCGTAAGAGCATAGTAGGCACTTAAATTGAATAAATGATTTTGATTTTGAAACAGGTACCATACCTATACAGAAGTGACGTAGGTAATTTTGGGACGTTGAATCATCATCATCACCACGATAGCTATAAAGTCCATCGTAAGTTGGCAGTTCCTCAGAAGGCGCTACGGAACACCTTCTGGTATGTTTCCTTCCGTCGCCACTCTCACAACGCTCACAGGAAGATCTGGTGCATTCCATATAAGCCCAGTACCCAAGGGCGAGTCCAAATCAATGACCCATATAAGTACGGATATACAGGGTTATTGCTAATATGGTAACAACCTCATAGGGTTGACTTCTGCTAGTCCTAACAAACATTTTGAGTTATTTTGTGTGTTTATTCCCTACACCGAGCCTATAACGTCCATCGTGGCAACACTGGACCGCGCCGTGCTCCCTTTGAATAGAGTTTTGAATAGAGTATTTGAAGTTTTAATTACATCGAGCAAAGTAATAAAAAATATGAAATAATACATTATAGGCACAAGACACTTTTAACAGCATATGGGCCTCGTACTTATTCCGTCAAAAACACAAAAAAAAAAACTGAACATAAGAAAAACATCTCAAACTGTTTTTTAGGACTAGCAGAAGACAACCCTAAGAGGTTTTTATCATTTTACCAATAACTCTGTATAACAACATTCATAACCATAATACATATATATTCACAAAAACCTTCTGAGCTCCTCATAACTGGAATACATCATTGAAAGACCCATTTGAAATGTGGAAACGCTCTCATAAAACAGTTTCAAAATATATTTTTGCAATAGATTTCATGCTTGACTAGCACCAAGACAATAAACCGAGTCAAACCGACCAAACTAAAGCTGCAAGCCATTCAAACTTGTAAAGCCTTCAGACATAACCATTTCCTATTCTCATACAAGGATCATCCGTCTAACTATCTAGCTAGCTGACGACCAATCAAAACACAATACGTTATAAATTGCTAGCATTATTTCCCTACCAACTTTATTTTACCATTAAGTTTGATCGTTGCTTTAATAATTTTATCTGTAGTACACCGGAATAAGGCACATGGATGTTTTTAGTCGGGTGTAAGTATAACATGGCAAATACCATCTCTTGGCTTCCCAACTTTGGTTCATAACCGTCCCGCTGTGCTGTGTAAAGAGCAATGGCTTTCGATATTTCGCAGGTTGTGGGTGGCATCAAAATAGTTAATGTGTATTGTTGAGTAATGCAAAAACGCGTATCGTCTCATCAGTCGCATCACTGTCATTGGTAAAAATGTCCAAAACTTTAAGTAAAATCAAATTGCAAAATTTGATGCAAAAAGCCAACATCACGCGGTGTTCCCAGGCGGTCACCCATCCAAGTACTGACCGCGCCCGACGTTGCTTAACTTCGGTGATCGGACGAGAACCGGTGTTTTCAACGTGGTATGGACGTTGGCAACAGTGATACCGAAAAATTGTAACATTGTCTAATATTTTATGAAAATAATTTCATCCTGTACTTCTAATTACCTCATAACTCATTCTTATCTTCTGAGCGTTAAACTACTTAACTGATTTATATGAATAAACTTTATTATTACTTAGTAGCTTTGTAAGCTGAAATCAACAACTGAAATAAATGTTTTATTAACAATTTCAAACGCATAGCTCCGCCGCTTGAAAAAAAATCACGAACTGAATTGAGTTAATAACTTCGTAATAATTATCGAACCTGCCACCAGCAAGTATTTTGCCCAAGCTGAAACGTAGACGCTTCACACGCGCTTTGGTAGGTATAAGTACCAAATTTTTATTTTTATTTATAGCTGATAGGGTTGCCTTTCACCTCTATCTCAGCTGATGGTAAGTGATGATGTGGTCGAAGATATTGTTCAGACTAACCTAGAATTACTGGCTTTCAAGCTGCTGGAACACACCGTTAGCTTTGAGTTCTGTTTCTGAGTGAGCACCCACGTTTTGATAGATGCCAGATATTTTAGTCCCATGTAATTTAGGGCGAGTCCAATGCCATAAACTCAGCACAGTTCCATACTTAAAAAAAATTCAACGTAATTAACTGTGTTTATTGTAACATTCATTTTTTGTAAGTAATCAATATTTAAAAATAAGTATACCTAATATTTTTTAAATAAGTAAATATCATGATCATGATGGGTGTAATAAACGAGATAGTTATCTAAATAATTGAGATAGCAGAAGTTTCGAAGATTTAAACTTGTAGTCTATTAACTTGTTTACTATTGAAACGGATACAACCTTACATCAGCTAAAACATGTGATGTGAAAGAGTACTTTGTTCCCTGAAAATCTCGTCTGCGTGATTCAGCCTAATAATAATCTATGGAAATTATGAGCGCCATCTATGAACATTACTGTGAAACAGTATTGGTTTTCCATGTTATTAGTTCATTGCATTACCCATAGATGCGCTACGTAGCACTATAACGTACATTTATAGCGTAGCGGTTTTAAGTTTTCTACTTATCGGAAGCGTTTCTTGCTAGTCAAATAATTTAAATATGAGCAAATTCCAAACATCTACGCCGTTCCGTTAAAAAACCCCATGGTGCAATAGCCTTTCTTAGGTCTGAGCAAACGGTTGTTCTTTTGTTCAATTCTACTAATACCACCTCTCATTATTTCTAAAATCCAATTATCAATTATTTCGTGCTGTATATGGAATATGGAATTGATTCTAGGGAATCAATGAGTGATCAACCTAAATTTTACCTTTATTCCTAGTGTTGTATGGTAATTGTGGTGCTCGCTGTTTAATTTAAATTAGCTTTTTAAGTAAACCAAAGATCTTTCGAACATATCATATAGTTCAAAGAATATGAAGACTTAGTAAGGTAAAATAAATATTAAATATTTTATTTTATAAAATATTTGGTTAAAATAATTTAGATTTTAATTATGAAATAAATATAAATTAAACGGCAAGCACCACGATAACATACAATACAAACACTAGGAATAAAGAGTTAATGACGGTGCCACATTAGCAGAGATACTAGTATATATGTACATATATATATACTGTCTTTCATAGGCAATTGTGTGCGATTTTATGGTATAATTCCTAAAGATATTACAATCCTCACAAGGAGGGAAGATAAAATATTAATTAAGATTGTTCTGTTTTCATTTTCGCTTGAATTTTTAAATATTAAGTATGGTACCCTTATTTTTAAAACGTTGGTATCTAATATAAAATTGGTGCATATTTACAAGGTAAAATTTCTTGAGTCTTTTGCTTATAACAGATGCAATTCGTCACAAGTGACTAACTGCACTGGGCCCGTTACCACGAGACATGAAGTTTTTGAAGCGCTCGTAGTGAAGGTTGCTTAGCAATTCTGAACTGATTAGCAAAGCTAAGCAACGTCCGCCACGGTCATGAGTTGGATGGGTGACCGCTGGCGACATTACTACTGAGCGCTTCCGTGCTTCGGAGGGCACGTTAAGCCGTCGGTCCCGGTTGTTGTCTTCGGATGGCAGTCGTTATAGCTTGGTGGTAGGGCATTTTGCGAATGCCCGCCTGGCTAGCAACCACCCTCAAATAGAAAATCTGTCGGCAAGCACCTAATGGTGTGTTCCGGCAGCTGTCCTTGAGAGCCAGATCAGGTGAGATAGTGGTCAAAGGCTAACCTATAATGCATTAAAAAAAAGACATAACTACAGTTTTAAGTCTCATGCGTCTGTAATTTTACTGGCTCTCAAGGAATATTGCCGGTACATATTGTTAGGTGCTTGGTAACAGATTTTCTACTCAACGGTGGTAGCTAGCCAGGCGAGCATTCGTGAAATGCCATTCTACCAAGCAGTGACGCTAGCTCAAGCCAGCGCGGTGGGGATTGAACAATGGACCTGCGGAAAGACAGTACATAGCTACTACCGCTCGACCCTCTTTGCTTCGAAGACGCCGAATGCTTTGACTTTGAACTCTAATACCAAACATTTACAATATTTCCATTTATTTATTATTAAATACAGGTCGTTCCTTTTATGGCGCTTCCCAGTTTCCATGACTCCGCTCAACGCACCATTTTTCTTCGCCACTTACGGTACTGCCTTTGTATTGTCCACTGCTACACAGCCTCCCCTTTAGAGTAGGGGGGTTCCATAAGCCCCACGCTTGGCAGACGTTTTGGCAATTGCAATGATAACAGTTCCTCAGAAGGCGCTAGTTCGAAACACAATGAAATACAAATTGCATGTTACAAAGTACTAGGCGATCATGGAATAGAATTCAGCTTTGTGTACCAAGTTTTCAAACGTAGGTAATCTTACTTAAGTCTGATTTTTAGATCAGGTTTGATAATAATAGTGACAAAAAGACCAAGAAGCTTGTTATACTGTTCGCTGAGTTCGCTCATTTCCATACAATACGTAGTCTTCTTACATTTTTAATACCAAATGTTTGAGCTCTGTGTAATTTTGCATCCATGTCTTCGACCCGAAGAATTGCTCCTGGTTTGCTAGTTTTTTGTTTAAGAATTATTTTTATCTCTAAATATCAAAGTAAGTTTTCCCATACAACATGACTTTTGCATATATATAAAATTTGTAGCCAAGCATCTAACGGTGTGTTCCGCGAAATATCCTTGCGAGTCAAGTATAGAAATATTCTAAATTTGCCTGAAAAAAATATGAAACAGGAAACAACGAAGTTACAATTTTGCTGAATCGACTACATTTCTTTTGTAACACTTACAAACCAACAATCAAATCGTCAATTACCATAGAGAAAATTGACATTTGAAACGAGGGAAAGCTCTTTGTTAATGAATAAGCTCGCTACTCCCTTACACTCTTCATTGCTTGTTTAAATAAATTGTCTATCAAGTGGACTAGCACGCGACGGTAATTGTCAGTTACCTACATAAATGAAATATTTATGTTCACGAGAATAGATCTAAGTGACATATTATTGTTGATGACGGCGCAAAGTCTCTTTGGGATTATGAGGTCCTGGTATTTTTAAATGTTAGGAAGTAATGAAACGGGCAAGTTAACCACTTGATGGTAAGTGTCACACTTGTTACCGTTGCAGTGTCACTGTCCTCATGCTTCCTAGACACTGCACTGCACTTAGTCAATCTAGACTTAAGTTCATATTCCCGGTCGCCCAGTAATATCACTTACTACAGTGTCCTTCCCGCCCTAGTAGTGTTCAACTGTAACAGCCAGATCGTCCTCTGCTGAACACAGCCTCCCCTATTAAGGAGGTATTTGCCATAATACCTACGCTTGGCAGGCGTCTTAGGGGTCGCAGTGTAAGTTGGCAGTTCTTTAGAAGGCCCTGCTGCCAACCTTCCGGTATTTTGCCCTTAGTATAGCCACTTACGACACCCGTGGGATGATATGGGGAGGTGCAACTCTAACTCGGCACTGCACGGGGCAAAATTCAACAATGCTACTTACTCAAATGCAGGTTATCTACGCTGCGGTGGTACCTACCAAGTCAGACTCACGCTTACGAGACCTAACACCTAGTAAATTCAGTTAGAGAGTTATTTGGTTTGTCTTAGAAAGAATAGTTCAATAAGTGATCGAAATCTTATACTATGTCCATTAGATTCATCATGACTGAGGAAAAGTGTTTTATAGCTGATAGGCTAGCTTGATGCTAGCTTGATGACCACTATCTCACGGCTTCGTATGTGGTATTGTCGTCGAAGATGTTGTTCAGGTTGATAGGCTTTTAATTAATGATATCTGCCAAAACAGACCGTTAAGTGCTTGGCAACATATTTCTACTTGTGAGCGGTAGCTAGCCAGGCGGGCATTTTAATAGGTATTATACTACGAGCGCTTTAATGATTCTTATTTTTTTTTGTGAAAGGGCATTTTACGATGGCCGCCTGGCTAGCTACCATCCTCAAGTATATACCTAATCTGTCGCCAAGCACCTAACAGTGTTTTAAGGTAGAAGTCAGAAAAGAGCCAGTAAAATTATAGGTGCATGAGTGTTACGGACGAAACGAGCCCTCTCACTGCCCCGCCTGTAAATAGCTAGTTACCTAAGTATAAGATTCGATTTCGCATTTTATTATTGTAGAATTAAGTTGTTTAGATGTTAAGGACATATACCCGCGAGCCAAAGCGTGATCTTTTATATCAGCTCAATTTGTTATTAAAAAAAAACTCACATGTAAATATAGTGTATTATTAGACCTATCGTTTCTGCCTTAAATCTTTTTTCTTTTGGACTAATAATATTTTTTTTATTATATAGCGTTAAGTATATAGCACTCGTTTTTTGGAGTTTGAGCCAGTTATTCGTAGCTCCAGATTTATTTTAAAAGTATAGTACACATGTATAAATAACTTCCCATTATAGAAAGTTCATTATATTCCCCATGTTTGTAGTGCAATAGAAATATTAAAAACATGCTTATTTTTCTTGAAAGAGACGCTTACAGTTGGATCTTTCTTTTCTCTAATCATATTTCGTAACATACTTACTACTTGACGGCGCCAGCGCCGACGGCAGACTGAGAGAAAATGCGCTCATTTTTTTTAGGGAGGACATAGATGCTGGCTACCGACTGTTCGGTCGTCCAGCTCCACCAGATTTTCAGAAATGCGCTCAGCGCCCTCTTTAATATTTATAGTTGTAGAGCGAGACAACGATATGTTCTGTACTACTCATGTCATAAACTCGCTTTAGTATATATATTAGAACGTTTTTTGCGATAGCTTAAAATCCGGTGGAGCTGGACGACCGCACAGGCGGTAGCCAGCATCTATGTCCTCCCTACAAAAAATGCGAAAGCATGCATTCTTAACTGACTCTCGGAGTCAACCACATCTTTGTTTCATATACCAGCTGAGAAGAAATTGTTACATAATATATATGAAGAAATTGTAACAGATAAATTCAAGAAAGAAATACAGTCCACCATTTGAGCTACATCGTAGCGTGTGTTTTATTTGCCCATAGCGTGAGGACCCCTACAATGAGACATAAAAACTGACGGGCAATTATGCATTTTTGCATAATTTTAATTCGTCATTTTTGACGAAATACATTTGCTTATAGAAAAAGTTTAGTCTATTTAACATCAGGTGGGCCTCGTGCATGTCCGCCACAATCAGTACTAATCAGTACTTCAGTACTAATATTATAAATGCGAAAGTAACTCTGTCTGTCTGTCTGTTACGCTTTCACGCCAAAACTACTGGACCGATTTGAATGAAATTTGGTATGGAAATAGTTTAAGACCCGGGAAAAAACATAGGATACTTTTTATTCAACTGCGCAAAAAGAGGTTAATGTTTTTGCGCGATAACCGACGTACGCGCGGGCGGAGCCGCGCCCCGAAAGCTAGTACCATAATAAAAGTGTAGTTGACTACCTTCGTGTTTGTGTTTTTCTGTTTGATTTCCTTAAACATCCTTATTTTTCTATCACGTTTGTTTTGTATGGACATGACACGTGTCACCAAAATTGGTCCCCGAAATTGGTGACCAATTTTCTCGTAATACGTCTACAGTGTTTGTTCAACCAACTGAGTAATTGGTTACTAATACTTTATTCTGTTTTAGTTGGCTTTGTTGCGTGATTTTTTTTGTTGTACGTTTACTTTTGTAGATGATTTTTTAGTATTTATAATTTGTATGTATGCCCCGTGGGGTGCCGGGTTAGAATTGCACTCCCCATATCACCCGGTGGGTGTCGTGCGAGGCGACTAAGGGAAAAATACCGGAAGGTGGGCATCAGCGCCTTCTAAAGAACTGCCAACTTACACTGCGATCCCCAAGACGCCTGTCAAGCGTGGCGATAATGGCAAATACCCCCTTAATATGGGAGGCTGTGTTCAGCAGTAGACGATCCGGCTGTTACAGTACAGGTGTGTACCCCAGGGGTGCCCAGCTAGTATCCGCCTTATATTTTTCTAAAGGAGTCGTATAAGAGGTACTAAAAGAGAAATGCCAGAAGACGGGCTGCAACGCTTTCTGAAGATCCTTACACTGCAGTCCCGTAGTCAAAAGTAAAGATTATGATAAACAGTATTTGCATGGTGGTGAGGCATTTTTGAAAGGTGGTAGGGAATTGTGCGACTGTCTGGCTAGCTACCACCCTCAAGTAGAAAATATCTTGCCTAGCGGTATGTTCCGGCAGCTGTCCATGAGAGCCAGTAATGACTACATCTTCAGCGTCATCATTACATACCACAGGGACAGGTGACATAGTGATCAAAAGCTAGCCTGTTTTACTGTAACGAATCTAGTAATTTAAGGTCCTAACCGAGTTTACTTATACAGAATGAATTTTTGAGACGGGACATAAGTTTTTTAAAGTTTTTCGCCATTTCTGACATTTCTAGTACTCAAACCTCAGTCGGTCCAGTAGAGAATTTAATCCTTAAAAGAAACAGAATCGATTGGCATCAAAAAAAGTTTTTGTGTAAAATGACCATTTTCTTGCTGACTGTAGATTTTTTCCAGATTCTGTGAATGCAGTTCACAGAATCTGGAAAGGTACCTTTAAAAATTTAAGGATAGTCTCGTAAAAAACGTTTTCCTGTAACCAAAACGGTTAAGGTACCTGCCCTTACTGTCCCGTGTCAAAATTCACCCTGTAGGTATATACATAGATGTTCCGCTGAGCAATGTTCTTTGCGATTACTACTAGGATAGGTGACCTCCATTGGCATATACTACTAAACGCTTCCTTGCTTCGGATGGTAGGTTAATTCGTCGGATACAAGTTGTAATATAATAATAACAAATATTTTTAAAATATTTTAAGAAAACATCAAATTAATATTTTAATAAAACACTTAAAAAATACAGAAATATATACGATCGAGAATCTTTCTCGATCGTGCGCTCGCAGAGTCAAGATCGTAGAAGCGAAACGCGTCGAAAAAATTCTACCGGTTTGGCTGCGTGGCGTTTTTGACGTCACGTCGGCTTAGCAGGAAAATTAGGCGGAATTGTCACTATATATATTTTTGTATTTTTTAAGTGTTTTATTTATATATATTGATGTTTTCTTAAAATATTTAAAAATATTTGTTATTATTAAATATGGATTTCCGCAAATTAACGCCTGAATCTATTCATTATCTACTTGTAATATAGCCTGCTTCATAGTTGTTCCGATCGGTAATGTTTCTTCTCTTCAGTCATTAATACGATGGGTGATTGCTAGTGGAATTTACATACTGCTGAGCACTTCAGTGCTTCAGAGGGTACCGGAACCGTCGGTTTTGGTTTTTGTCTGAAGATGGCACCCGTCAGACTATGTTGCAGGTATTTGGGTGGCCAGCAAACTGAATTAGTGTTGGTCAGTACTAGCGTCTCTGCGAAGCCACGCTTGGTAAACTTGGACAGTAAATTACGATTCAGTCTCTTATTTCTCACTGCAGTTAGTAAAATACTGGTCACTGTAGGTAGACGAAGGTTGTAAGCAAAGTTGCGGTATAACTTATGGTATAAATACACCTTGGACACTTTTTAAGACTCCCTCAATAATACATGTGAGTGCTTTAAGTCTTGGTTTTAGTCTGTGCCTAAAATTTAATCGACTGATTTTGGTGATATTAAATATTGCTCGTTAACTTCACAGCTTTCCTTTATTGTTTTTTTTTAATACAACAGCAAACCTACCAAGGTTTGGTTCGGACACGACAGCTTTCTTTGAAATTTTCTTTAAGTTAAGTTACTTAAGAGAATATTTATCCGATAAGATAATCTGATTACCAGACTACTTACAATATCAGATGCAATGATATTTTGTACAAAAAATAAAAAAAATTGCATAAACGACGGCAGAAGCAGATAATTAAAGACATGCCACTTTTTAAAACCTTCAATAAAATGACATAATCTCATATCTCTCTTCCATTACTAGAACCAAAACTCAAATTTAAACCAAGTTCAACCAAATTACTCGTACAACCTCCCACATCCATACATCAGCGCAAATTAAACGTCACAACACAAAGCAGGACAATCAATTAAATTTTATATATATCTGGCGATCCCCCCTTTGATGCCACTTCCTATTGTTTATGTTAACGACGGTCATTATTAAGTAAAACGGTTTATGGTTTGTTTTGACTTTACGAGTTACGTATCTATTCCATGCGTTAAGATGGAGTGAGGTTTTTTGAAGTATGTACAATAAATATAGTCATGTGCGGGACTTGTACCTAAACGATGGTTAAGAACGACAGGACAAAATATGAGTCCTGAGTAATATTTCTTTTTTTTTTGTTATTAGGACAGATCAAGCTCAAGGGCCACCTGATGTTAAGCGGAGTAATATCTACCTATAACAGATGCATTTCATCACAATTCACGAATTGCACCTTGACGTATACCTAGTTGTTAAGTCTCATGTGCCTGTAATTTCACTGGCTCTCAAGGACTGCTGCCGGAACACACCGTTAGGTGCTTGGCGACAGATGTTCTACTTGAGGTTGGTCGCTAGCCATGGCGGGCATTCACAAAAAGCCCTTCCACCATGCGATGAAACTCAAGCCCGCGGCGGGATTTGAACCATGGACCTGCTGAGTAGCAGTCCATAGTCAACACCACTGAGCCATCACTGCTTTAATGTTGACTGGGTGGATGGTGTGAGTTCCAATCCCGCACATGACTATATTTCTGCCTCTCGTAATTTTGTAATGAAGTGGAGTTCTTTAATTAAGTAATTTTTAAAGTAAATACGTAGCATTTTGAAGTATAGACCTGTTCATATACGAAGGATCACCCCTCCACGAAAAATATTGAAGTGCATTTGTATGGGCGGACCTCACTTGTACACAACGTTTTCATGTGTGTGTAAATGCTTTTGATACATATAGTAAAACAATTGAATGTAAGATTTGATCGCTTGGGTAGGCTGTAGTAGATGTAACTACAGTAAAAAAGTATACAGGAAAACACCTTCGTAAGTAAGTAAGGCCTGTCGCATCTTTCGATCACATCCAACCTTTTCCGTGGTTGGATGGTCCGAAGGCAGGTGTCTAATGGGTACTAAAAAAACTGTAATGTACACAAAATAATTTTAAGTCGTATTTTAACAGAAACAATATATTTCATATTTTTGGAATTCTGACATCAACAATGCATTATGCTGCATAATTATACTGCTGATTCTATTCAATGTTAATTCATAGCTAATTGAACAAATTACTACTATACTGTTTTGTGTGTCAACAGAAACCATGATTGAATATATTTAAATGATTGAGGATTTAAGTCAGTATTTTACTCACTTCAAAATGTCAAGTTGTATTAAAGAGGTTCGAATTATGAGCGCGAACCTTATGGGTAAGTATTTATATTTTGAGTTTTATTGTTAACTATATAAAAAAAAACAAATGAAAATTGCCTAAAAAAACATCAAATAAAAATAACAGCATGAAAATCGACATGGATGGGATAAGAAAAAATAATATGAATTTACAGGTGATCATGCCTGAATATATGCAGACATTTCAATAGTTTACTTCATCCCAGTAAAATTTAGTCGTTATGGTAAATCGGGGACCTGTGCTGTGTGTCATATAAACACACTGAAAAGTATGGAATAAATCGTTGAGGTCGATACCATGCTGATTCGAAACACCGACTTCCACTAGTTAATTTACTGTATCAGTCGGATCGTCCACTGCAGAACACAGCCTAGTAGGGGTATTTGCCATGATTCCCACGCTTGGAAGCGGATTGGGGATCGCAGTGCAAGATAGCATAGTTCTTAAGAAGACGCTGCCAACCTTTTAATAGTAGTTTTCGCTTAGACAACTTTTACGACACCCACACGGGAAAAAATGGGGAGGTGCAATTCTAACCCGGCACCCCACAGAGGAATTTATTAGTTAATTTATATTATATGAATTTTTTTGTGACTAAATCAGGTACTTTCGTTTCATTTTGTTATTATTTTCCGCAGTGGACGATGTCGTCCATTTCTATTGTTATAACTTTCTACGATGCTAACACAAACATTCTAGATTTAGGATAGCCCTTTAGGATATCCAGTTTTACACTCATTCCCTAGACAACCCTGACTGATCTTCATGGGTGTACCCATACTGTGTACAGTGGCCATTCATAGTATTGATAAAGATGTAGCTATGTAGATAAGAATACATGTTTCTGTAGAAGTTGACCAACTGAACAACGCATGTTAAAGGCGTTTCTAGTTAAATTTTTATGTGTCTAATCTAAATTGCATGCACACAAGACCCGTCATCAAAATAATTGCACCCACTCCAACCTCATAAACAATCATGATGTTTCATTACATTAATACGATGGGTCAAGTTTCAATAGCTTCAAAAACCTAAAACGCGACCCTTAGGACCTGTTTGCATAAAGAGGTTCACGCATAAAATCTTACGACACCTTCTACCTAACCTATTTTGCAGTCCAATAACTTCCTGACACACTATTATTAACCTTACAACATCGATTTAAGAGCTAGGGGACTGATGGAAGTGTGTACACTAAACTTGCCAGGGGATAGTAAAATCATTACGCTCTCGCTCGGAGGCCGGTTTCCCGTTTAAATTAAACGCAGGACAATGGTCAGTGGCTTCTAAACCGCGTTTAACGGTCTTGATCCTAAGTTATGTGTGGATTAGCCCTATCTTAATATCTTCAAGCATTAACAAGGGTGGGATTGGACGCGATTGAGTGGACAATGGCAGGTTGCAATGGAGACGGTTGATTTGTGAACAATGGACGATTGTTATCTAAAAGGTGAGTTGGTTGCGAAATTCATTAAATTCGTAATATGTTGTTTAACGAAAAGGTATTGCTTAGATGCAAACATTTTGGCAGCAAGTGAGTCATTCCTATATTATTCCTATCTTAGGTAGTAAGAACTTGTTGTCTCAGCCTAACCCTCCATGAAGCAGTCGTGAACC
This sequence comes from Plagodis dolabraria, assembly GCA_963854805.1. Taxonomy (NCBI): domain Eukaryota; kingdom Metazoa; phylum Arthropoda; class Insecta; order Lepidoptera; family Geometridae; genus Plagodis; species Plagodis dolabraria. The sequence continues at coordinate 24,420,989 of OY978460.1, read as the reverse complement.
TATACAATGTTGTCACATTATTATGGAATCATAAGATAATTCAGTTATTTATATTTTATATATATTTTACATAAAGGGAACCACGCAAATTTTTGTTTTAGGTATTTTTAAATAGAAGTTAAATTCTTTGTTTTCTTTGCTAGTTCTTCCGAAGAAGTACTGACACTATACCTACCAAATTCTACCGCCAACCAGTAACGTTTACTTTACTGTGTTCTAATTTGATGAGTTTAAAAACTGTACTACTATACAGGGATGGGCGCAGTGCAGTTCGTCACTGACGAAACTCGATAAGGGCAGAGGTGACCGCTTAACACCAGTAGGGATATGGCTTATTCCACCACAATAGCATAAAAAGAACACTCCAGCAAGTACGTTCATTCTAATGGCCTACAATGCATCGTATTGCAGGTGCCAGGATAGTATTGCTTCTATATCTTCCTGTAGGCGTCGTTATAAGCGAGGTCACGCACAGCAGCCTGTATAGATCTTTTAATACGCTAACAATTAAATTATTATATTATTATTCTGTATTATCGATATTAATTGTATAAAGGCTTATTTCCTCTCGCCGTGTACTATATAGTCACTAGCTTTCCGGGCGCGGCTCCGCCCGCGCGTATGTCGGTTATCGCCAAAAACATTAACCTCTTTTTGCGCAGTTGGATAAAAACTATCCTATATTTTTTCCCGGGTCTCACACTATTTCCATACCAAATTTCAGTCAAATCGGTCCAGTAGTATTGGCGTGAAAGCGTAACAGACAGACAGAGTTCTTTCGCATTTATAATATTAAGTACTGTTTGCCACTGGGCGTTTACAGCTTCAAACTATACGTTCAAAAATCTCGCTTCTTACCTCCACCAAATCATACGAGTACATCCCCTTTCCATAACTTGCACAACATTCCATATCAACAGAGTAATGACGACCCGAGACAGTGATTGCGAGAAGGATTACGAGCATATCGACCATTTAATACAGGGAGGAGGGTGGCAGAAGCCAGGGGACTGACGTTTGATGTCTGATTGTATGTATGAATTTATGGTCTTATGTCAATGCAATTTATGTTATAGGTTTGTTATAGGTGCCATCATGACTAGAGATATGCAATGAAGTGATTGTGGTAACTAAGGGTCAGTTTTGTTGTAGGTGTAGGTTTGATCTGAAGTTACTGTATGGTTGCAGAAATAACGGCAGTATTGACAGTGTAGGTTTTGAAAAACTCTTAGCGAAGTTTACTTAGCCGTTCTTCGATCAACTAAGTTCAGCAACGTCCGCCGCGGTCGTGAGTTGGATGGGTGACCGCTAGTGACATTACTACTGAGCACTTCCGTGCTTCGGAGGGCACGTTGACGGATCAGTGCCGGTTATTGTCTTAGTATGGCAGTCGTTATAGCATGTTGGTGGAATACTCGCCTGGTTAGCTACCACTCTCAAGTAGAAAATCTGTCGCCAAGCATCTTACGGTGTGTTTCAGCTCTCAGCAGCCTTGAAAGTCGGTAATAGGTACAATCAATAGAGGATAATAATTTGTTAGACGAATTAAAACTACAAAAATAAACTTAAAACTATTTATGCATAAAATACACTATATACAAACGTAACACGTAACAAAACCTATATTTCATTATCAGATAGCACCGGTGTCATAGCGATACTCTTCTTCACTTTGGTGAGAGTAAAAAAAAATTGTGTAGACCAATGACATATTCTGTAGTTTAGATCTAAAACTGCTTTTACTTAATCTCACACATTCCGACCTGTGCCGCCACGCCGTGCACACCTGTCTACAGCTCCGCCAGTATCTCCCAGTGAGACCGCAATAGTCCCCGCACTATTGCCGTCTCACTCGGGTCATCGTTCCGACGCTAGTTGCAGACCAGTGCCTTGGAATACGCAGTCCTGACGAAGTTTTGTTTTCTGTGCAGAAGCTGAGCAGCCACCGACCGCCGTGCAACGTGAGCTACGAGCTCGCCGTGCCGGCGCGCAGAGGCGCTCTAAGACGTCAGGCATTACCACCTACCCAAGTCCCTTGTTTCGGACGAACAACATCATATCGGGCTGGTGGTCTTGTTTTGACCGCACTTTTCGGTGCGCATTTCACCACTTTACTACCCGACACAACATAGTAACAGTCGCGTAACAACACACTTTGTGCTGTTAAGCGACGTCGTTCAGGCGTGGGGTAGCGTCAGCCAAACCCGTCTGAACGATCAAATCCGCCATTTGCTGCGGTCGCAGTGTGACACCCTACGGTGACAACGGCCACTGTTGTTGTTTTGGTTTAACCTTGCACCGTGGCCTTTCCCGCTTCACGGGTCAGCCGAAGCAAGCTGGGCTCCGGGACAACTGGCCTTGGGGTCGCCCCTAGTCAACCCCGGAGCAGCATTAGGAGCACCCCTCTCCGCCGAGAAAAAAGCTCGGAGAGGGTACACAACTAGGGCACACCATAGGTACTCACTCCCTCTCACACAAGTGAGCTCACGAGTTGCGAGAGGGAGACAGAACCCGTTAGGCCATCCTGAGTATTCCCCTCAGGATGCAACGTCCCTCTAACGGTGAGGTGGAGGTCCTTCAGACCTTCGCCCTCCGCTACCCCGAACTCTACGCTGATCATCAGCAATCACTTAACGATGCAGAGAGTGCCCGCCTCACGGACACTCTCATCGCTCCCTCCGGAACTCCAATTCCGGAGGCCATCGTCCCTCCTCTGACCCGGTCCTTCTCAGAGGACAGCCCGACTTCGCCCGCTCCGGGCCCTGACAACAGACGCACGGTGGCAGCCCCTCCCCGTGAGAGGTCTCGCTCGCGCTCACCGATCGGGAGGCCAGCGAGCACCCGTCCCTCCATCGCCGTTGTCGAGCCCACTTCGGACTCCGAAGCGGAGATGGATGTAGATCCGAGTCGTGCCTTACGCACTGACTCGGACTCCGATAACGACGGCTATACCGTCGTAGACAGAAAACGCAAGCGTGCTCCTAAAGCCGCTAGTTGCGCAACTTCCGCCCCTCCCGCCAAGGCACCCGCTAAGGCCCCCGCCTCCGGCAAGAAGCCGACCCCCGCCCCGCGCCCCGCGTCTCCTCCCTCCGCTCCGGCCACCACTGCCGCGTCCCCTCAGGACGCGAGCGCGCGCCGCGAAAAACCGCCTCCGCCCCTGTTCATTCAGGACAAAACCAAATGGGACATGCTGTCCCGTTTAGTTTCGGATCGTGGGATCCACTACACTAATGCCCGCTCCACGCAGCAGGGCATTAAAGTTCAAGTGTCCACCATTAGCGACCACAGAGCGCTAACAAAGCTCCTCCGTAAAGAGAGCATAAGTTTTCACACTTATGCGCTCGAAGAGGAGAAAGTCCTCCGAGTGGTCATCCGCGGTGTGCCCAAGGAGGTACATACCGATTCGGTATGTGCCGACCTGAAGGCACAAGACTTCCCGTACATGCAGTTCACCGCATGTACAGCGGGAAGGACCGCAGTCCCTACGATCTAGTACTCGTAGTACTAGATCGTACACCTGAAGGCAAGGCCATTTTTAATTTAAAAAAGGTCTGTGGCCTCTCAGGACTCGATGTCCAAGCCCCATACAAAAATGGGAGTCCCTCGCAGTGCCATAACTGCCAACTATACGGGCACGCCTCCCGTTTCTGCTTCGCTCGCGCTAGGTGCGTTAAGTGCCTAGGCGATCACGCGACAGCAGCGTGCACTCGCACCCGGGATTCACCGGACCCACCCAGCTGTGTTTTATGCGGTGCTCAAGGGCATACCGCGAATTACCGTGGTTGCCCTAAAGCACCACGAGTGAACCACAGGGTGGCAAGGCATAGGCCGACCCGTCCCTCTTACGACCGTTACCAACGGGTAAGCCCTAAACTAACGGTAGTACCTGCCTCACAGGTAATACCCGCGCCGCTCCCAGCCCGTAACGCATGGTCTAAACCACCCAGTATGGTTAAGACCGTCGCTACCGCCCGCGCCCCGGCCCGCGCGCCCGCACCCGCGCCCGCACCCGCACCCGCCCGCGCCGCGGCCCCTGCCCGCGCACCGGCCCCGGCTCGCCCCGCGCTCCCGGCACCCGTCGCCAACACCATTCGCGCGCCTCCCCGCGCCGCTTCCCGGCCACAAGCTCCACCTATGCCATTGATGGCTGCCCCTCTTCAAGAGGCAATCAACCTAGTCAGCGATCTGGCTATGTCGGTTGACATCAATGAGGTACAAGAGCTATTCCACAAGATGCAATACGCTCAATCCCCAGCGGACGTGATCCAATACACATTGGAACACGCGAATTTACTTAGCGCCCTTAAGCGCTTCGTTCCCCAGGCCCCTCCCCAGTACAACCACTATGGGTAGTACAACCGAACGCACGAAACCGTACTCAGTTTCGTTAGCGTCATTTAACGCTGACGGCCTCTTCAGACAACGTGACCTCGTCCACGACTTTTGTTGTACCCACCTTATCGATATCATATGCGTGCAGGAAACCTTTCTAAAACCGGGGAAGGCGAACCCTAGGTTTGCCAACTACAGAACGGTACGTGATGATAGAGTGAACTCCCGTGGGGGAGGCACTCTTATCTATTACAAAAGGTCCCTGCACTGCATTCCCCTACCTACCCCGACTCTTGTTAATATGGAAGCATCTTGTTGCCTCCTAGCTATGACTGGTCATCAACCTATAGTCATAGCATCCTGTTACCAAGCTTGCAAAAAGCCGATCGTCCGAGCTGACTTAGAAGCCCTATTCTCATTAGGAAGCGCCGTCATTCTGATTGGCGACTTCAACAGTAAGCACATCCTATGGAATTGTAACGTCAACAATCCCAGAGGTATTGCACTTGAAAACCTAATCGCAGAACTTAACTTCGACATAATTGCGCCCACTGAGCCCACTCACTACCCTTATATGGAAGACCACCGATCTGACTTGCTTGACATGGCACTATTCAGAGGCGTAACACTCCGGTTACGCTCCATAGAAGTGGTTCACGAGCTTCACTCTGACCACCGACCCATTATACTGCGACTAGGTCCCGACCCAACGACTGACCTCCCCCGCCCCACTAAGACGATAGTGAACTGGAAGCAAGTAGGCGATGCCCTAAAGGCTATCAGTTCACCGGACCTAGACAAGATCCCTGACGACATCCTGACAAAAGATGACGTAACCCTTGCGATCGATTCGTTCACCAATCACCTCTCCACCGTAGTAGGTGCATCCGCAAAGGAGGTCATAGTGCCGGACGACCGGCGCCTTGTCATTCCAGCGGATGTGAGACGATTGGTGACGGAGAGTAAAGCAGTGACCCGACATTACGACTCTTACCCCAGTAAAGAGAACAAAACTAAGAAACGCCACTTTGAACGCATGGTTCAAAGTCGCATGTCTGAGTTGCGTGATCAACAATGGGGCGATAAACTTTCAAACCTCGTGCCAAGCCACCATGCTTACTGGGACTTGGCGCGAGGCTTGAAAGGAAGTAACCATAACGACATGCCTCCCTTATACAGACCAGTCCCACTAGTCCCAGCGTTCTTTGACGAAGACAAAGCTGAGTGCCTAGCTGATAGCCTAGAGGCTCAGTGTTCCCCTAACGTAGATCACGTTGACCAAGCTCACCTCGATTCGGTGGATGCTGAAGTCGAACGTAAAAGCTCTGTGGTCACCTCTGAACTCCCACCAATCACCTTAGCGACTTACGCTGAGGTGGCGAGACTGATCAAGGCCCTCCGACCGCGCAAATCCCCCGGTGCCGATGGCATCTCCAACAGGGTTCTTAAAACCCTCTCTCCTCCTCTCATCCATCTCCTAGTCAGCATCTTCAATGCTGCTATGAGCCACTGCTTATTCCCAGACACCTGGAAACGTGCAAATGTCATTGGCATTCACAAACCAGGCAAAAGCTCATCTGACCCCACCAGTTACCGCCCCATCAGCCTCCTCAGTGCCTTAGGCAAACTTTACGAGCGGTTACTTGCAAACCGTCTCCAGTCCCATGCTAAGGAACACCACCTTATCCCAGATGAGCAGTTTGGCTTCAGACCCGGACACTCATGCGTCCAACAGGTGCACCGCCTCACGGAGCACATCATTGAGGGCTTTAACAAGTACCCCAAACCCCAGACAACGCTAGCAGTCTTCCTCGACGTAGCGAAAGCTTTTGACAAAGTCTGGCACAATGGCTTGATTTACAAGCTATACCAATTTGGCGTGCCAGAACGTCTTGTGCTCATCCTACAAGACTTCCTTAAAGCCAGAAGCTTTCGCTATCGCGTGGAAGGTACCCTCTCCTCCCCCCACCCAGTCAGAGCCGGAGTCCCTCAGGGCTCCGTGCTATCACCCATTCTTTTCGCGCTGTATACCAGTGACATCCCACGCTCTCAGCCTAACGTCCTACTAGCCCAATACGCGGATGATACCGCTATTTATACCACTGGGTGGCATATCAGTAGAAAGTCCATTCCCGCCCTCCAACGGGCCATCACCGAGATCGGTGACTGGTTCCGTAAATGGCGCATCACGGTCAACCCAGTTAAAAGTGCAGCTATGTACTTTACTGAGAAGGGCCGCCCCCGTTACCCGCAACCCTTAACTTTGTTCGACCAACCCATCCCCTGGGTTAGTAAAACAAAATATCTCGGAGTCACCCTTGATCGGAATCTCACCTTTAGCGATCATATAACAACCGTCCGTAACAGAGCGGCCTTTGTAATGGGTCGCCTTGGTCCCCTGATTCGCAAAGAGAGTAAAATGTCTCTTAGAAATAAGAAGACACTTTACACTGCCTGCATCCGCCCCATCATGACTTACGCATCAGTAGTGTTTAGTCATGCTAGTGAGGCCCATCTCCATAAGCTTCAAGTCATTCAAAACCGTTTTCTTCGTAGTGCAACCGGCGCTCCGTGGTATATCCGGAACACCGAGTTGCATTGCGACCTAAACCTTCCCTCTTTAGCGCAGTTCAATAAGGACTGCGCCCGCCGATACTTTGATCGAGCGCCCCACCACTCGAACCCTTTGGTTGTCCAGGCATCGAACTACTCGACCGCCTCTTCTATCCCATTTTTCAAACCCCCCCGTCGCCGACCACGGCAGGTATTAGACGACCCGGATGACCCCATCGCAGTCATTACATTGGTAGCTTTAGCGTTATCCGCAAGTCGTCGAGGTAAAATCCCCAGGTGTGAGGTAATTAGAGGTCACACAATCAAACACCGAGCTCGCCGGCGAGCTCGAGGCAAAAACAAGGTCACGATAAATTGCTCTCCAAATAGTCAAAGAGTATTATTCAGTAGGGCCCAATTGTGCAACACTGCAGTTGCACAGAGGCATTTTACTCCGATCCCCCCCATGTCTCTCGACAGCGAGACAAGCCGAGGTCCGAACCACAGTGGTGCCCTTGAGCTCGCTGTCAACCCCTCCTATAATAGCGGTACGTTTTCGGCGTCCGCAGGAGACGGAGGTAGAAAGCGCTTTTCGCCTTCTACGCCCGTCTCGGGAGAAGTGCCTTCGGCACTTCTCCCTCCCGGGCTATTGTAGGGCCAGGCCCTCGCCCAAAACCCGGTGGAGCTGGACGACCGCACAGGCGGTAGCCAGCATCTATGTCCTCCCCTAAAAAAAAAAAAAAAAATTTTACTTAATCTGCAGGTTCCTTATCGGCGGCTGAATTTTATTCCAACACAGCAAACCTTTAGTAGTAGACGTTATGAATGTTGATGATAATAACGAAACCTTTTGGGTTATCAGGGAGTTTAGAAGAGCCCTGTTCTGCACCCAATGTCTAGCGACACTCAACTCACAGCACAGTTCTATATATTATTAAACTCCATATTTTTCCTTTTTTGTCTTTTACAACGTGAAAGTCGTATATAAGTAATATTAAACTCATATATAAGATTGACAATTCAATGACTCTCTTATGAAGATCACATCATACCACATACGACAGGAAGACCTTATGGGACAACCCTTAGTTATTAAGCCAGGAGCTGTACGCCTTGGAAAGTCGTTATTCAAAATTGTAGCAGAAGTTCAGTTTAAAGTAGTTGCTATTATATTTCAAACAGGCGTTAATTTTTCAAGTCTTATTTTTATCAGTACTAATATTATAAATGCGAAAGTAACTCTGTCTGTCTGTCTGTTACGCTTTCACGCCAAAACTACTGGACCGATTTGAATGAAATTTGGTATGGAGATAGTTTGAGACCCGGGAAAAAACATAGGATAGTTTTTATCCGACTGCGCAAAAAGAGGTTAATGTTTTCGCGCGATAACCGTAATACGCGCGGGCGGAGCCGCGCCCGGACAGCTAGTATAATATATGAATGAATCTTAAGAGCAACGACCTGCCGTATGATGATATTAACAAGATTACAACAACTGGAGTCTTATGACATACCTTTATTATAATTATCTCTAACTCAATCAATAACCCAATATCTCTATAAACATAATATAGTAATATATAACTATAATATAGCCATATATAACCATAATATATAACTATAATAGAGCTACAATTTTAATTGACATTATCAAACTTCACTATAGCATAGTAAACTTACATTAGAACTTCAACGTGAGAGCGCACTGCATGCATTGTATCGAGTCATTTGTGCAATAGAGGTGGCGCTAATATAAACATTATTGTTTTGCGATGGCCACGGTACAAATCTAAATATCAATATTTTAGACTTGAAAATCTTGAAATAATGACTGTTGTTTTATATAATCGTTTTTTAAAGGTGGGAGTTGTCCCCTTGATGAAAGCCAATTGTTATTATGTTCTATATTGTTATTATACTCAGTCCTGTTTATAATTATTTGATTACCAGGGCCTGCAGTCTCGACATTGATAACGATGCGATCGCAAACTACCGATCGCTAAATATTAACGAAAAAATTCGCTTGCCGTAACGACGATAACGATAATTGCAAGTCTCGACCACCGAGATAGCGAGTAAAATCGCTCACTAACTTGACTTTGCGACGTCGTCGATACGTTAACGAAAACCGTATTCATAGCGCGGTGATATTATGGTAAAAAATTGGCAGTTAAAAAAAAATCTTCTGTTTTAGGGAAATTTGGTGGACAAGATATTCTCAAATAATTAATTTTCTTTGAAAATTTTACAAAACATAGGTAAACCTTATTATATTAACACTTTTTTTTGCATCGAAACTTGTAAGTAGCGTGTATTGTTTTTAAGAAAACACTTAACAAGAAAAATAAGAGTTCGCTTCCTTGCAACACAGACGTTAAACTTGACAATCTGTCAATGTCTAGTTTGTTTTGCACAGAAAGTAAATAATTTGAATACATTTAATTTTAATTTTAAGAAAAAATGGTACCGATTACAAAAATGTACTATAATTTTGAGTGATTGTGTTACAACATTTCAGCTTCATATTTGCCAACGTCCATACCACGTTGAAAACACCGGTTCTCGTCCGATCACCGAAGTTAAGCAACGTCGGGCGCGGTCAGTACTTGGATGGGTGACCGCCTGGGAACACCGCGTGATGTTGGTTTTGCATGTTTTTGGACTTTTACTATTTTAGAAACTCGTTGTTTTGTTCTAGTAGCAGCATAAATCGAATTTTATAAATATTTATAATATGTGTTTATTTTTAGTGTTTTTTTTACACACTAATCATATTAAATATTCATTTACTATGTACTAGCGCCTTATGCCTTATGATATAAGTAATTTTATAGACCATTAATAAATAATGATCCTAAGAAAATAAAACAAATTTTACCTACTTTATTAGCCTAAATAATTTAATTTTATTTATTCTAATCACCTGTATTTATGTCAACTCAAAATAAACAAAATTAATGAGAATAATAATAGAATTAAAGAATTAAGAAACTCGTAGCATACCTATTAAAATGCCCGCCTGTCTAGCTACCACTCACAAGTAGAAAATATGTCGCCAAGCACCTAACGATGTGTTCCGGCAGCTGTCCTTGAGTGCCAGTAATTCTAGGTTAGCCTGAACAACATCTTCGACAACATCATCAATTACCATCCGGTGAGATAGTGTATAAAGGCGTATATAAATAAGATAAAGTAATGTTTATTTCACAAAAAATCAAAGCATCAACATACAAATTTTAATAATTCAAAAAATGTGGCGAATTGGTTAGTCTACTGTTAATACAAAAACCTCATACTATATACATAGAAATTATAGTGTTCTCCTAATAAATTCATCTAATTAAAAAATATATTTACTATGACTATGAACACGTTACAAAATTTCGGCCTACCTATCGCCAACGTCCATACCACGTTGAAAACACCGGTTCTCGTCCGATCACCGAAGTAAAGCAACGTCGGGCGCGGTCAGTACTTGGATGGGTGACCGCCTGGGAAAACACCGCGTGATGTTGGCTTTTTGCATATTTTATATCTTTAAATGATTTTTTTGATATATTATTTAAGCAGCAGAATAATAACTTCATGCAATAATTATAAAAAGTTCTATCGGTTAATTAATACAATAATATTTTGTGAACCATTTTAGGGTTCCGTACTAGAAAATGAAACATAATATTTTTATGGAAAATCACAGGCCTACGTCATCGGTTCTGGTATCGGTCAATGTCTACGGACGGCAATCATAGCATGGCGGTGGTGCAATTTGAAAATGCCTGCCAGACTAGATATCACCCTCAAGTAGAAAATATGTCACCAAGCAAGTAGTAGTTTTTTGTGGTCAAAGGCTAGCCTATCAGCTATTAAAAAATAGTGGGAATTTACAAAATGCCCTACCATATTTTTTTATGCAGGTAATTGTTACCAATGGAAATTTGCTAAAGAATTTCGTCCTCAATTCTGGTTGTTGTCTTTGGACATGCACAAAATACCTATCACCATACAAAAAATATAAAATTCTGTATATTTAACATCATCGGTTGCAAAGTATTAATTTTACTTAAAACTTAAATCCCGCAATATGCAAAGTGAAACTTCAATCTCACTAAATACCGGGGATTAGTTGGGGGTGTATTTTAATCTTTTGCACCCTATTGCTGATAATTACGAATACGTAGGTATCTGCTTACCCCTCCGGGACCTTATGTATGTGCATATGTTGGTTATAGATAGGTATATAACATAGGTACCAACGAGTAAATACTGTGAGTACCAGTGGAGTTTTGTGGGACATAAAGCACTTGTAGGGTAGTTGACTTAGTCAGTTTTAACCGATCAGCTAAGTTAAGCAATGTCCGCTTTATTGGCATCACTACTGAGCGCTTCCGTGCATCGGAGATCATGGCATCAGTTATTGTATTAGAATGGCAATCGTTAAGCATGATGGTGAGGCATTTTGCGAATGCCTGCCTGTCCAGCTACCATCCTTAAGTAGGAAATCTGTCGCCACGTACCTAACGGTGTGTTCCAGAATTTGTTAGCCTGAACAAAATCTAGGTTAGCCTGAACAACATCTTCAACCACATCTATTTTACAACGAGCAGTCTTTTCTTATGGTTTATCACATCAACAGCTATATTCCATCGTTGAACAAAGTTTGGTAGGCATCTTGGGGATCAAAATATAGGATGGCAGTTTTTCAGAAGTCGCTACTTACCTTGTACTATTTTTCCCTCATACGAAGAAATTGGCGGAGCAATTCTAGCCCCGCACCCTCTGAGGAGGTTATCTACTTCTTTAGTTATTCTTTAATTAAGAACCTTCAAAATCTTACTTAACAACCACCCCACACATCTCCTTAGCCTCATAATCTCTTGATAAAGTCTTACAAATGAGACCAAGTAATCAAAATTTTAGTCATTCGACTTTGTAATCTATGTCTATACAAATAAAGTACAGAGGTACAATTAACAGATTGCCTGATAACCAAAATTGCGGCTGACAAATGGTGTTAATAAGAAACCTGTCGTGGTGGGATTAGGCCGTGTTAATTGCTGGTATTGTCACCGCGGAGTTATATAGTGATGTAACTTTTAACTCTAAAATTTCGAAAAGTATTTGTCGATAAAATGTATTGCCCCAAATATATGTGACTTAAATACCTATGAGCACCATAATTTGAAATTATGTTGTACATAGTTTGCGTATACATACAAATACAGTTTTCCATTGTAGTACATAACCCTTTAGTGAGGTTCATCGAAACCATGCTTGGCAGGCATCTTAGGGTAAATTGCAGTTCTTTACAACCTTCCAGTATTTTTTCTTTCTCTGAAGTCGTAAGAGGTTACGATTCCCTTAAGAGTGCATACTCATATGGAGGTACTATTCTAGCCCGGCACGTATTGCCGTTCTGCACTGTATTGTAAATTTGTGAGTATTAATTTAACACAGAATCAGGGTCGTACAAAAATGGTTTGACTGTTTATGTTAGATGCTTAACTCCAATAGTATTGTACATTTTTAGTGTACCCAGTAAAATGATTGCTAATATATGTGTCTATAAAATGGTGATGAAATCAACTGTATTCCCTATGCGGAATAACCCCATTTATTATCTCAATGTGAAACACGTTGCTGCTGATATTTATGTCAGTTTTCACGACCATTAACAGAAAATATCAGACTGATTTGAATATTAGCAACCATTGCAAAAACCCATTTTATAAGTGATGTGAAAGGTGGTTTTGACTTTTATACCAAGCTTGACGCATGAAACAAAGTATCGATACAATATATCATAATTCTACCAGGCACATCACTAAATCCATATTTTAAGCTCAGTATTGCCACAGTGACACCATAAGCGGATTAGTCTTTAAAATTAAAATGGCGTCCACAGCTCCAATAATTAATATGTGTCATAATATTTAGGGGTGTCAAGTGAAAATGAAAATTATTAATCTGTGAAGAGATTTAAGATTATTATCTATTTCTGCTTTGATTAGGTTTTTAATTGGAGAAGGGTGTGGATAAACAGATTTAGAATTATTCTATTGTACATACAATTATTTTATATGTGTGCTGTATGATTTTTTTTTGTTTATCGGTGATTGGCTAGCTTTTGACCACTATCTCACTTGATGGTACGTAATGTAAGGGATATGCAAAAAAATATAAGATTTACTATGTTGTATCATGAAAACTGCATTTGAAAACAAACTTTGCTTTGAAGCAATATAATGCACGATCGGTAAAAGTATACAATAAAGCTAACAAAAACCTAGATTTATATGCAAAAAGGGTACATGAATATAAAACATGTATGATCAAGTGGGTAGCACCGCTTACATATGAAGAAACTGAAATGCTACTTCAGGTTCAATAAGGTTCACAATTTAACGCACACACACAAGACACACCACCACACCCCTCACACACACCCTTACATAAAAACAAACACACCCTCATACACCTTTTTTTTCACTATTCACTCCAAGTTAAAATATATATATTTATATTATATGTTATGAAAAAGCACGGACTCCTATTACAGGAATTCTATGCTAAAAAGGAATCTCTGGTCGCTTTATTTGTTTTTGTGTATTTTCTGATTACTGAAATAAACATCAGTACTAATATTATAAATGCGAAAGTAACTCTGTCTGTCTGTCTGTCTGTCTGTTACGCTTTCACGCCAAAACTACTGGACCGATTTGAATGAAATTTGGTATGGAGATAGTTTGAGACCCGGGAAAAATCATAGGGTAGTTTTTTATCCGACTGCGCAAAAAGAGGTTAATGTTTTCGCGCGATAACCAACATACGCGCGGGCGGAGCCGCGCCCGGAAAGCTAGTTATTAATATTACTCATTGCACTACTATTATATGCTATTTTCTTTTTGTGCCAAAATTTCCCCATACAGATTTCTGTATAGGTAACTTTTGGCACTAAAAGGTTCAAATTTGACTTTAAACAAAGAAATTTAAGATAACTTACTTTTTTTAAATGGAATGTTGCTCCTGAAGTTATCAGTCAGAAAATAGCATATACTAGTAGTGCAATGAGTAATATTAATAATGTTTATTTCAGTAATCAGAAAATACACAAAAACAAATAAAGCGACCAGAGATTCCTTTTTAGCATAGAATTCCTGTAATAGGAGTCCCTGCTTTTTCATAACATATAATATAAATATATCTATTTTAACTTGGAGTGAATAGTGAAAAAAAGGTGTATGAGGGTGCATAGGTAACTTTTGGCACTAAAAGGTTCAAATTTGACCTTAAACAAAGAAATTTAAGATAACTTACTTTTTTAAAATGGAATGTTGCTCCTGAAGTTATCAGTCAGAAAATAGCATATACTAGTAGTGCAATGAGTATTAGTAATAATGTTTATTTCTGTAATCAGAAAATACACAAAAACAAATAAAGCGACCAGAGATTCCTTTTCAGCATAGAATTCCTGCAATAAAAGTTTGAAATAAAATTATTACATCACAAATGAATTTTTATTTGTGATGTGATAATTTTATTTCAAAGTGTTTTACAATTTTCAGTCACACAATAGATTACATAACTTTATGGCATTTTCAATGTGACCAATAATCAGTATGCCAAATATCGTTGTTTTTTTGCTCCCAAAGAAAATTTGAAATCGTTTTAGTTCAATACATTATATCTATATAAAAGGAAAAAAATACTCAACATATACGGCATCGGGCATATTAACCGAAGATCGATAATTTGTTCGAGTTGAATAGATTAACGAGAACCGATATTGGCAATCTCAATGCGAATTGATTCAAGAACCGATTGTTTTGACGAGAATCGGTATCACTAATGAGGAGAATGTTATGTGTTTAGTAAAACTTATTACAAAACTTCCTACAAAATCTTCATAATAAATTACCTATGTTCTTATGAAATCTTAACAGCATATGGATAATGATAGTTTGTACGCTTAAATATCGCTTCCATATCATATACATGAACAATGGTACGAAGTAGAAACATTTTACCTCATAAATGTCACTACGTAACCATCACCGAACCCCTCGTGGCCTATTTCTGTGTATCATCAAGTACAAAAAGTAAATAGAGTGTAATCTCAGTATCACGTATGTTCATTAATCACGGAGTATGGAAATTCACTAAGTGTACTTGATAAATGAACTGGTCAAGACTGGACAATGCGAGTGCTATGAGTTTGGACTTAGCATTTTTAAATTAAAAATGTTAAAATATGTGCGTATTAAATTCATTTTTGGCAGGTCAGTTATTTTTAAAGTTTAATGCATTTGCTTCTATATTTTTAGTTCTGATAGCTTAGCATGTAGCTAAGCTATCAGAACTAAAAATATAGAAATATAGAAGTAAATTCGGTCAAAAATGTAGTTCAAGAAAACCTAATATTACTAGATCTCAAAGAACGGGTGCCGAAAAACCCCATGAAGTGCTTGGTGGCAGATTTAATGCTTGAAAGCGATAGTAAGCCAGTCGAGAGTTAGCATAATGGCCTAACGACTAATATAATATAACTAGGCAAGCTTCGCAACAATGGTTTTACAAACGTTTTAATTACGCCCAATAAAATAATTTACCGATCATATCTATGTAAGTAGAAGCATGCTACAGAACTGTGGCATTATTTATCTTAGTATAATATATACTGTTAAGACTCTCATTCAAACAGACATTATTTTTGTATTAAAAGTTTATTACGAACGGGAAACCTCTTGGGTACTAGTATGTACCAGATGCGATAAACATTAATTGTCCTTCAAGACTGTTGGTAGTAAAAATATTAGGGATTTTTTTATTTTAATCGTAGTAAAAGAGGGTACGGTGCGGCCATCATTCCAGATACCGTTCGTTATCTAACAGAGATGTATGTTTTCAAACTCTTTCGTAATACTGTAGGCACCTTTTTGATTTTGTAATATTATTATAAGCAGGTACAACAGCTTGCTAAGAGAATCAGCCTGTATTATAGCCATTATTATATTGACTAAAAAATTAAATAATAAAATGTATCTGATATCAAACATACGTCCATTATAATAAAAAAAATTGTCTCAACTCCACATTTATCCTAATTTACTACCAAAAGTACTGTCCACTTGATTTCATTTTTCATTCTTAAACCCGTTTTGTATCGCTGACAGGGGTGCTGTGTATTGAAAGTGCGAGTTTGTTTTGTACGGAACCCTTATCAATCAGGTTTATGGAACCCGATGGTTTGGGTTCATCATTGACTAGGATTTTGGGTGTTTACAAGGTACACTACAGATAGATGGACAAAGCGTCTGCAGTCGTACTTCTGAAAAGGGTATTTTCAATATTAATTTGCAAGATTTAATGAGAAACATCGGGACAGGTGAAACTTAATAAAAGCTTGTAAAAATATGAAAACGCGTGAGTGTAGAGGCCTGTATATATTGCGTTCTATGAGTCCTTTTAAACTATAAATTAAATATTACTGAAACTATAAATTAAAAATCGATACTCAGTTTTACTCAAAAGTGAAAGGAGGACTTGAATCACTCACTCTTGCACCACCCAGTTGCACATATTTCCACTACAATCATTATAATGACAAATGGGTTACGATTTATTCGGGTTATGATTGAGAAGCGTATCTTTTGACAAATCTGTGTCCATTTCAAGTAAATTGCACGCATCTATATTGGTCAGTGAGAGAAGGAACTATTAGTATCATGGAGCCCAACAAGGAGTATTGTAGTGTGCGTGATTATATGTTTTCAACGCACGGATATAGTTCTAGACAAAATGTATCAAGATATTACTAACTTTAATTAATTTTTGTTGACTCGACAATGGCAATAGTCACTGAAGAGTGAGAAAAAATTACGTAAGATTATAACATAAATGTGGAGTCACAACTGAATGAAAAAAATCCTAAAAACATAAAAAGCCAGAAGTGTCTTATGAGACAATCTTTGTCGTAAATAACTAATATCCTATTAATATTAAGAAAAATAATAGAAAACAGTTTTCAATCTATGCCACATGTGTCAAGATCTCCGTTACGATAAAATGAAGACGAAAACAAATTAAAATCATCAAAAACTAAGTCGAATGACGTCACGTCGGCTTAGCTAATTTGGGCGGAATTGTCACAAGATATGTTATTAAAATGATTGTTTATTTAAAGTAATTTTATTTTCATATAACTATTTACTGATTTCCGGAAAGTATAACGCCTGAATGCATTAAACAGTATATTATTACATAAGCTTACTTTAAAAATTAAACTTTGTAATTGACCTTCATAAGAGCGTCGTAGACGCCTAAATTGAATAAATGATTTTGACTTTAATGTTGACTTGAGAAGTTCTTTCTTTATTTAGAAATTGGTAAACATTTGGGTATTCATTTCAGTTAGGTAATATAATAATAGCTACTTCTATGAACGTTCCAAGTTTTATGTCTAAAAGGACATCTCGTAGATCGTATTTTTGTTTAATGACAACGATTGAACTAACTTCATGATTAACTGAACATAAATAAGAATTTTTGAAGCGTTCGTAGCCAAGTTTGCTTAGCCATTCTGAATCGATCAGCAAAGTTAAGCAACGTCCGCCGCGGTCATGACTTGGATGGGTGACCGCTGGTTGGGCATTACTACTGAGCGCTTCCGTGCTTCGGAGGGCACGTTAAGCCGTCGGTCCCGGTTGTTGTCTTAGGATAGCAGTCGTTACAGCATGGTGGTAGGGCACTTTGCAAATGCCCGCCTGGCTAGCTACCACCCTCAAGTTGAAAATCTGTCGCCAAGCACCTAACGGTGTGTTCCGGCAGCTGTCCTTGAGAGCCAGTAACTCTAGGTTAGTCTGAACAACATCCTCGACCACATCATCACTTACCATCAGGTGAGATAGTGGTCAAAGGCTAACCTATCAGACATAAAAAATAAATAAAAAAATAAAATAAAAAAAATTACATCAGTACAAAGTTTATAGTATTGATTAGGTCAAATTTTTTTGTTCATACAAAATATTCCCGAAAATATGTTATCTATAAGGTGGCTAAAATGCTAAAGTTGGCTTTAACCAGGCCAAGCTATACGAAAAGTTTAGTTTCGGCAATTTTAAATTTCAGTTTTTTTACCGATATAATATCCAAAAGTTGTTAAATCAATTTCACTATATACGAAATTTCATTTCGTATCGCACCACACGTAAGCATTGTACGCAGCTTAACAAATTTCTACCACAAGCGAATAATTCAAATTGGTTGCAAATGCAAATACAGGAACATTTAAAATTTATTGACTAGTATATTTAACGAAACCATAATTTAAATTGCATTACAATGCCAGACGAGCGCAGATGCTCAAAAACAACAACTACGGAAACTCGAAAGAATTATGACAAATGCTCGAACTCGACGCGTCGCCAAACGGAAACTGTAAATCTAAGCTAAGCCTTCTCTTCATACAAGTTGTAAAGAGTAACTTCGTAAGTACGTGCAAATAATGTTCAAACATAGCTATTACTTTTGGCACCAGGATTGGTGCCAACGACATTACGCGAAAACTAAAATTTAACGCAGATTATGAGTTTAATAATCAAACTTGATCTAGAATTGTATGCTTTATGATTCGACTGTTAATAAACTTATAATAAAATATGACAAGGTTGGCCTTAAAATGAAATAAAATACATTCATTCGTGACGTCACTCAACAATACAATACAATATAAATAACGAACATATGAAATGAGACATTTTATAATTTTAAAATGAGCGAGATATCAAGAGAGAGATACAACTCAGCCCTTCAACGCCGGGGTGATCCCTACCACTGATTTTTGAAACTCAAATGTAGTCTAATGCTCGTGGGATGTCGTGTTAGAATGTCACCCAATTGCTACCTGTGAGTCTCGTATAGGGCGACTAAAGATAAAATACCAGAAACCGTGCAGCAGCTTCTTCTGAGGATCTAATATCTTAAAATGCAAATTTGGTTGATACTGTAATTTTGATTTACCAATTAAAGTTCATATCTCGTTTTACACTTCCTTATAATTGATTACAGACTATAATATTAGCGTAGCTAGACCAGTGGAGATAATCTGTGGGTAGTACGTACCGATACCGCTGGTAAGTAAGAAGAGCCATTTTTTGAATCATGCATTAAATACATAGGTATAAGATAAGTGTCTTATATACACAGAATAGATATGAGCCAGAGTCTTTTTTACATAATTTTTTTGAAGGGATAGGAGGGCAAATGAGCAGGCGGCTCACCTGCTGGTAAGTGATGATCATCTTCACCCACAAGCATCCGCAACACCAGAGGTCTCGAGGATGCGTTGATGATATTACTTTCACAGAACAGATAAATCCTGAAGTTAGGAAAAAACTGTAAGTATTCTTATTATATCGATTACCTTTAGTGTCGCTTTAAGCCCAATACTTAGTAAAAACGACAAACTATTCATGACATTATCGTGGTTAGAAAAATATTGTATTGTTAGAAAGTGATACCCAAAAAGACAAATCATATATTTTCTTATGCCTATCCATACGTAATATATCAACGAATCTCCCAAATAATAGATGAGCTTCGTCGCAAATATCCGCAACACCAGAGGTCTCGAGGATG
The DNA here is from genome assembly GCA_963854805.1 of Plagodis dolabraria. Lineage (NCBI taxonomy): Eukaryota > Metazoa > Arthropoda > Insecta > Lepidoptera > Geometridae > Plagodis > Plagodis dolabraria. The sequence continues at coordinate 24,401,471 of OY978460.1, read as the reverse complement.
CGTTGCCGGCCTTTAAAGAGGGAATATGCTGTTACTTTCACAGAACAGATAAATCCTGAAGTTAGGAAAAAACTGTAAATATTCTTATTATATCGATTACCTTTAGTGTCTTAGCCCAATACATACTAAAAGCGGCAAACTATTCATGACATTATCGTGGTTAGAAAAATATAGTATTGTTACAAAGTGATAGCCAAATAGACAAATTATATATTTTCTTATCCCTATCCATACATAATATATCAACGAATCTCCTAAATAATAGATGAGCTTCGTAAAAACAGGAATTATAAAGACATGCCATTATTCATTGCGAATTTGAAACACTGAGAATGGTAATATGAAAATGTATCGGTGCGGATGGGAATTAGAGATATGTTTAGTATTATCTCGTTCGTTTCGATTTTAAAATATACAAGATAAAATGTTGTTGCCAGTAATCCTATGATTGCCTGAACATCTTCGACCGCATTATCACTTACTCTCAGGTCAGAAAGTGGTTAAGGGGTTAACTAACTGATTAGTAATAATAACATAGCAGTCTGTTAACTAAAGTTAACAGACTGCCTATGAGTCTGCTATGACTTATAGGTGTCTAAATGCTTTTATTGTAGTAGATGTAGTGTTGTATATAGTTCATAGTATTTTGTTTAATAAAGGCATACCGGTAAAAAAAGGGGGTTAACTATCAGCGATAAAAAAAATTAATACTCGATGTTTAAATGAGCTCATGCTTAAGAATTAAACTACATAGAGCGTAGCTTAACATGACTACCTTGCAAATATCTTTATTTTTTTAAGAGTATTTAAAATTAATATCATTGAAGGTACTATATTTGGTCGATGTCGTAATATGGCATATTGTTAATAGTAGATAGGTTTTTCTGAAGCCACAATGAAAGTGGAACATGTTATGTTCTTCTTTATTTTTTACTATACCATACTTACTACTCGTATTTCTTAAGAGGTATTTAAGGTTATAATATTAACACCCAATTTATCCAGTGTAATAAAAGCAAGCCAATTATTATCTAATAAGCATAGTGACTGACTAAACATAGTGACCAAATGGTTACTGAGATTTTCCTGTAAGAAAATCTCATAGCACTTGGCTGAACTGGAGTTCAAACCTAAGACTTATTCTTTGCATCGATACAAAACGCATATATACATTAATATAAACAAACCTAACAATACACGTAATATGTTATATTTTAAGGAATCTATATGAAAGCTAACTATGTTTACAAATATAACCCGAATGTGATATATGTCCAGCTCAAAACTCCGCTACATCAGCCTTATCAAAAAGGCAAACGAACAAAACAATACAGTAAGTCTATGCCAGGGAATTACATGAATAGAATAGACTTAAGAAAATAAGTGCGAATCCCTTTAGGACTTGAATCGCTATATGAAATATATATCATACAATAGACAAGTTTTATTGATAAACTTTGTTTTGTTTTGTTGTTGATTGATAAACCACTAACAGTAGTTTTGTACATATTCCTCACAAAACAAGGAGTTAAAGTGAATGTAAATGCCGTGAAAATCATTCAAAGTTGGTAAAATTTAAATATATACTATATTATATGATAATGTGGTCTATGAAAACTATCACCCTGAGGGAGATCCTGATTCAAATGTTAGTGAGCGAAACATAACTACGCAATATTTAATTAGCGTGACTGTTTTTTTTCTAATGAATTCTTATAAGTGAGCCTTTAATTACATAAAAATCTTTCAGGTATTGTATCTCATAGTTACTACCTATAATTTAAATAAAATTTGTATCGATATAATATACTTTATGTATAAAAAACTTCATCAGGCGAAATTTTAGAGCTGTATTCATGATTTTTCGACTGTGATTGATCGAGAGAAGAAATATGGAATTGTTTTTCGGATCAGGCATAGTATTTATCATATCCTGTAGAACATATGTCCATATCTGTACGTGGCTCACTCTTTTAAAAAACTTGTTCAAGATTTGCCGTTTTCAAACTCTTTTCAACTTAACACTAAATTAATAAACTAAGCGAGAAAAAATCTGCTTAGGTTCACTTTCAATTCATTGGATTAATTAAACAAATTTAAATTAATAACCCAAAATACAGTCAATATTGTATTTTTATATAATTACTTTATAACAAAACTGTAAGAAAGACTTTCTATATACGACTACTTCTATCCTTTGAACAGATGACGATCGTTTTTCCCGCATCCGCTCTCGCGTATTCAAATGTGACAATGACAAATCCTCGGCCGTTTCCGGTGCGGCTTCGGCCACGCTCGGATGTTCACGTCATTTGTACTCGTTCGAGATTCGCGCGACTTTTGTTCGTGATAAGTCGAGATGACTGATCATGGTAGGGCGTGAATTAATATTGATGAGGTTAGCGATGATTGTGTGGTTCTCTTATAACTAGACTTATCTTTTTGACATTATTTACTACTCACGCGGTCCTTTAACTTTTTTGAGTCTTGATGCAACTTTACTGTACGTTAATATATTGTTATTCACGTTATTTATTGAATTACATAGTTTTAAATTTTTTACATCATTCATATAAAAAAACAATTTAATATTTGTTTTTTTTTTATTATGAAAAGGGAAAAACTTAAAAGGGCTTTAGGGCTGCAGAGAAAGCAACCTTCGGACAATGCGTGTCGTGTCGAGTATCACTGGTTCACTGCCTTCTGCATCTGACCCTTGATCCAACCGTCTGGTGAGAGCCTCTTGAGGTGTTGGTCGAGGCTCTTCGCTGTAAGGCCGTTCGCTGAAACGACTATCAGGACAATGATCGTCGAGTCAACATCCCACATGGCAGTTAACTCGTGAGCAATACATTATATTGTTATTATTATTATATTATTATTATCTTGATGCATCGTCGTAGTATTTTTATATGTTCTATGGCATCGTTACAATGCAGTTTTGCTGTACGTACTGATATCATTTAAAGCTAAACTTTAATGTAGTGTATAAACGAAACATTATTGAAGTGCATTTAAAAGGCAAATGCACATTCATAATGTATTTTGGAGGGTGAACTGGTATATAACATACTTCCTAACTATGTAGTAGGTTTAAAGACCATAATATGTAGTTATTATTTTCCAAAACTAATCTGAGCGCTTGGTCGATAAGACGCGTGACCAAAATGCTGGCACCTATTTGGCTCAATGAATAAGCATTGCAATTCAACGGGGCAATGCTGCCCGCATACTGGGCACGCTGCCAACTGTTAGTGGGCTGGAGCATTTGGACTGACTGTGAGTCTGCTATGACTTATAGGTTGTCTAAATGCTTTTATTGTAGTAGCTGTAATTTTGTATATAGTTCGTAGTATTTTGTGAAAAAAAAGGATACAATCGGTAATAAAATTTATAGTATAAATACATTAAATACCTATGTATTCAACGTACAATTTTTTAACTTGATCTTCCTTTTCCCTCTAAATTGCTTTCCTGTGGGGTACCAGGTTAATGGCCGATCCCCACATCTTCCCGTGCGTGTCACCTAAGGTCAAAAATACTGGAAGGTGGGCAGCAGCGTCTTCTAAAGAACTGTCATCTAACATTGATCCCTAAGCCGCCTGCCAAGTGTGGGGATTATGGCAATAGAGGTGGCTGTGTGCTAGAGTGCATTGCGAGCCGGCTGATACAGTACCTACCTCTAAGATCCATTTACACTTTATCAATTTCTGTATAGCACTTTATTAACTGAACAGTATTGCCGATGAAAACCATTGTTTGGCATATTATCACCGCCAATTTAACAAAAATTCTAAAATTCAAATTAAAATTCAAAATCATTTATTCAATTTAGGCGTCTACGACGCTCTTATGAAGGTCAATTACAAATTTTAATATTGAAATATTCTACATTGTACTGCCACGTTCAGCAAAAAAATTATAGAGCCACTGCGAGAAGAACGGGCAAGAAACTCGGGGCCATTCTTTTAAACGTCTTTTAACAATGTGTTATATACAATATAATACGATTATTACAGTATTTGTTTAAATTACCTAGGTGACAGGTGATAGCTTGGCAGAGGCGGAATTTTCCAAGCATTTTTGTCGTTTAAGTAATCATAAACTGTGTAGTAAGATTTCTGTGTTGTTGATGTTTTTCACATGCAACTTGAATTTTCCTTCTGTGAGCGTTGTAATATGTTTGGGAATTTTATTATAAACCGCACACAATTACCTAAAAAGGACCTTTTATTTGTCTTTGCCAGTCTAAAATCTGGTACCGCTATTTTATATTCATTCCTAGTGTTGTAATCGTGGGTATCACTATTTAATTTAAATTCACTCAATTTTTGCCGAACATACATAATATTTTCAAATATATATACAGACTCGGTAAAGTTATTATATCAATTTCTTTAAAAATATGATGATGAAATGGATCCTATGGAGATTCCATAGGATCCATTTCATATATGGCTCGAATAGCACGAAACTAACATATAACACTGAAAATATGATACCGGGACCAATTATTTCTATAACTTTCAGCGTATGTTATAGGTAATTCATTGTAGTATCTGGATATTAAGATAAGACATTTAGATAACGGAAAATTATTGAAATACCATGATAATGTGTCCAGTCTTTTCAATCAGCATAGTACCGACTTCAACAAATTATTTCACACTCTTCAGTGTTGGCAGTTTCAAGATTTTTTTTAATGACTTTATTAAGTTAATTACCTTATTCGAAAAAATAACCAAGATTTTCAAAAAAACTAAATCTATATAACACATATTATATAACAAGTCTGCAACCACAAACAATTTCAAAACACCTAGGGCTGAGTCTTCTCCAATAACGATTTTAAACCTATTATAAAAAAAACACGAGGTACCTATCATAATACTTAACAAATGGCAAATATATCATATTAAAAAAGGCAATTATGCTAAAAACAACTACATTGGCAAAATAAAAAGAAACCAGTGTAATTTGTGATGGATGCTGTAACGATCCCCATATACCCAAATTTGGTCAGGTAGGCAAATAAAAGTAATGGTGGAATACAAAAACATATTCTAGGTTAGCATACTTCACAGTTCTTCGACAAGTTTTCTATCTTTCTAATTTTCTATCTAATCTATTGAATCGGAAGGTCGCGGGTTCAATGCCCGCCCGGGGCAAAACATTTTGTACTCCAATCATTTGTAAATTTATGATTTTCGCTTAGTACGCGGTAGTGCTTGTAATCATAATATTTAGAAATATAGAAGAGTAGCGACATCATTCCGTGAGTTAAGTGTTTGAAAAAACACTTCTTTCGATCAGATGAAGTCTAGTAGTCTGGTTGATGGCCGCGCACCGTCCCCTATGAGGGTTTAAGAAATACGATTGGACCACGAAGTTTCGGCGACACAGCCGTACCCCCGGTAGCTGAGTCGATAAAGCATCCGGCGCGAAATCGGAAGGCCGCGGGTTCAATTCCCGCCCGGGGCAAAACATTTTGGACTCCAATAATTTGTAAACCTATGATTTTCGCTTAGTACGCGGTAGTGCTTGTAATCATAATATTTAGAAATATTATTATATGGTCTTGTAATATATGGCGCCAAATAACTCCCTTTGAGTCATAAGGTCATAAGGTCCGACTTATAATAACCTTATGATAAAAATTATGGCTTACCTATCAGTAATAAAAAAATAAAAAATAAGTAAACTAACCTTAATGACACAGGCTGTGTTCAACAGCGGACAATCCTGCTGATACAGTACGGTAATAAATGAATTCAAACACATTAATTCACAAATTAATTTATAAAAAAAATATGAATAACATGTTGTATAAAATACATACCAACTTGTTGACTCTTGCATACGATGTGAACAATATCAGAAAATATTTTATGCGCATTTTCCTGCAAAAACTTTCCTGTTTTTTTACCAGAAACCCAACAATTCGTACACAATTACCATACGCAGCCACCCGTGCACAAACACCCTGCAGGCTCAAACGGGCGAATATCGAGAATTTATTGTTATTCCATGCCTTTTGCTAAGTGATATTCCAGATTTTTACAAAAAACATGTCGCTTTTTTCCTCATACCATGGGACTTGTTTTAAGCCAGTTTTTTCGAGCGTATCTATCCATTGATAAACTCATTCGAATGGCGTAACCAAATGTTTACTTTTTTACTTTCAAGTTACTAAGAATGAAGAACACTTACTTATTTTTAACAAGTTTTTTTTTTAGTATTTATTCATAGCTTATATGCTAGCCTTTGACTACTATCTCATCTGATGGTAAGTGATGTATGGCTGAAGATGTAGTTCAAGGCTAATCTAGAATTACTGGCTCTCAAGGACAGCTGACTACTTAACGGTGTAGTCAGCTGTCCTTGAGAGCCTTGAGAGCTTGGCGACAAATTTTCTACTTGAGGGTGGTAGCTAGCGGGCATTCTAAAAATGTCCTACCTTGCTGTAACGACTGCCATCCTATGCAACGGCATATAACGTGCCCTCCGAAGCACGGAAGCGCTAAGTAATAATGTCATTATATTGGTATCCATCCAAGTCATGACCGCAGTGGACGTTACTTAACTTAGCTGATCAGAACGGCTAGGCAACTTTTGCTACAAACGCTTCAAAAAGGTTCACCTGTAGGGCGTCGGTATAGCCTATTTTTAGGAAAAATAAAACCCACTATTTCTTAAAACAATCACACTGGACTTAAGTTTTGGGACGTTCGAACGAAAAAGGTTGTAAATGTCAACATCATGACAAATATTTATATAAGAACGACAGATGCGATACAAACATGTATGATGACCGTTGTTTGTCCGAAAGAGTGGAAGGCTGAATATTTTTTGGATGAATGAGATGGCTTGTGGGCGAACGATATCAAATTCAATTTTCTCAAGCAATAATCAACTATCTATGTAACCGATGGATAGATTCAGGCGTTACTTTGCGGAAATCTTTTGTCTCGATCGTGCGCTCGGTAAGTCAAGACCTCCTGAAAATGCTTCGTTTAGAAGCGAAACTAGTCGGGTATTCTTCCGATTAGGCTGCGTGATGTTTGTGACGTCACGTAGATAACAGGAAAATTAGGCGGAATTGTCGCTAGATATATAATTTTATGCTTTTTTAAGTGTTTTATTTAAATATTATTTAATATTTTTTAGGATACTTTTAAAAGTATTTGTTATTATTATCTATGTAACCATTGATAAGCTTGTGAGAAAATACAAGGTCAGCGATGTTCCTTCTTTTTTGGAGTCATAAACTCTGTTATCTTAAAACAAACTCACTACTGTTCGTATATTAGAAAATTAGGACGATGTATCACAACTAAACTTGTGTGTTATTATATAGGGTGTTCCAAGAAGTAGTGATATACTGAAGATGGGAGGTAGAGGACCTAGAGGGCTATCTGAATCACCCCCATGTATGTTCCGCGATTTTTCGTGTTTTCGGAGTTATGACCTTTTTTGAACTTTTCAGCCGAGTACGATGAGATTTTTATATATGGTGACGTGAATTATTGCGGTAGATGCTTGATTTTTTTTGTGTGCTAAGCTGATAGATAGGGCAATTCAGTATGGTAACATTTACTATCGTTAGATCTTTGAATGGAATAAAATAAAACATTAAATGCCATAAAGATAAAATTACCCAGTATGTTCACAACTTCAAGGGCCCTTAAAAAGAAGTTGTGAACATATTGGGTAAATTTATCTTTTTCGGCATTTTTTTTTATTTATTCGGGACATACATGGGGGTGATTCAGATAGCCCTCTAGGTCCTCTACCTCTCAGCTTTAGTATATCACTACTTCTTGGGACATTCTGTATAACTATGTAAGCTAGTTATTCTAGATTAGGTAAGAAACAACAACGAAATATAAAAAAGCTGATATGTACCTAATTTTTGTTTTTGCAGCCGATAAACCTTGACCACTCCCTCCTTGTATATGGTGGTTGATAATTATAAACACATATAGTCAATAGGTTACACTGAGCATTCACATCTAATATTTTTGTATTAAGCTGTTATTTTTAAAGCCCATTTCACAGTCATAAAATTTAACAAACCCGCTCTCATTGAAAATCTCATAAAACTAAACAATCGTCGAAATAACCTATTGAATCCTAAATGCGCAAAACACATTCTGTACAAATTGCGAATAAAACGATTCTGTTGCTATCAAAAAGCTGCGAACAATAAATTAAAGGCAATATACATGTTAATGGTGTAAGGAAAATCTACATCTTCCCCTTTGCACTCGATATTTTGACTTGGTTCGGAAGTAGGAAGGATTCTTGAACTGGATATGACATCCCATGATTTTTGTTATTAATAGGCCTTTTACCTTTTGCAGCCCACTCACTCCTATTTTTAAAGATAATTTAAAATAGAAAAAAAATGGTAATGATTTTTGCAACTATAGATGGTCTCAACATTTTTATTTTGTAACGTGTGAAATTACACTTAGAGGCCCAAAATTTTAAATAAATAAATTACGCGTTTTGGATCCCCCATTACAGATATCAACATGGAAATTAGTCGAGAACATCTATAGTCGCATACAGCGAAATAATGTCAGACCACATTTTAAAAAATCATTACCATATTGTAGCTATTTGAAATTATCTTTAAATGTGCGAGTGAGAGGGCTGCAGAATGTAAAAGGCCTCTTAATAATCATTCATTATATTTCGATTAGATTTCTAAAAATATGTCTTAATCATTGTGAATATCAATAATAGAATCCGTAGCAAAGATGATTAGTTAAAAATAATGAGAAGGCCCAGTCCTTGAGAGCCAGTGCAATTCCATGCACACGAGACTTAATAACTATGCCTCAAGGTAACGAGCGCAGTGCAATTCGTGACTTATGGCAAAATGCATCTGTTACAGCAGAGGTAAGTTCGCTTAACATCAGGTGGGGGAGCTTGTTCCGTCACACAACATAAAAACGTGCAGAAAATTCTAAGTAGTAACCTACTAATTCATCTTTTACCATGTTTGTACGCGTTGATTAACTAAAAATAATCAAGCTCAAAATGGCTTGTTCCTTGTTCATCGTATGATATAAGTTTGGGAAAATCAAATGATTGAGGTGTATAATCAAGAGCAGCTTACTTACTAAAAATTTAATTATCAAAAAGTTACTTCAATATTACTTAAAAAAAATAGTAGACAAGTATAATCTTGGAATCTGTCAATCACAAAGCTGCAGTGTTTAGAATCTATCAGTCTACGAATAAAAATAATTCACAAGAGGAACAATACTACACTTGTTTTTTTTTACTGTGGTTAGTTTTAATGAAAAACACTAAAACAGTACCACAGTTGATAAAAAAAGGAGTTGAACAATCGATTGATCTCAACTTAGATTTTGTTATCGCGGTCTATTTTCACACTTTTCTTTCTAACATCAATGTTATTTTACAGATATCCAGCAAATGTGAAAGCCGACCGGTGGTGTGTGACTAAAAGCATACTAAATTTCGGATACGATGTCGACAATGTTGGCATCTAAAGAGACTTAGCACTCCCTAAGGATATGTTAAGAGCAGTTTAAAACCAGATATGTGTGACATGTTTTAAAAATTTAAGTCGAATTTATCATTGAAAAATATCAGACTGTGGGCATAGGATGGATAGACCTCAATTCGCATGCGAGTGAGCGAAATAGAACAACGCCATACTTGAATAGAGTGAGCGAATTTTTTTTACATTAATTCTTATAATAATGTATGTGAGCTCTCTTGAAACGGAAAAATCTTTGCTGTCTGTTCTCTCTGTTGCTACAAAATAACAAGAAATTAAATGTAGTATTGATACCATTTCCTATACAGTTCCAAAACTCGATTACGTCAAATCGGAATTATTATAAGCTGCATTCGCGATTTGTTTCTGTCGTGAGATATATATGGAACCATGTTTTCGGGTCAGGCATATTATTTAGCATGTTTTCTTGAATATTATGTATTTAATTAATATCTGGGAGTAGTACTCTCCTTCTAAAAAACATGTTTAAAATTTCCCTTTTTCAGACTCACTTCACCTATCGAACTATTCATGATCCGACTTCAATAAGTTATTTCATACTTTTCAATGTGTAAAGTCGTTTCTTTTTTTGAAATTTCTTTTACTCTTTTTATTCTACCTGCTGCATCGATTATCACTCGGCAATATATATTAATTACCATTGACAAGAATTGCAATTATAATATCATCCAAATTTATGCTTATCACTTGTTAGTTAATTGAGTGGGTCAGTTACAGGTTAGCTACCCGGTGAGGTGCTGGGTTAGAATTGCACCTCCCCACAATCCCGTGGGTGTCGTAAGAGGCGACTAAGGGAAAAATACTGGAAGGTGGGCAGCAGCGCCTTCTAAGGAACTGCCAACTTACACTATAATCCCCAAGACGCCTGCCAAGCGTGGGGATTATGGCAAATACCCCCTTAATAGGAGATGCTGTGTTCAGCAGTGGACGATCCGGCTGTTACAGAGTACAGAGTAATTGAGTGGTATCTTAAAAATACTTAGCTGATGTTGATGAAATTTAAATGGGACTAATTTAGCGTTATATTGTAGCCAACTAAAATGGATAATTATCCAGAATAGTTGGTCATTTTGCCTTTTGTTGATTTATCTAACAATTTCTCACTAATAAGGCCTTATAGTTCACCTCCAGCATAGTACATATTATAATGATACTACGCCTCCAGGTAAATAAAAGTTACAATGTGTCACTAATAAAATTACAATTTTTATATTTTTTTTTAATATTTTAAAGTTGGTGCTTGTCATGTGATCCTAATTAAATTTGAAAGAGATTTGAAGGCTAGTATTTGAGTTATCTTTAGTAATGCCCATTTTATGTGCGAAGTAATTTTATTTTTGTTAAAATTTAAATGATTAACTTTCAAAATAATCCACCGCGACATGTTCAGTTCGAAAAAAAAAATCAAATCAGCATATTCTTTATTTGAATGTTGTAGCTGGCCAGATAAGTATCCGAAAAAACTTCAAGAACTCAGGCAATAGCCAAGGAATTTGTGTCTCTCAATATCAAATCAACAACTTTTATACCTACCCATTGAAACTATAGCTATTATTAAGTTATATAATGATTATCATGATGTCCCATGGTAAAGTACATGAGACGTTACTTAATTCACGATGTAATCTAAATATATGAATCCAATAAACCTTTACGTCTTTCCAGATAATGTCCTTTTCACAGAACAATATAAACCAAACGGCAGTTATAAACAGTTTATAGTTCAAACTCGGGTTAGTGGCATGCCAATCAAATGTTTATGCTAATGGTGTACGCAGTAAAGTCTATGGTCTGGATGGGTTGGATTATGGGCTACTGAATCGGTAATGCTTTTTGATGAATTTGAAAGGTTTTATTGCATAATAGGCTTTTTTATAAAAGACTAACCTACCTTTTGAAGCAGTGATAGCTCGGTAGCCAAAGCGGCTATGGACTGCCGCACAGCAGGTCTATGGTTCCAATCCCACCGCGGGCTTGAACTTTACCGCATGGTGGAAGGGCACTTTGCAAATGCCCGCCTGGCTAGCTACCACCCTCAAGTTGAAAATCTGTCGCCAAGCACCTAACGGTGTGTTCCGGCAGCTGTCCTTGAGAGCAAGTAATTCTAGGTTTAGCCTATTATAGCACCTTCGACCACATCATCACCTACCATCAGGTGAGATATTGTTCAAACGCTAACCTATAAGGCACGAAGAAAAATTTTTGAAAGGTTTTATTGCATATTAGGTCATTTTATAAAAGACAAACCTACAGGTGCTATTTAATAAATGTGTGTGTTTTTTTTTTTTTTTTTTTTTATGCTTGATAGGTTACCCTTTGACCACTATCTCACCTGATGGTAAGTGATGATGTGGTCGAAGATGTTGTTCAGGCTAACCTAGAATTACTGGCTCTCAAGGACAGCTGCCGGAACACACCGTTAGTGTGTGGTTTAGGGCAAGTCTATCAGTTAGTGGGCAAGGGTACACACTTTCAGCAATATAAAATAGAGGCAAAAGTTTGTAAATTTGTATGTTTGTTCACATCACGATCAATTTTAATGAAATTTAATATTAAGATGGATGAGGTACTGGAATATAATATAGGAATATCTTGAAGCGCTCGTAGCGAAGTTTGCTTAACCATTCTGAATCGATCAGCAAAGTTAAGCAACGTCCGCCGCGGTCATGAGTTGGATGGGTGACCGCTGGTGACATTATTACTGAGCGCTTCCGTGCTTCGGAGGGCACGTTAAGCCGTCGGTCCCGGTTGTTGTCTTAGGATGCCAGTCGTTACAGCATGGTGGTAGGGCACTTTGCGAATGCCCGCCTGGCTAGCTACCACCCTCAAGTTGAAAATCTGTCGCCAAGCACCTAACGGTGTGTTCCGGCAGCTGTCCTTGAGAGCCAGTAATTCTAGGTTAGCCTGAACAACATCTTCGACCACATCATCACTTACCATCAGGTGAGATAGTAGTCAAAGGCTAACCTATCAAGCATAAAAAAAAAAAAAAAAAAAAAAAAAGGATACTTGTCATCATCTTCATCATCCATCATCACGGGTCATAACGGGTATGGTAAAATATGCTCAAGTTACAAATGATTTTGGTATTACGTTTGTATGGGAAATCCAGTCTTTGCGAGCCTTTTGATACCCGCGCGCTTCATGCACATTTGAAACACGTCAAAAATTGTTACATCTGCGTGGCACTTAAAATATTAAGGCTACGAATAATTCATAGCGTTAAGGCGTAACTTAGCAGGAAAATAAGGCGGAACTGTCACTAGATAACTATATTTATTTTAGACAATATGCATATAGTTTTATACGTTTATCTAATATATTAATAATGTTTTCTGAAAATAACGAATTAATATTCAGGCGTTACTATGCGAAAATCCATATTTAATAGTTACAAATATTTCAAAAGGATTTTAAGAATACATAAAGTTAATATTTTAATAAAACACTCAAAAAGTATGAAAAATATATATCTAGTGACAATTCAGCCTAGTTATCCTGTTAAGCCGACGTGACATCACAAACACCACACAGCCAAACCGGAAGAGTATTCGACGCGTTTCGATTCTATACGTAGCATCCTCCGGCGTTCTTGACTCTACGAGCGCACGAACGAGACGAGAATTATTTTTTATATTTGTTATTTAATAATAATGGGTTTCTCCAAAGTATCGCCTAAATGTTTTGATTTTCCTTACTTGAAATATAAGGTAACTTGTATTTTATGTAATACACAGGATTGTATCCTCTACAGTATTTAATGCTAGTTCATAAATTGCCATAATCCCGTACTATAAAATAAATTCACCACCCAATAGCACAACTCGTGGCGTTTTCAGTTTAATCGAGCTAAGTGACGATGTATTTATCACCTAAACGTCCGTGAATAATCGATGGCTTGGGCCCTATTCTGTTAATGGGAAATATTCACTGATGTATTTGTTTACAACTTGTGTACTTAGTTTTATATTTTTATTTCTGATAGGTTAGTCTTACAACAATAACCTCACCTGACGGTAGGTGATGATACTTTTGGAGGTGTTTTAAGTACAGCTGCCAGAACACATTTAGAGATGTTCGCCAGCCAGAAAGTTGCTAGGTTAAGCTAGGTGGCCATTCGTACCATGCCCAGCTTGAGCGTGGAGCGGGATTCAATCCAAGGAGCTTCTGCGCAGCAGTCCATTACCGCTGCTGCTTGGCTATCACTGTTTGAATTGCTACAACAGAAAAAAATATTCTTCTAGAAGTGGAAATTAGAATTAGAAGATAATAAAAACTCCTATGACACATTCAGTAGTGCGGTTTGGTCATGCATGCAGAGATAACTAGAACAGAAGAAATCTTTTGGGATGTCTTTTTTTTTTTATTGCTAATAGGTAAGCCTTTCACCACTATCTCACGTGATGGTAAGTGATGATGTGGTCGAAGGTGTTAACAGGCTTAACCTAGTATGACTGGCTCTCAAGCACAGCTGCCGGAACACACCGTTAGGTGCTTGGCGACAGATTTTCAACTTGAGGTCTCTAGCCAGGCGGGCATTCGCAAAAATGCCCTTCCACCATGCAAAAATGAAATGAATGAAAAATGTCTACAACATACATAAAATATTTTGATTTGTGCAAAAAGGCATGCTCCGCGGATACGAGATAAAAAAATATATGTGTTTTTAGGGTTTATGTATGTTTGTGAGTTTCTTTATTCCACCATAACTTCTTAATTTTTTAACTTTTTCTTTTTCTTTTTTTTAACACCTTAACCGATTTGTGTGTAAGGGACATCGTTAAATTTGTCTAGATAGTGCAAGCGACACTGGCTACATAAAAAAAATAAAGACGGATTTTATACGCCCTATTGTGAGAAGATATTCTTTTTTCTTCTAAGCCCATCGTGTATATCAAAATGCAGGGATTAAAAAATCGATTCCATTAGTATGTAAAACTTGCAATTTTAATTTCAATAGAACGATAAAACGCTTCACGAATATAAATTATTTGCGGTCATTATTGGCAGTTTTTAATTCTTTACTTAATTTGTACTTGTGTCATGCAACACGCTGAGCATGTGTCATTTGAAAAACAAAAATATTGTCTCATAGTTAAATATTTAATAAAAGAACATGTCATTTTTACGTCATACGAGGCTGGTGAAAATAGTGACCAAAATCGATGCAACATGGTTGGAACCCTCTGGTAAAAATAAACATGTTTTTATCAGCATTTACGGGTACCGTTAAATAATTGCAGCTTTGTATTAATGCCGTGAATGTTTTCAAGTTACTAAAGATCAACCACATACAATGTGTTAGCTTTACAACTGTCAGCTTTAAATTTCTACTAAGTTCTTACTTTTATGGTTCTGTGTGTTAACTACTTACATTATTTAATGTTATTTATATAGGTATATGTATATATTGTATCATCTTATGTATACACATATATATTTTTATATTATTTTATATATGTACTTATATATTTATGTAGGTATATGAATTATTAATGAACTGTGTTACATGTTTATTACTTTAATTGTTTTTATTTTATTTATAATTGTACATATTTTAGATGATTATGAAGACTACCGTCTATGTATTTTTAGTAAAATGTTGTCCTCCAGTTATAGGTCGTCTGGAAGAGATTGCTCTAAGCGATAAGACCGCCTATTGTCACATCATATTTTGTATTGTTATCTTTATAAGTTACTTTTTTAAATAGTATCTCAATAAAGTGAAGCGCGACGCGACCGCGGCGGACGTACCACACTCAAAATCCTGAGGAAGGCTTCCGGTAGAAGCCGAAACATTGTCGATAGCGATATCGACTCATAGTAAGTTCACGCTCAAACACCCGTGTTCTTCATATATTAGATATAAATATGAGCGTAAGTTTTTATAATATGAAAAGTGTTATCTATCTATCTATCTAATGTGAATACAAGCAGCCCTTGTTATCCTTTTGCCGCGTTAACACGTACAAAGTTGCTTTCGATTTAACTTTAATCGTAGCTTACTAGAACACTGCCTGTCTCATTGTTTTACTTAACTGATGGGGTTTAGTTTAACTTCGAAATTAGAACAAAAAAATTTTTTTCCACGTACTAGTTTGATAATACCTTAGTAATATCAAAAAATACTTTAGTCTAGCTCCATGATATCGTGATAATTATTGGTGATTTAGAATTAATTTATATTTGAAGAATGTAAGTAAATCATAATCTTCGCACCATAATGACCTTATATTAACTTAAGAAAAAATATAAATGTAAAGAACGAAACAATAAATTAGAGTCAGACCTCATATATCATATTAGTTTAACCCCGGCCATAGTAGTGATACCGGGTTCGAATCCCGCACATTACTATAATTTTACCCCTCGTTGTAATTTTGTAAAAGAAAAAAATAATAATTAGAAAACACACGACTCCAACATTTCCAATCCTGAAATGTGAAATTATTGTGGAAGTTGGGATCATGAACACGATGTAGAATGCACGGTAATAATGTAATTTTGTTTTTTTTTCTTTATTTAAATAGCTTTTTTGCAGCGAATGTACCGCTTCTTAAGGCACCAGAAAAAATAATACACATGCATAACCATGCATGTGTAGTATAAGGATAAGAACAATACATCAGTTTTGTCAACAATTCAACAGATAAATGCACAATTTTCCGTGTTAAAAGTCGGGCTTGTTTTGTTTTCTATAACACTAAAGTAAATACTACTGTTCTGCTCAAATGTACTATAATATAAAATTCTTATATATTGCTTATTTAAATAGGTACATTCATCCTCTCAGGGTATCGCAGTAATTTTTTATTTATCTAATATTATTAAAAAAATGTCATTCCTAGGTCAAAAAAAATATCCATTCTTCTTTCTATATATTATTGTTATTCATTCAAAATTTAAGTGTACCTTAATTTCAAAATAACGATACCTTAACTCATAACTTGAGTGTGCTTTTACATTTGAAAAATAAAGTATCATACATTTGTAAGTAGAACAAATTAAGTATGTAATACAAATTTAGTCAGTTTACAAATTTGGAATAGCCTTAGTTTAAATTTATAAACTTCGGCAAATCGACTCAATATGTTGGCAAAATTGTGCGTACTGCCGATGTTGAATATTTTGACGCTGGGTTGTGACGGCCATTGACATTACGGGGATTAAATCTACTTAGCGTAACTCAATTGTAAGAATTAGGTTAGTCTAGATTGCACATTAGCGTAATAGCTTATTAGTGTGATGGGTTTACTGAAATAATTTTGCTAGTATAGACCTTACAAAATTACAAATTTACGAGTGAAAAGAATATAGTCATGTTCGGGATTTCAACCTGCGTCCATCCATCCCTTTAGCCGGGGCATGCTCTAACCAATTGAGCTAACATGACACAATGACTTATAACTGTAATTCTTGCTCTCGTTCTTCAACCATCGTGTCGGGATGGAGCGACACCTATAGTTCAACTTGCGTCGTACTACAAACAAGACCAATTTTGCAATTGGTTTTAAACTTGTAAATGATGACGCAACCTTATAATTTTATTATTGTTAAGTTTGCAATAACACCTGCTAGGCGAATTACATTACAAATTTACAATATATAGTACAACGCAAGTTGAACTATAGGTGTCGCTCCATCCCGATACGATTGTTGAAGAACGACAGCAAGAATTAAAGTTATGAGTCATTGTGTCATCTTAGCTCAATTGGTTAGAGCATACCCCGGCTAAAGGGTGGATGGACGCGGGTTCGAATCCCGCACATGACTATATTATTTTTCTTTCTCGTAAACTTGTAATTTTGTAATGTAATTCGCCTAGCAGGCATTATTGCAAACTTAAAAATATTAAATACTAGCTTTCCGGGCGCGGCTCCGCCCGCGCGTATGTCGGTTATCGCGCAAAAACATTAACCTCTTTTTGCGCAGTTGGATAAAAACTATCCTATGTTTTTTCCCGGGTCTCAAACTATTTCCATACCAAATTTCATTCAAATCGGTTTAGTAGTTTTGGCGTGAAAGCGTAACAGACAGGTTGTAACTACTGCTGCCGGAGTAGTTACAACCAAGTTACCCCATGCAATTATATTTTACTGTACGTATATATCATTAGCACATGAAACAAGTATAAATTAATTTAAAAAGTAAATTATAACCTGATTGCATATTATTTATATTTTTTAAACGTTTTATCGTAATATGGAAATTAAAACTTCAAATTTTATAAATTTATGCAATCGTTTTTTAAATCGCTTTATTTTGAGACCCCACTCCATGGGTTTGAAAAACAAACAAAAAATATTATCTCTCACGATGGCGTCTTAGATCCACCTGTATGATTTTTTTATTTTTTTGATGTACCTAGTGTCACAGAGTGTCACTTGTGTTATTAAGACAAAACTAACGATATCTCAAACATTAAAATCGGTGCAGCCAAGGTTACAAGTTATGATGTAATAAAGAAACTCACAAACATACATATACATATATGTATCGGTTTGAAGCCAAGCAATATAAAAATATGGTGCAATCATTACACTATCAACTAAAACACAAAGGTGTCTGACAGTTGCAGGGTAATTACATCGAAAAGGAAATAGGATAATGTAAGTAATACGGATTTTCAGCCCTTATAGTAAAATCTCTGAACCAGCACATAATTTCCAATTAGCAACAAAGTCATCTATACTAATTGCACCTTTCTGACGTCAGTGATGCGTCACACAATCCGACGCACATGTGCGTAACGCGTCTAATTACACAGTTCTGTGGGTGACAGCCATCCGTGTGATCCAGAACACGCCGATTGAACACTAGCGTTTAATTTACGCAATGTATCCATTTAATTAATTACAAATAACGATTGATTTTTCATTAAAAAAAAAACATGTAAGTAGCTTATTGAATAAATAATTCAACCGAATTTCATTGCGTAAAAAATGAACTTTAGATTTATTATTTTATGAAATTCTTACCAAAATTATTTCATGGTTGACTTTGTATATGGCACATAGTTTATATGTTTATTCGCGAATACCAAACTTACCTTCATTTAGTATATTTTTTTTTTAATTTAGGTATTCAAAAACTCTTTTGTTATCTAATTTTACTAACAAAACCTGTTTTTTATATACCTAGGTATAATTAAAAATATTTTAAGAACACATTACATTAATATTTCAGAAAAACTCTTTAAATATATAAAGAATATATCTAGTGTATATTTTTGCGTATGCTCGCCTGGCTAGCTACCATTCTCAAGTAAATATGTCGCCAAACACCTAACGGTGTTCTGGCAGCAGTCCTTAAAGCCAGTAAGTAATTATAAAATTACAGGCACATGACTTAAATCTGTATGTCTCAGAGTGATAGCCGCAGTGCAGCTCGTCACTAGTGACGCACTGCATCTGTTATAGGCAGAGGTTACCGCTAATATAAGGCGGGCTTTTAGCTATTTATATTTAAAAAAAATAATCATGATATTTAATTTTAAAATTGAATAAATCTCTGCTACTTTTATGTCTGACTTATATAAGTTATACCTACAAACATGACCAATAACAGAGTTTAATAAATCTAATTAATACATAATACCTATAGAGTATATATACTGTAATTAAATAGATATAGATATCATAATACTGTAACCTACTATAGTTGCTCTTTAATATATCCGTGATCATAATAGATGAGTATCGATACGTGGTATATACCTGTACCTGCGTATTTATACCAAATTAATGCATATCTCATTAGCAATAATGCGACACGTGCGTTGGTATCAGCTTGGTAGCCTCATTACGGACAAATTATAATACATATTGGCGTTGCTACTATATCGGTTCTGATTGTGTTGTATACGTGGTATTGAAATGGGTATGCGTGTACTATGTTTTTGGGAATAAATTTGTGTAATTTTATTTTATTTTTTATTTTATTTATTTGGAACAGCAAACAGCTACATTATAAAATATACATTAATAGTCTTACATAACACAGATTTTATAATAACATAGCCCACGACACTATTCACAGATTACTAAAATAATATTTACTTTGCCACATAGGGCTACTAACCAAAAAACAATATAAAGGAGAAGTAGTACAATTTACAAAAGAACTTGATAAACTGCTGTCTTAAATCTATTAGTGGTACAATTAAAAATATCTATTTCAGTGAAATTTTGATTGTAAGAGTCCACCATTCTACGAGAAGGGGTGCGGTGCCCAGTATTTGTTTGCGACTTGCCCACGGCAAATAGTTGGCGAGTGCGCACCTCTCTCGTTAGTATGGTTCTAGGTACAACATAACATAAACTCGACACAAGTTCAGTGCAATCAAATTCATTATTAACAATTTTATGCAATGTAATTGCTTCTAAATATGTGCGTCTCGACTCTAGTGTGAGCAAGTTATATTTGCTGAGCAATTCAGTATAAGACATATAATATTTACAGCATCTATAATGCATTGAACGCAAAAATTTTATTTGAACTTTTTCAAGGCTCTGTTTATATTTATTGTAATAGGGATTCCAAATCGGTACGGCATATTCAAGTTGTGATCGTACTAAGGTTTTATATAAGTACAGATATGTAGAACTGCGTTTGAAGTTAGAACATGATCTCATTACAAATCCGTACATTTTAAATGCTTTGTTGATAATATTATTGATGTGTATAGCGAGGCATAGTTTACTGTCCAAGTTTGTTCCTAAGTCTCTTATCGTGGCAACATTAGTTAAGGGAGCATTACAAAGGTTATATGTAAATTCAATGAGGTTTATATTTTTTGTAAAGTGTATAAAGTTACATTTCGGAACACTCAGATGTAGTTTATTATTATAACAGTATGTACTCAGTCTATTTAAGTCGCTTTGAAATGCTATGCAATCAGCAATGTTTCTGATTTGTTTGTAAACTTTGAGATCATCTGCGTAGAGTAAAAATTTTGTATTATGAAAGCAATATTTTATGTCATTTATGAAGATAATAAATAGCAATGGACCCAAAATCGATCCCTGCGGTACCCCAGAAGATACCGAAATGCTGTTTGATTGGTAACCATTGATAACAATTTTTTGTGACCTATTTAGGATATATGACGCAAACCATCGCAGCAAATTACCTCGTATACCGTTAAACGCTAGCTTATTTAAAAGTAGTTCATGATCCACCTTGTCAAAGGCTTTTTTAAAGTCCGTATATACTGCATCTACTTGTACATGGTTGTCCACTTTTTGAAATAGGTAATTGGTAAAAGTGAGTAAATTAGATATAGTAGATCTGCGTTTAACAAACCCGTGCTGTTCTTCGATGATGGCATTGTGTAAAATTGGATAAATCTGATTGTGAACTCTCTCTGATTCTGAATCTTTCAAAAAGCTTTGACAGAGTAGACAAAATAGATATAGGGCGGTACTGCTCTATGTCATGTTTGGATCCGCTCTTGTGAACTGGGGTGATGTAAGCTCGCTTCCATATCTCAGGAAATACTCCCTCCTTCAGACACTTATTATAAATGATATATAATGGTTTACAGATATGAGATGCAGTTTTAATTAAAAATAATGGGGGTAGTCCATCTGGTCCAGGACCTTTTGAAGTATTTAAGAGTTTTAATTGTTTTGTAATTTCATGTTCACTTATTTGTATGTTTGATATCAAAATATCTTTATCGGAACTGTTTGAAGGTGGTTTCCATTGTGAAAGTGTAGGTGAGGCTGGTTAAAACACAGATAAAAAAAACTCAGAGAAAAAATTACAAATCATTTCAGGGTTGTTAGACTTTATATTATGATAATGCATGGTAGCTGGAATTTGAGGTTTTATTTTGCGGTTAGATATATAAGTCCAAAAGTGCTTCACATTCTTAATTATATTATCTTCAACAGATTCCATATATTTCATGTAGCATTGTGTACAAACTTCTTTAAAATTACTTCTATGTTGAGAGAATGTTTCATAGTCAGACTGATTATTATATTTTTTCCATTTGACCCAAGCTTTTTGTTTTCTCCTAAATATTTTTATTAATGGGCGCGAAAACCAAACAGGAAACCCGTCTGTCCTAGAGTTGGCTAATGGAGCATGCTGTTTAATTATGTTATCCACTGCTTTATAAAATGTATCCAGCGCTAACTCAGAAGAAAGATTACTTAATAAATTGATCCAGTTTAAATCCTTAATTTTATTATTAATAAGATCATAATCAGCTTTATAGAAATTATATTTTGTCTTTGGTTTTCTTTTCATTGAATGGAAGTAGTGAGATACATTAACATGTGCTATGAAAGGTGGATGGTGGGGGTCAACACGTACAAGAGGACTGGTAGATGCAGTTACGGTGGTTGGAAAATTGGACAAAAACAAATCTAATATCCTATTATTTTTATTGAGAATATTATTATATTGTGATGCATTTAATGTTGTCAAAAAATTCATCAAAAAATTCATTGAGTGCACGCCAGAAGATCCATGACCATCCAGCCCAACTGGCCGCGTTGTGGTAGGATGTGTAGTAATCGCAGAGATAGGTAGAACCCATCTGGTGTCCGGTATATTAAAGTCGCCTACTATATAGACATTGTCTATAGATGGATCGTTGAGGGCCTCTTGTAAGAAATCGAAATGATCTTCATAGATCTGTTTTTTAGACTTAGGTGGAATATATGATGTACCTATGATATGTCTCTGCTTACGATTTACGCTAGGTATTTCAACGAGTATATAATCAGTGTGAATTTGTTGGGAAGCATATGCAATGTGTGAAGTATTAAAAAGAGCCGATTTGAATCCTCTTAGTACTGCTATTAAAACGCCGCCGCCATCTTGTTTATTGACAGCTGTACGATTTCGGTCACACCTGTACACCACGTACCTTTGGTCAATGAATTCGTTACTGTCAATGTCAGGTGTTAACCATGTCTCAGTAAGCACGATAACATCATAAGTATTTGCCATTATATTCATAAAGAGATCATGTAATTTCGTGCGCGTACCTCTGCAATTCTGATAATATATAGAAAGTTGATTTATATGACTTTTGTTATCCATAATCTAACTGTTTAGCAATAAATACGTGTAGAATGCAAAGTTTTTCGAAATAGTCGATTATTTGATGGACATAAATAGGTATTGAAGAATGATGATTGAAAAAGTTCAAAATTTTTATAATAAAATGAATTATTTTTTTGTTAGTATTATTACAGCAAATATGGTAGTTGCTCAACATAATAAGATCCAAGTTTTTGAAAATTAATACAGAAGCTGAAAAAGTAAAAATATAATTTAAGAACAAGTAGTATTTGTAAAATAAATTTATTTTAATATTATTATTATTTAGTTGTGCTATTTCTAAGTCGCTCAAGGTCCTTTTCAGACCTGATGGCGAGTGCTGGACTATCATCTTTTTCTCTAAGAAGTATTGTTGAGTTTTTGATCCATACATATTTGTAGCGGAGGTCTCTTGCGACATCACGGCACTCACGAAATAAATGCTTTCTCTTCAAGGTGAGATGTTCATTCATATAGATATTCAAAGATGTTCCGGAAATGCCTAGTTGGTCAGATTTAATTAATTTTACCTTACGGAAGGCCGCTAGCATATTGTCACGATGTATACGTGTGGTAAATTTAACTATAATGTTCTTCGGCCTATCACTTCCTTGCTGAGCGTGTGGTACTCTATGAATAGATATTATATCATTTTGTGAGAACTGGAATCGAGTTAAGGATCCGATGGCCTCGATAATACCAATGAGGTTTTCATTACGCCTCTCAGGCACGTTACAGATCTCCACGTTACACTGTCGAGCCTGCTGCTCCAGAGAATCAATCTTAGATTCTAAGCTAGAAACAGCAGCTGAGGTTTGGTTCGAGGTTGACTGTACTAGGTCATCAACACGCTTCTTCAAACTAGCCTGCTCATCGGTTTGAAATTGTAAACTATTTTGTAGTGAATTAATCTCTGTATTTATAGTTGAGATGCTATGCTTCATAGTGGCTTGATCTGAGCGCAGAGTTTTTATTTCTGACTGTATTTCCAATAATGTGCCCTTAACATCGTCCCTAATATTTTGCATATTCGAGTTCATGTCAATACGCCATGCGTTGATAGTGCGGATTAACTCGCTTAAATTATTAGCTGAGATAGGGTCAGCTGGTTCTGGTATACAGGACGAGGACAACTCGCTTTTGTCCAAAACATCACATGACATGTCCATGGAATCCTCCACTAGATCAATATGAGATTGACGAACCGGTGTATTCTGGTTTGACCTATTGCGCCGAGTTATATGCGCGCTGCACGCAGGGCAGTTCCACCTTGCCCGGTACTCTTTGGTGAGAGACATGAATTCGTCAGTCTTCATATTCAGGCACTCATAGTGGTATCTACCTTCGCATGCCTGGCATTTAAGACAATTATTAGGTTTTAAAATACCCTTGCATCCGTCGCAGTTCATGTTGGTTTTGTACGTTTAATAGGCGCTTATTAAAATATACAACGGCGGATTTAATATGTTTCTGCGCACCTGGTGGCAGATTGTGTAACTAGCCGTTGAAGTAATAACTTGTCGCTTAAATAACCGGTACTGTCACCTATACTCAACAGATCGAACTAAGTGGAGGATTAGAGTGTACCAATGGTTCAAATATATTTACGCAACAACTAGCGCCATCTGCTGTACTTTGCCGCATATACAAATTGTAAACAAACGTTCGATGACTTGCAGTATTATTAAAATCGATCGGAAACTATAGTTATAATCCAATAATAAAGTTTTGATACTAAATTGATAGCTGACTAGAACTCACTGTTCACCATTAAGATCCTTTTTCTTCACAAAAATGTATGTATTATGACATATAATGGCCTGATTCCTTTTGCATGTCAAAAACAGCTATCTGTTTACAATAATGCTGCACCTGTTTATTGTAGCACTTCACTTACACCGATGCAATTATTCCACAAACTGTTGGTTAGTAAAACTTGCTGCTACTATTTTTTAATAATTTTATAACTACGAGCTCAACTTTATATTGTGTCGCGAGGTCAGCGCCCTCTGGCAGAATGTTTGGATGGTATATTTTAGTAGCTAAAATTATTACAGTAAAGGCAAATTTCATTTTTGATAATGAACGCGATCTGTTCAGGCTGCAATGCAATTGGAATTGTTAGTAAGCTGTGTAAGAATTATTCTTTCTATTATTACAGACTCGCTTTGTAATACTTTATCACTTATATGTAAATAGAACCCACTAAGTGTGAGACTCACACACACACATCATCGGATCCATGTCCTGGTTATGTGTGTGGTTTTGTGTTTTAACACAGAATAAAATACAATACAAAAATTCTTTATTGTACACCAAAAATTTTACAAAACACATATAGAGAATTCATAAAGCTAAAGTCCAATGGGCGGACTTATCGCTTAAAGCGATCTCTTCCAGTCAACCTTGGAATGGAAAATATAGATATGTGAGGAATAAAAATAGGTGGTGTAAATTTGTAGAAATTAATAGTTAGAGATAAAAAATAAAATAATAATATATATACCTACAACAAATATGTATGTATATTTAATACCCAAATATATATAATACCTATATATATAAATACATATCTATATATATAATATACAAATTATATAAATATTAGTTACTATTTATAATAAAGAAACAAAGTACGACAATTTATGACAACCATAACAAAAGTTTGACTAATCATCGAAGAATGTTACATAAAAGTGAAATTTTTGAAGCAATGATGTCCAAGCGTGGGACTGCCGTGCCACATGTCCCTGGTTCGATCCCCACCACCGTCTTGAGCTTCACCGCATGGTGGAAGAGCATTTTTGAATGCCCGCCTGGCTAGCTACCACTTTCAAGCGGAAATTCAGACGGCAAGCACCTAACAGTGTGTTCCGGCAGCAGTCTTTGAGAGCCACTTATATTACAGTCACATGAAACTCAACAATCGTACGTCTCAGTGTGACGGGCGCAGAACAATTTTTCACTGCATGCATCTGTTATAGGCAGAGGCTAGTCGACTTAACTTCAGATGGACCTCCTCGCGCTTGTTCAGACTCAATAACATTTTTAAAAAATCTGGATCCATAACGACAGTCAGTTCTATATTTGTCTAGATGTTATAATATGTCCTTATAAATAAATATTGAGCTTCAACCGTAGCAAGTATGAAACTTTGTAGTTTGTTTGTGTTGTATGTGTAGATATAAAGTAAACTTTCCACAAGCATAAGAAACCTATGTAAATTCATCACAGATATGTGAAAGTTATTGTTAATGCGTCACAAGTTCTTAACGCATGTTAATACGTATTGAAAGTTGTGTCGGCAAATATTAGGTGGGACGTTGAATTGATTGCGTTCAGTTTCAACGGCGATATCCAGCCTTAATCAAATAATGATTTTAAAGTACATAAACAAACCTGCATGTAAAAATTAAGGAAAACATTGTGTTTTATAGTGTTGTTTGTATGGTTTCTACAAAATCTTGTCTCAACGCAAAAGACAGATCGGTCGCGATCGAATTTACACATATCCGATATATCTATGTAAAAAAAATCTGTAGATTTTTTCTCTTAACTTTATAACAGTACAGTGGCAGTACAATGTAGAATACTTCAATGTTAAATCTTGTAATTGAGCTTCATAAGAGCGTCGTAGACGCCTTAATTGATAAATGATTTTGACTTTAACTAACAACTCTTTCCATTAACATATTGCTAAGACTAGTAGTGAGTATGAACTACGCAAAGAAAGTTTTTTTTATCGAATTTTTGATCTTTATTGCCTAGGAATAAGGCTCTTCATGGGTGATTGCATGGCTGGCTTTGTATAGAATCTGTCGCCAAGCACCTATCAATGTTTCACTCAGTTGTCCTTGAAAGTTTCTATTTATAGGTTGAACCTATCTTGCAAATTTAAAACAAAAGTATTACTAGCTTAGCTACTATCTATTCACCGTTTATTTAGTAGTGGCTTTCTGCAAGAGCTAGTTGACCTGACAAACAAAATCTCCTGCATTTTCCTCACAAGAAAAACCACTTACCCCAAATTCTTCAAATCCACGCAATTAATCTACTTCATCCTATAAAAGTAGATTAACAGACGGCCACTCGGACAAATTGTGTATTAATATTTTATGTAGCTGTTCACACTATGGCTCCATGGTGGTCCCTTCGCCATAAAACTGTCATCGCGCGAGATATATGGCGCGGACTTCTTATGGGTGATTTAAGGTGGGATTATGGCAGCACAGGCTTAGTTTGCTGTACATTCATGGTTTAGTGTCCAGTTTGTTGAGTTTTTGTTCTAGTGACTATATTTTGGTACTTTAATTTATGAATGGAAGCAATGATAGAAGAAACCATGTCACTCAGTGGCAGAAATCGTGGATTGCCAGTAACTGGGTCTATGTTTCGAATTCTAGCTAGGGCTTCTCCACATTGTGGTAAGATTATTTGCGAATGATCGCCTAGATAGCTACTCTCAAGAAGAAAATCTGTCGTCAAGCACCTACCGGTTTTGTTTCAGAAGTTATTCTAGAGAGTTTGCTATCAATTAGGTTTAGCTGTTTCAATATCCTCGACTCGACAAAAGCTTGGCTTAAAGTTATATTTTATACGACTGGCTAGTGATTTTTTACAGTATTATGTATTAAATGAATTGTTTACATAAGTATATCATAATTTAGTATTAAAATCTTGAATATTTCGAGGTTTATAAAAAAAGATCTTGTAATAATAACATAGGACATAATAATAATGTGTAATATGAATGAAATGATTTGTTGGTTAATGTCATCTTTTAATAATATAACAAAACTGATTACTTAGATAAAAAAACAGCAGGTGGGCGTAGCGCCTCCTGAAGAACACTGCAATCCGAAAGACGCATGTTTACTGCGGGGATTCTAACAACCTTACCATGTCCTCGCCCCCATCACCAACAGGAGATGCCTTGGTTTAATGGTAGACTTCCGGTTACCTATAATTGATGACATCATTACTTACCCATCGCTCTCTACCTTGATCAAAAGCCAGCTTGTAATATTTACAAAATTACTTTGATTAAAACAAGATGCAGTCAATTAAAAGTTGTTTTAATTGACTGCATCCTGTTTAATCCGTCCAAATGACAGATTTAACGGTACGCGTAGATAAATTAATTCAAAACACATCCTCTGTCACGTTTCTCTATAACTCGACATATGAAACTACGCACCAGCTATTACTAAACCGAATACGTCCAGTTATGTCCTGTGTAAAGTAACAGGCCGACAGACGCAGGCATTTAATTAGACCAATCGCCGGAGGCAGCGAGCTCTGTCTGTGACGATGCCGATTGATGTAGCTAGAGGGTTTTGTCATATCCATAGCATATACTGTACTTACATGTAGATATACAGAGTTATTGCATACAGTTTGGTTTCATGAAGCAATGAAGGCCGAGCCGTAATAGCTATGGACTGTCGAGCTGCAGTTCCATGTGTCAGTCCCCACCGTCGCCGTCGGCTTGAGCTTCACTGCACAGAAGAAGAGCATGTTACGAATGCTTGCCAGGCTAGTCTCCGCGCTAAAGTAAAAAATCTGTTGCCAAGCACCTAGCAGTGTGATCCAGCAGCGGTCTTTGAAAGCTAGGCAAACGAGACGTAGCAACTGTATGTCTAAGGGTGGGTGACGCAGTGCAGTTTGTCACTGGTGATGAATTTTCTTTTGTTTTGTGTCTACTTACCTATATAAAGTATAAAAATATTTTGTCTTTTATTATCCTAAAGGAATTTTTATACATTACTAGCTTTCCGGGCGCGGCTCCGCCCGCGCGTATGTCGGTTATCGCGCAAAAACATTAACCTCTTTTTGCGCAGTTAGATAAAAACTATCCTATGTTCTTTCCCGGGTCTCAAACTATGTCCATACCAAATTTCATTCAAATCGGTCCAGTAGTTTTGGTGTGAAAGCGTAACAGACAGACAGACAGACAGAGTTACTTTCGCATTTATAATATTAGTACTGAATAGTACTGATTATGTTCTTCAAAGCCTTGCATTCTTAGCTAGAGATAAACGTGAATATCGTAATATCGGTGAATAAATAAGAAAAAACACAGTTACTTTACGTATGCTTGTGTCCTTAAAGTTATGGAATATTCTTCAGTAAAAAAGCCGAAAAGGCAGGTTGTTGGTAAACCTGTCACTAGAATAGTGATTTGAAATCCGCAATTTCTAAAGCATTATAAATTTAGTTAAGCCCAAATGGGCCAGTAGTGAAAAAAACCTCAAAATTCCTGTAGCTGAAAGTTCCCTACGCCACTCAAGTAGCAATTCAGCTTTGCGGCCTAGTAACAGACTTATTTTGTAGGCCATCGTAGCATTCGTAGAATTGGCTACGAAACTGTTTTATTGAAAACAACTTCGAGAGCTTTTGTGGTAGGTTGTAATATTACCTCAACTTATGTGTTTAAGAATTCCTTAAACAAATAAGTTTTGATATATCAATTATATATTTTATTTTTAAAACTATCTTGGTGTCCCATAATTGAAACACATGCAATAAACACGAATGTTAGCGTAATATTTATAGAACAAAATGAATGTATACTCTATATTATTCAAAAACAACTCATCACACCTAGGGAATATATTATATGACAATAAAATTATTCGATGTCGATATATACCCAGTCCTCAGGTGCATTTCTATTATAAGATAATGCCTATACAATCTACCTATCAGATGTCACCCATATATGGAAACCACATTCTGTTCCTATTCCGTATAATATTCCGGTCCATTCCCTTTACATCAGGTTTGAACCGGATAATTTCCAGTTCATAAAGACCCCTCTACGCCTATGTTACTCTAGAGTTGTTGGTGTGGACAGAGGTCTAGTCATTTTGGATTGGCCTTAAGGGTAAATGGACAATGGTCAAATGAATTTCAGTAAGGCCAAAGGCCGGTAAAGGCTGTCTTTGTTTTGTACAGACAGTCGGCTCGGCTTTATTACAGAAGTATGAGTTATGATTCAGTTAGATTACTTGCCTGAGCTTTTTTTTAAATCACTGAAGTTTTATTAATTTACACGTTTTATATCCGTTAGCATATATGTAATTAATGGCCTCGTAGCTTTTCATAGGCTGGGTGATTATATGAACAGCTGCCTATTATAAAAAAATAAACTTATTATGACTGACAAAATGTAGACTAGGTACATGTTTAGGCATCCCTGTATATAATAAAGTACTGTTTATTTTGATCATATATCAGCATGATCGCTAAAAGCGATAAGGGCCGCCAATTGTAACATTATTATATTTTATTTTTGTTAATTTATCATTTATCTGTACGTTATGATAGGATATGCTAGAACCTTTTATTCAAACACCACATTCAATAAAGGGTTCCAGCATATCCTATCATGATCATAAAATTCGCGTGACTTGGGATGGAAAAAGATTTAGTAATTATTGTTATTCATTTTTTAAAACAATGGAATCAACTTTTAAGCTGATATAAAGCACTATCTTCATGGTCCAACTTTTAAATGTTTCATACCTACTTATAATAATTTAAGCCAATAGTAATAAACAAAACAATCCTTTCCATTGATGTTCCTTACAAGATCCATTTTCACTAATTATTTTTTTTTATGGCCTCATCGGTTAGCCTTTGACCACTATCTCACCTGATGGTAAGTGATGATGTGGTCGAAGATGTAGTTCAGACTAACCTAGAATTACTGGCTC
The DNA here is from genome assembly GCA_963854805.1 of Plagodis dolabraria. Taxonomy (NCBI): domain Eukaryota; kingdom Metazoa; phylum Arthropoda; class Insecta; order Lepidoptera; family Geometridae; genus Plagodis; species Plagodis dolabraria. The sequence goes on along the minus strand of OY978460.1, from coordinate 24,371,135 downwards.
TCAAGGACAGCTGCCAGAACACACCGTTAGGTGCTTGGCGACAGATTTTCTAGTTGAGGGTGGTAGCTAGCCAGGCGGGCATTGGCAAAATGCCCTACCACAATGCTATAACGACTGCCATTCTAAGACAACAACCAGGACCGACGGCTTAACGTGCCCTCCGAAGCACGGAAGCGCTCAGTAGTAATGTCACCAGCGGTCACCCATCCGACTCATGACCGCGGCAAACGTTGCTTAGTTTTACTGATCGTTTCAGAGTGGCTAAGCAAATTTCGCTACGAGCGCTTCAGAAATTATAATCAAATATAACGGTTATCCATTCTGTTATAAGCACATGACAAATTCTTTTTATGGTTTGTTGTAACTTAAAACCTATACTTACTTAAAAAAACATTGAACCAATTTATACGAGAAACTTTAAAGTATATGCTACCCAAGAAGAAGGAATCAACTTAGATTATTCAGAAAAAAGTTGTGTGAACATATAAGACAGATACTGTATACTGTATTTTAACAGCCAGATTGTCCACTGCTGCACAAAGCCTCCCAATTAACGGGGGTTTTGCCATAATGCACAATCCACACGCTTTGCCAAGCGTCTTGGTGATGGCAGATTAAGATTTTTTTTTTTTTTTATGCCTGATTGGTTAGCCTTTGACCACTATCTCACCTGGTGGTAAGTGATGATGTGGTCGAAGATGTTGTACAGGCTAACCTAGAATTACTGGCTCTCAAGGACAGCTGCCGGAACACACCGTTAGGTGCTTGGCGACAGATTTTCAACTTGAGGGTGGTAGCTAGCCAGGCGGGCATTCGCAAAGTGCCCTACCACCATGCTGTAACGACTGCCATCCTAAGACAACAACCGGGACCGACGGCTTAACGTGCCCTCCGAAGCACGGAAACGCTCAGTAGTAATGTCACCAGCGGTCACCCATCCAACTCCTGACCGCGGCGGACGTTGCTTAACTTTGCTGATCGATTCAGAATGGCCAAGCAAACTTCGCTACGAGCGCTTCGAAATTAGCGTATTCGGAAGGTGGGCACCTTCCAGCATTTTACCTTTAGTTACGTAGTATTATTATGTGTTCTATGCTTTAGTCACCTCTTACGACACCCAAAGGCAGTAATGGGGGCTGGTGACATTCCGGCACCGCACGGGGTTAAAACATACACCTAACAAAAATTACGTCATCTAAGAACCTTCCACTTTGTTTTGGAAATTAATAAAAAAATATAGAACACTAATGTATTTATTGATTTTATTTATTTATTCATTCAACAAAAGTTCACAGCTGTAACATTGGTTTCTTATAACTATGAAATATATTCTACACATGAGCCAAATAGAACCTTCACTTTGTAGGAATAGGTACAATTATAATATTACATTTTTGAGGGGTAACACACTAATGAGTTATAATTAGAGAGGGGAGTCACATTAATGAGTTTATAATTACGTGTGTAGGGAATATATAAACAGTTTTTGGTGTAACAACAAAAACAAATTAAAAGAAATATAAAAGTAACATTAAAAAAATTACAGTAAAATCTAACATTAATCCATCAAGCAGAAATTATTAATTAATGCTATTACATGTATCATGTTTTGTATGTATGTATTGTCGTGTATGTAATTGATCACCCCGTGACCACGATCACTGCAAAGTATTTGAAACGTCGGGACAAAATAATGATAAATATACGCGATTTAAACCGTTTAAAGTTGTTTAATTACAACACTAATGTAGTTCTAATAATACCACTATTACAGTTGTCTAAAAAAAATTACGATGCATGCACAAAACAAGTGCGTCAAATGCATCGTCAGTTTAGGTGTTATATTTATTCTGTTCTAGTGACTATCATAATCTAAGCATACCAAATATTGGTTTGATTTGGTGAAGGAGGACGTTAAAGGAATTTTGACTTTGTTTGCCAAATTCTCGCAATTAAAACGCTGGGTCCATGCGGGACATTCCTTAAATTGCAGACGAAAACTAGCTGACATAGAAAATTAACAAGGAATTCGTGTACCGAAGGAATTACGTTCATTTCAATTTCAGTATAGACGTGACTTTTTCAACAACATTTTTCTTGAAGAATTTGCGTTCAGCGAGTAGACTCGCTACTGCAAACTTATTTACAAAATAGTATATTATGATACAAGTAAGCTAAGTTGCTCATTATACACGAGGCTGTGGGTTGCGTAAATCAGCCGAGTGTAAAATGAGCAAATTGCTCACGAGTTTCATAGGCAATTTTCAACACTCTTGCGAGGGAAATAAATATATTGCACAAATGCGATACAACAATATACGAAAATTATGGAAAAAAAATAGCGCGCAAGTTTTTTTTTTCGCGCGGTAAATGTGTCGTGGTTGATTACATTTACTTTGCCTTAAACCTCTTTGCCGTTACAAATCTGTAATACCCGGTTAAATTGAAAATGCTCTGTTTACTCGCATATAATTTGCAGTTAGGTACTAACTTAACTTTGTAGGGATAATTCTATTACGCACTAGTGTATAAAATTATTATGCACGTGGGTCTTATAGTTTGATTTATGGCCCTAAGAACGATATAATAAAGCCCACTTTACGAGCAAGGGTGTTATAATTTTTTTATAGTCTTTAGTAGCAGTAGAACATCTTTGTTAGCTAGTTTGGCCGGTGACGTTCAGCTACCATGCCTATTTTTACCACCATGCAGTGATTGATGTTCACATTACTTTGTTCCAGTTTAAATGGTAGGTATGGCTGCCAGTGAAAATACAGCCACATTAGACTTAACAACTTCGTGTCTCAGGGTAAATGAGTGCAGTGCATATTATCAACATGTGACGAACTGCATCTGTTATAGGAAGAGGTTGTCACTTAACAACAAATAGGCAGTCACAATCTCACAAAAAATGGGTTATTGAATGGATTTGTCATTCTAACATTATTGCTATGTTTCATTTTAAATTAACTCTGCTAGGTCCATGGTTTGTGTTTTCTTTTACACAACTTTAATTTAATTTTAAAGCAAATATTATATGCTATTATTTTGTTAGACTTGCAATTGTTTTTTAGGTTTGATATTTGACAAGTCCTCAAAAATACTAGTAATATTATACGACTTCCGACTTTATTGTAACGTAAGAGAGACATTGGAATGTAATAATAACAAATATTTTTTAAAATATTTTAAGAAAACTTCAAATTAATATATTAATAAAACTAAGTGTTTTATTAAAAAATACAAAAATATATCTAGTGATAATTCCGCCTAATTTTCCTGCTAAGCCAACGTGACGTCATAAACGCCACGCAGCCAAACCGGAAGAATTTTTCGACACGTTTCACTTCTACACGAAGCATCCTCAGGAGGTCTTGACTCTACGAGCGCACGATCAAGAAAGACATTGGAATGTTGTTGTTTTAGGAAATTATAAAGTAAACCCAAAGGTTAATTGTACCACGTAGGAATTAAACATAAACCACGAGGTAAACCCGACGCGACGTTGAGGCCATTAATGATCAGTAATGGTGGAAGGCAATTTTGTATACCGTAACCTATCTGTATTGTGAAGAATTTGAGTCATCTTCTTCGTCACAGATAGTGAAAGAGAGTAAATCACTCACACTATCGACCTGTGCCGCCACGCCGTGCACACCTGTCTACAGCTCCGCCAGTATCTCCCAGTGAGACCGCAATAGTCCCCGCACTATTGCCGTCTCACTCGGGTCATCGTTCCGACGCTAGTTGCAGACCAGTGCCTTGGAATACGCAGTCCTGACGAAGTTTTGTTTTGTGTGCAGAAGCTGAGCAGCCGCCGAACGCCGTGCAACGTGAGCTACGAGCTCGCCGTGCCGTCGCGCAGAGGCGCTCTAAGACGTCAGGCATTACCACCTACCCAAGTCCCTTGTTTCGGAACAACATCATATCGGGCTGGTGGTCTTGTTTTGACCGCACTTTTCGGTGCGCATTTCACAACTTTACTACTCGACACAACATTGTAACAGTGCGCGTAACAACACACTTTGTGCTGTTAAGCGACGTCGTTCAGGCGTGGGGTAGCGTCAGCCAAACCCGTCTGAACGATCAAATCCGCCATTTACTGCGGTCGCAGTGTGACACCCTACGGTGACAACGGCCACTGTCGAACTTTTGGTTTAACCTTGCACCGTGGCCTTTCCCGCTTCACGGGTCAGCCGAAGCAAGCTGGGCTCCGGAATAACTGGCCTTGGGGTCGCCCCTAGTCAACCCCGGAGTAGCGCTTAGGAGCACCCCTCTCCGCCGAGAAAAAAGCTCGGAGAGGGTACACAACTAGGGCACACCCTAGGTACACACTCCCTCTCACACAGTGAGCTCACAAGGTGTGTGAGGGAATTCAAACCCTTGATAGGGCGTCCTGAGTATTCCCCTCAGGATGCAGTCCCGTCCCTCTAACGGTGAGGTGCAGGTCCTTCAGACCTTCGCCCTCCGCCACCCCGATCTGTATGTTGCTCATATGCAACTCCTCGAAGAGGAAGCGAGTGCCCGCCTCACGGACACTCTTATTGCTCCCTCCGGGACTTCAATCCCGGAGGCCAACGTCCCTCCTCTGACCCGGTCCTTCTCAGAGGACAGTCCGCTTTCGCCCGCTCCGGGCCCAGACAACAGACGCACGGTGGCAGCCCCTCCCCGTGAGAGGTCTCGCTCGCGCTCACCGATCGGGAGGCCAGCGAGCACCCGTCCCTCCATCGCCGTTGTCGAGCCCACTTCGGACTCCGAAGCGGAGATGGAGGTAGATCCGAGTCGCGCCTTACGCACCGACTCGGACTCAGATAACGACGGCTATACCGTCGTAGATAGAAAACGCAAGCGTGCTCCTAAAGCCGCTAGTTGCGCAACTTCCGCCCCTCCCGCCAAGGCACCCGCTAAGGCCCCCGCCTCCGGCAAGAAGCCGACCCCCGCCCCGCGCCCCGCGTCTCCTCCCTCCGCTCCGGCCACCACTGCCGCGTCCCCTCAGGACGCGAGCGCGCGCCGCGAAAAACCGCCTCCGCCCCTGTTCATTCAGGACAAAACCAAATGGGACATGCTGTCCCGTTTAGTTTCGGATCGTGGGATCCATTATACTAATGCCCGCTCCACGCAGCAGGGCATTAAAGTCCAAGTGTCCACCATTAGCGACCACAGAGCGCTAACAAAGCTCCTTCGTAAAGAGAGCATAAGTTTTCACACTTATGCGCTCGAAGAGGAGAAAGTCCTCCGAGTTGTCATCCGCGGTGTGCCCAAGGAGGTACATACCGACTCGGTATGTGCCGACCTGAAAGCACAAGACTTCCCCGTACATGCAGTTCACCGCATGTACAGCGGGAAGGACCGCAGTCCCTATGATCTAGTACTCGTAGTACTAGATCGTACACCTGAAGGCAAGGCCATTTTTAATTTAAAAAAGGTCTGTGGCCTCTCAGGACTCGATGTCCAAGCCCCATACAAGAATGGGAGTCCCTCGCAGTGCCATAACTGCCAACTATACGGGCACGCCTTCCGTTTCTGCTTCGCTCGCGCTAGGTGCGTTAAGTGCCTAGGCGATCACGCGACAGCAGCGTGCACTCGCACCCGGGATTCGCCGGACCCACCCAGTTGTGTTCTATGCGGTGCTCAAGGGCATACCGCGAATTACCGTGGTTGCCCTAAAGCACCACGAGTGAACCACAGGGTGGCAAGGCATAGGTCGACCCGTCCCTCTTATGACCGTTACCAACGGGTAAGCCCTAAACTAACGGTAGTACCTGCCTCACAGGTAATACCCGCGCCGCTCCCAGCCCGTAACGCATGGTCTAAACCACCCAGTATGGTTAAGACCGTCGCTACCGCCCGCGCCCCGGCCCGCGCGCCCGCGCCCGCTCCCGCACCCGCCCGCGCCGCGGCCCCTGCCCGCGCACCGGCCCCGGCTCGCCCCGCGCTCCCGGCACCCGCTGCCAACACCGTTCGCGCCCCTCCCCGCGCCGCTTCCCGGCCACAAGCTCCCCCTATGCCATTGATGGCTGCCCCTCTTCAAGAGGCAATCAACCTAGTCAGCGATCTGGCTATGTCGGTTGACATCAATGAGGTACAAGAGCTATTCCACAAGATGCAATACGCTCAATCCCCAGCGGACGTGATCCAATACACATTGGAACACGCAAACTTACTAAGCGCCCTTAAGCGCTTCGTCCCCCAGGCCCCTCCCCAGTACAACCACTATGGGTAGTACAACCGAACGCACGAAACCGTACTCAGTTTCGTTAGCGTCATTTAACGCTGACGGCCTCTTCAGACAACGTGACCTCGTCCACGACTTTTGTTGTACCCACCTTATCGATATCATATGCGTGCAGGAAACCTTTCTAAAACCGGGGAAGGCGAACCCTAGGTTTGCCAATTACAGAACGGTACGTGATGATAGAGTGAACTCCCGTGGGGGAGGCACTCTTATCTATTACAAAAGGTCCCTGCACTGCATTCCCCTACCTACCCCGACTCTTGTTAATATGGAAGCATCTTGTTGCCTCCTAGCTATGACTGGTCATCAACCTATAGTCATAGCGTCCTGTTACCAAGCTTGCTCCAAGCCGATCGTCCGAGCTGACTTAGAAGCCTTATTCTCATTAGGAAGCGCCGTCATTCTGATTGGCGACTTCAACAGTAAGCACATCCTATGGAATTGTAACGTCAACAATCCCAAAGGTATTGCACTTGAAAACCTAATCGCAGAACTTAACTTTGACATAATTGCGCCCACTGAGCCCACTCACTACCCTTATATGGAAGACCACCGATCTGACTTGCTTGACATGGCACTACTCAGAGGCGTAATACTCCGGTTACGCTCCATAGAAGTGGTTCACGAGCTTCACTCTGACCACCGACCCATTATACTGCGACTAGGTCCCGACCCAACGACTGACCTCCCCCGCCCCACTAAGACGATAGTGAACTGGAAGCAAGTAGGCGATGCCCTAAAGGCTATCAGTTCACCGGACCTTGACAAGATCCCTGACGACATCCTGACAAAAGATGACGTAACCCTTGCGATCGATTCGTTCACCAATCACCTCTCCACCGTAGTAGGTGCATCTGCAAAGGAGGTCATAGTGCCGGACGACCGGCGCCTTGTCATTCCAGCGGATGTGAGACGATTGGTGACGGAGAGTAAAGCAGTGACCCGACATTACGACTCTTACCCCAGTAAAGAGAACAAAACTAAGAAACGCCACTTTGAACGCATGGTTCAAAGTCGCATGTCTGAGTTGCGTGATCAACAATGGGGCGATAAACTTTCAAACCTCGTGCCAAGCCACCATGCTTACTGGGACTTGGCGCGAGGTTTGAAAGGAAGTAACCACAACGACATGCCTCCCTTATACAGACCAGTCCCACTAGTCCCAGCGTTCTTTGACGAAGACAAAGCTGAGTGCCTAGCTGATAGCCTAGAGGCTCAGTGTTCCCTTAACGTAGATCACGTTGACCAAGCTCACCTCGATTCGGTGGATGCTGAAGTCGAACGTAAAAGCTCTGTGGTCACCTCTGAACTCCCACCAATCACCTTAGCGACTTACGCTGAGGTGGAGAGACTGATCAAGGCCCTCCGACCGCGCAAGTCCCCCGGTGCCGATGGCATCTCCAACAGGGTTCTTAAAACCCTCTCTCCTCCTCTCATCCATCTCTTAGTCAGCATCTTCAATGCTGCTATGAGCCACTGCTTATTCCCAGACACCTGGAAATGTGCAAATGTCATTGGCATTCACAAACCAGGCAAAAGCTCATCTGACCCCACCAGCTACCGCCCCATCAGCCTCCTCAGTGCCTTAGGCAAACTTTACGAGCGGTTACTTGCAAACCGTCTCCAGTCCCATGCTAAGGAACACCACCTTATCCCAGATGAGCAGTTTGGCTTCAGACCCGGACACTCATGCGTCCAACAGGTGCACCGCCTCACGGAGCACATCATTGAGGGCTTCAATAAGTACCCCAAACCCCAGACTACGCTAGCAGTCTTCCTCGACGTAGCGAAAGCTTTTGACAAAGTCTGGCACAATGGCTTGATCTACAAGCTATACCAATTTGGCGTGCCAGAACGTCTTGTGGTCATCCTACAAGACTTCCTTAAAGCCAGAAGCTTTCGCTATCGCGTGGAAGGCACCCTCTCCTCCCCCCACCCAGTCAGAGCCGGAGTCCCTCAGGGCTCCGTGCTATCACCTATTCTCTTTGCACTGTATACCAGTGACATCCCACGCTCTCAGCCCAAAGTATTCCTAGCCCAATATGCGGACGATACCGCCATTTACACCACTGGGTGGCATATCAACAGACAGTCCTATTTCGTCATTCAACGGGCCGTCACCGAGATCGGTGACTGGTTCCGAAAATGGCGCATCGCGGTCAACCCAGCTAAAAGCACAGCTATGTGCTTTACTGAGAAGACACGCTCCCCCTACCCGAAACCGCTTATTTTGTTCGACGAACCCATTCCCTGGGTTCCTAGAACAAAATACCTCGGAGTCACCCTTGATCGTCATCTCACCTTTAACGATCACATAACAACCGTCCGTAACAGAGCGGCCTTCGTAATGGGTCGCCTTGGTCCCCTACTTCGCAAAGAGAGTAAAATGTCTCTTAGTAATAAGAAGACACTTTACACTGCCTGCATCCGCCCCATCATGACTTACGCATCAGTAGTGTTTAGTCATGCTAGTGAGGCCCACCTTCATAAACTTCAAGTCATCCAAAACCGTTTTCTTCGTAATGCAACTGGCGCCCCGTGGTATATCCGGAACACCGAGTTGCATTGCGACTTAAACCTTCCCTCTTTAGCGCAGTTCAATAAGGACTGCGCCCGCCGATACTTTGATCGAGCGCCCCACCACCCGAATCCATTGGTTGTCCAGGCATCGAACTACTCGACTGCCTCTTCTATCCCATTTTTCAAACCCCCCCGTCGCCGACCACGGCAGGTATTAGACGACCCGGATGACCCCATCGCAGCCATTACATTGGCAGCTTTAGCGTTATCCGCAAGTCGTCGAGGTAAAATCCCCAGGTGTGAGGTAATTAGAGGTCACACAATCAAACACCGAGCCCGCCGGCGAGCTCGAGGCAAAAACAAGGTCACGATAAATTGCTCTCCAAATAGTCAAAGAGTATTATTCAGTAGGGCCCAATTGTGCAACACTGCAGTTGCACAGAGGCATTTTGCTCCGATCCCCCCCATGTCTCTCGACAGCGAGACAAGCCGAGGTCCGAACCACAGTGGTGCCCTTGAGCTCGCTGTCAACCCCTCCTATAATAGCGGTACGTTTTCGGCGTCCGCAGGAGACGGAGGTAGAAAGCGCTTTTCGCCTTCTACGCCCGTCTCGGGAGAAGTGCCTTCGGCACTTCTCCCTCCCGGGCTATTGTAGGGCCAGGCCCTCGCCCAAAACCCGGTGGAGCTGGACGACCGCACAGGCGGTAGCCAGCATCTATGTCCTCCCTAAACAACAAACAAGAGAGTAAATTATTTTCTTAAGTCGTGAAAAAATTAGAGAAACAAGTGTCTCGTCTGATGTTAAGCGTCAAGCATGTCCAATACAGTTGTAGTGTCACCTCCTGCTCTGCTTTAGACTGTACTGCGTCCGTCGTCCATAGGCGTAAGTTCTTATGTCTCGATCACTCAGTAATTTATTAATTTGCTAGTGTCCTTTGAACCTTACCACGATAGTGTATGCACACGACTGCTTCAATGCAAAATATTGTTGGAAATTACAAAACATATAGTTCTTGTAATTTCCAGGTTAGATAATGCTTCTAAGCTAGGCAGTTTGCAAAACAAAATACTATTCCGCACCATATAGGAAAACCAAATGAAATCCGACAAGCAAAACAATTAAAACTTACCCAACTGAATGAGCTTGTACGACTCTATCGGACTCCACCTCCATTTGCATGTAGAGGCAGTTAGCGAGGCCATTATTGAAATTTTACGAGAGTTTGATTATTATTCAGTAGACCGCTATTAGAGGAGTGGACAAGGATTACTGAATGGGCATAAAAGTATGGAAACAGACTTTTGACGTTATATTTTTACAAACAACTTTACCGTTATGTCTTCATTTGTTTTTCCTTATTGCTAATAGTTGTCTTTGACCACAATTTCCCCCTGATGGTAAATTATGACGTGATCAAAGATGGAAAACTTGATCAACGTAGAATGGGAACTAATTCTCGAGGACAACTGTCAGAATGTAGGTTAGAAGCCTGTCGACTGATTTTCTACATGAGTGTACTAGCTACACAGGTGAGCGGGCTTTCGTAAAACGCCCTTCTTTCATGACCATAATGCCTTTCATCATCATTATTCGGAAGATGTTCAATGTTGAAAATAAGACACTTCTCTTTTTAGGGTTCCGTTTAATAAATGAGACCTTGCGGGTTATTGATATCTACGCTCTCCGTCTATTTTCCTATCGTTGTTAGTTTGAAAGGAAAATAAATATAATTATAATGAATAGATTAAGGCGTTACTTTGCGGAAATCCATATTTAATATTAACAAATATTTTAAAAATACGTAGTTACAATTCCGCCTAATTTTCATCGGCTTAACAGGAAAATTAGGCGGAATTGTCACTAGATATATTTTTATATTGTTTAAGTAAAGTATATTTGTAGTGTTAGTGTTTTATTTATATATAAATTTATTGTTTTCTTAATATATTTTAAAAATATTTGTTATTTTTTTTATCTTACTGTGATGGATCAAGCTCGAGGCCCATCTGATGTTAAGCGGACTAACCTCTGCGTATATCAGATGCATTTCGTCACAAGTCACGAACTGCACTGCGCCCGTCACCTTGAGAGATAGTTGTTAAGTCTCATGTGCCTGTAATATCCCTGGCTCTCAATAAATGCTGCCGGAACACATCGGTGGATGCATGGCGACAGATGCTCTACTTGAGGCTAGAGACCACTAGCCAGGCGGGCAATCGTAAAATGCCCTTCCACCATGCGGTGAAGCTCAAGCCCGCGACGGGATTCGAACCATGGACCCGCTGCGCGGCAGTCCATTGCCAATGCCACTGAGCCATCAATGCTTCAAAATTATGGTAAATATATTAAAGAAAAATTATATTGAAGAAAAATTATATTAAATAAAAATTATATTAAAGAAAAATTATAGTAAGGAAAAATTATAGTAAAGAAAAATTATATTAAAGAAATATACCTGCTGTATGTTTAATCCATACTTTTGCGTCACACCTTGAGTGAGCAGACATCAGTGAATTATGTTATGGAAACTCGGTAATTGCTCTCAAAGTGCCAACGTACATAATTTATACAAATCTAACTTATGTAGCGGTAACCAGGCGGACACTTCCGGTTGTGCATGTACATTAAATGATTATGTTTGTGTTGGTATTATTTATACATGAGACTTGACAACTGTTTGTCTCAGATTTCTAAACCGTTAACGGGTTTATTCACGCACGAATTAACATCAAAATAAAAATATTTTTACTGTTTGTCTCAGAGTGATGGGCGCAGTGGAATTCATCATTTGTGATGGAAAGTATATTTTATAAAAGATATATTATGCGTATAGGTGAGTGCACTTAACATCAGGTGGGCCTCTTGCTTGTACCGTTACAAAGTTGTGTACCTACGCCTAAAATAAAAGAAGAGATTTTTTGCGTTTAAAATCAATTATTCTGGAATATTCTATTATCTCTGCCCCGTTAGAAACAATATTTTACCAAGGTAGGTCTCTTAAGTAAAAGTCCCTTTTGGGTGGTCACACCGCAGTGTCAGGTATTCTACCTTCGAGCAATAGCATGCAAATCTTCTGTTCTACTGTAACGCTAAATTGAAATTACTGGATGAACATTACATATGAATTAACGTCTTGAAGTGACGGGCGCAGTGCAATGTGAAGCAGAGGTAAGACAATGACGTTGCAACTTTAATGAACAAGCGTGACGCTACTTCGATCTTCAGGCGAGCAAATTGTTCGGCAAGTCATTATGAAATATTTTATCGAAACATGACATTTAAAAAATGTTTCGGGGGCATGAACTTGTATTCGCAGTTGCAGTTAAGGAGTATGCGTGTCAGTTGATGTGTGAGTCGAGTCCTTTACTATAGCAACAGACTCAGTCCTTATTCTGGGACTTGCCATGTCTGCCAAAAGGGGAATAAATCTTTTATTTCGTCTGAATAATTTTTAGAAATTTGAGGTAGGGACTATCTTTTAAGTATAGTAATACCTGTGCCAGGTAGTCCCGCTCTTCCTTAGCTTAGCATTAAGATTTATACTTTAAAATACATTAAGTTAACTATCTAGGTATACAAAACAGTCTAGTAGAAACTTTATATTAAAAACAAATAAACAGAAATCATACTTAGGTTACACATCTAACTCAATTTAAATACATTTTAGTATTTCTTAGATGGTTTCTAACATATTAAACTGTTGGTACCTTAAGGCCTAATTTCACCATACCATGTTTGTTTACGCTAAATCAGGCATTAGCTAATGGGTCTTTAAAAATAACAGAGCTGTTAAATCAGTTCTATGAAGTTAACTGAATTAATCATCCATTAACAGTTGGTGGGACACTCGGTTCAGTTAACAGTCCGTTAAAAGGATTAACAAGGCGTCAAATAAATAACAGAGTATGGTGAAACTAGGCCAAAGAAGGTACTAACAGTTCAAGTAACTTAAGTAACTTATTTTACACCTGAGATATATGACATAACTGAGGGGATAAATACCTTAATTGTCTAGGGTAGATATAGAGACAAATGTAATGGGTAGGTGAATATCTAGACACTTCTATGTCATCCCTTTGAGAATACAGGGGGGAATTATTTATCTGTATACCTAAAATGTATTCCAATGTAAGTATTTAACAACAATAAATGTAGAGTTCAAGACGCTGACACCCACCTCTTCAGTCCGCTCGTGACCACGACCAATGCAACTTGGTCGAAACGTCGAGGTAAATAAATAAAAATATTAATGTTTTTATCGCGATTAAGTCCCGTTATACCATGGACTAGGATACTGCGAATACCATGGACTGCGCATCGGACCAACATCTCCATCCTTAAGCAACTGCAAGTCAGATCCAGGCTTTCATCGACATGCCTAAAGAGATGTCTCGAGTACTTCGGTCACATAGCCAGAAAAGATGGTGACAATCTGGACAGGCTGATGGTCACTGGCAAAATAGAAGGAAAAAGATCTCGAGGTCGCAGTCCAATGCGTTGGTCCGACCAGATACGCTCCACACTTGAATTCCAGTGCATGAGGCACTAAAAATTGCAGCCAACAGATCGAGATGGCGCTCATTTATCAAGGAGCGAATACTTGATGGAGGGGTCACGACCCTCAATAATGAGGATAACGAATAACGGAGGAGGAAGTCCCGTTAAATACTTATAACTATGTGTTCAAGTCGCGAAAACCTTAAAGTTACTAATAAATGTAGTGGTTACATATTTGAGCCGTTTGGTGTAGAGCCATTGGGTCCGTAGGGACTGGGACCTCATCATATTTTCCAAAACTTATCAGAGCGTTTGGTCGATACGACTCGTGATCTAAATGCTGGCTCAACGATTAAGCATTGTAATTCAACGGGGCAATGCTGCCAGCATGCTGAGCATGCTGCCAACTGGTGGGCTGGAGTATTAGACTGCCTGTGTGTCTGCAATGACTTATATGTTATCTGAATTTACTATTGTCGTAGCTGTAGTGTATAGTTCATAGTATTTTGTTGATTGTAATATTTGTATGTTATTTTTTAATCGACTTCTAAAAGAGTGAGAGGGACTGTATTTTTTTGTGTGTTACCTCATTACTCTTACACGGTGTACCGATTTTGAAGATATTTTTATATGCCTATTTAAATTTGACTGAGATCTGGTGGGTACTATTTGTCGAGCTATCTCTAATAATGCGGTTTTAATTGCCTTCTACTACATGGATGATGTTCTAACTAAACTAAATATGAGTATGGTTAAGAAAAAATACATTAAAAATAAAAAATATATATGTTATAATATAGTATTGTAATAGTGTGCGAACCGTCAGGCGCACATAATCTTTGTATTAGATTAAGTGCTTGACGTTGTATATTATTATTTTAAATAACTTTTTGTGGTAATAAACAGGTTAAAATTTAAATTTAAATTTTTATTCTCATTTTACTTTTTACTGCATTTTTTGTTTTAGATCTGATTGAAGTCAGTATTTTCTTTGTAAAAAATTTATTTGTATATATCCCTACAAAGTTAATGAGAAACATAGATTGCAGGCAGGTGCAATAGACATTTTACTTTCGTTTAGTTTGACAGTAGTTAGTAGTGGTTATAAAATTGTTGGTAAAATTTTAACGCCAGTATTTCGAAAGTATCCTTGCAAAAGACTTCAAAGCGCTGGTAGGGTAAATTGCTTAGTCTTGACAGATAGGTGAACGCTAATGACAATTCTACTGAGCACATCCATCTGTTAATCCCGGTCCCGGTTGTTGTCTTAAGATGAACTAGTTGTTACATCGTTCTGGTAGGACTTTTTCGAATGCCCGCCAGGTTAGCTACCACCTTCAAGAATAAATTCTGTCGCCAAACCATCCGGAGAGCACATCTAGTATGTGCTGGCCTAACTGGTATTAAATAGCTATTTTTGAAAGCCAGTTATTTTATATTAGCCTGAATAACAGCTTCGATCTCATCATCACTTACCATCAGGTAAGATAGTGGTGAAAAGCAAGCCTATCAGATATAAAAAACATGTTCGTTGTTTTCTGTCCTTTTTTACGTTTATTGCTTAACCTATATTACATATAAGAGATAGTACAGTGCTAGTATAAGAGATATATAGTTTAGTTTAGTGCTAGTTTGAAAAATATAGACCTTTTAAGTTTCTTATCAAATAGTGCCAAAAGGTATTGCTAATTTCAAAGTCTAATGGCAAGCTTCCTTACAGAGTATTATTATCACACTAAAGTATACATGTTTAATATAATATGTATGTGTTTGTGGAGGTATTGATGGATGCCCATTTGTGGATCATGGCGGAAATTATTTGATGAGTTATGCATCAGATAGATGTATGTTGGTTATGATAAAGGTCATGGGGGTGGATTACAAAATTTCAAATACTATTCCAATAATTTAAAATTCTTATTGTTTATATTCAGAAAGGCCTGGCTCACCCGCACTTTAGGTACAAAGCTACATGTGCATGGTCATATCCGTCCAGATGGGATTATTGTACGGCGCGTGCCGCGTCCGCGAGGAAACAGGTCTGATTCACAAAAAAAAAAGTGCTCCAATAATTTGTATACACGTATGGTGTCCTATTTTTATTTCCAAGCGTGGTTTTATATCTTTAAAATATTATCTTATAAACTGAGTTGTAGAATCACGAGTTTTCTCGTTCCAAAACAGTGTTTTCAATACGTATTCTAAACAAACAGAGATATAGTTTTACATAATACAAGCAAGCAAAGCATCTGGTCTGAATAAGTTTGTAAATTTTAAAAAATCTCAAACTATCCCGAACGTTTCACCATTTCATTTTAATTGGGAGATTATCCTGACATTTGAGATTGAAGCTGTTTTTTAGCAATTCAAAATGGGAGTTTACGAGACTCACCGCTGACGTAAAACCTGACAGATAAGACGATCGTAATTGCCACCGTTTTTTAACGTTTCTATCTGATTCTTCCTTGGATCGCATTCGGTTTAAAATCTGACCAAGCACATAACTTTCCAATGAATTTTAGACCTTAAAATGTACAGTAGAAGGTTGATTTTTTGTAGTTTCGTTGTAGTTTTAAAGCACATTTGTGGGCATCTATCAGGATGGACAAGCGTTTTGTAGAATAGGGATTCGGACGTTGGTTGGAACGTTTTAAATCGGAACGATTTACGCGAAAATAATAGCTCGAAAGCAATCCACGGAACGAATGAGTTTTTGTCGATTCCATTGCGCGTCTTTTAGTTTTATTATGAAAGCAAAAATAGGTTCTATATTTAGAACTCTGAGTAAAAAAAACGTTTCTGAATTTCGCACCAAGCTCAAGTAGCTTCCTATACGACGTCGCCGGAATGCTCACATCCTATCTCTTCTCTACAATATTTTGTTCAACCCTTCTTCACCCCAGTACCTTAAAGAGCGTTTTGATTACCTTAATTCTCTTTGCTTACGGTCATCAGAGAATCTTATGCTTAAATTTCCTCCACACACTACCTCGTTTTATGACCGTTCGTTTTCGGTCGAAGCCGTCAGACTCTGGAATGCATTGCCACTGGATACCAAACGAGCTCCGTCCTTAAATGTTTTTTAAAGACAAAGTTAAAGATTTTTACCTGTCGTGCTAGCATAAGCTCCATACATGTAAACATTATATTTATGTACTGTATTTGTATATATGTATGAATTTTTGTATGTATATTATATTATGTAAGAATACATTTATTATCTCTATTTTATATAATATTGTAGATATTTATAAATATCAATACTATTAAGGACATTGTACACCGCCATCCCTTGTCAAAACTTGCTCCTCTCCAAAGGTTGTCTGGAAGAGATCGCTTTGAGCGATAAGGCCGCCTATTGTTCACTATTATAAGCTAAATATTTTTAATTTTGGTATAGTTTAAGGTGTTCAATAAAGAGTATATCTATCTATCTATCTATCTAAATTAGATGCTTTGTCAGAAATTATTATAAACATTGTTATAAGTTTATAGTAAAGTGCAATCTATCAAGTTTACATGCCACAATTATTAATTTTTAACTCAATAGAAGCGTATATATTTTCAAACTTGATTTATCTACGTAAGTTGTTAAACAATCTGGTTTATTTCTTCATTTGTAATAGAATGTAGCAGACTACATTATATGTACGAGTATGTGGGGTTTGGTGTCACAAAGTGGTCCTGAAGTGGTGCATTGGTTTAGTTGAAAAATATGAACAAATCACTTTTAAAGTTCCAGATAAATTGTTCATCTGAATTAAAAAAAAACGAAAACTTATCAGAGCGCTGCGTGATCAAAATGCTGGCACTTACTTGACTCAACAAATAAGCATTGCAATTCAACGATTTTCACTTTACATGAAAATAAACTACTTTAACCCGTAGAGGTTCCTTTATAATGTAGAATATGTGGATAGGTTGTACAGGAGGAATGGCTCTAAGAAAAATGTTCTCCATTATCACATTTTCAGCATCGAACGGCATATTATCCATGTAGGTCATGTCAGGTAGGTATAGCAAAGGAGACTTTCTTTTAATAGTCTAATTGTACGATTCGCTTCCACTTTCTTGTCTAGGTGCGAATAGACCTGTCGATACACTTCAAGGAACTATCACAGTATAACTTGTATTTTTATAAAACTAAGGGTCCGTTTCAGAATGTCCTAATGAGTTTCGGGTTGCTAACCAACACATAAAATAACTGAATGATAAAAGTTACAGTTAACATGCAACGCGTTTCAAGCTTTAACCGCTGTATAGGCTAAATCGATGACTGTGAAACGAAAGATAGTGTTTTGTTTAATAATTATGTTCTGGGTAGTATAACCGGTATATAACATTCTGAAACTGGCCCTTATTGTATCAGGTTTGGAAGAAATAAACGAATTGCTGTTTCAGACATCCGATTTAATAAGTTGTATCAGACAAGAATCATTACGCTACAAAATCTGCTACACAAAATGCCATAGCAATAAAAATATACGTCAGTAGAATGATGGATAGACCGTGAAGAAGTCAAACTTTACCCTTTCATTACTTATGCCCCCTAACATAGTAAAACAGTAAGGACGTATCAAAAGTACATTTAATTTTTAGAATATTTGTCTCTAGTTTCTTTGTGTATCGTCCTTTAAACTAATTACGATTTATCTAGAAGCAGGTAATGCGACGGTCATTAGCCATTATGTGAATAATACAATTGGTTTCCAAGATATTCAGTATATGCATAGCCAACATGGCAACTACTTGGCATCGTGTAGCATCAAACCTTGGTGAATATCTTATTTTCATTTATTTTTTTGCCGAAAGGCTTTAAAACCAGGTAACCAGGCTTGAATGAGTCCTCGTTTTCATGAATCATGCATATACCCTAAATATAATAAGGGTATTGAAATTTTAATGAAACTTATTCTGCAATTACAGCAACACCCTCATATACCTAATATATGTCAAAATTGAGCAGTGGTATGTTGTTCATATGTTAGGTACATACGATCATTTAATAATACCCCTACTGTTAAGTGATATGTTGTGTCGCCTGGTCAGAGCATACGAAATCACAGACAAGTGATCATTAATCTTGTAGAATGTAAATTTGGCGCTGATAAATTGCTGGTCAAGCTTCTAATGTATATTGTACAGAAATGTTGGATCCCGCTTTGTGTACATTAGTTAGGACAGGGGTCATCGGGTTTGGCTATTATTAACATTATTTTTCGTTTAGCAATAAGATTTTCGTAGATTCTACCAAGTTAAAGCAAACAGAATTGCAAATCAAAGGAGCGGTCGCGAATGCAGATATTATCAATTTAAACATTCTGCAGGAGAATATAACTTTTTTTAGATAGTTGTGAGACCCATGGCTCCAGGTCTACGGCCATTGTCAAACCACATGTTACATATAATATAGTACATGCTAAGAACCTTATATTTATGATTACCTACGTTAAGTTTTGTTATTGTGACGGAACAAACACGAGTCCCACCTGATGTTAAGCGGTATTCACTGCCTAAAACAGATGAATTTAGTAACAAGTGATGAACTGCTCTGCGCCCGTCGCCCTTAGACATAGAGCCTGAGTCTGAAATGGTGTTACTGTCATTTAAACATTGCTTGTGTAAAATATTTTAATTTAATCTCTATTGATAGTTTCTGATTCGTAAAATGTCAGTCATAATTTAGTTTTGCTTATAAATATAGTGATAACGTTTGTAAACCTGTGAAAACAATAGCTTTGAACAATTAACAGTGACAACCTATAAACACGAATTAAACCAACCTGGATTGCAATTCAGTTGGCAAATATCACCCACTGAGGCTGCAGCACTAAAAATACACAATATCTGATTAAGGTACAATATTTATACTTAATTTACAAGAATAATATTCAAATTATCACTATCACGACATAATCGTGATCACTTTAATCGAAAACCGCTGATAATAATATCGTCTACCTGCATTTCTAAATTAAAGCAACGAAGTGTTGACCATTAAAACAGGAAACTACTGTTTGTGCCATCTATCGATGAGTAGCAGAAGCTTTACTGGTAGAAGGTGATTGCGACCCATCAATGTAAAAACTATTTTAGATGCAAAAAATCTCACTAGGTGTGCCCATAACACATATCTATATACATATATAATATCTATATTCTATACTATAATATTATAAAGAGAAAAGATGTGTATTCTTGTATGCAACGAATAAACTTAAAAACTACTGGACCGATTTAGATGAAATTTGGCATGGAAATAGTTTGAAACCATGGAAAGAACATAGAATAGTTTTTATCCAACTGTGCAAAAGAGGTTAATGTTTTTGCGCCATAACCCAAATACGCGCGGGAGTAGCCACGGCTGGAAAGCTATACTTATATATATTTTAGACTGAATAGTAATTGCAAGATTTGTCTGCAAGCCAAACAAACGAATTAAACATGCTCTGATGCCAAAATTACTAAGAAATAAACCATTTCTAAAATGTTCGGACTGTCAAAACTTCTTTTACATTTTATGTGGAAAATTTATTGAAAAAAGATACTACCTCATTTCGAACGAGCGCAGAGGCATGGCGCTGCATTAAATGCACTAATTTTTTTTTGCAAAATGGAACCGACTTTTACACCCGATAGTGTGAAATAACTTGTTGAAGTCGGTACCATGATAGTTCAAAAGTATCTATTATCACAATACTGTGCGCATGGTACCGACTTCGACAAGTTATTTCACACTTTTGGGTGTTGAAGTCGGTTTCATTTATGCAAAAAAAATATTTCACAGTTTAGGTTTTAGTGATTCATTTTTAAGGACTATATCATCAAGATAGGTGAATATTTTTCAGTTATTGGAGTGTGACTCAAAAACGGCTGGACCGATTTAAAATGGGACCAAACAACAAGCATCACCTTCCAAACAAAAAATAATTTTCAAAATCGGTTCACCCAGTCTAGAGTTCTGAGGTAACAAAAACAAAAGAAACACACGAATTGAGAACTTCCTACTTTTTTGGAAGTCGGTAAAAAAGAGGCCCATATTGACTGTTTCTCGTGTACAGGCAAACGTACCACAATCCAAATGAAATAATGACATTTCATATGTAAATCAATCTTTAAAAACAATGCAACGACGGCGTTTATCTATTAAAAGTCTACCCATATCCGACAAGGATGACGATATCATGAGTTCGACGATGAGAGATGAATGCTCGCGAAGAAGTCTGCCAAACTTATATTTAATGGAAAATTCACAGATATCCGACATAAAAATTCAGATAGACTAGTTGTTAAGTCTCATCATGTGCCTGCAATTTTACAGGCTCACATGTAATGCTGCCGGAAAACACTGTTAGGTGCTTGGTGAGAAATATTCTATTAGTGAGCCAGGCGGGCATTTGCAAAATGCTTCCACCATGCATTAAAGCTCAAGCCAGCGGCGGGGATCGAATAACGGACCTGCGCAACTGCAAACTATAGCTATTACCGCTCGGCTATCATACATAACATCATTGCTTCAAAAAGTTGATTTAGGCGTCATCTACATACAAAGTTTAGTACTATTTTTATTGTTTTGTAGGTCTATACCTACATGGCTAATTTTATTACACTTTCAAATCAATAGTAGATAGGTCAATACACGTAGTAGAATCACAATTTATGTGAAGTTAAGCAAGTTAAGTTAATCAAGGCAAAGTCGCCAATCCTTTGGGTACCCTGATGAATTGAGTAAAACAAATAACTAAGAAGCGATAGCACTCATTCACATACGGCTTGAATCGAGTTTTCCCAACCACCTACATAGCTGTGCGATAATTAGTAATTAGTAACTTCATGAAAATCTGTCCCAGTTTTAGAATGAACCTAAGCTTTCATTACCTATATGTATCAAATTATATTATATCTTACACAAAGTCAATAAAGACATCAAATTTCTGTAATAATATTAGTTGGTATTTTTTGTTAAAACTTTAATTGTATGAGTCTTTGATTCATATATGCAATCAAACAGTATCCGATTACATTTTACAAAACACAAAAATATGAGACATACCGCACAACCCCCTCTATAATCATCAATAGCTGACGCCCGCGGCAGCGAGGGGACATCGATTGTCTGTACGCAAGGGGGATCATCGCTTGCCTTGTGTAAGGCCCTCCGCATGCTCGCTTCAATAATATTTTAGGATTTTTCTTAAGTCAAAACTAATTGGAACATAATTTACCTGGTAGCATTTGGATTGCACTTCGACCCCACTGAAGCTAGGCTGAACACATCAATCGAATGACATAATTACTTATTTATTTTGTATGTATTTAATTGTTGCTCAATTCATTTTTCCGTACGATACTTATTTATATAGTATTTTTTTACCGGCGGTATGCCTTTATAAAAAAAATACTATGAACTATATACAACACTACAAATACTACAATAAAAGCATTTAATCAACCTATAAGTCATAGCAGACTCATAGGCAGTCCAAATGCTCCAGCCCTCTCCCAGTTGGCAGAGTGCCCAGCATTCTGGCAGCATAGTTGGTTGTTTACATAGTTGGTTAGGCAATTGGAGCTGATTTTGCATTGAATTAATAACAATGGGTAGTACGTACATAGAAAACGGTAAAATATTTTAAAACTTTTATATTATATTAATTATATACCTGGATATTAGTTGTGAACCGCACAATTTCAGTATATAAGTGTACAAGAATATTTTTTGTTATTTTTAACTTATTAAAATCGGGTAACCTAATTTTATATCTACTTATTATTATAATGAAAAAATAATAAACCGAATTTGGTATGCTCGATTGAAATTAAATAATAAGTGATAAAAAATTAGATAAAAAAACGTAAGTTGTTACGTCGTTAATTCACATTATAGTTTTTTGTTGTTGAGCTTAACATGCTGCACTTAATATTATAAAAAGAAAAGATTTATATTTTTGTATGCAACGAATAAACTCAAAAACTACAGTACCGATTTGGATGAAATTTGGTATGAAAATAGTTTGAAACCCGGGAAAAGACACAGGATAGTTTTTATCCAACTGCGCTAAAAGAAGGCTGGTTTTGCGCGGTAACCTACATATGCGCGTTTCGAAAGCCGCGGCCGGAAAGGACCATTTTCGCTTTCTTCTTTTGGTTATTTACGGACAAACAAAAACCACAGAACTATCGTGGTATTACTTAAAATTGCGAGTGTGTGGCGAAATTTAAGGGGTTTTGTCCTATAGGCGCGGGGGTCAGTGTACTTTGACACTCCGATATGTCGAATAGAACTAATATAGCAGCTGAATAATCCAATTAGTTGGGCTCTGAATGGACTCCAGTAGGGGAGAATTGGGGGTTCTGCATCTGCATCGCTCTCGCTTCGCTCGAGCTCGCGATGCATGACCCCCAATTCTCTCCGTTATATAGATCACAACTGGCATTCTTCTTGATATCAATGGGCTAAGTTCGGATCGAGCTGTTTGCACAATCGTCCATCCTTATTGTAACTTTACAAGATTTAAGGATTCTAAGAGTGCTTATGCATTAGGCACCCCTAGTTATTTTTAATCCGAACGGTTATTTTTTAAAATTAAATAGGATAGGATTTTATTAAAAAGATAGGTAATTTTAAAAACATTTATTTTCTACATTCCATTTCTGAAGACAAATTACATTTCTTAGAGCACAGTATGAAGTATGATATACACAACAATAAACATCGGAACATGAAATATACTTTCTATACAAACTTAGTAAACTAGGGCAACCATAATCCTCTAGATCGAAAATACACTTACTAATTCCGTCATACATTATATTATCTTGTTCTAATATTTTCCTTAGCCATCTAACTTTTTCTGAACCTTTGACATATATTTTACAGTTCCTTAAAATTTCTGCAATATAAATCTTATGATAATTATACGGTATAAGTCCTTCTTTCCAATAAATGTGTCTATTTCTTTCAATCCAGCATACTTGTCTTTTTTCTGTTTTTGTTAAGTCATAAAACGGGAAGGGTGGCTTAAATACAAGATTTATTATTTGTTTATCAAATTGTAGTGCTATTTCTTTTACAATGAATTCATTAGAATCAGTTTTGAAACCTTGTACGTCTACAATTGCATTCATGTTAGTTTACGTACAATATTACTTAGTGGTTTGTATTCAACAAGCCGGTCGTTCACAATAAGGCAATAGGCTGCTGTATTATTTGGAATTTCTTGGGCACTTTCAATTTCTAAACGTACATCCACTGGTCCTGATTTTAAATTTTCATTTTGTCGTGAACAGTCTATTATAAACAAAGGAGCTTTCTCTTTAAATTCGTTAATGTTTAACAACGGATCAGCTGGGAGGTTGTAATAAGACTGACGGAATTTGGCATATAATTCGTATAATATATTATACTTATTTTCATCGAACTTTATGTTTAGTGAATCATAAGGATAATATTGGGAATTTAAAAATAATGTAACGTTAGTCAAATTACAGTGATCAAATGTAGAACTATCTTTAGTTTTGTTATTTTTTCTATTAGTTTGTAAACCAAATATAACATATCGAGGCTTTTCTAATTGAGAAGCCGTTTTTACAGACCATGAATGCTTTGTGGTTCTTGGCAACAAAGGATATTCATATAAGTCCCAATTTCTAAAAGCCATTTGTATAGGTTTATCTTTTTCTAGAAATTTAAGTAATGAAAGCCTTTCTCGGTCAGAAACTTTCACATGTGGTACGCGCCATTGAACTCTCAGTATATCTATTTCAATACTGTCATCTTTATCAATAATAACACTGTTATAGTTAGTGCTGCTTCTATTAAGTACCAGTTCATGTTTGCAGTTTAAAATTATTCTATTATAATCTTCAGCAAACCCTAACATTTTATTAAGTGGTATAACAACACTAAAGAAATCATCTTTGGAATTTTGACCATTTATATTCCAACCCCATACAGCAGCAACTTTGCTCTCACCGTAATTCATAGAAATATATGATTTTATAGTAGAAGAAATTCCAGAGTTCCTGATACGATCTATTTCTACGCCATTTATTTCATATCGAATGTCTTGAAACAGATATGATATTGGATTATTAGTAAAATTGACAGGTTTTTTAGTAGGATGGCCTGCAGCATCTTTTCCAGTTACCGTAGCACGTCCTTCGATGTAAATAGAGCTGGCAGATGGTAGTACATATATGTCTTGTTGTTGGATAGATATGCGTATTTCATCATTGGCTTTAAAACTGTTATTGTATGGATTATATGTATGTATTTCGTAACTCTCAATAGAGTTGTCGAAATGTGGTGAATTATCAATATCGAGAATATTCATATTTTGAAACCCAGAGCTCGTAAAAAATCTTTATTCTTTTTGTTATTTTTTTTACTTTGGGATTTCTGATACGTCTATGCCTTTTGAAAGCATAGCTGATAATACCGTTTTTTAATTTTGGTTTTGGTGATATAATATTATATTTTTTTGTGTTTTGACCAAATACAATCATTTCTGCTTGCGTAGATGAAGGCTCATCTGAATTTCTTCTGCACCGAAATCAATGAGATTGCCTTCTTGATCAACAACTTTTACTGTAATTGATGATATGTTGTTGTCTTTTACGGGAAAATATATAATATTTTTAGGTTTTTCAATAAACCGAAAGCTTGGAGGAACGTTTGGTACAAATTCATAAATAATGTGGGAAGATAAACCATTAATGTACGAGCCGTGTATTAAATCACATTCGATCCTTATGACTGTTGTTGGAAGAATGTTCACTGGATTCTCTGATACATGCCATTTATTAGCTTCTAGTATTTCTTTTCGAAAACCTAACATGTTTCCCATACTATTTATTACTTGGAAATTAACAGGTTTTGTGCAAAAAAGAGAACATTTTGCAGTATTTGAATTGGATTCAATATTGAGTTCACAGTCATCCAATTTGCTATTTAAATAGTCGGCAATGTCTTGTAAATCATAATTTCCATTTGGAATTTTTAATCTTTTATTTTTTTCACCGTAACTAAATATATTGTTAACATCTGATATATTTGGTATAACATTGAAAACAGAGAAATATAATAATCCGCACTCATAGCTATGATTTAAAGATAGAGGTGGATGAAAAGTGGTTTCTAATATAGATTTCTTTCCAGAAAAACTTAATGAGATAGACATAGTCGTAGACTGTTCTACAATTTATACTAAACTGGAGAAAACATAAAACACATCCACTATTTATTTGTTTGTATTACACCAAAACTGTTCTAAAAATTTAAGGCATAAATGACCGCAGTTATACGTATTATTTTTTTGATGATTATTATAGTTATATAGAATGTTTCCCTTCATCATATATTTTATAAATTCCTTAGGCGGCCTCAAGTTCCCATAGCTATCAAAATATTCAATGTAATCGTCAATTTTCACATAGGCTACCCAATGAGTTCCAGGATTTATTGAGCTATCTAAATTGACGACACCACACTCAATAGGATATGGTCTTTTAGGTAAATTATCTCTCATAAAAACACCTCTAAAGTAAGGAATATTATTACAATATTTCAATAAATCTATATTTGTAAGAGCCCGACTAGGCAACCGTTGATTTAGTTTTTTTTTTTTTTAGATAAGTATAATCCAAAACCTTTTTTATATGGTTTAATGCATAGCCCTTTGCCTATAGTTAAACCTTCCAATTTATCATGATGTCTCTTTAACTCCGAAAGACGTTTTTTTGCAGCTTTGTATTCGTTGTACGTTTTAAGGATTCCGGATACTCCACCAGCCAGACTTCCAGCAGCTGATAATCCCGCAAAAATAGGTATTAAAGGAAGAACACCTCCTGATTTTAGTAAAGGAATAATTCGTGGTAGTTTAATAGGTAAATCTTTCGTTAAATCTTTTGCTGCAGCAAATGCCAGTTCTATTGCCATTTTTTTACATTTTGGTTTCATTTTACGAATCTGCTTTTTAGTGTGAGATACAATGCTTTTAAAATTCTTTTTCATTCCAGAACCAGAAGCAACTTTGGCCAACATTGCTTTATTAACCAATGAAGCTGCTATTTTTTCTCCGGGACTAGCATTAGCAGAAGTAGTCCGTGTCTT
Organism: Plagodis dolabraria; assembly: GCA_963854805.1. Classification (NCBI taxonomy): domain Eukaryota; kingdom Metazoa; phylum Arthropoda; class Insecta; order Lepidoptera; family Geometridae; genus Plagodis; species Plagodis dolabraria. The sequence continues at coordinate 24,344,768 of OY978460.1, read as the reverse complement.
CGCCATTTTTAGTAAAATTATATCTGCCTTACGCCGTTTATGTAAATTAGATGAATTATTGTAGGCTATATCGTGTTGTTTGCAATATTCGTCCAGCTGATTGATGCCTTTATCCCCACGAGCCAGTCTTTCTTTTAAGCGAGTTCCTGGTCCACAGAAATTATATCCTGGTAGATGAAGTTCAAATGGCAATTTGTTGATTAATCTATTCAGAAGACTATCTTCCGTCATAACCAGATGGAGACTGAATTACAATTATGTATAATCAATCTTTATAAAACATTCGTTTTGTTAATCCAACTGTTTTCACTGGAAGGGAACCCGAGCCATTTAACGTAACACCTTTTAGCTTTTTTTTTCAAAACTTTTTCGACAAGATAAACATCAGGGTGCTGAGTTTTTTGTAGTTCTTGTATATAAAATGCACCTAGTATTGGACGATGCCTCATGTCCGCTAATAAATAAGTTATTGGGTCAGTGTTTTGCACTTTGATGATTTTGAAAATTTCTGTTGACCAATTCGGCGTATACCCTTTTTCAAATGTGCCTTTATATTTACTTATGCGCACATAATCATTGGCATTCAATTTCTTTCTATATTTTTCTTTAGGGATAGAGGTAAGATTCTTTTTGAACCTCTCCAGTAATATATCTTTATTTTTTTGTTTTACTTGTGCTGGAGACATACCAATTGTTCTATGAATGGTATTGTTGTATATGTCAATCACTTTATTAAGAACTTCGTCATACCATATATAGTTTCCTCTGAAACTGAATTCTTTGTAGAGCTTATTTTTCAATGTTCGGATTAATCTTTCTACAATAGATGCTTTTTTAGTAGAGTAAGTGGAGTAGTGATTTATTTTATAACTATCCACAATTTTTTTGAATTTGTCATTATAGAACTCATTGCCTCTGTCCGTTTGTAGGTGTTTAGGCACTCGTCCTTTATGTAATAAAGATTGAAAAGCTCGAGTGACAACTTCTTTTTTTTTACTTTTCAGTGGATATGCCCATGCGTACTTTGAAAAAGTATCGATAACGGCTAAAATAAAATTATGACCACCGTTAAATTTAGAAACAGCTTGCATATCTATTAAATCAGCTTGCCAAAGGTCATCAATATCTTTCATCACAACATGTCTTCGAGGAAAATTTACCCTTGCATATTTATGAATCTCATTTACCACACTTTTTTTGCTCATGTTTATTATAATGTTTAAATATTACTTCTAATTTATTAACTCGATTATTTAATTCAATAAGCAAGTTTGTGTTAGATGAAATTTTATTCAAAATATTAATGAGAGATTTATCAACATATTCTTTGGTTGCGCTGTCATTCAGATCAATTGGATGTTCCAAATTTTTAAGGATCTTATTTTGGGCGTTTAAATTTCCATCACTAGATTGTTTTATAGAACATTCGCTTTGGATTATATAATCTTTTTTCTGTTTTTTATATAGGTGATGGCCGAATTTGTTGACATTCATGTTTGAATGATTCTTAAAGACTAAACAAATATTCGCAACGCTTAGTCATTTTATTCTTTAATTATACCAGCTTCTTTTAACTCTTCTATGATTGAAATAATTTCATTGTCATGATTACTGTTACCAGCATCTCTAGATGCCACCAAAAGCATAAGTCTTTCAATTAATTCATTAGGATCGTCCCAATAAATAAAATCTGTATTTGATTTATAGGTTTTTTTAAAACTTGGGGATTTAACTCCAGTTCCACGCTTGATAGCTTTGTTTTCCACTTCATCTCGATCAAAAAATAAGGGTTTTATAATTTGGCAGTACTTCATGCTTTTGTCTCCTCTTATTTGGCCTAAACGATTAAAATCTCTTTTGTGAGCATTAGTATTGTGTAACATATCTTTATAAACTATTTTATCTCTCTCTGTTACCAAATTTAAATCCGGCTTTTTTTTAAATAAAAGTTCCTTAATACCAGGTGTCATTTCGTAGTTTATATTTCCAAGGGTCATTAAAGAAATTTCATTGTCGCTAGAAGTTTTACCAAAAACCTTAAAAGAGATTGGTATGTTTCCCATGAATAATTGCTTGTTTTCATCCCGTACTCCAAATGGTACATTTAATGTATTATTTTCATCAAGCAAATTTTGTTTTTCTAATATTGATAGAAGGGGAGTGTCTAAATTGGTTACTTTTTTTTCATTTTTAAATGGCGTTGAATGTATTTGTTTTTCTGATTCACTATCGGTTAATGTATTTTCACTTTTAGCAGAGTTATAGCTTTGAAATTTGTCGTCGGGTGAACCGTTGGAATAATTACACAGTGATGAATCATTTGTATCAAAAGTGCATTTAATATCACTTTTATATGAATTAGATTCAGCCATTTTATTAAGAGGATCAGTGAGAGGTTTAAATATTTTATTTAAATTTAAGTTTGTGTTGTCTTCTTCATCCTTTATTTGTTTTATTTTGTTTTTAATTGTTTTAACTGAGGCGAGTATTTGGTGTTTCCATTTTTTTTCCATGTTTTATAACGATGTTACCACATCCATTAAATTATAAGAAATGATGACTTTAGTAGTTATGACTTGTATTTAAATGAAATCAATCGAACTTAATAAATGTATCAAATCCACTTCTGTATCTACCATTATTTAATTCACTATATTTATCTATAATTAAGAATGAGTGCGGATAAGTCCATGTTTTTAAACATATGTTTTTAAATTTGGACCAATCAATGTCTGAATTAACATGTTCATTATAAATATGTTTTAAATTTATATCATCCTGTTTAAAAATTATTAAAAAGTTTGCATTATCTCGTATTAATTGTTTTGGTATTTTCGAATAAGTTTGGGACAAGTAAAAGCAATCTATATTTTTATGCCGTCCCATTGAAAAATAGTTACGTATATTTGTCTGATTCTCGCATGCCACATCGTCAAAAATAAAAACAGAATTTGGTAAAGCAATATCCGGGTCAATAACGTCTTTGTTATCATTAAATATGTTAAATTTTATATCTGGAATTTGATTCAAGATTTCATTTAAAAAGCAGTATTTTGGTTGAAATGTGGTTTTTGAATACAGATAAACATTCTTAAATTTTAAGCCGTTTTTATGTAATAATAAGCCTATCATTACATTGGGTTTTCCACAATTAGATGGACCGCAAATTAGACAGCGAATCGTATTGGGAAGTAATACGCTATGTCTGTTAATTCCGGAATGTGATTTTACTTCTATGTTGTTAATTTCTAAAGTTGTGGGTTGCTTTATCAACCTCATAATGATATCTGACAATACTGTATAGGGTATTTATATTAAATAGATAAATCATTACAATGTCCATTTCTATTGATCGAATGTTAGCGGTTCTAATGTTTGCTTTCCAAGAAATTTAGCTTTTAAAAACAACCTTTGTCCACGTGATCTATTACCAAAAAAGGTAAGTACCTAGTTATATTTTAGTTATTATTTTTGTAATACTTATTAATTCATTGTTGCACCAGCTCCACTGTATAGCAGACAAATTTGCATTGCACTGTTGGTTTACATATATCCTGATTTTGGTAAGTGTTTATTTTAACTTTTTACTAATAATATCAGTTAAAACTAATTGGTAGTTCATATGAAGGTTAATTTAATAAGTATTATTTTATTTTGTTACAGAAACAATGACAAGCATAGTTTTTGCTGACGCTGATCCTTTCTATCTACAAGAGGCTCAAGACATGAATTTAATCTGGAACAGTCATGAACACGATAGAGATATTGTTCGAGAAAATAAAGAAACCAATACAAAAAATAAATCATTCAAAACAATTCATAAGAAAGGAAAGTTAAGTTTTAAGAAAAAAATATCACCAGATTCATCATTCGTTGTCAGAAAAATACCAGGAAAAGGACATCACTTAATAAAAATTGAAATCAGTGAAATTAACACCCTAGCAAGTGATGATTGTTGTGTAAGTGTGCAGTATGTAGTTGAGGATAAATATGATAACATTTTAGACGCAACGCAAGATTTAATAAGTAAGATGACAAAAAAGTTATGTGTCCCAGAACCTTTATAAATCTATCTAATTGTATTTATTGATATTTTATTTTATTGTAATATTATTGAATATATAACCTAATAAACATAGTTACGAGTCACGTACTTGTTTTATTTATCTTGCTTACGCAGGGTTTACCTACACATTATTTCGGTGACCGATGTAAATCTGGATTCGGTCGAACACTAACAATAATCTTATAAAATCAGACAGGAATTAGGATAGGTTAAGAAAAATGCAAGGAATGATATTTTATGCGATTTCAATTTATTTCATATATATTTCACATATATTATATATAGCAAATTATAACTTTTACCAGTAAATCAAGACTTACAGACTATATAACTTTACAAATGTATTACTTATAAATATATATATATATAGTTATTATGTTAGGAATTATAGTAAACATTTACCAAAATAAAACGGTTTTCAGTTGACAAGATATATAATTTTGTCATTATTTACAGTTCAATGTTGCTTTTAAATGTCACTTTTATTATTATGATATATTTCTAATATAATACAATATTATTATAATATATTGCTGTAATGTCCCCAAGGTACAGTTTTTACTATATCTTTCGTGATCTGTCTCTTATCATCTGATTTATTTAAAATCAATTTATTCAACCTCTGAGTAAATATTTTATGATTAATTGATTTAATAATGTACATACTATCTCTAAAATCAATATTCCTAAACAAACATCGTTTATATTTTGCCATGTCAAGTTTCCTCGTTACACATTTTTTTGTGCCTTTGGCTTTCTTAAGTGAAGATGTTTCAGTATTTATGCAATAAAGTTTTGCGCGAAGTCCTGTGAATTCTGTAATTAACTCACCAGCCATTTCATCTTTAAAATATCCAGGTTGTTTAATATTAACATGAGGTATACCATATACATTATCTTCTTTAAAATTACTAGTGTCAAAGTATTGTAGGTTAAGTTTCATATCCTTGTAGAAATCATCAGTCCTTATCAAATATAAAAGACTATCAGTATCTGTGTAGCAAAGGCATATATTTTCTCCATACATTTTTTTCATAATCGCGTAATGGAATCTATATAAATGTCTCTTCGCGAGTTCTAGAACAGTAAAGCCAATATATATTGGTCGGTCTAGATTGATTTGTGTTGGCTGCATTTGAATAGCTACCAAATTTTCTGTAAAAATCGAGAGATTCATAAAATTTGGCGCACTTATATATTTTTCAGCGCCGCAAATTTTATTAGTTCTGTTAGAACAATCTTTCCATACATTAACTAGTTTTACATCAACTTGATTTCTTTTGTTTTCTATCGTTTTACCAAATATAGAGTTATTCTGTTTTTTAAAAAAATCCCTTTCAAATTCGGAAGTTGCATTTTGTCGCAATAATGTGTTTAATTCAATGTAAGGTTTTAGAAATTGTTTCTGATCGAAAGCCAATACTCTGTGTATTTTTAATAGTACAAGTCCGTTTCTCAAACATTCTTTTAAATGAGTATAATGTATGACATATTTATATTTATTATGTAGGTTTGCTATTAGCTTTTGAGATTTTCCATTAGGCGGAATACATTTTTCTGGCGCGAATGGTAAATCAGAATGATGATCATGTATTTGTGGAGGATATTCAAGGTCCACTTCAAGTATGTATCCGCGATTGTTACTATCTGGTATCGATTCAATGTTGTTAAGGGTTTTAATTTCGTCTTCATTTAGAAAGGAAAAATTATTGGTAGGAAGACATTTCATCATCGTATATCCATAAAGATTTACACAATCGAGGTACATTAGATAAGAATTGGGCTCGTATTTATTGTAATTAGACAAATATTTATTATTTGCTTTAGCATTTCTGAGAGAACATTGTGCTAAACCTCCTCTAATGCCTTTTTCAAGCATTTGATACATTTCAACATCGGAAATTAAATCAAGCTCAACTTTTGTAAACAATAACATGGCATCCCAACTTAATGAAGGTGATGATACATAATGACAAGGATCTAAGTTGTAGTAAGTCAAGCTCATTGTTCTGAATTTTTCAAAAACGTCACATAATAATAATACATCGCATTTTAAATATAAATCGGTGTACTCCCCTAAATCTTTTATGTTAAATTCATTCCAAATAGTTTGCGCATGTTCGTAATCTTTATCTGATATATCTTCAGAAGAAAGCCTATTAAAAAAACTACTCTTGTCAGGAAGATTTGGTTCATTATAGCGTTCCATCGAATTCAAATAATCATAGCAATATACTCCTTTTTGACACAATAAATCAAACGATTTACTATCAGGATAATATTTTTTTAAATTTTTAAAGTCACTTTTCTGCAGTGTTTTTACTAACTTATCCAAGCCGCAACTAAGAAAATTGAACGAATCAATAAATTTCAACTGAGCGGCATTGTTGGAATCAATTGGTATAAACTTTGTGATTGATATGTATTTTTCCTTTGTTTTTGAAATAAGATTAATACGTCCTATGATCGCAGATAGCTCGGTAATAAATAAATGACAGTCATATCCGGAAAGATTGTGGAATATGATTGGAATAAATTTACATGTCCTAGCATTCAAATTACATCCCACGTGACTCGGACCTAAATAAGCTGAATCAAAATGATCGTGGTCTGCGCATTTTACGTCATCAGCTACAAATTCCTTTTTACACAAGTGACAGATGGTAGCATGTTTAAACGATGCCAGCTCATTTTCAGTTAGCGGCATCATTTCATGTTTAATTGATATAATTTGATATAATTCCATTACATCATTAGTTAGAGCTTCAATAAATTTTTTTACACAATTTGGGCCCCGATAAGACACAAATTTGTTTAGACTCGGTTTAGACTCACAGCATATGTAATAAGCAAAGCAAGTCGCTTGATGTATTTGCACGTTCTCAACATGTTGTGATTTGCTTTTATCCGAATATTCTTTAAGCAAACTTTCAAAATCACCATATATTACGAAAGGAATTCTACGAGTTCGTTCAACATGCGAAAATAATAACTTACTACCTGGTTGAGGCAGAATTGTTTTTACTCTAGCGCAATCGTGATTTACCAGTTTTTCTTGCGATGGAAAATAAATAAAACATTCGTCACACAAAAAAATTCTGCATTTATGTTGTGTAAGTTGTCTATGTACAAGCTTTCCGAAATCTTTTATCAAACAGAAATGGTTTTTCCCGTTTATCTCAATGAGGAGCAGGCTAATATGCGTCAACTTACGATGTTTTGTTTTGTAGAGGGGACCAGATACTATATTGTTTTTATCCAAACCGTACACATTTACCGAAATTAAAGGATTTATCTTTTCGAATATTTTAATATCATTTAAACTCAAAGGAAAAGTCATTCCTGAAGTGTTCAGAATATGTTTATAATGTGGATATGACGACACTCTATTTGGATTATTTTTTGCTGGATACATATGCGCAATTATGCTCCATAAGAAACATCGATCATCTTTGTTTTGAATGTTTAAACATGATTTGGTGTTTTGAATTTCTCGCGGCAATTTCACGTATGAGCCCGCCCGTAATGGATTGTATTGATTAATATTTAATTCTAAATGACTGATAGAATTTAGTGTCCAACCACTCCCCGACATTTCGAATTCTGAACATTTCGTTATCAGCTTTTGGACACATGTTTTATAAAACGATATCAAATCAGAGTTGTAAAAAATCTTTACAAATGGCACATTAAATGACTTAAGGGCTTTTTCATCATTTTTAGGTAAATAATATGACACAAAAAATTCCATGTTGACTTTTAATGCATTGTGTTGGATCAATGATTTTTTTATTAATTGTAAAACTGAAGTAGAGGCTTTATTCAAAAATTCCTCAGGCAGCATATTATTCGAAATAGGGTTTATTTTATAACTTACAATTCTAGATTTAAATGCACTAGCTATAATCTGCACATCTGGGAACTCAGAGTTGATCAAACAGTTTGATTTATGAATACTACTTTTATAATGCGACGAGATACGAGACACCTCAATATTACACTCTCTACAATATACCATTTTGCCTCACTTGTTCCTTAGTAGGTATACTTGATAACAAACTTGAACTGATAAAAAATATTAAAAAATATAGGTAAATATTTGAGGTATTTACTTAATATAATAGTTGCATGAATTGATATGAAGCGATTAACCTGCCTAGATGTCGGTAATAATATAAATGCATAGTTTCGTAATCTGAGATTTAATTTTACTGTTTGCAATTAGTTTTCAGTAGTATATTTCAGTATTTCAGTTTCTATATTTAAATTTTTCAATATTCCAATATTTCAATATTCCAATATTTCTCATTTATAGTTTTGCTGTAAATAAAACAATCATTAGACATAACATAATAATAACCAGTTAAAATTTTATTCATGAAAATAAAACTTACATTTGTTGATTAAAAAGTATTGTAAATGCTTTCCTATTATAAGGTATAAATAAAATAAAGATAACAGTTAAGTAAAGATAGCTAGATAAAAGTGAAATAATTGAATATTATTGCGTCAGTATGTTAGAACATATTGTTCATTGCGGTATCATGGGATACTTAAATGTATAGTTTGGTAATCCTAGTTTGCAATTTACTGTGTAGATATTATTATAATGTTTGCAATTAGTATTTCAGTTTCTATATTTCAATTTTTCAATATTTCAATTTTCAATATTTCAATATTTCAATATTTCTCATTTTTAGTTTTGCTGTAAATAAAACAATTATTAGACACAAAATAAGAATAACCATTTCAAATTTTATTCATAAAATCTAAAACTAACATTAACTAATTCAAAAGTAGTATATATGCAAGTAATTACCTATTATAAGGTAGAAATAAAAATATCAAGGTAATATAATAAAGTAAAGACAAAATGAAACAATTGCGATTGTACCAATCTGTTAAAACATACTGTTCAATGTAATTTCATGGGATACATTATTGGCTGTATAGCCTTGAATTCATTTTTCCCGGCTTCTACAAGTGTTGACAATGCGCGCCATACAGGTGTTTGGGTGTCAGTACACAATTTTAAAGTAACCAGGGCTCTTTTCCAACGTTCTTCGCTAGGCTGACATTCAGCTTCTCGGGAATTATAGACCCTTAACTCGACGTAATACTCCCCGCCACGTGTGAGATCTCGTTGTGTTGTATACCCGCTCGTTCCGCGCTGTGAAAAGAAGCTCCGCAATGTAGCCGCACGCGCTGGTTTCACCTTGCTGCTTTCTCCGATCTCCTGAAAAAAAATCAAACAAATAATAAGTGACCTTCATACGTAACAGTTTATTGATATAACTGCTGTAACAAAAGTAAGTTACATAAATGTTTACAAAAATAATCTAGCCTGCATTAAACAACGCTTATCCACCATCGTAACTAAAAAAATACCCTGCCTAAGAGGGCCATGGTGCCGTAAACAATCATCACACACACACACTGAGTATCACACCCATAAAAATAAGTAAACGAGCGAATAATATTTTTTCATTACCTGTGTAATCGAGGGCTGCGCCAGAGGTAATTCTACGTCATCCGTGTCCGAGCCAAAGAAATGGGATGTCGTCAACAGTTCTGTTGACACCGCCGCTGGCAGTTTTTTCTTTCTCGATGAAGACCCAGCGCCGCTGCTAGCCGTCCGTTTCTTTGATGCGCCTCCGTCTTTCTTCTTTTCTTGAGCCACCTTTTTTGCAGGAGGTTGTGGTGTAGGTGGAGGTGCTACAGGCTCGGACCCCGCCGGTGTTTCGTCGTCCGATACATCAATCTCATCGGCCCAGAAAGGATTTTGCGACCAGCCCGGCCTGAAAGCAATAATTTAAAATAATTATAATAGAAGATAACTTCGCAACGAGTTAACACAACATTGTTTCTGAACATTGTTTTAGCCTAGCATAGCAAAATGCTTTATAAATAAAAAATCCATGAGTTAACACAAGTTAGTTTGCCGATCAACACAGGTACCTAAGTCACATTACACTTTATACGTTTACATCCTCACACTCACAGTCCACACTTAGTTCAATGACTTGTATAGCGGGTGCCAGAAACATTCACTTCACTCATAATCTCACCTTGAACCAGAAATACAAATTTCCCTTGGGGAAGTAAATTGAGCTTCTGTCAGGAATCGAACCCGAAACTCCCGGTGTAGAAGGCAATTACTTAACAACTACGCCAGCATGGCATCTAATTTTTTTCACCGAAGTTATAAGGCAATTTGCACTCACTAATAATTCATTCATACTAACAATAAATACTTTAAGGTCACTTACTTACATAGTTAGGTTCCTTGAAGTTCCGAATATGTAAATAACTGCACTTTTTTTGGATGCTGGAGCGTCGTCGCCCACCACTGAATATCCGCTTTTAAATGTAGATGCACCAAATCAGTCCTATTTATAATCTCATTTTATAAAGATGCATTCACAAGTCGAATCTTGACTAAAACGTACAAAAATAAAAAAACAGAAAGGTTAAAGTTTTAACGATTGTATACCTTAACGATCTTGTAAACAAAGTTCATTTCATCTTGTCAACCGATAAACAAATCTGAATGAGACTTTATGCTGTCGTCAAGGGATGTAAAGCGATGACTGCTGCACATTCTCGAGCAACTGGAGACAAAAATCCTATAAGGAAGTGGCAGGTACTTATACCAATTACGAGTCTTTTAAATTACAGATCTCACTTAACTGGTAAACAACATATTTCAATTGATCACCAGTAATGAGAGAACCTCTCGAATAAAACAATGCTTTTTATGAAAATCCTTATAACTAAATCTTTTAGATATTAGTAGCGAAACAAACATCAATAAGTCGATTTGTATTTTTTGACGATACTAAAAATGTATTGCTACTTAAGTAAATATTTAAAAATCACATAATGTTCTGATCACTACTGTTACCTATTTAGTATTTTTATTAGACATTAATATGTAGGTACCTACGTTAAATTTTAACCAAAACGTATATTATAATTTTAATTATGTAAAATCATGAAACGAAGGTTGTATCTTTGAACCATAGGCCGTCATTTATTTATTTATTCATTATAATCAATCTCTTTTTTAACTTTTTTTATTTTCTATACAAGATGATTACTACAAAACATCAAAAGAACCAAAAGCCCGTAAAGTAACCTATGGATAGTGACAATGGAGTCTTATCGCTAAGAGAAATTCTTTTCAGAAATATTTGTATCGATATAATCACAGTAATATTGTTGTTTGCTAAGAAGCTATTTAATAGTATAGATAGTGAAAAGTATAGATATCTTAGAAAATACTAAAAACAAAAACTTTTAAACTCATAGCCCACACTAAATTCATAGACTTGTATCTTAGGTGCTAGAAACATTCACTTCTTCACACACACACACACAATGACACCCAGAACCAGAAGTGCATATTTTCCTTGATGAGGAGATTTATGCTACTGTCGGGAATCAAACCTAGTACCCGCAACATAGAAGACAAGAACTTACCAACTACGTCAACATGACAGTCTGACTAATCGTATCTTTGATAAAAAAATATGACGAAAAAAATATCGTTGAATCACGTACGCTAGAAAATCCAAATATAGGCTGACTTGATAGCCTAGGTACATAGGACTGCACATATCATTGACATGAGTACAAAATAATAAAATGTAATAATCATAAAAAGTCCCCACTTTATACGTACTCGTACGTACTCTAGGTAACATACCACGGCTGTATAACCCACACTTAAATCGGGATACTATATACCTATGCCTTATAAATGTGTCGGTCGCATCTGTTTCACTAGACAGACAAAGTATTATGTTCTGAACTGATCTGTCTTGAACGGTCTAAAATAAAATGAACTGCTCAGATAAACAAATACAGACTGACCAGATAAAACGATAGCGGTTTATAAGCTAGAGGGAACCTCGCTTTTTTTAATTCAGTGCGACGAATATAGTGAGCGAACATAATACATGTTGTAAAATGCGCTAACGAGACGATTATAGAGAATAAAAACATCTGACACATGATCCGTGCGCAAACAAGTTGTCGGTTCCCTTGTAATTACAATACTACTTATTAATCGTATGTTTGATGTGGATTGGATAGCAGATAATCGAGAGAATTGGGGGTCATGCATCGCGAGCTCGAGCGTAGCGAGAGCGATGCAGATGCAGAACCCCCAATTCTCCCCTACTGACTCCTTTGATGTCAGCTTGGATTGTACTGGTATTCTTGGAATTTTGCCTTTGTGGTGAGTCCGCGTGGAATCTTGTAAGGTAAATTCGAGCTAGGTATAGAGATATTTTTGTTCTAAAAGTTGTAAAATCAATCGAGAACTTAAATTTTAATAATGTCAAAGTGTTTGAGTTGAAGATAATCGACCAAAATAACATTCAAATCAAGACGTGTTACATTTTTGTTTTAAAGTAGAAGACTGTTCTTAGTATTCAATTCTTTTTTTTTTCCGCCGGTATGCCTTTATTAAATATACTTTATACTACGACCTATATACAACACTACAGCTACTACAATAAAAGCATTTAGACAACCTATAAGTCACAGTAGACTCATATGCAGTACAAATGCTCCATCCCACTCCCAGTTGGCAGCGTGCCCAGCATGCTGGCAGCATTGCCCCGTTGAATTGCAATGCTTATTTGTTGAGCCAAATATGTGCGAGCATTTTGATCACGCGTCGCATCGACCAAGCGCTCAGATAGTTTTTGGAAAATACGATGAGCTCCCGGTCCCCACGGACCCAACGTCAATTTTCAATTCTTTATATAACATATTTGCAGTTAGATGCATGACTATATGATGATAAAATTATTTAAATGTATTTATTTTACGGCAATTCCAAAGAATAGGTAGAAAACGGGTGCAGTCCATGGCACGAATATATATTCTGTAGCTATTTGTACTAAGAAAGGTTCTCCAATAGTTAGCACACTACACTGAAACACAGAGGTGTAAGTCTTCTACCAGGTAGGTGGACTGACGCCATTGTAAACTTCGCGGGTGGCCACTGGTAAAAAGTGGCGATTAGCCGTATATTGTGGTGTTCTGCAGGGGTGGTAGTTGAACGATGAACAGTGTAAGTCTACTGATGACAATGTAAAATTTCCCTTGGGAACCAAAAGATCTTGGGTTCGATTCACGGGTTGGCAAGTTTTTGTTTTTCTGACAAATGAAATTTTCAGTAGTAGTACGTATTATTATAACTAACGTAGGCTATATGGACAGCTTTTACATGTTTTTTTATGCTTGATAGTGGTCAAAACCACTATCTCACTTGATGGTAAGTAATGATTTGGTCGAAGATGTTGTTCAGGCCCACCTAGAATTACTGGCTCTCAAGAGCTGCCAGAACACACCGTTAGATGCTTGGCGACAGATTTTCTACTTGAGGGTGTTAGCTAGTCAGGCGGGTATTCGCAAAATGCCTTACCACCATGCTATAACGACTGCCATCCTAAGACAACAACCGAGACCGACGGCTTAACGTGCTCTCCGAAGCACGGAAGCGCTCAGTAATGTCACCAGCAGCGGTCACCCATCCAACTCATGATCGAGGCGGACGTTGCTTAACTTTGCTGATCGGTTCAGAATGGCTAAGCAAACTTCGCTACGAGCGCTTCAAAAGTGATTGTGATCAAACCTACCTGATGTGAGGCGGTAACCTCTGCCTATAACAGATGCATTTTGTCACAAATGACCAACTGCACTGCGCCCAAAACCCTGAGACTTACAGTTGTTAATTCTCATGTGCCTGCAATTTCCATATTTACTTACTGACTTTACTTTTTTATGCTGCCGGAACACACTGTTAGAAGCTTGGCCATAGATTTTCAACTTGGGAGTGGGAGCTAACAAGGCAATCATTCATAATGTCCTTCCAGGATGCGGTGAAAAAGCCGGCAGTAGGAATTGAACTATGGACCTACGGCTAATCAGTCCACAGTTATTACCCCTCGGCTATCACTGCTTCTGCTTCTGGCTATCCCTTCGTGGAATACACGTTAAAAACTATCCCCTACTTTCTCACGCCCAGCACATTAGCAAATAATTACAGCTAACGCAATTTTAAAGATGACAAACTGCTCTAATCCACTCATGTGTGAAGACGCGTGTGTAAACTAACTTAACAATGAAAAAAACATAACCGAGATACCCCACTTTGGTCTTTAAATACAAAGCTTTAACATTCAGTATTGGATTGAAGTTGTATGAACTGTAAATTGAAATGTAAACTACAAGGCGTGTTGACTGTTGTCATCAAAATAATGTCCAACAGAGCGTTATTGCTTTAATACTCTGTCATAATAATTCAAAATACGATTACAATCGGTTATTTTTGCAAAATTTTAATTCTGTTATTGCGACAAGGTTTCCAAATTATAAGTCAACGCGTATTAATAAAAGATGTTTAATGGTTTCCATAACACTCAATTGATTACGCATCTGATCACAGATATACAAAATATACATAAATTATATGTGTAATATGTGAAATATGGATGCACACGTGCTGGTAGTTTAAAATGTAATTTGACGTCATTAAGTTTTAAATTTACCGTGGGATCTTGAAGGAAAATACATTTGATAAATTAACAAGGTATACTAGGAGTAGGTATTTGGAATTTACTTATTGTGTTTTGCTGATTTTGTTAACCTTTGGTTATGAGCGTAAAACTGTAAAATATGCTCGTATACAATAGTGTTTTTAGGGTTCAACAGTTGAAAAAAATAATACACACTAGCGACCCGCCCCGGCTTCGCACCTGTACTAAGAAGTAGAGGACAAAAAATGGTTATTGTGGGTCATCAATTGGTTCACAATAAAACACGGGGACATAAATATAGACATGTCTTTTTTATAGTTACCATACAGTTTACATTTTTTATTTATCTTTGAATCAACATAAATATAAAAATATTACCATACTTACAGTTAATATTTTGGTTTAACATTTGTACCTAATATCAACATTAATAACCAAGCAAACCCTTAACACACTTTCATAAACGAATTAATATATCTATATATTATTATTTTACTTATATTTATGTATTGGATTATTTATTATCTATTTATATGTATGTATTAATATATTTATATGTATATACTTATCAATTATTATTTTATACTGGTATGTAGACTTCTTTTTATTGATATAACAAATTATTATCAAATGCAGTTTTTTCTATTATTATTGTATTGATATCCTAGTTTTAAGTTAGTGCCGACCGCGTGATGGGTTCATCTGAAAACGAGCGTCGAATTATCTGTAGATATCTTATGTAATGTATTTTTTTTTATTCTGTCTGTCAAATAAATAATTTTTCATTTTATTTCATTTCATCCTTAAGAGATAAACATATACCATCGCGGACTTGTAGACCTTTTTAAGGTGTACAATACCGAAGTACATGATTTTCATCTATCTCGTAGGTATTTTCGTATATCTATATATATATAATATCTATATCTATCTATCTATTGCCAGCGTTTGCAATGTATACGCAAAAAATTGTTTATTTACGACATCACATTAGAAACCTCTAAATTTATCAGTGTTTTCTACTATATTATGCATGTGTTAAACATATAAATCTTACTCATGAATCACTCTATTCATTAAAAAAAACCCACATCAAAATCCATTGCGTCGTTTTAAAGATAAGCATACTTAGGGACAAACAGACAGCGGGAAGTGACTTTGTTTTATACTATGTAGTGATAGTCATTAGACAAATTTGGTCACACATAGTCAAATTTGGCTTTTGACAGTTATCGTTATAACGGTATGAGTGACACTGACAAGTGGAAAGTGCACACAGACTACATTTTCATAGTATAAGATACGTTTTAATAAATTACAAAGACACGAAGACAAGCATCCAGGAGACGTCGCCTGATTTTACATTGCCATGTTTGAGGTATGAGTGCCGTTTCTCCCATTTTTATAATTTCAGTGATTTTATTGCATTCGCTTTGCGTGGTGAAAATCATCTTGTGTTGTGAATTCATCTTGCGTAGTTATATTTCAACGGTAAAAGGTCAAAATACAAACCAAACATTTTAAAAGTTTCATCTAACATAGCAATGTCATTTATATTATTGGTAATACTTGGTCTGCTAAATAATGTTATGTAACTATATTAAAATTGAGCTGTATCAAAAAATATTTAAGCAATTATTATTTTTAGGCCCTATTTATACTTTAAATTTATTTATGAGTCTTTTAGCCTCTTACTTCACTAACCATAATTATTAGTGACCTTGTAATGATTTCACTTGGATTTTTATATACTTATAGTAATTACACAACTTTAAACGGTTTCAATCGCGTAATAACAATGGATCGCTATATGAGGTGGGATCAACAGCTACAAATCACCAGTCGCAAGCTATTTGCCGCAGCAGGATCCTTAAAAAGGTTGCGCAACTTTCTTCCAACAGCCACTAAAATTGCATTAGCTCAATCTTTTTTACTTCCTATTCTTGAGTACGCTGATGCCTGCTATCTAGATCTCACGGAGGAACAGCTAGATAAACTTGAGCGTCTTCAAAATTTTGCATTAGATTCATATTTGGTTTACGCAAATATGATCACGTATCTCAGTTTCATTCTAAGCTCAATTGGCTGAATATACGTCTTCGCCGGAATGCTCATATTCTCAGTCTCCTTTACAATATATTGTTCAGTCCTACATCCCCGCGCTATCTCAAGGAACGCTTCGATTTCCTTCACTGTTCTTCATACACGTAAAGGTCATCAGAAAATCTCACACTTGAAATCCATCCTCATACGAGTTCGTTTTATAGCAAATCCTTCACTATTCAGGCTGCCCGCTTGTGGAATTCTCTTCCTGTATCAATCAGACAAGCACCGACTCTCAATATGTTCAAGGATCAAGTTAAAAGGTTTTATTTGTCCAATTAATTTTGCACTATATTTTTGTCAATTTCTATGCTATATATGAGATAATATTATAATATGTACCATATTTTTATATAATTTATAGGTATATGTATATATCATTATCTATTTATGTATGTTGCTATGTATATGTTTATATATATATATATATATTATATATTTATGTTTATAATTGTATCTGTTTAATTATAATAAAAACCTATATGTATGCTATTTTTTATATGTTTGTTTAGAAATTACACTAAAATGCGTTTTATTTTAAAATGTTTTTATGAAATTTGATTATGTATTTAGACTACTCCCGCCTCTATTGTTTTATTCGTTCAACTCCATCCTAAGGTTGCCTGGTAGAGATCACTTTTAGTGATAAGGCCGCCCATTGTAACAATATGTTATTATAATTTAATGTGTAATCTTTTATATTTCTAAAGTGGTGTAACAATAAAGAGTTTTCTATCTATCTATATTTGTCATTATTTTTGTCGCAACGTTTCAAACACTTTGCAGTGCTCGTGGTCACGGGGTGACTAATTGGTTTTATTTGTCACATGAGTTATTAAGAAATGATTTGGTCTACCGTCAGAATTTTTTATATTAATCATAGCGTTCCCTATTTACGCAGTATTTGCTCACAGTGTCCAGAGCTCTTGCAGATTTGTGTCGGCCATGAGATTGAATTAATTTTATAACAGGATCCCAAGCAGGTGGTACTTGCCAACCATCATCAATATCAAAATTATTTTTTAATAGAGATACAGCTATCACGTATTAAAACTTTTTCACGAGCTCAATTTTAATGAAACACAGATCGAACTCAGGTGTCATAGTTATTAACGTACGTTTTATGAGAATAAAAAGTATTTAATAAAAACAAATTAAAGAAAAATTCTATTCAATATAATATGCATCTATGTAATATTAGTTCGAGATCTGTGGCTGAAGTTTTTTTCTTAAACTAGTGAATTATCTTCTATTTTTGTTCTGTTAATGATATGTGCAATAACAGCCCGGAAGTATTTCCGGTACTTAACAATACGTTTGCCTCATATTACAAAAGTTGCTTCATTAGTTATTATCACTAGGCAGTAAATACAACACAAGTTGGGATTATACATGTAGGTACATATAACAATGTAATTCTTAGGTACATAATAAAACCACGAACATTCACAAAAACAATTTTCACCGCCCGATAAAACCTGCCCTGGTCATCGGGTGAGCGGCACTGTAATCGATCAACGTCTCCACTAATTCCCGTACAAGCGAGATAGGAAAGTTAAACGGTGTATACGTGACGGCGGGCGAGAATCGGTGTTTTTACCCCAATCCTGTAATTGTTTTGAGTGGACAAATGGTCTGTTGAGAGGATTTGGGTTACTTTGTTGATAATGGATTCTGATGTTAAACGAATAGTAAATGGAAACTAAAGTTTTTCTATGGCAAGTGATTAATACAGTTGTTTAAGGAAAACTTACTAAAACTCTTGTATGTACTTACATTTGTTTGTTAATGTATTGAACAAAAATAAGCTATATGTACAGAATAAAAATAAAATGTTTGTACCCATATGTATTTGTAACACAAAAAACAACTTTTTAAATTTGCAAAGTATGGATTTCTGCGAATGCCCTACCATCCTCAAGAAGAAAATCTGTAGCCAGATACCGCTCGTGTGTTCTATCAGCTCTCATTTGGAAGAAAATATGCGACTGCTTGTTACTTCTTTTGTATTACGATAGATACACAACACTTTATTGCGTTTTCTTATTAAATTAGCAGTTCTTATGAAATATTTTATCTTAAAATAATGCAATCGGTGGCCTTACTATGCAGCTTACTCTTCCAAGCAACCGTAAGCAGCAAAAATAAATTGATTGATATGAGGGTAGAATATAGAAATGAGTGGAATAAGTAAACTAGTTTATGCTAAATTACCTATGATGAGCATGCATCAGTACTAGTAATATTATAAATGCGAAAGTAACTCTGTCTGTCTGTCTGTTACGCTTTCACGCCAAAACTACTGGACCGATTTGAATGAAATTTGGTATGGAAATAGTTTGAGACCCGGGAAAAAACATAGGATAGTTTTTATCCAACTGCACAAAAAGAGGTTAATGTTTTCGCGCGATAACCGACATACGCGCGGGCGGAGCCGCGCCCGGGAAGCTAGTTTAATATAAACAAATACCTGGTTTTATTTACTTGTTTTAATGGTTTTATTTTTACTTGTATAGGGCTCCATTTCATGTGACATTTTATTCAAAATTTAAATAAGTGAACCCTGAAGTATAACATGTCTATAACTTATGATTCCGGCTACAAATCTGATGTGTGTCAAAGTTACCCGTATATGGGTTATAACTTTGACACACAACAAAATTACCAATTTTTTATATAATTTATGATTCTTAAAGTCTTTAAATAATTTGAGAGTATGAAAACCAATCTGAGAGCACAGATTACGTTAACACTTTTGTCTCACATTACATATGGTAAAAATTAGCTAAAAAGATCTAGTGGCGATCTGTCAAAGTTACCCTGATTGACTGTATTATAAATATATAAAATATTTATATTTAGCAAGAGAGACGTACTTAGCATTCTATGGTTTCACTGTGTGCATGCCAGGTCCATCGCGATGCAGATGCTCAAGTTTTGCCTGAGATTAGCAATCCAAGGGTACAGGCACCGCTTGAGTCTCTTCTCCTGCCAAACTATAACCGCCTTAGATATACGTTCTAGAATTGAAATTACGGTTGTCCTTTTTTTTTTTTTTTTTTTTTTTCTGCCTGATAGGTTAGGCTTTGACCACTATCTCACCTGATGGTAAGTGATGATGTGGTCGAGGATGTTGTTCAGGCTAAAGTTAGTTTAAGTAAGTTAGTTAAGCTAACTTAAGCTAGTTCTCTTAGGAGACCAAGGTCTTTTAGTAGGTACATTATAAGAGTTTTCGCTGCCTTACCCCTTGCTTCAACTTTACAGTTCTACTTCTTATTCGGTACACTCTTGATAGAGCGGTCATGATCGCGATGCAGTAGTACTGGCAGGGGCAACTTTACACACACTACAGCATTTAATTTATCAACATAACCGTTTCTTGGTTTCTCTACGGAATAAATTATACTGAATACTGAATAATTGTCCACTGCTGAACACAACCTTCCCCATTAAAGGGAGGTTAGCTATAATCCTCAAGCTTGGCAGGCGTCTTGGAGAGCGCTGCAGCCCACCTTCCTGAATTTTACTTTTTTACCTTTAGTCACCGTTTACGACAACCACAGGTAACAATGGGGGGAGGGGAGTGTTTTTTGGTTAATTAAGTCATAATATTAATATATTTATATTGTTTGGTCTTTGTCTAAATGTAAGTATAACACAATATTCAGGCTTTATGAAAACTAAATAAGAATAAGAAATTGAAGACACATTTATAAATCTATTCCTCATTACACAATACACTAATCCCAACCCTTCCAAATGAGTGCAAAATGCGATGCGACCATCGCGCCACGTCGCTTCGTATCGCATCGCATCGGATCGCAATTAGTGTAAACGCTCGCTCTGAACAAAGCTCACTTGATCCGTGTTTCAGCTTTGCGACACGCAAATCCAATGGAGTTTACAGAGTTATATCACTAGATGGGGTATGATTCAATGTTCTAAACTTTTTAATGTCTGTATCTTCAAAAACACTAAAAATAACTTTATGTACTACATTCTGACAGCAGTATCACTTGCGCGATTGAATTTAGTAGAAGCTTGCTGTAAAAACTACCAACTTAGTATCTATGTGTTAAATCTAGACATGATTAATCTTCGAATCCAATTGGCTGTCTTCATGTTTCAATACTTTCAATATGACATTTGACTTGATAAGGTACAAATCAAGCAGTATTAAAACGCCACCAATACGCAGTTTTGGCTTACGTCATCAACGGCAAATATTAATTATGTTTTTGTAGGCCTAATGTAAATTACACTTTTGTTTCACCACCAAAATACCAATATCGATTCAAATACGTAGATAATATGTGTAATTATTAAATGAATAGATTCAGGCGTTACTTTGCGGAAATCCATATTTATTAAAACACATATTTTTAAAAGTATCTTAAAAAACTTAGTCTCGATCGTGCGCTCGGTGAGTCAAGACCTCCTGAAGATGCTTCGTTTAGATGCGAAACTAGTCGGATATTCTTCCGGTTAGGCTGCGTGATGTTTGTGACGTCACGTAGATAACAGGAAAATTGGGCAGAATTATCACTATATATGTAACTTTATATTTTTTAAAGTGTTTTATTTAAATATTATTTAATGTTTTTTAAAGATACTTTTAAATATATTTGTTATTATTATATATCTGTAATTATATACACAAACGGTCATTGTAAGCTACATAGTTACGTTGCGGCTGAAAATTAATCAAAATTTTGCATAAGGTGGTTAGTTCCTAGTATGTTATAACGGTTAGGCTACCTATTGACCACAATCTCTCACCTTATGGTAAGTTACATTGCAAATAGGCCTAACCTCGACTGGGAACTAGCTTATGAGGATGGCTGCCGGAACACAACATAAGGTTTTTGGCGACAGAATTTTACTTGACTGTAGTTGCTAGCCAGGTCGACGATCACAAAATGCCCTACCACCATGTTAAACCGTCGCTAATGCATAATGGCAGTTAATTTTAAAATGCCAGCTCTGGTGCCACTCTCAAGCAAAACGTGTGTTGCCAAGCACCATGGTACAACTAAATCATCCTCTTTCATTAAATTGACACCTTATTTAATATATACCCACGGTGTAGATAAACTTATTTTTATTGTTCCCATATGTTCTTTAAATTTAAAACAATCTTACAAATCAACTTTAACTCTCATGCTTAAGGCAAGTTCTCACCTAGCAAATAAGTTTTTTTTATGCCTGATAGGTTAACCTTTGACCACTATCTCACCTGATGGTATAAGTGATGATGTGGTTGAAGGTGATAACAGGCTTACTGGCTCTCAATGACAGAAGCCGGAACCCACCGTTAGGTGCTTGGCGACAGATGAGTGCAAATAAGTGTACTTTATGTTCATATTTTTTAATACTGTATATACATTTTTAAACTTGCTAACCGACTAATTAAAAAAAACCTGGCAAATTAAGCATGAATCCCTTACAATGACCAAACTTCTTCTCTATAACACAGAAGTGAAAAGCAAATGTCACATTCATTGTTAATATTTACGAGTCGCATTATTAGGTGTGACCTTGTTACTTATATAAATCTAAAATATTTTATGCCTTGTCTAGTAAAATATGTTTTATATCTGTGAGGTGAATTGTGTAATTGTAGAGTTTTCGCGCGCATCTATCAAAATTAAATTTTATAGGATTTCGTGCTTTAAACTGTACACGGTAAAGGATTGAAATGTTAGCATTGTTTATTTCATTTTCTGACATACCAGGAGCAATACATCCTAGCAAAAACTTTGTGTTCTGAGTTAACTAGACATTAATGTAATACGTCGTCTTATATACCAGGATTAAATATAACAGCACATTTTGTTCAAGAATAAGGGAGTCTATTATATGTCTTATAATTATATGAAGGAAGGCAGAATAATATATGGACCAGATAAGAGGAAGGTGAAAAAAAAAGTCTCAAATCGAAAGAAATAAATTCAATTCCCGTCCATAAAATATAGTTAAAAGGGTTAGTTCAAGGTGAGATGAAATTACCAAACTGTAAAATTATTGGTAGAAGGGGACATAAGATACAATTAATAGGCCATTTTACTATCTGATAGGTTACATTTGACCACTGTCTCACCTAATAGTAAGTGATGATGAGGTCCATAATGTTTTTCAGGCTGATCTAGAACTACTTGCTCGCAAGGACATAGCTGCAGGATCTCACCCTCTTCAAGAACCTAAGTCAGATTTTCTCTGAGTACTATAAGCAAAATTCGAGTAAGTCCGTACCACCGCAATGCTAAATGTTATGCCTCCACGCAGCAACTTGACACTGATGTTTGCATTGAGAAGTGGATAACCATGATTACCGTTACATTTTTTTTATTGTTCCTTGTTAAAATTTAAAAAGAAATGATTGTAAAGCCTTAATATGTCTACGAAGCGTTTTCCATACAAACGAAGTTTCGCCCTTTTTTTTTTAAACATGCTTGGAAATATGAGCATAATTTTGACAACCTTCTTCGAGATAAATCGAAATTGCTGTACTGGCCAAATACATGCGCGCAGCGGCCGGCAAAAAATGTATGAAAATCTGTATCTGTCGTGTCTAGCGGCCAAATAAATTGCATAGTAAACTCATATCTGTCGTGTAATTTAAAAATGGAACGATCTTTTGCTTCGAATCATGGCAACCAAGGAGGTAACTTATCAAAGGTTTTATTTCAATTTCTATCTGGCATGCAAAAAGAACGCTGTTTTTTGAAAAAAAAACAAATGAACACTTCAACGCGGGCAATTTTATTGTTGTTTGTTGATAGTCATTGATTTTGAAAAGTAATTGTTTCGACAAAATGCGTTCAAGTGAAGACAACGAGTGTGATGAACTTAATTCAACGCCACCTGAAATTCTTCACCTCTTTTTTCACCTCTTTAGAATTATCCCAAACCAAAATAATCCCCGGAAAGTCCACTTTAAAATTCATAAATTGTACATTTAACAACTGCACCTTCAAATAAAAAATTCTGCCTACGTACTACTTTGTTTTAATTTCCGCGCATTATTTGAGAAAAGCACTTTACAAGCCTTGGCCACAACTAGGCATTGATAGACTTAGGCATATGTGTGCCTCGGCTTCGCCTCGGCCCACATTTACACGTTCGTCCATCAATGCCTCCTTTGCTGACGGCTGCAGTAATGTACTATAAACGGTTTAACTCGCGTATATTTATCATTATTTTTGTCCCGACGTTGCAAACATTTTACAGTAATCATGGTCACAGCATGATTTACCTAGATAACATAAATATTTTTAATCCTCAACGATTTGCTTTGATAGCAGAAAATGATTACCTAAAAGGATTTGAATATAAATATTTTTTTACAATAATTATAAAAGCATATATTCCAAAAAATAATAAATTACCACTGAAATGGAATAAACATGAATGTGATTTCAAAGTCATCACTCAAATAGATAAGGCGACGAATTTTATTCAATTTGATGCATCGAGAGCACGCGTCTTCGGATTTGAATGATCACTTCCGGATGAGAGCGTGGTAAAATAGAAAACATTTTAAAACATTTTGAACTTTATTTTCTAAGAAATAAGTTGATAAAAATGTGTGCAAATAATATGTACATATAATGTAACACAGAATTATAAATCTACAATTGCATAATTGATGCCAGACGAGCAGTATTTTTTTATACAAACCAATTTTGGATCTATATTAAATTTAACTTCAACAAAATGGGAGACCTCATTCAGTAAGAGTTTGTCGTTATGGTTACTACTAAAATATCAGATATTCTACCCCAAAGCAGAAGTGTGCAAACACTGCATTGCTTATTCATATAGGGCACTGTAGCAAGTAAAATTACTTAAGAAAGATTTATATGAACTAATATCATGGAGTCAGGAGAGCAATTCAGTAAAAATGCATTGCCAAATTACTTTTACACAAGAAACAGAACTGACTTCTGATACTAAAAAGTATTAAATCTCTTACCTATTAAAGACGGTACCATGCTGATTCATATTACTCTGATCCCTCAATTCATCAGGTTCAACTTCCAATAGTTATTTCATATTTTTCAGTGTTAGATTCTTCCACTCAACGTTTTATATTTAAATTAAGCTTTTAAGCCTTTTCTAGTGAAACGTACTGCTTAAATAGTCGATTACCCTCACCCACAAATCTTACACAGTACTGGTCACATCGAGGTATATGCATATTGGTAATTACATTTTATTTTTATTTTAATGTAACTTAAAAGGCACATCACCGATGTTAATCAATTTAACCATGATTACCTTTGAAATATGACATATCAAAAATGATAATTATAAACCATTTAAATAATGGCGAAAGAATCGCGTTAAATACATACATGAAATATACAGGCGACATGAGTACCTACTCCTATTTTAAAATCAGTTAAAATTAATTGCGTAAGTACTGGATATATATTTTCATCCCGTACATTTTTATATCAATTTGCCTTTATTGTATCAAGGCGGCAATAATACTTTGACGATAGGAATTACCCTAAACTTTAATCTTGTAACTGTACTGAGAAAAGCCCCGTGGGGTGCCGGGTTAGAATGTCACCTCCCCATTCCTACCTGTGGGTATCGTAAGAGGCGACTAAAGGTGGTTTACTAACACTGGAAGGTTTGCAGCAGCGCCTTCTGAGAAACTGATATTGTAAACTGCGATCCCAAAGATGCCTGCCTAGCGTGAGGATTATGGCAAACCCCCCTTTATGGGGGAGGCTGGGTTCAGCAGTGAACAATCCAGCTTAACCAGTACTGAGTATTGTAATGTCATTCAATTCTAAATAGTGCCAACAATCTCATTTGTCAGAGAGTAGTAGAGGTACAAGTCTCCTATTCATCAAAGCAAAGGTCTTTAGAATATTCAGAAACTGTCAAACATTGAAACATCTAAATATATGTAAATGCCTTTAGAATGTACTCTGGCTGTTACTATGGTTTATTGTTATGGCAAGAAGCCCTTAGAGCAGAGTTTACAAGATGTTTGTGACACACGGTGTACAAGGATGTTGAGCAGAAAATATTGTATTTTCACCATTGATTTCAATAAAAAAGGCAACTTTGACAACAAAATAAACTGTGGAGAAAATTAAACACAAACATTTATTCACACAGCTTTAATAAAAACGGCGTTAATATAGGGGTTCAATACGTTAAAAAGAATAGTTCTTCAGTCGCGAGATCTTTAACTCATAGAAATACTAGTATTTTTTGCCCATAACTAGCTTTTTTGAAAGGTATATGTTATAGTCTTATGTTGTCTTATTGTCTATATTATATAAGAGTAGAGAGATAGAATTATACTACCAGTGAGTATTGTCAGTAATGAACGATTTCTCTGAAACGTGGTCTTTAAGGAGTCCACATGTTAGTGCCATAACAAGCTCTGTTTAACAAGGAAGTCTTAATTAACGAGCCACGTTAGCAGTTTTTACACAGCAACAAGTAGGTAAGTTCGCCATACATTATCAACGATAGAATTCTTCTCAAATAATATTTAAATATGAGATACTTTGGATAGTTCATATCTATCATAACCAGTAAGGAGCTGTTCTGGAACTTTTTGAACTGTATGTCTCAAACTCCTCGAACCGTATCTAAGTGCTAAGGATCTCGATTGCAAATGTTAGTGAAATTCAAAATAGGCCGTTTGCACGTCAACAAATGTCGAGTCGATTTATTGGAGCGATTTTACAGTTATTTTATAGTACTGCTAAGTGCTAAGATATTTCCCATTCAGAGCGGAAAATTAAATGTTTTTGTAAGATAACATTTAAATGTGGAAAAACTATAAATGAAAATGAAAATATAGACTAAACTATCACTCTTTTGTCTACAATTTTTAGATTTGTTTTATAATTATCTTATAGACTAAAATTATACAAAGCATAAAAAATAATAAGTGTTGACATTTTTGGACAACGCTTACAATTTTTTTTTTTTGCTAATCTTATATATTAATCGTCTCTTACATTTATTTGGCAGGCCTAAAATGGGTAAAACTTATTTATATACGAGTAAATGCTTTAATCGTTCTGCCCGTTTTCAAACATTACCGTGACAAATAGGTACCTTTTACCCAAACTATTCCATTAGTCAAATTAATTATTTACATCTCGCAAACTTGTCCTTTTGACCATCTTGTACGTGACTTATCGGTAATCCGAGCGAGAGGTTTGTCGACGTTTCAATGGGTTACCCGATGTAGACCCAACATTTCCCCAAAATTGTAAATAAATTCAGTCCAAATAGCTACGGGCAGGAAGGTTTTGGCATCAAGGTTTTACCGCATTGATAATAGTATTTGTATTTTTTTTCAGGTGTTTCTTTTTTTAATCGTGTTGATGTGTATTGATAGGAAGATTTAATGGATATAAGGTATATATTAATATTTGCTTGATTAACTGTCTAGTTTTCTCTTCGAACTGAACTAGATTTAGATAGATAGATAGATAGATAGATAGATAACACTTTATTGTACTTTCTTATTACAATCAATATAACTAACAAAATATTTCATCTTAAGATAAAAAAGATAGTACAATCGGCGGCCTTATTGCTAGGCAGCAATCTCTTCCAGGCAACCGTAGGCAGAAAACTCAATTTGATTAACATCGGGGTAGATTGTAAAACTAAGTGAGATTAGTAAACTAATTGCATACTTAAATATATATACAAGTACCTATTATTTAGGTATACTTATTAGGATAACTACAAGCAAAACTGAAACTTTTCAATGGTGATAGAGCATTTCGCGCATACCCGCCTGGTTAGCTACCAGACTCGAGTAGAAAATCTGTCACCAAGCATCTATAGGTGTCCTCTTGCAGCCGTCCTTGAGAGCCAGTAATTCTAGGTTAGTCTAAACATAATCTGCGACCGAATCAAACTTACCCTCATTTGATATAGTAGTCAGGGGCTACTCTATCAGCTATAAAAAACCCGTTACGCTGTTAGGTACAATTTTTTTTATCAACTCGAATATTAACGTAATCACTCGTTCAACATTTACAAGATTAATTCTTAAGAATGGTTTATATAAATTTAATTGACGTTAACTCAAGAGACTATTTGATCAAGTTATTCAAAACGGATGTATTAAAACTAAATATCTTTCATTATATTATGACGCTCTCTATTAACAAAGGTATTTTTGAGAGCTAGCAACCCAAGTCTTGAGGCGTTTCGAAGGTATTAATTCTAAGTTAAAGTTTGACAGAAGGTCCTTTGTAGGTGCTAAGTAATCGCTTAGCGCGTGATTTAGGTGACAATGGTATGGATACTTGAGATTAATCTATAGGGATTTGTAAGTGTTAGGGGCAGTATTAAAATATCAATGTAAGTTTGACAGTTGGTTATTTAAGTATTAGGGACTGAATTATGTAATGGTTGGACATATCTAAGCTAGTTGTAATCATATTTTATATGTTTGTATCTTCATTTATTGAACACTAGTGTGAGTAGTAAAAAGTAAGTGCTATATTAACACAGTCTGAAACTAAAATGTTATTTTATTTTAGTACTTTACTAGTATTTAACAAAAAAAATACAATAAAAAATATTGTTTCTATAGCCTATGTTTATCAGGAATAATTTAGGATTCTAATGGTGATATAATTTTTCAAATTGGTTTAGTAGTTAAAATACAAATCTTTCCTCTGTATAATATTACTAGCGGCGCGCCCCGGCTTCGCACGGGTAATACCGACTTTATATTGAGATGTAAACTATCCTATCTTTCAAAAAATAAAATTGGTTCAGTAGTTTAGGAGTCCATGGCGGAAAAACAACGTGCATTGTTTTAAGACGTGACTATATTATATTAACATTATTTCCACAATTATTAAATTGGCTTAGCTTCTAATATTGATACATAATTAAAATAGAGTAATGAAATATATGAGGTATTGTAGAAAATCATATGAAATTAATTTTAGTGACAAATCCGTATAATTGTCCTGATATACCTCATCTTACTATGTTAAGATTGTAAAATACTATGTATTGAATAAGCCATATAAGCAATATGCCTCTACTTCTGTCAACGTGAGTAAGTTGTTGCTGCACAATAAACGAACAACAGAGTTATTATAATATCATCTTAATGCTTTTAACAACCAAACGGTACAATACCAATAAGAGCACTTTTAAGCTGAGTTAACGTCGAGTAGGCCATAAAATGGAAATCAAAACTTTAAATAAAAATAATGTTCTTGTGTAATCAGAGTTTATGTAAAATTCACCGTGTGATCAGAAAAAAATATTATACCAACTCCATGCATTTAGCACAAGAGAAAGAGTAAGAATGTATATGATTTATTACAAATTATAAATCCAGCTATCTCAATATCAAAATGCATTTGTAACCCGCCACAAACAATACACCCGGAATACATTAGTCTGCGGTGGAAAGCCAAAGGACATCTCTGATGGAAATTAAGCTGCGAGGAGACGGTCGCTAACAATAGCATATCTCGAAAGGCTAATTCCGCTGCGCTGTTTGATGTTTCTGCCTTTTGAGCGGTTGCCTTGGAGTATAATAATTATTGAAATGGTGCCTTTCATTAATTTACAAGTAAATAAAAAACAAGACCTAAACTTACCATCACGCCTGTATGTACCGAAAGGGTATATAAATGAAATCAAAAGTTTTGGTTTCATGTACCTAATGGTGAGCATATTGCTATCTGCTGGGCTTGGCTCGTTTATACTTATTTTTCGCCCGATATATTTTGGAACCACTTTTCTTTTTAGAAGCAGTGATGACTCAGTGGTATTGGCTATGGACTGCCGCGCACAGGTCCATGGTTCGAAACCCGCCACGGGCTTGAGCTTCACCGCATGGTGGTAGGGCACTTTAAGAATGCCCGCCTAGATAGCGACCACCCTCATGAAGAAAATCTGTCACTAAGCACCTAACGGTGTGTGCCAGCAGCAGTCTTTGAGTGACAGTGAAATTACAGGCACATGAGACTTAAGACTATGTCTCAAAGTGACGAGCACAGTGCAATTCGTTACTTGTGACGAAATGAATTTGTTATAGGCAGAGGTTACTCCGCTTGACATCAGGTGGTCCTCAAGCATGTTCCGTCACAATAACATAAAAAAAGCATGTAACCATAATCTTTATCTAGTATAGTTCTGGACTCTAGATTGTTAATTAAAATATCTTTAAAAAAAACCTTATTATGTTCCGATCCGGGGAATTAGTCAACGCACTAACAATATATTTTCATGTTTTGAAGATCTTGCAAGTATACTCACATTGTGGTTTTTATTGTATATCCTAATGAAACATAAAATCTAAATTCTTTTCCGTTTCAGTTTTCATGAGTGTTATACAAATTTACTAGGAGTTACTAAAAGACACGTAGTCGTGTTCTTTCTGGAGCTGTAGGTACAAGACTTTCAACACCCACCAAGAGTTACGGAAAATTATAGATAGATAGATAGATAGATAGATAATTCTTTATTGTTACACCACTTATTAAACAAAAATAACATCAAAAGAAATCTTACAATAAAGTGTCACAATGGGCGGCCTTATCACTAATAGTGATCTCTTCCAGGCAACCTTTGGATGGAGAGGAAATACAGGAATAACAAGACGGGTGTAATATAGAGATAAAGGTACAATCAAATCAAGACAAAAATACATAACTAAAGATAATTAGTAATGAATCACAAACAAGAAAAGAAAAATAACAACTAATACATAAAATACACTAATACACATTGAAATATACATATATTAATATAAATAATACATTGATACACTTATACGATGTATATATTATACATTAATTCTTTATCATATTATGATCAAACCCAAGTTCACACGGGGTAAACTAATCGGCGAGATAAAAACACTTTACTTGGCTTTTGAAAGTTGACAAGGATTGTGCACGCCTGATAGTAACTGGTAATAAGTTCCATAAGCGAACAGCTTTCACTGAAAATGAGTGATCATAAAATACTGTGCCATGTTGAGGCATACTGAGGGTAAGATTTTCTGATGACCTAAGATTAATAACATTGGCATTGTGAAGGAAATTGAAACGTTCCTTGAGATAGCGCGGGGTCAAAGGATTAAACAAAATATTGTAGAGTAGAGAGAGTATGTGAGCATTCCGGCGAAGACGTATAGGGAGCCACTTGAGCTTTGATCGATATTGAGAAATGTGATCATACTTGCGCAAACCAAATATAAATCTTATGCAGAAGTTTTGAAGACGCTCAAGCTTATCTAGCTGTTCCTCAGTGAGATCTGGATAGCAGACATCAGCGTAATCTAGAATTGGGAGTAAAAGTGATTGAACTAGAGCAATTTTAGTGGTGATGGGAAGAAAGTTGCGCAGCTTTTTTAAAGCGCCAGCGGTGGCGTACAATTTGCGACTTGTAATTTGCAGCTGAGGAGCCCAACTTAAGCAATGATCGATGGTCAAGCCTAGATTTTTTATAGATTTACTGTAGGGGATAGGGACTCCATCAAAATGAATGGATGGAATCGTTGACCAGTCCACCTTTGAGATTAACTGCGAGCTTCCCACAATCATTACCTGTGTCTTGCTATGATTTATTTTCAGACCAAATTGTCTGCACCATGTTGTGATGCAATTTAAATCAGCGTTTATTAGGTCTATGGCTCCAGAAAGCTGATCAAGAGGGGCATGAGAGTAGATTTGAAGATCGTCTGCATATAGGTGGTAGGAAGAAGAAAAATTATTTGAGATTGAATTAATAAATATTGCGAAAAGGAGAGGAGATAAAACGCCGCCTTGTGGAACACCTGCAACCGCATCACACCAGGAAGAGAACTTCTCTTCGAGACGGATCCGTTGCCGGCGCCCAACTAAATAACTATGAAACCAATCGAGTACCGTTGGAGATATGTTAATTGAGCGTAGTATGGCTAAAAGTATGTCAAAGTCAACTGTGTTAAAAGCATTACTAAAATCTAGTAATGTGAGTACAGTTAAGTTTCTGTTTTCCATGGATAAGCGAATGTCATCAGTGATCTTCACCAGAGTGCTTACTGTGCTGTGGCCAGGACGAAAACCGGATTGGAAAGGATTTAGTAGGTCATGAGAGGATAAATATTTGCTTATTTGGCTGTGGACAAGGCGCTCAAGAACTTTTGACAGAAATGGGAGAATGGATATAGGACGGTATTCAGAAAAAGATTTGGGATTGGGTTTTTTGGGTAAGGGAATAAGTTGTGCATCTTTCCATAAAGTGGGATATATGCCGTTTGTTATGGAGTTATTATAGATAAGACAAAGAACAGGAAGGATGATGTCAAGGATAGGCACTATCATATTGCGACTAATTCCATCGCCGCCTACAGCATTCGAAGTGATAGATAATAAGCTCTTCTTAACATCACATGCGGACACTCGATCAAAAATAAAAGGAGAGTAGTCCGGAATCGGTAAAGTTGAAAGATAATTAATAGTATTCGATTTTTCAGATACATCAATAGGAAGTACTGAAGAGAAATGGAGATTGAGAGAATCTATGTTTAAGTTGTTAGGGATACTATCTTGAAGAGATTTACCAATTCCAAAAGACCTTAGAAACTGCCAGACTTTTGCTGGATCATCACTATCGACTGATTTATGAATGTGGCGACGCAGGGCATCCCTACACACCATATTGCAACGATTTCTAGACTTCACATATTTTGCTTTGTTAGAGTCATTAGGGCGACATTTATATTTGTGTCTAGCACTACATTTTTTACTCATTAACAATTTAATTTCATCTGTAAGCCAAGCAGCTGGTCGATGCTTAAGCTTGATGGCACGTAAAGGAGCATGCTTATCGTACAACTGCGTAATCATTGAATTGAAAATCGCCAGTTGGTCATCGACTGTTAGAGCGTTAATCACCGGAGACCAGTCTATATTGCTAGCATCCTCTAACATTTTTTCTGTATTCATACCACTAAAATTGCGCTGAAGAATTACTTTGGGTTTTATTTTTGGAGGTCGAATTTTATACGAGAGAAATATTAGGTCATGATATGAGAAATTGTCAGCAGAACATTGACCATGCTTAGCAACATGCTGTAGAGAAGACACTATACACAAATCAAGGAGGGAGGGGCTATAATTGGGGGCATGATGAGTGGCACTAAGTGGGAGGATATGCATGTTGCAAGATTTAATTATTGATTCAAGGGAATGAGTGCGGTGGTCTTCCTTGAGGAGACAGGTATTGAAATCTCCTAAAATAATATGATGGTTATATAATGGAATAAGATCTTCTAAGATTTTCTCAAAGGAAGAAAAGTAGTTGACACTTGAGGAGTGGCTATAGTAGGCACCGAGCAGAATTTTATTATTAGATAAGAGTACCTCTACAAACAAATGCTCGCCTGCGTTGGAGGGTGGTGGTTGAGGCGATGTACTGATCACAGAAAAAGGAATATTAGACCTTAGGTAAATAGCCACACCACCACCTCTATTGCTGGTGCGGTCGTTGCGTATGAGGTGAAAACCGGGTAGTGAGTACAAAGTAGTAGGAAGGCAAGGTTTGAGCCACGTCTCAGAGACTACTATAGCTTGAATATTTTTATTAAGGAGGGATGCCTGCATATCAGTATAATGGGCCGGAATGCTTTGCGCGTTAATGTGAACAACGTTAAAGTTTTTAGGTACATCAGAAAACTGAGCTTCAAGAGAATCGGCAAGAGAAGGTAAGCTAACGAAACTGTCATTGTCTGTGCTACCATCGGAAATTAAAGATAAGAATGATTGGTCGCTATCACTACTTGCATTATCGTTGAATAAATTGAGCATAATATATTATATACTAAATATGTATAAGTGATATATGAAATATTAACTAATTAAGTTAAATATATAACTGTTCAAGTAAAATATACAATTAATTTTAACAAAAACTATCTAAACTCCACCTGCCGGGAATCGTAATAGTTAATATAACTACACAAAAATAATAATATATAAAAAAAATAAGTAACAAGAGTATGTAAATAAATAAAAACACAATCACACAAATATAAATGCTTCACCACCGTGGTTCCCATCCATTAACAGGCTTGCCATACGTTTGAAACTGTATTAAACATATTTTGGAAATATGTACAAAGTATGGTAAGCCAAAACAAAGAAATTAAAAAAAAAAAAAAATCTAATGTCAGTTGCATAAGACATTGACGTGACAATGACAAGGATTAATACGTATGAATTTGCATCAATCATTATACATAAACAACATAAATATAGTACAGCAAATTCTTTGTAAATGAAATATAATAATGAAGCAACATTCGAGGGTGGATAAGTGCCATAGTTAAAAAACAGAAAAAAGGGTACATACCGAAGAACCGGTACCACGGGGTGGGCTGCAAATACACAAATAAAAAGTGAAAAGAAACGGAGCTACTTTTTGCTGGCTGAAGGGGCTCGTCGACTTCTCGATGCCGGTGCCGTATCCTTAGTTCTGGCGGTGACCGCAGCTGTACCTGCAGTCTTAGGCGCGCTCGACGCGGCAATCTTTTCAAGCTCTTTGAGATTGCTGATCCGATGCCGCACGCCCTCGGTGCCAAGTACAAAAACGAAGCCATCCCTAGTCCAGCACTTTTGAATGCCAAATTTCTGGCGAGCAGCCATGAAAGTGTCGTGCCGCGGTTTTGTCAAGAACTCCGACAGCGAGATATTAGACCCTTTCAAGCCAGTCTTACCGCTCCAAATCCTATTTTTGGCATCAAGGTCACGCATTTTGAATAGGATAGGTCTGGGTTTGTCAGGTGCTGAGGCACGGCCCATCCGATGTGAGCGACTGATGTCTTTGATGGAAAAATCTGGAATTTTCATTTGGCCTGCTACCAGCTTGACCACAACAGAGGTAGTATCTTCATCTCTGGCTTCTGGGACACCGTGAAAGAGAAGAATCTTTCGTCGCCCTCGCATCTCCATAGCATCCTGTTGCTGCATAACCAGGCCTACTTGATCTTGGAGGCAGCGAAGTGCAGTCATAATGAAGGTACGGAATGCAGTAAAGTCAGCTGACAAGACTGCTACAGTTGGTGAAGGAGATGCTGCTTGAAGCTCACCTTGATATGAGTCCATTCGCTGAAGAAACAGACTTTGTAGTTCGGCCACACTTTGCTGTAAGGCGTCCATTTTGTTTGAGTTGTTAACTCAGTATTTTTCAATAGTGACAAAAGTGTTTTGTGATAGTGCCACAGTATGGATAACAGTCCCCGGCAGGTATTGCAGATTATATTTTAATTACACATATGTTTTAGGCTATTCAAATGTTGTTAACTATTTTATTTAAATTAATTAAAATGAGAGATTTTTTTGTAAAGTGTTTTACTATAGCCTACCCGCCAAAAAAACTATATACCTAACTTATACTCTTTTACTAATATTTATCAGTGCGTGCCCTTATCGCTACAGTACAGAACAACTAAAATAAAATAAGGCTTAAAAGCCTTCAACACCACTATTCTTCCAAACAATATTGATCTATCAATTTATCAAAGCATTATTATATTGAAAATAAATTGCATCCGTCATCGTAATCCCAAATTGGTTTCCAAACATGAAATTTTAAAGGAATCTATGATTGAATCAACACGCGATAAGTCATGGAACTTTTGGGGTCCCTATTGTATTGTATGTGAAGATCATTATAAATTTTCTAGATGAGGTATTACAAAACTGAACTTATGAAAACATTTCAAATGTTAACCACTTGGTCCAAAATAAATTATTTAGAATGTCGTAAATGCCTCCCAAGTATATAATTATTATATTGAATCTTTTATATATATTAATGGCCGGTCACTTTGTCACGCAAATTTTAATATATTTTTATAGAATTACTCCATTATTCAAGGTTTTAGTTCCAGAACCTAGCATGATATCGAAAACTTAAAAATTCCTCAAAACATAAAATACCATAATGTTCGCTTAAAAAACAATGAATACATTTCTAGGCTCATAACTTACAAGTTAATTATCTTCTTACATGTGTGTTACGATGCAGGCCTAAGTAATTAAGAGTAAAATTGATGTCATGCTTAGGTCTGGACCCAATACCAATAAGGGAGTTATCACACTTCGACTTTTGTATGGCAACATGACCAGCCAGTTCAATCCTAAAGTTACTCTTAACGCCACCACGACTTTCCTTAAGGCCCATCAAAAAGCGATCGATTCTTTTACATTACATTATCCCTAAACGAGGAAGCAGAAGTGTCTATGTAGCTATATTTGACCTGATATGTGTTGGTACCGTGTAATAAGGCAAGCATATTGTTATCAAGCGATCCCGGACTTCTACAATTTGATGAATAAAAGGGATGTGAAAACTTTTTGTCAGAAAACTCAATTATTTTATCGATTCGGAGATCAAACTACTGACTTCGAGGTCCCAAAAAGCCGGCCAAAGGCACTTAATTCACTTTTAAAAAATGCAATCCTTCTAGTTACTTTATAATTCGACGCCACTATTGTGTTCAAAAGCAATATTGAGTGTGAACGTAAGGGCAAGTAATTGTGAAGATGTTGGCGTCCGATTACGGTGGCCCTTAGCCCTGCCAGGGGACTTTCTAAGGGACTGTTGAAGGGGACTGGGTCCAAGATTTGTAGAAAACAGTGAATAAAATTTGTACAAAGTATAATATGGATTTGATGTGATTTTCGGCTCATGAGAAGAGTATGGTAAATTGACATTATCTTATTATGTTCAACCTACGTCTTTGGTCATTGTAATAGATGTTCGGGATTGTAAAGGAATTTAAATTGCCCAGTACGATTTTTTAATCCTGTAACCGCATCCAGCCTCCAACCCTTCATCGAAGTGTATCTACAACTTTGCTAAACCACTTGGCCACCTGAACACGCTCGTCTGCGCCGAATCTTGTGCTTTAATTTTATTATTTTAAACAGTCGTCGGGGATAAGCGGCCACCATCCAGACTACTAGCAGTCTACTAGCATCTGATCGAAAGAAGTGTTTTTTCAAACACTTAACTCTGGCAATGGTGTTACTGTAATTTTTTTTTTTTTTTTTTTGTACGTGGGGAAATGCTGTTACGCATTCCCGCCTACTGGGGGAGCAGAACGGGGTATGACGGACTCGGCAAAAGGCGCCCATACCGTCTAAAACCCCACGGTGTTCCAGCGTCTTCGACTGATGACGGGGGGCGCGGGACCGCTAGTATTCTACCGCAGCCCCCGTCGACGCCGCTGCCCGCTGTAAAGTGGCGGGCTCTCCTCGGTGAGGGGTGTCAATAGGAACACCCCTACTCCTCGTGTGATGCCCCCCGAACACGGAGGGGGCATCAACATCGCGAGAGGACCTATCTCTGAGGGGTGCCGGATGCCCCCGCATCCGACGGCCCAGGCCCTCTCAGCGGAGATGGAGTGCGGGCTCGGTTAGCCCGCCTCCGTGTCCGCGCTCTCCGGAGCGAAAGAGAGAGAGGGTCTCTCTCTCTCTCCCGCTCCGCCGCCTCCCTCTGCGAGACAATAACTTCGCAGAAGGAGGCTACTGCCTCCCAACATCTCTCATTGGCGACCATCCCGGCGAGGATGGTTGGCAACGAGAGGTCCGTCCCAATGACCGCGACCAGAGCCTGTCGCGGTTCAGCTCCTCCTGTCACAGTGTTTGTAACACAACTCCTCCGAACGGCTCGACCTATTCCTGTGAAACTTTGTGTATATATTCAGTAGGTCTGAGTTAGTAGATTTTTTTTTGTATTATTAATTATACATAATATAAAATAAAATTTTGTATAATTGTAAATGTGATAAATGGCATTATGTACAAGTGAAATTAAAATTTATGTATTTAGTAGCTATACCCCGCAGTTTTGCCCACGTATATCTACAATGAAGAAAAAACATCTTAAGATTTGATTTAGGACATAAAAACGTTTCATCCAAATCGGTTAATCGGTTTTAGCTTGAAGGAAAAAACTACATACATACTCAAATCCGCACATCGTCACTTACTCACGAGCTTTTACCTTCATAACATTTTGTCATTCTAAAAGGCACAAAAGAAATTTAACGATACAGAAATTACGTCAAAAATCACTTTTTAATTTAATAATAACAAATACTTTTAAAAGTATCCTA
Organism: Plagodis dolabraria; assembly: GCA_963854805.1. Lineage (NCBI taxonomy): Eukaryota > Metazoa > Arthropoda > Insecta > Lepidoptera > Geometridae > Plagodis > Plagodis dolabraria. The sequence goes on along the minus strand of OY978460.1, from coordinate 24,306,904 downwards.
AAAAATATTAAATAATATTTAAATAAAACACTTAAAAAAGCATAAAATTATATATCTAGTGACAATTCCGCCTAATTTTCCTGTTATCTACGTGACGTCACAAACATAACTTTTTAATTTATAACTGATAGGATTGTCTTGATCACTATCTCACCTGATGGTAAGTGACGATGTGGTTGAAGATGAAGGCTTACCTAGAATTACTGTCTCTCAAGGACAGCTGCCAAAACACACAGGTGCTTGGCGACAGATTATCTACTTGAGTTAACTAGAAATAACTTTCAACATATTTTGATTATTCTCAAACCAGCAATCAGGTGTTTACTCTCTGACCGCTCGATTATCATTTTTACTCCAGCCTTTATAATAATCAGTTATCTATTTCTTGGAATAGTAAAAATGTGTCATTAATTCATGGAAGTTTCGACGGAATAACCTCTTACTACTTTCAAACGTGATCTTGCCAACAAAAGAACCTGCAAGATGAGTATCAGTCAACTGTACCTTCAACACTGTCTTAACTTATATAAACGGTCCAAAGACGTACACTGTGGTAAGTGATACATCAGTGTCGGGTTGTATCCGCTGCGCGATGGTCGGATTGATACTTTTGAATTCTTATAGATGATGGGCGGTTTTTAAATGATACCTTTTTGGTAGGTTGTATGAAATAGCCGACGTACGCTTGATTGATAGGAGTAAATTTAAAAAACAGGTCTCAGTTCCCCCAAGAGGGATCTTAAAATTTCCTCTAAAATGCTCTGTTCCTATTACTAGAATGCGATTTTATCCACAGTGCACACTTCCAGACTCCAATCTGCCACTTAAATTAGTTTTTGTCAGAAATACCCAAAAATGTTCCGTCTCCTTGATCGAACTGAGGTTCTCAAGATTCCAACGCAATGCTTTTACACGCACAATAATGAAGAATTCACCAATATAATTTATATAACCTACACATGAACTGATAATACATGACCATGCTTAAAAGGTTTTTGTATAGATGATTTTCGTACGGTATTTACCCATGTGTTCCAACTATGTCAAAGCGCTTACAAAATTAAAACAAAAGGCTAAGGCCTAATTTCACCATACTCTGTTATTTATTTGACGCCTTGTTAATCCTTTTAACGGACTGTTAACTGAACCGAGTGTCCCACTAACTGTTAATGGATGATTAATTCAGTTAACTTCATAAAACGTAGACTGATTTAACAGCTCTGTTATTTTTAATGACCCATTAGCTAATGCCTGATTTAGCGTAAACAAACATGGTATGGTGAAATTAGGCCTAAAGCAGGTATTTTAATCACGAAAGGGGCTTGAAGCTTATTAAAAAATAGTGTTGTTTACAGTTCAATTTAGGTGCATAGGTAAGTCCCATCGTCTTATTAAGACAGTTAGGCAAAAGGAACGAAAGGATAACTTTGAGCTATGACTCACTCACCATGATAGGTCATTTGGCAGAGCATGTCGTGGCTCTAGGTGCGGATGGTCGCGGTTTTGAATTCAGCTCGTGGTTCAAGATGTTCCTATCTTTTTTTATAGCTGACGGGTTAGCCTTTGACCACTTTTTCACCTGATGGTAAGTGATAATGTGTTCGAAGATGTTGTTCAGATTAGTTTAGAATTACTGGCTCTCAAAGACTGCGTTAAGTATTTGGTGACAGATTTTCTACTTGAGGGTGGTACGAGTAATTAGCCAGTGGGCATTCGTGAAATGCCCTGCCACCATGTCAAAGTACTAAATATATCTGTACTCTAAAGATATCTCAGTAGAGTACAGATATATTTTTAAATAATTTGATAGATAAAAAAAAAATAAGTGGGCGTGAAAGTTGATAATTTTTGCAATATTTTGGTATGGGATCTATCCCAAAACTATTTTAGTTAGGAAAGAATCTGGAATTTCAGAATTAATAATACCATATCCGTATAATGTAATTTTGTATGGTAGTAGGGAGTTTTGCGAAGGTCTCCTAAGATCTGTCGCCTAGCACCTAACGGTGTGTTTTGGCAGCTCTCCTTGAGAGCCATTAATTCTAGGTCACCCTGAACAACATCTTCAACCACATCATCACTTACCATCAGGTGAGATAGCGGTCAAAGGCTACATTACCAAGTACAAAAAAAATATGTATCAATACCATTTTTTTTCCTTTACGAGCTGTAGCAGGTCAGATGTCTAAAAGAGCAAGGTTAGGGTCGAGTTGAGCTCGTATTTTTTTCCATTGTGGCCAACACACGCTAGGGCACTGTATATAATAAAAAAAACCCATTGCAAATTGTGTGGTAGGATATTAATTATTACTTCATTTTCCTACTGAAATGAAAACAATATTACATTTTACTACCAAAAAATGCTGGTTCGTTCCTATTACTCGCTAATGATTTCATTAAACAAGCCAAAACAATTCAACTTCCTTTGTCTAAAGGGAAATAATTAGAGCTCACTCGAATGTAACGAAAGAGGAAAAAACAATAATAATTCATCAGGTACGAGAATCCGAGAGATAATCCACGGATTTTTAACAATAGAAACAGAAAATTTTAAAAGGGACTGAGGAGGGCAATATGAGCCAAATTAGCAATTATGTTGTAAAATATTCAGTGATGTGCTTTGTTTTAAAAACGGTGTCGTATGCACGGTTTATTTTGGAAATCTGATGCTTTGGTAATGAGGGGGTGTATTGGCTGTACATTTTGGTTTTTGTTTTATTATTTACAGTATGTTTGGTATCATTTATGTAATACGTCTATTACTTCGCTTTTGTGCTAGTTACGAAGTAACAATACTACGTCACAATGAAATCTAGTCTTAAGCAAACCAGCAGGCTTTTCGCATGGTGATGGCGAATGCCCGCCTGACTAGCTACCACCCTCATGTAGAAAATCTGTCGCCAAGCACCTAACGGTGTGTTCCGGTAGCTGTTCTTGAGAGACACTAATTTTAGTTTATTCGGCTATAAATATTTATTACTTATATTAATAATTTTATTTTACTGAACTGTACTTTTCTTCAGCTTTCTTTATCGTTGACGTCAGCCGACTATACGTATATTCAAAATTAATTATTACAAAAATTAAAGAACTAGATGAACCTTAATCAAATAAATTTTGTCACCCGATGACTCCCGACGATCACAATTTCAAACATCGATCTAGCTTTGTATATGCATAGTGTCAAAGACTTATAAATCATTCATGCTGAACTTAAAATAAAACAGCCAGCCTTCTTGCGCTGTAGATTTTTAACCTGATAGCTAGACTTTGACCACTATCTCACCTGATCTTATGTGATGACATGATCTGAATATGGTAGTTCAGGCATACCTTGAATTTAATTAAGCTTGTATTAGATGACTATTTGAAGTATCATGCGGGTTTGATACTTCAAATAGTCATCTAATACATAAAGGCATAGCACAGCTCAGGGGTACATGGAGCTGAAATTTATAAATATGTATTTCTCTGCATATATTTACATCTCTTTATCCACATATTTTGCACACCATTTGTAGCGATTCGTGCGAAGAGAGTGCTCCAAATAGCAAGTGAGTGCGGCATGTAACAACTGTTGCATGAATGGGATACAGCGAGTGCGTCGTGTAACAGTTGTAACATAGTGAATGTCCAGCTTTATTTTCGATTTTTGGAATCCGGGTCCTTTTTTGAGGTTTGGAACGTTGCCCAATATGACAATAGACTAAAGCTAGTCGCCGTTTATCCATCCATTGCCCGTTCAAATGTGTCTGTGGAGTGAAGTTACGGAAAAAAAAGTTCCGTAATTACGCGAACATTTTGTTTATTTTTTTTTAATGTTTTTACATACAATCATTAAAATGACTTTATGTAATTTTTTGGTAGAAATGTGTATTATCTTCATGTTTAAAGTAAGCAACTGAAGGTTTTTCCTTAAAATTCAAGAATATTTACTATTTTCTTAAATATTTAGGTAGGTCGAGTTTGCCCGCCTCTATCATAATAATTTACTTTAACACATGTCGTAAATGTTTATGTTTCGTATTTCTTGTTTATTTAGCTACCTTGGACATAAATTTTGTCCCATAGAACGTGACACAAGAGTCACAAGAGCCGATTGTTTACATTACGGCACGCGGAACATATGGTGTGGGCGGCGCCTGCAATTGATCATGTAACTGTCAAATGCTTTGGCGCCAAGTGCCGAGTGCGGCGTGCAACAATAGTTACACGCCTGACACCAGTCGGTAGATAACATTATAAAATGGTATGCAAAACGCGCCATCCAATCTTCTGTGACGTCATAATCTTCGTATGAGAAGATCAGTAAATACAAAATCCAACTTCACAATCAAAAATAAGATTGGAAATGAATGTAATCCCCATGAAGCATCCTATGACACGTGCGACATAACGTCATATGCAAATATATTTAAATTTGACATGCATGAAGTGTTGCGACTTTTTCGTAATTGAACTGCGGCTGCTGTATCTAAAGTTCTATTATGAAATAATATTTTCTATGCATTAAAAAAACAAATGAATTGCATTGGATCAATAACATGGTTGTAAAATGCAGAATACAGGCAAAAGTTATAAAAAACATGAGCTGGGACTTTATCATCCAACTAGAATGTCAAAGAAAATTAATGTCATTATTTTTTCAACCTGCGGTATGCCTTTATTAACCAAATACACGTATTATATTTATTTTTACTTTTGAAATCCTTAGTGTGAGCATATATTTATTGGTCCAATTTTATTCTTACACGGTCAATATTGGAACTTGGCCACATTACACCTACCGTACAGACTAATTCTAAAATTTTATTCTTGTTGTTCGCCAGCTGCTGTAGTGAGAAGTCGTGCGATATGTAATATGGTTAAGTTGTAAAGCACTGTTACTTTTGTGTTAAGGAAGAATAAATGTTTATATTTTTACTATGTTTATAAATATTTGGTGCACACTCATTTAATTATATTTATATAATTAATCGAGAGAGAGAGAGGGAGAGAGAATAAGCAAATATATTACAAGGCAAATACTAAGAATAAAAGTCACACATTCCGACCTGTGCCGCCACGCCGTGCACACCTGTCTACAGCTCCGCCAGTATCTCCCAGTGAGACCGCAATAGTCCCCGCACTATTGCCGTCTCACTCGGGTCATCGTTCCGACGCTAGTTGCAGACCAGTGCCTTGGAATACGCAGTCCTGACGAAGTTTTGTTTTCTGTGCAGAAGCTGAGCAGCCACCGACCGCCGTGCAACGTGAGCTACGAGCTCGCCGTGCCGGCGCGCAGAGGCGCTCTAAGACGTCAGGCATTACCACCTACCCAAGTCCCTTGTTTCGGACGAACAACATCATATCGGGCTGGTGGTCTTGTTTTGACCGCACTTTTCGGTGCGCATTTCACCACTTTACTACCCGACACAACATAGTAACAGTCGCGTAACAACACACTTTGTGCTGTTAAGCGACGTCGTTCAGGCGTGGGGTAGCGTCAGCCAAACCCGTCTGAACGATCAAATCCGCCATTTGCTGCGGTCGCAGTGTGACACCCTACGGTGACAACGGCCACTGTTGTTGTTTTGGTTTAACCTTGCACCGTGGCCTTTCCCGCTTCACGGGTCAGCCGAAGCAAGCTGGGCTCCGGGACAACTGGCCTTGGGGTCGCCCCTAGTCAACCCCGGAGCAGCATTAGGAGCACCCCTCTCCGCCGAGAAAAAAGCTCGGAGAGGGTACACAACTAGGGCACACCATAGGTACTCACTCCCTCTCACACAAGTGAGCTCACGAGTTGCGAGAGGGAGACAGAACCCGTTAGGCCATCCTGAGTATTCCCCTCAGGATGCAACGTCCCTCTAACGGTGAGGTGGAGGTCCTTCAGACCTTCGCCCTCCGCTACCCCGAACTCTACGCTGATCATCAGCAATCACTTAACGATGCAGAGAGTGCCCGCCTCACGGACACTCTCATCGCTCCCTCCGGAACTCCAATTCCGGAGGCCATCGTCCCTCCTCTGACCCGGTCCTTCTCAGAGGACAGCCCGACTTCGCCCGCTCCGGGCCCTGACAACAGACGCACGGTGGCAGCCCCTCCCCGTGAGAGGTCTCGCTCGCGCTCACCGATCGGGAGGCCAGCGAGCACCCGTCCCTCCATCGCCATTGTCGAGCCCACTTCGGACTCCGAAGCGGAGATGGATGTAGATCCGAGTCGTGCCTTACGCACTGACTCGGACTCCGATAACGACGGCTATACCGTCGTAGACAGAAAACGCAAGCGTGCTCCTAAAGCCGCTAGTTGCGCAACTTCCGCCCCTCCCGCCAAGGCACCCGCTAAGGCCCCCGCCTCCGGCAAGAAGCCGACCCCCGCCCCGCGCCCCGCGTCTCCTCCCTCCGCTCCGGCCACCACTGCCGCGTCCCCTCAGGACGCGAGCGCGCGCCGCGAAAAACCGCCTCCGCCCCTGTTCATTCAGGACGAAACCAAATGGGACATGCTGTCCCGTTTAGTTTCGGATCGTGGGATCCACTACACTAATGCCCGCTCCACGCAGCAGGGCATTAAAGTTCAAGTGTCCACCATTAGCGACCACAGAGCGCTAACAAAGCTCCTCCGTAAAGAGAGCATAAGTTTTCACACTTATGCGCTCGAAGAGGAGAAAGTCCTCCGAGTGGTCATCCGCGGTGTGCCCAAGGAGGTACATACCGATTCGGTATGTGCCGACCTGAAGGCACAAGACTTCCCCGTACATGCAGTTCACCGCATGTACAGCGGGAAGGACCGCAGTCCCTACGATCTAGTACTCGTAGTACTAGATCGTACACCTGAAGGCAAGGCCATTTTTAATTTAAAAAAGGTCTGTGGCCTCTCAGGACTCGATGTCCAAGCCCCATACAAAAATGGGAGTCCCTCGCAGTGCCATAACTGCCAACTATACGGGCACGCCTCCCGTTTCTGCTTCGCTCGCGCTAGGTGCGTTAAGTGCCTAGGCGATCACGCGACAGCAGCGTGCACTCGCACCCGGGATTCACCGGACCCACCCAGCTGTGTTTTATGCGGTGCTCAAGGGCATACCGCGAATTACCGTGGTTGCCCTAAAGCACCACGAGTGAACCACAGGGTGGCAAGGCATAGGCCGACCCGTCCCTCTTACGACCGTTACCAACGGGTAAGCCCTAAACTAACGATAGTACCTGCCTCACAGGTAATACCCGCGCCGCTCCCAGCCCGTAACGCATGGTCTAAACCACCCAGTATGGTTAAGACCGTCGCTACCGCCCGCGCCCCGGCCCGCGCGCCCGCACCCGCGCCCGCACCCGCACCCGCCCGCGCCGCGGCCCCTGCCCGCGCACCGGCCCCGGCTCGCCCCGCGCTCCCGGCACCCGTCGCCAACACCATTCGCGCGCCTCCCCGCGCTGCTTCTCGGCCACAAGCTCCACCTATGCCATTGATGGCTGCCCCTCTTCAAGAGGCAATCAACCTAGTCAGCGATCTGGCTATGTCGGTTGACATCAATGAGGTACAAGAGCTATTCCACAAGATGCAATACGCTCAATCCCCAGCGGACGTGATCCAATACACATTGGAACACGCGAATTTACTTAGCGCCCTTAAGCGCTTCGTTCCCCAGGCCCCTCCCCAGTACAACCACTATGGGTAGTACAACCGAACGCACGAAACCGTACTCAGTTTCGTTAGCGTCATTTAACGCTGACGGCCTCTTCAGACAACGTGACCTCGTCCACGACTTTTGTTGTACCCACCTTATCGATATCATATGCGTGCAGGAAACCTTTCTAAAACCGGGGAAGGCGAACCCTAGGTTTGCCAATTACAGAACGGTACGTGATGATAGAGTGAACTCCCGTGGGGGAGGCACTCTTATCTATTACAAAAGGTCCCTGCACTGCATTCCCCTACCTACCCCGACTCTTGTTAATATGGAAGCATCTTGTTGCCTCCTAGCTATGACTGGTCATCAACCTATAGTCATAGCATCCTGTTACCAAGCTTGCAAAAAGCCGATCGTCCGAGCTGACTTAGAAGCCCTATTCTCATTAGGAAGCGCCGTCATTCTGATTGGCGACTTCAACAGTAAGCACATCCTATGGAATTGTAACGTCAACAATCCCAGAGGTATTGCACTTGAAAACCTAATCGCAGAACTTAACTTTGACATAATTGCGCCCACTGAGCCCACTCACTACCCTTATATGGAAGACCACCGATCTGACTTGCTTGACATGGCACTATTCAGAGGCGTAACACTCCGGTTACGCTCCATAGAAGTGGTTCACGAGCTTCACTCTGACCACCGACCCATTATACTGCGACTAGGTCCCGACCCAACGACTGACCTCCCCCGCCCCACTAAGACGATAGTGAACTGGAAGCAAGTAGGCGATGCCCTAAAGGCTATCAGTTCACCGGACCTAGACAAGATCCCTGACGACATCCTGACAAAAGATGACGTAACCCTTGCGATCGATTCGTTCACCAATCACCTCTCCACCGTAGTAGGTGCATCCGCAAAGGAGGTCATAGTGCCGGACGACCGGCGCCTTGTCATTCCAGCGGATGTGAGACGATTGGTGACGGAGAGTAAAGCAGTGACCCGACATTACGACTCTTACCCCAGTAAAGAGAACAAAACTAAGAAACGCCACTTTGAACGCATGGTTCAAAGTCGCATGTCTGAGTTGCGTGATCAACAATGGGGCGATAAACTTTCAAACCTCGTGCCAAGCCACCATGCTTACTGGGACTTGGCGCGAGGCTTGAAAGGAAGTAACCATAACGACATGCCTCCCTTATACAGACCAGTCCCACTAGTCCCAGCGTTCTTTGACGAAGACAAAGCTGAGTGCCTAGCTGATAGCCTAGAGGCTCAGTGTTCCCCTAACGTAGATCACGTTGACCAAGCTCACCTCGATTCGGTGGATGCTGAAGTCGAACGTAAAAGCTCTGTGGTCACCTCTGAACTCCCACCAATCACCTTAGCGACTTACGCTGAGGTGGAGAGACTGATCAAGGCCCTCCGACCGCGCAAATCCCCCGGTGCCGATGGCATCTCCAACAGGGTTCTTAAAACCCTCTCTCCTCCTCTCATCCATCTCTTAGTCAGCATCTTCAATGCTGCTATGAGCCCCTGCTTATTCCCAGACACCTGGAAATGTGCAAATGTCATTGGCATTCACAAACCAGGCAAAAGCTCATCTGACCCCACCAGTTACCGCCCCATCAGCCTCCTCAGTGCCTTAGGCAAACTTTACGAGCGGTTACTTGCAAACCGTCTCCAGTCCCATGCTAAGGAACACCACCTTATCCCAGATGAGCAGTTTGGCTTCAGACCCGGACACTCATGCGTCCAACAGGTGCACCGCCTCACGGAGCACATCATTGAGGGCTTCAATAAGTACCCCAAACCCCAGACTACGCTAGCAGTCTTCCTCGACGTAGCGAAAGCTTTTGACAAAGTCTGGCACAACGGCTTGATCTACAAGCTATACCAATTTGGCGTGCCAGAACGTCTTGTGCTCATCCTACAAGACTTCCTTAAAGCCAGAAGCTTTCGCTATCGCGTGGAAGGCACCCTCTCCTCCCCCCACCCAGTCAGAGCCGGAGTCCCTCAGGGCTCCGTGCTATCACCTATTCTCTTTGCACTGTATACCAGTGACATCCCACGCTCTCAGCCCAAAGTATTCCTAGCCCAATATGCGGATGATACCGCCATTTACACCACTGGGTGGCATATCAACAGACAGTCCTATTTCGTCATGCAACGGGCCATCACCGAGATCGGTGACTGGTTCCGAAAATGGCGCATCGCGGTCAACCCAGCTAAAAGCACAGCTATGTGCTTTACTGAGAAGACACGCTCCCCTTACCCGAAACCGCTTATTTTGTTCGACGAACCCATTCCCTGGGTTCCTAGAACAAAATACCTCGGAGTCACCCTTGATCGTCATCTCACCTTTAACGATCACATAACAACCGTCCGTAACAGAGCGGCCTTCATAATGGGTCGCCTTGGTCCCCTACTTCGCAAAGAGAGTAAAATGTCTCTTAGTAATAAGAAGACACTTTACACTGCCTGCATCCGCCCCATCATGACTTACGCATCAGTAGTGTTTAGTCATGCTAGTGAGGCCCACCTTCATAAACTTCAAGTCATCCAAAACCGTTTTCTTCGTAATGCAACCGGCGCCCCGTGGTATATCCGGAACACCGAGTTGCATTGCGACTTAAACCTTCCCTCTCTAGCGCAGTTCAATAAGGACTGCGCCCGCCGATACTTTGATCGAGCGCCCCACCACCCGAACCCATTGGTTGTCCAGGCATCGAACTACTCGACTGCCTCTTCTATCCCATTTTTCAAACCCCCCCGTCGCCGACCACGGCAGGTATTAGACGACCCGGATGACCCCATCGCAGCCATTACGTTGGCAGCTTTAGCGTTATCCGCAAGTCGTCGAGGTAAAATCCCCAGGTGTGAGGTAATCAGAGGTCACACAATCAAACACCGAGCTCGCCGGCGAGCTCGAGGCAAAAACAAGGTCACGATAAATTGCTCTCCAAATAGTCAAAGAGTATTATTCAGTAGGGCCCAATTGTGCAACACTGCAGTTGCACAGAGGCATTTTGCTCCGATCCCCCCCATGTCTCTCGACAGCGAGACAAGCCGAGGTCCGAACCACAGTGGTGCCCTTGAGCTCGCTGTCAACCCCTCCTATAGTAGCGGTACGTTTTCGGCGTCCGCAGGAGACGGAGGTAGAAAGCGCTTTTCGCCTTCTACGCCCGTCTCGGGAGAAGTGCCTTCGGCACTTCTCCCTCCCGGGCTATTGTAGGGCCAGGCCCTCGCCCAAAACCCGGTGGAGCTGGACGACCGCACAGGCGGTAGCCAGCATCTATGTCCTCCCTAAAAAAAAAAAAAAAGAATAAAAGTTAAGATTTGATTGATGCTCACCTGGTAGGGATAAAGGTAAGAAATAGAGGATGACCAGGAGGTAGGCACTTCTTACATTAGAACAACGCATCAGCTATGACCTTTCTATTGGATGCCATAATTTAGAGAAAAAGGTGAGCAGCATTCTACTACATGCGTCAAGATCTTTTATGGTTGTGTGGTGATCAAGAAGAAAAATCTACTAGGGGTTCATTGGCGCAAATAAATAACAAATTGTAACGCTTTATTCCTATTATTATGGGTAAACAGATGAATCTAAGCACATAAAATTTGTCGAACAAATTTTTGTTCCAAAGGAAGCTTGCCGACTGCAATCTATTTGGGACAGATTCAGACTCCTAGCAGCTACTGAAAACTATTTTATCAGAATACCTCAAAAATAACAATCTAGATCAATGATAGGGCAAAAAACGTACAAATAAAACAACTGACACTTAAAATTACTTATTAAAAGTTATTAAAGGACCCATCTATATCATAAATGAGGAAGATCTAAGATATATTTTGAGTACTAAGCAACATACAATAAGCTCTAGAGTCTAGGTGACAACTAGATAGTAGTTAGTAAGAGGCCCTCTTGTGTGGGTACTACCGCAGTGACAAATATTCTGCTTCAAAGTAGTCGTGTGCAAACAATTCTGTGTTTAGGAGTGAATGTCCTTGTATCAAGTGAACTAAGTGGGCAAACGATACCTAAGAACAGATATCTCGAACTTATGTGTACAGTATCAAGTAGAACGTAAAGGAACACAGCCACTGTAAGGGACAATCGTGATACTTACCCAAGAGAACAAACAGTATTAGTAAATCACTTTATTTTCTTTATACACAGAGTAATCTTACCTATTTTATGTCACACAAATATCTTAACTAAATCCATTAAACTATCTGTCTTTTACTTTAAACTTTGAATCTACTTTAATCAGTAACTTTAATTTTCAGCAAATCTAGAATCTATAAATTATATAATACTAGCTTTCCAGGCGTGGCTCCGCCCGCACGTATGTCGGTTATCGCGCAAAAACATTAACCTCTTTTTGCGCAATTGGATAAAAGTATCCTATGTTTTTTCCCGGGTCTCAAACTATTTCCATACCAAATTTCATTCAAATCGGTCCAGTAGTTTTGGCGCGAAAGCGTAACAGACAGACAGACAGAGTTACTTTCGCATTTATAATATTAGTACTGATAGTACTGATTTAAAGAGACTACTTAGTCTTGTCGTTACGAAGGCTCGAGCAAAAGTAAGTACCGCAGCCTTCCCTTTGCCACCATTTTGACGCGACCACGAAAGGCGACGTGAAGTTCGATGCGAGGTTGTTGCACGTTGCTGACGCCACATCCAATTGCGTTAAAAACCCGAAAGCGACAACATACCATCATACGGATGACCTAAACATCTGTTTCTTTTTAATGCAGAACATCATAAAATATCATGAAATTTGGTTAGCAAAATTTGATTCATATAAAAATTATCACGAAAAGGGCCAAGGAAAAGCCTCTTCTCCCAATAAATGACACCTACTTCCTTCATCTTACAATCTTTTGTGCCATATTAACCGTAGCATAATTTGAAATATGGCTCGCCATTCAAGAACCACGCCATCTGTCTTAATCCACTGTCACTGAAGCACCATAGACGCTCGAACAGACCGCCCTACTGAATATGTATAGAGCAGTGATATACAATGCAAGAATAGGGTCAATAAAACTTACATTGCAATACTTCATTAAATTACTGCGATATAAACAGCTAAATGTTCACAATAGTTGGTAAGATTTTTAGAAATGAAAGCAAACAGGAGAGAAGGCTCAAAGAGTCAAAGGCTTTTTTTATCAGCTCTAACAAATAAGTTATAAGAAACACATCAACATAATCTATGCACTACATAGTGCATTTCTCTATAGGGTGCATTTTAGCTGCCAATTGAAGTTCCTACTAAAACAGTGCTAGGGTTCACCTTGGCGTTTTCGGAGTTAAAATATTTCATGACCTGAAGCAAAATTTTCCAATATAAAATGTGTTATTTCATCTGATTGTTCTCAGTCTGGTGATATCACGAATAACGTTAGTATTTTTCTTCTTTATTACTTGCTTTTCATTTCGACAGATTTGGACAAAATGTCTTATTATTAACTAGTATGCCATATTTTATACATAAAAACAAATACTAATTAAAACTTATTTAAATAGTAGTTTTAAGGTTTTTGAAATTTTTAAATGCCGGACTTATTGCTATGATTAAAATGTTATACAATTTAACACTTTTGTTTGTTTATAATCTTGACACTTACATTTATGGTGTTTATAAAGTAATAACGAAACTAACGGACTTAGTTTAGAACTAATATTGTGACTTTTTTATTTAACGGACTCATAAAAGTGGTACCCAAAATCAGAACTAATGTTGAAAGCTATATTCAAAATGCCGTTGCACACCTCCTTACTAAGATATAATTACATTTATTTTGTTAGGGCGATACGTTACAATGGATTTACACAAAGCTGCTACAAATTTTGAGGGTAGATTTTGTATTTTTGCACGTATTTGTGTTTTTGGTGACAGAAATGATGGATTGGCGAATTTTAAATTGGTTCGGTAGAATTGGTTTGGCTGATATGTCAATTGTGACAAGTGAATTTGATTTCGAAATGGATATTTTCGTGTTTGTAGTTGTTTTGATTGTTCTGATTGTAATTTGATTACAAAAATAATCTGTTGCACACAGCAAATACAGCAAAAAAAAGAGTTCGATTAACAACCAAATATTTAGGCACGTAATATATTTTCACTATCAACAAATAGAGCAACTTAGGAGATAATTGTGAAAAGTTTGTAATTAGTTCAAGGTTTATAAATTATTATTATCTTATCATTAATATATGTCAGCCGCTTTCCTGATGACCATCTTCCCTAAAGCTTTAGTTGATAGTAAAATACACGCCACATTTCAGTTGACCATGATGCTAAGGGGCTCGTAGCCCAGTTGTGCGCCCAACGTGCAGCACATTATACACAGCACATATACTCACATCGACTGAAAATGTGGCAATATGCTTCTCGTACATTTTCCTCCTTTGTCGCCTTATTACGACATCAAATTGGAGTTTTTTTTAATGAAACCGTCATTATAGTAGTACACAGCCATTTTTATAAACGGAAACTACTTACATAAAATTTAATGAGGACATTTTCCGTTTATGGTTAAGGTGATTATTATTATTTATTATTATTTATATTTAATGTCTTACCATGTGAATGTAGTATGCCAGTTAAATTAATTAGTTTAGAACTAAGTTCCTAGAACTAAGGACAATAATATTCTAAGTGAGATCGTAGGTACGACCTTAATTGTACTGGAGATATCGAATAGTAAAGGAGATGCCTAATTGAATCCACTTTGATGTTTATTAGACGTGTGGAATCCTATCTTCGCGTAGAGCATCAACTAGCAGTTTACTATGCAATAATGTAGATATATAGCAAGTATGCTACACATCTGCATTAGTAGCAAGGTGATATTGCTTTAGTATATTAAATAATTGAATTGTATATTTAGTCTATACAAATACCCAAATTGTAATGAGAAACTGGAAGTGATACGACACAAAAGAACCAATAAAATAAAAGAACCAGTAGAACAAAGCAGCAGAACCTGTACACAAAAGAGTATCGATAGAAAAAAATGCATAAGATCTATTGTTGCTTCTTAGAAATTAATACAGTTGAATGTATGCTTAGGAGTTAATCTACACATCCGTTCATAGATTGAATAAAATTATTCACGACATTACTTGGGACGTGTAGACTTTCGAATATATAGTATTTAAACAATTTTAAACGGTTTAAATTGCGTATATTTATCATTATTTTTGTCCCGACGTTAAGTAGTCACCCCGTGACCACGATCACTGCAAAGTGTTTGAAACGTCGGGACAAAATTAATCAGTACTATCAGTACTAATATTATAAATGCGAAAGTAACTCTGTCTGTCTGTTACGCTTTCACGCAAAAACTACTGAACCGATTTGAATGAAATTTGGTATGGAAATAGTTTGAGACCCGGGAAAAAACATAGAATAGTTTTTATCCAACTGCGCAAAAAGAGGTTAATGTTATTGCGCGATAACCGACATACGCGCGGGCGGTGCCGCGCCCGGAAAGCTAGTTATAAATATACGCGATTTAAACCGTTTAAAGTTATTTAATTACTATATGTAACAATCGCGAAAACCTAAGACAACATTTCGAATATATTTTACTTTTATTATTATTGTTTCCAACGTCTATTAATATATATCTAAAAATCTTGTTTTTTGTTATTTTTTAAACCTTTTCAATACGAAAAGGTTCTTACTTCAAAAACATTTTTATTTTGAGTGTGATACCTCATTACTCTTTACAGGATGTACCAATGATTGATGACTTATTTTTTATACTCCAAAGCTGGTGCTTCTCATGTGACCCCATTTAAATTGAGTCAGAACTGACCAGTTGTATTTGAGTTATTCTTAATGCGTATTTTATTATATGTAGTGCAGTAGTAGAATAGCTTAATAGTAAATTATGTAACTAACGTTCATAAGAGTTTCGTGGACTACAAAATCGAATTAATCATTTTTAATTTGACTTTTTGACTTTGTCACACCATTACTTGCTGGGCGACAGATTTTTTATTTAAGAGACTACCCTCCTAGCTACCAAGCTTATATATATACAAAATAAATTATGAAAATTTGTAATAAAAACATCCATCTGATAATACGACTCAACTCAATGAAACCTAGCCGGTATATTTATATTAAGTATAATTTAGTAAATACATTTATTACAGATAAGACTAATATAAACAAATTATACGCTTCAATAAACCTGTAATAAACAAAAACAGTTTCAAAGACGGAAAATGTCTTCTTTGGTCCAAACTCCGACAATTTCAAACTTACACTCCACCGATTAAAGAGTCAAAGGGTTTTGAACAATAAAGGTTAGGAAAATGACGCTTCCGTCGTTGCTCGTGTCGAAATCATAGGCATAAGTAAAAACATAAGGACACGCATTATAATACCTTTAAAATAGTAATAAATATTGTACCCAAGAATCTGAGATTTGGAACCAATCGTTACTGCCAATCTCATATTCAATTTAAGTAAATTTACTTTAAAGTTTAAATTACTCGTTGTGGATGGGTGACAAATAGTGGTTAATGGTATTGAGTGCTTCCTTGCTGCAATGGGCACGTTAGACTTGGTTGTTGTCTTACGATGGCAGTCGTTTAACTTGGTCTGCAAATGCCCGTGTAGCCAAGAGAGATAATATCATCTTCAAATATAAAATCTGTCGCAAACACCTAATGGTGCGTTCTGACGGAAGCCAGTTTCTATTCTAGGTTATGCCTCTTTACTATATGAAGGAATACCATCACTTGGCATCATCGAGAGATCAGTCAGATCAGTAAGATTGTGATTAAAGGTTAGACTTATAGTAGTAAAAATAAACTTTTCTTTATAACCGATATAAAGACTACTTTTTTAATAACTATGGTTTCCTTTTTATGATTTATAAAAAGATGGTGTCCATTGATTGCATATCAATGTTTTAAAATATCTCGGAATCTTCAGTAGCATGTAAGAACAATAGCTAGGTCTCTGTGGTAACTTAAGTTCTCCGCATTCCATTGAATTTAGTATTATGTTTTGTTACTAAGACTAATGATGACATTTTGTCAACAGGACATATACTATAAATTAATGTTTATGAAGGTATTTTCTCGTGTATATACACAGATTTAAAAACTCAAAATATTTCCATGGTTGTCGATAAATCTTCATAAATTTTGAAGAACGAATTCATCGTTATTGTATGTAAACCGTATTAGGGACTTGAATAGTTTATGAAGTTATTTAAACGATTATAAAATGAACTATAACATCAATTGGAAGAATAGTAGCTATATTTGTATACCTAGTTGGAATAATTTTAGCATGAGGTCCGAGCTGGAATAGTGCCGTGCTGCAGGTCGATGGTTCCATCCCCACCGCCGGCTTGAGCACCACCTCATGGTGGAAGGGCATTTTGCTAATGCTCGCCTGACTAGCTACCACCCTCAAGTAGAAAATCTCTGGCTATGCAACTAACAGTGTGTTCCAGCAGCAGTCCTTGTGAGCCAGTGAAATTACAGGTACAACTGCATGCCTCAGGGTAGTGGGCGCAGTGCAATTCGTCGCGTGTGACGAAACGCACCTGTTATAGCAGTTAGAACGCTTAGGATAAGGTGAGCCTCGAGTTTTTTCCGTCACATGCACATAAAAAAGCGATTAGTTTGAAAAAACTTGTTTTTGTTTTGTAAGTATTATAATATATTTTATCCAATTAAATAATAATATTTTGCTCATTCATTAAATAATAGATTAAATATTGGAGTACACGTGCAGGTTGTTTGTAAAAGGAAAAAAAGCCTTGTACTTTTACTTCCGCATATTAAATCGAACCATTCCGCACTTGTATTGAGGTATTACAATATTTGTATTTCGGAATCTGAGAGTAAGAATCTCCTTGCCCTTTTTGTTTCAGGAAAAATGTTAAAACACAAAAATCTTTGTGGCTCCAGCTTGCGAGCAGTTCAATAACCTTAGAATTTGAAGCTTTTATATTTTCATCTCTAGCAATAGCCACACATACTACAAAGATAACTCATATACTTCAGGGGTGTTTTCGCATATAAATTTAAGTAAAACAATGTAACTATAATTGTAAGTAAAAAAAAAATATTTACTTGTATTATCTTGTATTATCTATTGTAAAATTTACTCAAATAGTTTAAATACCGTTTGGTATGAAAAATGGCTTATAATTAATGTGCGTGGACAAAATCTATAAGGAAGGTGTTCTAACAGCTCAAAGATAGATTGGGGAAAAAGCGAATTCGAATTAAAAAACTAGGGTATAAAAAAATCAGAGATTCATCTTATCCAGACCGCACGGGTAATTCTGCTAAATGTGTTGATAATAAACTAAAAAGTATTCTTGCAAAAAAAAACACATACAGATGAAGATAATTATAAGATGTTTTACAATCAAGTTTATTGCATTAATGTTCCAATCCTTTGTAATTTGGTAACCTTATATTTTCGCTTCGCATGCATTAATGAAATAATTGCCATGTTGTAATGATTTGTATTCTAACTCTTATTGAATAAAATACTCATCGTAAATCCCACAAATTATACACAGAGGGTCAAGCAAAAAACAGTGGCAAGTGGTCACAAGATGTCCGGTGCAGTTTGTCTTCATTGCCGACGGTTTTATGGTGTGGGGACTGTGGGGTGCGGTAAATAATACCGCCACGTCATGTTACATTCATGGGAGTATGATACAGGACGTTCTTTATTTATTATTTTTACCATTTCACTGTACTAAGGTAACTTTTGTGTCGTTTAGTTAGCAGCTTCAAAATTAGTGTATTAATTACTAGGTTATTGCGAATAACATAAAGCGGCTATTATAATTGCGATGCACGCTAGGTACTGCAAAAATCAAAGACCACGAAAGGATAGAAAGCTGCTATTTTGTAGGGTTACGAATCACTAAACACAGATCGATATTATTTTATTGTATTGCAAGAATAAGTCAAATAAACAACATGCCACTACTCGTAACTAATATGTGCAAATAGATAGGTAGGGTGTTTCATCCTTCAGCCGTATAGTATTATGAAACTGGATTTAAATCGTTTGGTGCGTTTCGTCAGAATATTAACAATATATTGAATGTTTTTTTTTTTTTTTTTTATTCTTGATAGGTTAGCCTTTGACCACCATCTCACCTGATGGTAAGTGATGATGTGGTCGAAGATGTTGTTCAGGCTAACCTAGAATTGTGTATACTATATACTATAGTATGAATGTATTCATATTATAGTATATTATACTATGTACTGCCAATGCTATGATTTATAGGTTATCTAAATGTTTTAGTACATAGTTCGTAGTATTTTGTAAAAGGCATACCATGTATAGATGCCGCATTATTATGCGTCTTGTTTTCCGATGAAAGAGAGTAGATGGTGGAATTAGGTTTCGTAGATTGATCTCACGGTCTTCCAAATGAAACCTGTAAAATACTAATGGGCTGGCAACTTTGCGTCTGTTCGAGGCTTAAGAGTCTATTCTCCACTAACGCATCGTCACCAATGAGCATACTAACGAAAACAAGCGTCATACCAAAGAAAAACTATTGTTTAACGCATTGAATAAAGTTCTATATGTATTTTTTCATATATATTGTATACAATTACATAAATTAGTTAGGTAAGAAACAAAGTCATACGACAAACTTATAGGCACTCAAATCAGGCTAATACTCATATTAATGCGTCGTCAAGAAAAGGTCGATGACATTATCATACCCACAGAAAAGAGAACGCGATATCTCTATGATCACAGCTATAAATAAAATTATCATATGTATTTAATACAATACATATTCTGGATCTAAACAAATTACAATGCATTACCATTTGGTGATCATAATATGCCTGCTTCGGTCGTAGATGCCTGCTTCAGTAGTTTTTTTAAAGCATGTGAAAACTTGAGCAGTTATCGGATCACCCTCTATACAAGATCTTATAAGTGGATGCCGGCAAATACTTCTTCTACCTCAGTATTATCATTCTTTCTATTGAGGCCTGACAAGAATTATAGCAAGGCAGCTGGCGCCATCTCACATTGAGGAAACACATCGATAGTGCCGAAGTGACCAGTGACCACGGTAATTCAAGAGAGGGGGGATAAAATTATAATTTATTTTCTTATATCTGGCGTTCGTGAAATTACGTCGTATGATCACGTTGCACATCTTGTAGAGCACAAAATTATTGACCAGTGTGTGTTACTCATAAAAAAAAAATATAGGATTAATGCCATAACTTATGGCACTAACCCTAAGTATACTTGTGTAAGTCACACAACATGCCATAAAGGGGGTTGTAATAGAAGTTTGGCAGGCTTGGCAGGCATCTTGGGGATCGCAGTGAGAGATATCGGCTTTCAAAAAGCGCTGCTGCTCACCTTCCGGGAATTTTATCTTCAATTACCTCTTATGACACCCACTGAGCAATTGGTGGCACCCCACGGGTTGATAATATAAAGAAGAAATAATATTTGTGCTACCTATTAATGTTACCTTTTGTATAATAAATACGCTCTTAGAGAAGAGCTCAAATTCCTTTTAGTTCGAATATTTTATATATAAACCAATTCTCTCCTTCACTCCTCAAGCTCTCTCTTCTTCCTCGTCAAACTTGATAAGATTCTGTTAATAGCCTTAGATTCCATTGACAAAAAATTACGGTTTACCATATTAATGTCTTGGCATTAAGTTAATTTTGTAAAAAATTAAATAGTATACATACGTTTAATTATACATAGGTGTACTATAGAATTATATATTATATTACATATTATATAAATATGATGAAGTGTAAGTTCAGAGTTATTCAAATACGAGTAAGTTATTAAATTATTCAAATATGTTATGTAAATTCTAAATATAATCATCTAATATTTTCGTAGCGAAGTTTGCTTAGCCGTTCTTAACCAATGAGCTAAGTCGTCCACCGCGGTCATTGGATTGATTTGGATTAGTACTTGGATGGGTGACAGTTAGTGATATTACTACTGAGTGAGCTTGCTTGCGTGCTTGCGAGGGCACGTTAAGCCCTCAGTCCAGGTTGTTGTCTCAGGATAGCAGTTGTTTTAGCATAGTGGTATGGCATTTTGCGAATGCCCACCTAGCTAGGCTAGCTACCAGTCTCAAGTAGAAAATCTGTCGCTAAGCACATGACGGTGTGTTCCAGCAGCTATCTTTGAAAGCCAGTTCTTCTAGATTACCTTGAACAACATCTTCGACCACATCATCACTTACCATCAGGTGAGGTAGTGGTCAAAGGCTAGACTATCACGTTTAGAAACAAAGCATTAGGTTTGAGGTATGAGTATTTTATAGCTGACATTTTTTTTACAAAATTGACATGCTTTTTGTGAATGGTCAATCCTTAAATGCCACAACATAATTAGATACCAAGAATATTATGATAATGAAATTTGTACACTAAATTATTCACCCCAACTTACTGTAATCCGCGTTTTCTCCCCAAAATGCGGTTAAATGTAACTATTTCTGATAAATCGGAGTAAAAGGGAGATTTAATCAAATTACTGGATCCGGTATGAGTGGGAGAGATAATCGAATGTTATGATCCACTTTACTTTTTTCTAGTAAAAGCGGGAAATGATGATGCTTTGGGATTTATATTACAAAGCGGTAGATTTGGATTCATTTATGGTAATGAATTTATAGCTTGATATGAGTGATTGCTTTTAGGGAACATGACATATAATACGAGTAGCCTAACTATCATCATCAACATATATGAATATGATATTATATATTCACCGTGGGGTGCCGGGTTAGAATTGCACCTCCCCATATCTTCCTATGGGTGTCGTAAGAGGCGACCAAGAAGGTGAAATGTTAAGGTGGGCAGCAACGCCTTCTAATGAACTGCCAACATACACTACGATCCCCAAGACGCCTGCCAATCGTGGGGATTATGGCAAATACCCCCTTAATAAGGGAGGCTGTGTTCAGCAGTGGACGGTCCGGCTGTTACAGTTCATATATTATATACCTAATCACGCCTGTATTGTCCGAAGGGGTAAGCAAAGGTGTGTAAACAACCACGTTTTGCCAATTGGGTTTTAGTACCATGTAATAGGGGGCGAACCTTTTGCCATTCACCGGGCACAGTTTCAGGGTCATACAAAATGTATTCTCTAACACACTGGACGAAACGCAAGAACATCATAACGAATAATATTTAACACCCTACTCACATCCACGTGAAAAGTGTGTGCCCGTGCTGGGCTCGAATATCATCCCCATTTGTTCCCGTGGTCTCGTTAGAGGCGACTATGGGAAAAATACCGGAAAGTGGGCAATAGCGCCTTCTGTTGAACTGCGATCCCCACAAGCGTGGGTATTATGGCAAACGCCCTCTTAATAGGTACGCTTTGTTCAGCAGTGGACAATACGACTGAAAAAGTAAAAGTAAAGTAAAAATTAAAGTCGTGGTCACTGCAGTGTTGGAAACGTCGGGAAAAATATAATAATAAATAAACACAATTTAAGCCATTTATAATTGTATGATTACATGTGTAGTAATCGCGAAAACCTTAGACAATTAACCTAGAGAAATAAATGGCTTTGTTTCTGCTTTTCTATGCTTTTTAAACTTATTTTTTTGTTTCTGTACTTAGTCGTATAAACACAACTTTTTTCAATTTACAATTTAGTATTTCTGTCGCCTATAATTACTACTTACTACTCACTACTATCATTTTACTAATGTTACCAGTTATAACGCCTCTAGGGTGAGGCTAGTACATTAATGACTGACCTAACAATTCTTGTTTAAATTCAAATCAGAGTGGCGTTTGACCAATACCTCACCTGACAATGCAGTTCAATGATGGAAAACTAACTTAAAAATGTATGAATAATACTCTTGCTTAAAGATATCCAGATTCAGTTATGATCTCAATGTCTAATAGACACCTCTGGCTTGTGATGAGGGCTAATAAAGATGATTGCCGTAAAATATGATGTTTAATACAAATTAAATAATGTTTACTTGGAACTAAAACGCACAAGTTACAAAATGTCTCAGCGTTTTCCTAGTGAACAAAATGCTTGAAACTCAGATGTTCTAAGATTGAAAGCGTCTGAAAAGAAGTACATATCATAAATAGTACTTTAGTTGAGTATATGGTGTAAATACTCTGGGCGTATGTCTGTTTATCATGAAGTGTACTACTTAGTACCAGTAGCACTGTGAGGGCATCTTCACTACTATTTTGGCTTACCGCCTAACGGCTAATATAATAAGCTCTATCTGTTTAGAGTGATATAACATTATCATTTAATAAGATCATAGTTAAAATCCTCCGCCAAACAAAATATGGCATTGTTTAAGCAGTTTTTGTGTTTTCAACACCAATTTACACCGGATTTACAGAAATACTATCGTTAGGTACTTTTGTTGCAGAAGACAAAGATGATGATCTCATATACAGGGTATACAGGGTCATATACAGGGTAAAATGCTCAACACCCTTTTAGGGTTGACTTTTGCTAGTCCTTACAAACATTTTGAGATGTTTTTTTTTTGTTTAGATATATAATATTTTTTTTTCAATTCATTTTTATTTTTTTTATATATTTTTTGTAATGAGTAATGAATAGATTCAGGCGTTACTTTGCGGAAAGCCATATTTAATAATAACAAATATTTTTTAATATTTTAAGAAAACATCAAATTAATATTTTAATAAAACAGATTTTCTGAGAGCCAGTAATTCTAGGTTAGCCTGAACAACATCTTCGACCACATCATCACTTACCATCAGGTGAGATAGTGGTCAAAGGCTAACCTATAAAAAAAAAAAAAAAAACCTAAAAAATATTAAAATATGTCTAGTGACAATTCCGCCTAATTTTCCTGCTAAGCCGACGTGACGTCACAAAAGCCACGCAGCCAAACTGGAAGAATTTTTCGACGTGTTTCGATTCTACACGAAGCATCCTCAGGAGGTCTTGACTCTACGAGCGCACGATCGAGAAATATTGTTTGTAGTTTTTATGTGTTTTTGTACCTAGTACGTTATTTTACGTAATTAGTACGAGGACAACCTGATGTTAAAAGTTTATTGTGCCTGTAATGTATTATTTCATATTTTTTATTACTTTGCTCGATGCAAATATTCAAAGGAAGCACGGTCCAGTGTTGCCGTGGCGCTCTTGACTAGGAGTAGGCATTTAAACAATATACAAAAATTAAAAAAACATTTATATATATATTTACAGAAATGAAAATTCATCTCAAAATGTTTGTTAGGACCAGCAGAAGTCAACCCTATGAGGTTGTTAGCATTTTACCAATAACCCTGTATATGATAGTGCAAATGGGGCCTTATAGAAATGCTTTAGGTTTATATAAAAAATATTAGAACGTGCTCCTTATTTTGAAAGTAAGAGTTGCTTCGTTTTTCCACGTTTATATGTTTTTTATATAACTCAATTTCTAACCAATTTCATACAATTCCAAAGTCATTTAATGGTAATGACTTTCCTGGTAAACGTAATCCAACAATACAGAATAGGTAGAAGACATTTTTCTATTTGCAACACATAAATCATACATTACCTGGCAAGGGTTGGCAGACAGGCAATTTGTCATGGAGCCACTCATGCGTCTGGAATCTGAGGATACCCTTTGAAGATTTGAATTTTGTTATTGTTACGCCTCTGCAAGTTTTTGGCTTGCGATGAGGGGTAATAAAGAGGATTGCCGAAATAGCTGAGGTTTTAGTACAAATACAATGAAGTTTTATTTAATAGTTGTTTATTGTAACAACCCTTAAGCCTTTAGTGTTTTGAAATTAGCATTTGTTTTGAATTCAATCAAAAACTGACCTATTACTTTTACATGCTACAAAGATGTTGAAATGTTTGATATACGTAATATTAAATTTTAATATCAATAACCCAGGTAAACGAATAAACTTTTCGGTTAATTGATTATAACTTAGAAATTACTCAACCGATGTTGATGAATTTTATATGGGAAGATTTTTATAATAAAAATATCCTCCCTTTCTAATAAAAATATCAATTATCACAATCGCACTATTCTGTAAAAAGTATACATAAAATAAAAAATATGCGTCGAATTGAGAAACTTTTTTGGAAACCAGTATAAAAGAAAAAAAAAGATGAGATGGACATGTCATCCTTATTCTACTATAGACTGGATATGTTCATACTTCAAACGGTTAGTTATTGTCTCGTTTGACCAGACGTATGTTCACTCGCTGTAGCATCTTTTACACCTAAACACTTTAATGTTTGCATCCTACGGCTTCAAGGCATATTTGACACGGCAGTGGTACCCAACAAGACAAATACTACTCTGTAGACGTCACGAGTCTGTAGACGAACAACATACGCACACAGATTTTAACTGGTGATATAATGATTTTGCTTAGTTTTTCTAACACCCAATATCCGACGCGTAATCCAAGCTCTCCTATAATGCCCATCCAATTAACATATACGAGCAATATTTCTGCAATTAATTAGCATTATTCTTTTAAATCATTCATACGTCATCCATAGAGACCCCACTAGGGTTGGTATAACATGCGTGAGGAATATGGACGGAGTAAGGATTGTTTAATAAGGGGACAATTATAATACATTTTTATGAGATAATTTACCTACCCAAATCAAAGAAAAGAACATATACCTGTATAAATTTAGCTTTGTAAGTTTAACCTGAAATTCACATAACACCTTACTACCAAGGACTATGGACCCCTTATACGGCTATCAACAATTTATCATTATTATAACTAAGCCATCATGGCTTCAAAATCACTTGCGTTATAGTATTTCACCACTAGACGTTGTCGGTGTAATGACAATTTTATCAAATAAATCCTACAAAAAAAAACTTTTTTGTGATATCAAATAATTCTACATGATTAATTTTAAAGCACTTTGAAGTACGTGAGGTATGACTTCAAAAAAGTAGAAAGAGAGTAATAATGGAATGGGAAGGTAATGATTAAATTGGAACAGTTAGATTGACCACCCGCAATCAAACGTTACCGTACTTTAGCCAGCTAATTTTGATAAGTTTAACGAAAGGAAAAATTTGAACCACGAGCGGGGCAACCTACGACTATCTTCGTTTCTATTGTGTAACCATCTAGGGGACGGACTGACACCTTCAGCCGAACTAAATTGAACAACAAACTAGGTTAATTAGCATTTTGACCAGATTGGAGACTTTCTGGGAAAAAGCCGAGTTTTGTGAAGAATATAATGATTGAATAAATCTAGATTGATGTACCGAGATTTTGGAAGCGGAAATCGCTGGTTTTTATTAAATTATTTTTATCATATCAAATATATTATATGAGTAATTTTATATCATATCACCTAAATACATCCCTGGTGTGGGGTAAACATAGAACAAAAATGGGGTAAAAATAGGTCATGCGAGCATTGGCTCTGGTAATCTGTTTAATTAACATGGAAAAGGTTCGATTTTCAAACCCCATGGGCGATGGCTAATGATGTGTTAATCCTGGATTAAAAGAAATGAGAAAAATATGTGTCGGATTTTTTTATGTTGTAGACTGTATTGCGAACCAATATTGCTTGGAGTTTAAAAACGGTTCATATCAGAGAAGTAGCTTACTTTTTTAGCTTATGGGTATACACTGTTTCATGATGAGAAGTCATATGCAGTCGAAGATTTTGTACTGGCTTACCTAAATGTACTGGCAGTCAAAGAAAGCTGCCAGAACAGTACATACCGTAAGATACTAGGTGACAGATTTTCTACGTGAGGGTTTTGGCTACAGCTATGGTGGGCATTCGCAAATTACCATTATACCTTGCTAGACTGCATTCCTATCCTAAGACAACCACTGAAACCGACAGTCATCTTCCGAAGCACGTGCACGCTCAGTAGGAACTTTCTGTCCAATATATTCTAATGTGCGATCGAAGACCTTTCATACACCCCGCACACTTAATACATTTTGTTTCAGCGACCATCATACCCAGTTCGTGACTGGTCTCGAAGTCATCCACGTGTATGCCCTATCCATCTTGCCTTGCTAGCTTCGCATCCTGAAACGCAATGGATGACAACTACATACTTTTGGATCTGTCATAGTACTGGATGATGTAAATATAAAAAAACGTCGATACTAGCCTTACCTGCTTATCAATGTATACTACAAATGTCAAAGGGTAATCACTGCCTTATTTGAAGGTTTAGGTTAAGAGCATGATAGTGATTTATCTCTTCATTAAAGTTGAAAGATAAAAGTTAAACAATATAAAGTTAAGGAGCCTCGAAACATTCTCATGAAAATTGTTCGATGCTGATTATCGGAATGTAGCACCCGCCAGTCACCTAATATTTTAAACTAGCATATGAAGAACATATGATGTTCTTGTTCAGCATGCCCAATAGTTTATTCTTGTAAAATTGTTGGAATATTTTAACACTTTTGCAAC
This sequence comes from Plagodis dolabraria, assembly GCA_963854805.1. NCBI lineage: Eukaryota > Metazoa > Arthropoda > Insecta > Lepidoptera > Geometridae > Plagodis > Plagodis dolabraria. Next base: position 24,279,795 of record OY978460.1, on the reverse strand, counting down.
TAAATATGAGTTTTATTGAGTTTTGGATGAGCAGAGCGGCCGGTGGAGTTCAATTTTATCATTTGTGACCGCTGCTATGTGTTACCGCACATTGTCGCCCCTAGCAGTAGAAGATTTAATACCGGTGTTGGTTCTCTATTACTACTTACTATTATAAGTTACTATGATTACTTACTTATTAAAAAAAGATTTCCCAAACAATAAAGATGTTGAGGACCGTCCCGATGAAAGCCATCTTCCTCAATGTTCATAGAAGACTCAGGTGTGTTTGTTAAGTTTAAATTTCATCACGTAATAAGTGAAGACATTTCTAAAGGCAATCTCGGTGTGGGGACACCAAATTGCCTTTACGTAATGTCCTTGCTTATAATGAAATGGATAATTTGAAATTTGGACGCATCTGTTTTGCAGTTTAATGCCTCGTTTGTGATCATTTCAATTATTTATTATAGCTTAATTTAAATATGGAGCTTTATAGGTGTAGAGTGAATTTAATTAATATAAAATTTTAGATTAAAATTAATCTAGCAATTTTGATGGAATTTTGAGCGGATGAAAACGACTTCTTAAGCATGTGAAAATGCGTCAAAAACTATTCCGGTAAGGCTATGTGGTGTTTCTAATATCAGACAGAATTGTAACTAGATACCCTATTTTATTTTTATATTCATGAAATGATTACTTTATCAACGAATATTTGTTGTTATTGATTATAAATTTCTGTAAAATTACCACTCTGACATTAATGTAAAATTAAAATATTTACGTATTTAATATCTATCTATCATATATATCTCTATAATATCGAGTCACTGAAAGCTTTTTCAAATTATTTTTCAATGAAAGAATATTTTGATCGTGGAATTGCTATTGTTAGGTTTCAATTTCATTTTAGTTGTACCTAATTTAATGCCCTACATTTTAATTGAAAGTATTTAATTTACTCTTTTAGTACGTTATTTGATACCTATGTATTCCATTTAACATTGAAAGGGGAGAGCAAACATGGCCAGTTGCAGGGAGAATTCGCCTCAGTCTTCATTAAAGTCTTGTGGAGTAAGGATGTTACTGTACTTAATACGCAAAGTGCCATGTATAATATACGACAGTACTGCAGATATACATTGTTTGAATTAAGCTTAACCGAATTTTAGAATAGAAGATAAGTATGAAATATAGCCGCTGGAACATGGTAAGCCGGAGTTTTTATTACACTATATTGCAAATTGCTATTTGGTACATGATTATATATTTTAGTACCAAATATATTATTTAATGTTGTAAGTAGATTTTATTGTATGTTGATGTCTTTTACTGTGTAATAAATATATACAAATACAATCTTGAAAACACCTAGATTTCATATATGTCAAAAGAGGGCAGGGTCAAGGATCAAACTTTTGAAAATACAGTACACAGTTGTTTCTTCGCCTTTAATGCCAAATATGGCTCTTATACACTTGTTTTGGGCTTTAAAAGCTTTTATCTTTTCAACTTGCCCCAGAATATAACACCGTAGCGCAATGCACTTAACACGTCACCATAATAGGAGGTCAATGACAGCTGGTACATTTGCATCATGTTTTCTCCAGTTTAAATTTCAATCCAGTGTAAGGCCCAGAAATCTAGCAACCTAACATGACTCTAACACGACCTCCTGAATCAAACAACCGTTGTGTTATTTAGTAATTCGTATAATATTCACTTGGACCCTTGCATTCGTTTAGTTAAAAACTTTTCCCGAGTAACTAAATACTTATCTTATAATTGACAAGAAGCCTAAGGCTACAAAAGACTTCTCGGTTTTCCACTGAGTTACCCAATTTGAAACCCGAATAATCTGCCTACTTTCAGAAGCGGATAAATAACTCTTTCCCCTTATAAATAACTTAATACCTCAAATAGCTTCAACCTTAACAAGGTGAATCGTTATGAACCCACAAATAAGAACCTCAACATTCAATATACTGAAAAGATTTTCCTTACTGCCATTTATTTCCATTTCTAACTGGCAATAATAGATCTTATCGTAATGGGATAAAACTCAAGGAACATGAAAATATATCATTGTGAGTTGCTAACCACTGTTACCTCAGGCATTGCGTTGCCAACATTTAAACTTCAATGTTCATGGAAATATAAGTCTTATGTCAAAAACGCAAGGATGAAAGATGTGTGAAAAAGAAAAAAGTAAGTCCTTAACACAATTTTTACGCATTTCATCACAGGTTTCTTGAAGCGTTCACGCGAAAACCGTTTCTTGTGAACATCGGTCGCAGGTTATATGAATTGTTTTCAATAAATGATAAGTTTTTTTCTTACTCCTAGGTTTTTTTGTTGTATTGTGTTTTTCGTTAATGTATTTGATATCGCTTTAACTAAAAATGAATATAACACCATTTTAAAAAAAACAACACTTTCTAGACAAGTTATTTCACACTTTTGAGTGTTTAAGACGGTTTATTTTTTTTGTAATCTTGTTCAATCATCTTGTTATAAAATAAGCCCCCACTTCGTTTAACTTTCTCAACATTACACATTATACACATACACTATTCATGCCCCGGCCCAGCTAGAATTTCACCCCCCATTGCTACCTGTAGGTATCGTAAGACTAAAGGTAAAATACCGGGAGGTGGGCAGCCTTCTGACTGATATCACTGCAATCCCCAAGACGCCAGCCAAGACGTGTAGAAATTATAGCATCGTTTGGAATCAATGTTTTCATATACTTAATTTAAAAATAATTTAGGACAACATTAAATTATTATTAAAAAAAACGGTGCATAGTCAACAGAAAGAAAGTAGACAGTTTTAACAGGAGAATAAGGCGAAATCGTCTAAAGTCTAATTCAATAATAACAAATAGTTTTTAAGATACTTGTTGTTAGCAAATATGGATTTCCGCAAAGTGCCGTCTGTGATATTCATCAACTCAAAAAAAAAAACTGTAGAAATACATGCCTTTGTGACTGGAAAGGTCTGTTTAAAAAAACTTTTAAGGCTGTCAAAACTCCATTTAGAATAAAACAATAGGACTTTCCATATTCCACTCCAAAACGGATACATTAAGCAAACGAGGAAATGAACTTGCGTTTAAAAAACATCAAAGATTTAAAAATCAAAGAGCCATCTCATTAATATACCTTTTGACGTCTCCGTGTCTCCTAAGAGACGCTGTGAATTCTGTGATCATTTCGCGGGAAATCCCCGAGGTGAATATTGTAGGTATGATTGTTTGTGAGTAAGCAGTTCTTTTTAAAATGCGGTGACAATAAGAAGTATATATTTTTAACTTTTAAAACTAATTAAAACTGAGATTGATTGCCATAGTCTATAATCTAAGACATATTAAGGAAAATTTGAATATAAGAAATATTATTTTTTTGCAACAAATCATGTTTTCATGTGAAATACTATGCAGAAATCTATAATCGTTGCAGTAAAAGTCAATCGGCAGATAAGATTTCAATAAGTTTTAGTGTTGAAATCTTAGTTTTAGTTAGTAACAAAAGATTAAGAACATATCCCAATATATTGCATCGTTTTTTTTAGGCTGATATGTTAGCCCTTGACCACTATCTCATCTGATGGTAAGTGATGATGTGATGTGTGACAGCTGCTGGAATTTCTTTGCGGCTGAATTTATACGAGAGGGTGATAGCTATCCAGGTGGGAATTCGCTAAATGGCCTCTTGCGGTCACCCATCGAAGACATCGCCGCAGTGAACGCTGCTTAACAAAGCTTTGAGACAGGTTAAGAACGGCTAAGCAAATTTCGCGCGCTCTAGGATTTATGAAAAATGTTTGATTTATGGACTGCCACGCAGCAGATCCATGATTCGAATCCCGCCGCGTGCTGGAGCTTCACCGCGTGGTGGAAGGGCATTTTGCGAATGCCCACCTGGCTAGCGACCACCCTTAAGTAGAAAATCTGTCGCCAACCACCTTACGGTGTGTTCCGGCAGCTGTCTTTGTCAAGCCTGATAACATCTTAACATCTTCGACCACATCATTACTTACTTGTTGAGATAGTGGTCAAAGGCTTTCCTATCAGCAATAAAAAAAAATAACAAGAAAATTCTAGTTAGTTTGGACTATCATAAAATAACAGTTCTGAATCCCTCACATCACGCGCATCAACGTCACCCTACCGCTCGATTGATCTCACCGCCAAAGCCATCCGGCGGAGACTTCTTCCGCCTGCACGCACCTTTAATGAACTAAAAACTTTGTGTAAGGAGCCTGTACATTGGCTTGGTGATCTGTATTTCATAAAAATATTTAAAAAACAAACATTTTAATAACCAATAGATTATTTCATAATAAAACACAAGGTTTAAATTATTATATTATATACTATACAAGGACGCCTATTTTTTCTGCTAAGTCGATATGACGTCATAAACACCGCTATCCATTCAAAATCAAGAAGTTTCGACAGGTTTCAATTCTACACGAAACATTATCACGAGTTTTTACTTCTTGCGAGCGCACAATCAAAAATCTTAATTTAGAAATATTTTTAAGTTATTAAACGTTTTTCTAAAATATTATTACAATGTTTGCTATGATCTTTCTCGACCGCCCAAAGAAAGGAGAGTTATGTTTACAGAGTTCATGTTTGTATGTTTCTTTATTCCACCATAACTTCTAAACGGCTTACCCGATTTTAATAGATGAGATATCTATATATTTGTCTTCAAATATAGGTACATAAAAAAATGAACTGGCGAATTATACTTAGACTCCATTGTATGAGACAAATATAAAACCAAACCAATTGGATTTGGTATCAAAATTAATGGCTTTAAAAATACATAAATATAACTTTCAGTTTTGATTTTAATAGAATAATAAAGCACTTAACGAAAATAAGCAGTCGGGTTTTTTACTTTCAAAAACATTTTTTTATTACTAGATATGGATTTCGGCAATGTAACGCCTCAAGATGTATATAGTGATTTATATTTCTAAACCACGGCACTGAACAGAACACGGCACTTACTTGGTAAAAGGGCAATTTGCGAGTGTTAGCCTACCAAAACCCTCATGTAGAAAATCTGTCGCCAAACACCTAACAACTGTGCAATTTTATCCTGGTACCTCACGGGACTTTTTAACTACCTATTATGGTGAATACGTCCCTTAAAGATAAGATAGACTGACAACGTATGCTTTCAGGGTACCGTTCTTAGCCAACGTATTGGGATGGAATTTTATTTTCGTTGTTATTTTCTAATAATTTCCGCGGAGCATGTGTGTCATTACAAGGAAAAAGAAACAAAATTATACTCGTATTCAAATGATAAGATGAACACCCAGCTCCTGTACCGTTTGTCGAAATATTGATCAGTTAATATACTGAATACTGAACGCTCATTGGTCACCTATCCTGTCATAAAATACCATTGACCAATCAGGGTCCAGTATTTAGATTCAACTAATCAAACTTTGACAAACGTTTATGAAACTTGATATGATTTTATATAATATAATATATAGTGCTTGTGGAGCCCTGGGTTGTTGGGTAATCGAAGCTAAAGAATTTATAAGAGAAATAGGGCAAAGACTAATAGAAAGTACAGGTGACTCCCGCTCCTGTTCGTTCCTGGTGCAGAGGATGGCCATCGCGATTCAGCGTGGGAATGCGGCGAGTGTGATGGGCACTTTTGCACCGGGAACGGTCAGGGGAGGGTTAATTGATTAGTTTTAGAATATTTTGACATTAATTGAATTTTGACTGTATATTGTATTATGTACTTCAACCTATTTTATATGTTCATATAATATATCACAATATATTATATAATATATTGTTGAATATATTAACTTAGTTTAATCCAATATCAGTTGGTTTTAAAAATAGAAAACACTAGTATAAAAGCTCCCTAACAAAAATATATGAGTAATAATCATTTGTTTTTTATTACGTGGAAATAGGGGTGAAAATGATGTGGTGAATGAAGATTCCCATTCTGTGAGTTCTTTGAGGAAGACAAATGACAGTAGGTGAATATTTTTACTTGTTTTGTTTTGAAGTGTTTTTGTTAGAACTGCTTTTGTTTTGATGCTATTTTGTTTGAGGGGTTTATATCTCATCCCATCTTATTAATCCTCATATAAATACTAAACAGTTCGAATATTATTCTTGACGTATTACACGACCATTCAATGCAATGATATTTATATAAAAATTACGGCCAAATGCGAGTTGGACTCAGTCACTTTTTTTCGGTAATCTTCATATAAATAACAAACATACATATTGTTACGGCGCAAGGGCTCGTACAATCTAGAAAAATCCAACGTCAGTAAACAAGTCAAATAAATTAAGAATGTACCTACTCTTCACACAAAAGGTTATAAAAAAGGGTCGCCTTTGTTCTCAGGCAACTAGTAAACAACCACAGTATAAGTAGTAGTTAGTGTTCGTGGAATCTCATACAAAAGTTGTTTACGTTAAAAGGATCATTTATGGCCCTTATTGTTTTTCTATCTAGACTATTAGTGAACTTTCTGGAAACCATGACTTTTGAGTATAAATAGGGTCGGGTCCGGGCCGACCAGTCAGTCTTACTTTGAGTTCGAAACGATCAACAGTGCGATATTATTTGGACCAAGTGCTCCAAGCGCGACTAGTGAAGTACAGTGAAGTTTGTGAATAGTGTTCTGTGAAGTGCGATTAGTTCAGTGTTGTAGTGTTGTTGGAAGTGACTGTAGAACTGTTGAATAAAGGTGTCAGTGTGTCGAAAACGTTTCGCATTATTTATCCCGAACCCCCAGCTCGTAACAAATTGGTGTCAGAATTGGGGATAAATAATGCCTGTACTCCCAAAGGAAGACGTTGAGGGCATCCGAACGAGGAGTCAGCGGCAACAGGACATCGACCAACGAAGGTTTGGAGGAGCTACACCACCAGTGCTCTCCGAAGAACCACCAACTACAGAAACAACCGTCACCGCTACACCGGGAACCTCTTCGACTATGGCGGCTCCGGCTGCGCCTGACTTTGCTGCGCTAATGGCGATGCTACAAGAGCAGGCTCGGTGTCTTCAAGAGCAGCTGCAACAAGACAAGGAGGAGCAGGCCCGCCGCCAGGAGGAGCAGGCCCGCCGCCAGGAGGAGCAGGCCCGCCGCCAGGAGGAGCAGGCTAAAGAACAGGCCCGTCGGCTTGAGGAACAACTGCGACAGGACAGAGAAGAACAGACCCGTCGTCAAGAGGAACAGACCCGTCGCCAAGAAGAGCAGACCTTTCTGATGAAAGACCTGCATGCAACGTTTGGGAAGAAACTCCAAGTGGTGGAAGATCAGGTCCATCAGCATGAAAACCGTTTTGAGAAAGTGGAAGCCAGAATGGATGATATTCAAAAAACGCTGGGCGTTTTAAAAACTGGAGGCCCTGCGTCAGCACCTGCATCTGTACCGTCACCACGAGGATTTAAAGTACCACCATTCGACGGATCCTCTTCGTGGTCGGCCTACAAAATTCAGTTTGAGGCCGTTGTGCAGGCCAATGGTTGGACTAAAGCGCAGGCTATGACAGCGCTTACTCTGGGACTTCGTGACAAAGCCTTAACAGTTCTGGAGGCCCTTGGAAAAGACATAGCTTATGACCAACTTCTGGAGGCATTGGAGTCTCGGTTCGGTGATGCTCATCTGGAGCATGTGTTCCGCGCTCAGCTCAAAGAGCGAACCCAGCGAAGCAGTGAGAATCTTCAGCAGTGGGCCCTGGAAGTGGAGAAGCTCGTACGGAAGGCGTACCAGACATCACCGGCGCTCATCGATGGAAACCTACTCCAAGCGTTCATCGACGGGATTCGTGATATAGAAGTGAGGGCTGCAGTAAGGCTGGGGCATCACGAATCTTTGAAAGATGCTCTAGCTCATGCTTTGGAGGTAGAAGCTGTGCGGCAGGATCATCGATCGCATTACATTCGCGAGGTTAACACACGACGTTACCGTGATGACAACCAGGGATTCAGCCCTCGATGTTTTGAATGTGGAGAAAGGGGTCACTTGCGATATAACTGCCCGCAGAAGAGCGATAGAAGAAACGACAGAACATGGGAAAGAAAACTTTCTACTACTGGTGTCAATATGCAATGGACCAGGAAAGGAGATACACTATCTGATACAAATTTTCGAAGATTCAGCCCGAGATGCTACGGCTGTGGAGAAAAAGGGCATTTAAGATCCAGTTGCCCCAGATGGAAGTTGACATCAGAAGACAGACTTCGACAGGGATGGAATCAACAGCGCGACCGACTTCACTCTAATATTGAACGCAGCGACATTAGAAAAACTCACGACGGCAAAGTGAAGGAAGTCATACCAGTAAGGATGGTGAGAACAGTTATAACCGACGACTGGAAGAAATCCATGCGACGTGCACAGGAGGATGATGCGAACATCAGCCCTATTCTGACATGGATGGAAGCTGGCACTGGGAGGCCCAAGTGGAATGATGTTGCTGGAATGGGTATAGCAACAAGGGTTTATTGGGCGCAGTGGGACAGCTTGGTGATCCATGGTGGTGTGCTGTGCCGCAAATGGGAGAATGTTCGGGGAGATAACTATCACCTGCAAGTGGTTGTTCCGGAAGCGAAAGTTCGTGAGATTCTACGGCGATGTCACGACGAATGTTCAACATGTCACCCTGGAGTGAGAAAGACACTGTTAAAGATACGAGAGCAGTTTTATTGGATCCATTGTCGGAGTGATGTTGTAGACTGGTGTAACAAATGCAGTATTTGTGCTACTAGGAGAGCATCTCAAGCAAGTAGTGGTTTCGCGAGTGACTTTCGCAACCAGAAGAATATCTGCGAGCGTCAAGATCAATACAGAAATGGATTTTCCGATACGAAGAAGACCCGATACAGTGGAGAACTGGTTAATCCCGGATTTACTGAAGGGTCTATGGTATGGCTGCATAACCCTGTAGCAGTAAAGCTTCAGCCAAAATGGGACGGCCCATACCTGGTTGTGACTAAAATCAACGACATCACGTACAGGATACGGAAAGGTCTACGAGGAGTCTCTAAGATTGTTCATGTGGATCGACTGGCGCCATACTGTGGTTCCAACTATGCTCGGGACGAGCATGTCTTAGGAGGGGGCAGTGTTACGGCGCAAGGGCTCGTACAATCTAGAAAAATCCAACGTCAGTAAACAAGTCAAATAAATTAAGAATGTACCTACTCTTCACACAAAAGGTTATAAAAAAGGGTCGCCTTTGTTCTCAGGCAACTAGTAAACAACCACAGTATAAGTAGTAGTTAGTGTTCGTGGAATCTCATACAAAAGTTGTTTACGTTAAAAGGATCATTTATGGCCCTTATTGTTTTTCTATCTAGACTATTAGTGAACTTTCTGGAAACCATGACTTTTGAGTATAAATAGGGTCGGGTCCGGGCCGACCAGTCAGTCTTACTTTGAGTTCGAAACGATCAACAGTGCGATATTATTTGGACCAAGTGCTCCAAGCGCGACTAGTGAAGTACAGTGAAGTTTGTGAATAGTGTTCTGTGAAGTGCGATTAGTTCAGTGTTGTAGTGTTGTTGGAAGTGACTGTAGAACTGTTGAATAAAGGTGTCAGTGTGTCGAAAACGTTTCGCATTATTTATCCCGAACCCCCAGCTCGTAACAATATATACTCGTATGTATGTTTGTGAGCTTATTCCACCATAACTTCTAAACGGCTTAAATTTAATTTAATATATGAGATATCGTTAGATTTGTCTTGATAGCGCAAAAAATACTACATAAAAATACTACACAAAACAAATTTGTGGATTTTAGTTGCCATATAGCTCAATGGGTTTGAAATTTTTTATATCACAAGATATAAAAAATTTCAAACCCATTGAGTGGTTTATCAAAAGGAAAGGCTTAAAAAACGATTCCATAAATATATGATATAACTGGCAGATTAAATTTCATTGAAACGATAAAACTTTTAATGAAATAATTTGCAGTCTGCTATTTTGCTTGTTTAATTAATTAATACTTGTATTATTAACTTTTTCTATTTAGCAATCCGTCTTACCTAGAAATATTTTTAATCCCGCGGCGGTATCGAGCTTCACTGCAAAGTGGTAAGGTATTTTGAGACCCAATATTGGTGATAAGATGTTTCTATAAGTACAAACATCCACCATTTTTAAGCATAGTCAATTAAAAAAAGAACCGATTGTGTCATTCTCAATGAAAACGCTCTCCATCAGCAATAGGCGCAACCATTGGGTCATCAAGTAAGAGGCCTTTAGGCATATATTTTATAATTAATTGAGAAAAAAAGATATTCTCTACCACCAACATTGTTATCGGAATCAATTTGGAAGGGAAAATAAAAGAATCTAAGAAAAAAAAAAATTGTCAGTACTGGCAATGATTGGATGGTCGTAGCATATGCCAATTGACAAATATTTGTTCATATATTACATGAACGTACAAATAAATATCTGAACTGAGAAATTGTTCTAAACTGAAGGTACCTAATGATAGACCGCGGCAATAACTAAAACTTTTTAGTACCAGGTAAAAGACCTGTATGACCAAATTAAAAAATAACATAGTATCGTCTTGAAAAATCACTTAAGATATTTTCGAAGCAGTTAAAAACATGAAATTTGGGGAAGAAAATCTGTTCATTTAAACCAAATATAGCACAGAAAACTGCCTTACAAATATTATCATAATAATATTGAAAATCTTGATGTTTGTAAATGAAAGTAGGCTAAACCGTTGAAGATGTTTCGGTCGACTATTTCCGGTCCATTAACCCTTGGACCAAACCTTATTGCTGCAATTTCCCACAACGCCTTCGGCTTATTTAATTTATTTCTTATTTCTGGGGTCCAAAATACGATAAACTTAGTTTGGTCAGGTGTTTTAACAGATTTTTATGCCATGTCCCATCCTGATCACATTATGATTCATCGTTTTGTATATAAATGTAATTGTAAAAATATATTAACTACAACGATTTCAACAATTACATTTATATAAATGTAATTGTTGAAATCGTTTCAAAACACAAGTGTTTAAGCAATCTGTTTTATGGAGTTTTGCAAAAGCCTTTTTTAAAAACGGCATGATTTAGAAAACCTAATATATTTAGGGAAGTTGAAATTTGAGTGTTGATGATGAAAGTGATGAAGGTCTTCCTATCACAGATACATTTTAACACTCGGTACGGACTACATAGCGACCATAACCGTGAGACAGTCTCATGTGCCTGTTATTTCATAATTACTTACTGGCTCTCAAGGTCTTCTTCCGGAACACACTGTTAGGTGCTTGGTGACATATTTTCTAGTTCAAAGTTGTAGCTAGTCAGACAAGATTTTGCAAAATGCCTTTACACAATTCAGTGAAGCTCAAGCCAGCGTCGGCGGGGATCGGACCGGGAGCACGGCACTCAGCATAGCTAGGTTATCACTGCGTCGACAGATGTATTAGCTTTATTAGACTTACTACTACAGGCAGGCGACAATTTGGTAAGTTGCTTACTACTAACAAATTGCTAGACATAAACAAGTCCTTTTTATATAACTCCGGATCAGAAACCCGATACCATACCAAAACCGACTTCGTCATCAGTAGGTTCAGTTTTTGTTTTGTATATTACATCGAATTTTCCTTTTAGTGTTCCGAAGTCATACAGAAAAACAGAAACCTATTATTGGTACCCTGGTCCTGTCTGTGTGTCTGTCTGCCTGTCATCTATTCGTCCGTATGTCATGGGTCTCTAGATCTTTAACGAAATGAGTTACAACCTAATATGGTTTGTTATTATACTAATGTTTAATATTACATGTAGAAAGTTCATCCAAAAACTAGTAATGAACTAAAAATTGAAGCGGCTCCGATTCATGAACATATGCTGAAAAAAAATCATTTGCCTGCTAGTGCTCCTAGCGTAGAAAGTGCCATCGTCTGGAGCGCATGGGCTAACATGGGCGTGGGTTAACAAGAAAAATATTTGTTGGACATTTTTTTCTAAAAAAATAAATAAGTTGTTTGTTTATGGGTTGGATGTTATTCAATGTCAATGTGTTCTGCTAGACACAAAATGTATTTTTTGGTCATTTCCCAAATATTTGTATAATCTGACATAAAAATAGGTATTATTTGAGATTTGTATGGAAAAGAAACTTATTTCTTTCCCGGATTTAATAAGATATTGATATTATGTATCTGGATTTTTTTTATCGCATGTATCTATTTTCTCTCTTCACATTCATACACAAAACAATTGAGAAAAGATAACGAAGACCTTTGCCGAGCCTGAATTACCATTTTTTCACTATATACTATGTATATGGCTAAGCAGCCATACACTGTAGCAAGATCAATTCCTAAAAGTCAATGACCTTACAAATAAATAAATAACTTACCACCTGAAATAAAAGGACAGTAAACGTGACTCCCGAAACGTAGTTAATAGTACTGAGATCCGGCGAAATGGCTTCATTTACGATTTTTATTTCCGGTTCCAGGGATGTGCATAGGATTCAATATCATATAATATGTCGATAGATTTAATTAGTTGGTCACTGTCAGTTTCAATGTTTAGATTCAATAGTTTTTACTACAACGCCATGTGGTATGCCATCTACTAAAAGGAAATAAAAAGGTTTTGTCGTAATCATGCTGGATAGCAAAAAAGAGCAACGTTTCTAATTATATTCTTTTTAAAAAAAACAATGCCAACTAATGAACGATGTAGGAAAAACATCTTATTAGTTAGGTTAAACGCACTTTATTTATTTGGTAAGTTAGGATTTCGCACCTTTCTGTAAGTAGAACATAAAAATGCAAATTATTTTCTTGATTGGCTATAGTGCTTGAAATGTTTAAAAAAAAGGTCTTTGACATACAATTTCAAAGCATTTTATTATCTTGTTTTTGATAAGGTTTATATTATTCATAAAATAAAATATACTTTTTTATAATTTCCGTTTTTCCATTACGTTCTCACTACTAATTGGTAAATCATGAACAAACTATGTTTTATCGATAGTTCTAGACTCTGTTAGTGTCCCATCACTATAGATAATAAGTGCTATCGGTGTATTGAGATTAACCTGTTTTTATAGCATCAGGTTAGTGTGCATTAAATTTAACGATTCTACTTCATTGGACATTGCTCTAAATTGGCTCGAACAAAGATCGCGGCGTTTTAACTGTTTGTTTTATTCTGCCACGTAGAAATTTTATTGTTGTTAAAGTAGTTAAATGAAAACAATGAAAAAAAGGAGATGTAAGTTATATTCTGATGGGTTGGATGGAGTTGTAAAAGTATATAATATTTTACTATTTTTTAACTATTTCAATATTATTATTTTTTCAATAACGCATGCTCCATGGATTACATTACAAAATAAATATCGATATAGAAAGAAAAGTTATAATCATGAGCGGGATTCGAACTCGCGCCATTCACCCCCATAGCCGGGGTATGCTCTGACCGCTAAGCTAACATGATATATAACTTATAACTCTGAAATAAATATGTGTCATATTTTATATAGGGTAGCATCAGTTGTTACCAAAAATACCAACTAGGATTATTCCTTGCGTATCATAAATAAAGCGAACAATAAAATTTTAGTCATAAAAGCCTGGATTTGGGTGCGTGGGAATTAATAATAATTCATAATTAAAATTCATTAAGCAACACTGTATTTAGTCACTAATTGAATGAATAACCTAGGAGCACTAACAATTGAGCGTTTCATTCCTTAAGAAAGTACGTTAAGCCACCGTTGGTGGTACTGCTAACTATAAACTAGCACCAAGCTTGTCTACCAAGGTGCACTACGCTTGCGTTGTGTATAGCCTATACTTTTCTTTTTCTCTGAGTTAAAGTCTTGTGCCCAAGTAGAGGAAACGTGATATTTTGATATGGATAGGCAAATGTGCAATCTAAGATTATACTTTTAAGCCTGAATATATCACGTGGGGTACTGGGCTCGTACCTCTTAACATCTTCGTAGTTCGAAGTCGTAAGATATCAGGCTAAAATATGGTCTTACAAAAACGTGCTCATAAGTTCACGACATACAATAACACCTTCATTATAATCAAAGGCTGCTGCAAATAATAATATAATAAGAATAAAATAATAATAAAAATAAATCGGGTTCGTGGCTTAGGCCCACAGTGGTCGACGCCCCTGTGGGTGACGCCCCCGATTCTAATAAATTTAGTATATTTATTTTTGTTCTTTTTTTCACTAAGTACAGTAAACAACAAAAGTCTTTCTTAATCAAATTATCATACGTACAAAGAAGATCATACGTACGATGCATACGTGACGAAGTTATTAAGAGGGAAAAAATCTTTTATATCTAGTGTTTACGTTAGTAGTCACTTATTTGCTAATAATGTAGGTTTCATTCAAAAACCTTTTGAGTGTACCCATTGAAACAAATATACAAATTTACGAAAACTCAAAACTTTTCTCTTTAACTAATTTTAAGTTTTCATTTCTCAAAAATAAGATAAATTTTGTTAGTGAGTAATAAATTACCATGTAAAATCTTATCTTCCATCTTCAATTAACACGTCTACTAACTGGGCCGATAGAACACCACAAGGAAGAATGGAAATATGATTGACAAGTTCACTGAATAATACGAAAATAAAAATTGCATGATCATGTTTTTCCAACAACCGTTTTTGGAAATCCGACCAAAAAAGTAACAGTTAATTATTTATTAAGTAAATAATTAAAAGAGATGATTTTGCTTGTTAATTATTATTAAAGGTAATAGATGTGTTCTATAATATAATACAGTATGTGTTCTATAATTATTAGATTTTAAACTTGATTATTTTTAATTATTATTGTTACCAAATTTTTAAAGTAAACTACACATTTTAAATGTTGTTTAAGTACTTTCCAGTAATTTTTTTAAGACTGATTTTTAATTACTATCTTTTTACTTTTGAGACTGATTGTCATAATTAGGTAAAATAATTCGCTTGATATAGAACAATATAGGTGATCAAAACTGTGATTGAGATACATTTTTATTTACAAATAATTAGAAACAACTAAGATTTTTATTTTTTTAAATATACTTTCAAATTATAGCATATCTACTGTATTAATATCATTATGATATAAAATATTGCATAAATCTACTCCATATATGTACATATGTAGTTACTAGAATTTGTATAACATTTTTATGCCTACCAGTACATTTGATTAAAAGTTGCTATGATTTAAATTAAATTGACCGTGGGATTCGACCACAGGTGCGTCGACCACTGGGGGCGTAAGCCACGAACCCAATAAATCATTTATTGTGTGAAAATGGGAAATTATGGAAAAAATAATATGGTTATGGAGCTCCTGGTTCCCAAACTAGGCTCATGACCCGTGGAATGTTGAAATAATCAAACAAGGTTATCGTGCTCATATACCGAGTCTACAACAATACAATCGATACTCAAGTAATTCAATCAATCAGTACTGCAGCTAGATTCATACATCAAACAATAACAAAAGTAGTTATTATATTACATACTATATGCGACCATCTATACTTACCGTATATCGGAGCAAAACAATTATCAATACAATCAAAGCGACCCTACATGCTCTCGGCGACTAATTAGTCGCTCGAACGATTTTCAATCGGCCGGTCGCGCGGTCGGGTTAATGAAAAATCGTCCGGAAAGTTCCGGAAGAATGTGGGCTAGAGATCCGGTCATTTGACCGTGGTAATTGGGCGGCTTTCAATAGAGGGCTTCCTACTGTGTGGTTGGTAATTAACAGAGAAGCGAATGATATATTTATATAGTCTGGTTGTAAATACAACGTGGTTTTTTTCACTGTCACCGTTAATTTTGGTACCTATATGTTATAAAAGTGCTAGCTTCTGAACACTCGACAAAGGTACTATTACGTATTGTGTATATACAAATTCCAGTTAATTCCTTCCAGTTAAAGGGGCACAAGTTAAATGTTCAAAAGTTGTAAGTCATTTAAAAAGTAACAATATTCCAACCACCATGCAATAACGGCTGCCAATCTAAGAAAACAACTTGTCTTAAAGCATATTCTGTGTTTAAAATGAATTAGGCCTCTAAAAAGTAAATTGGTACATTTTATATGGACAGAGTGTCCGCCTTACGCAATGAATGAAATATATAATATTCTATAGAGGATACAAATAATACTATGCATGATCCGAAAACACGATAACATATATTTAACACGACTGAAAAAATATTAATACAGCTCTTTCGCTGTGTTTAGTTTTGTATCTATGTAGTAAATTGTATCAAGCACGGTCAGCGTTGCGGACTTGATGGACAAGCTCGAAGGTTGAGATCTCAATAGCGCTGTCAGCGAAGGCTGCAGTCTTGAACATAAGGATGGGAGCGTTGCTAAGGTAATTTCGAAGACATCAAGAAGAAAAATCAAGGCATTCATAATTCAACCAAAACGAATTGACTTATAGGTTGTCTAAATGCTTTTATTGTAGTAGCTGTAGTGGTGTATATAGCTTGTAGTATTTTATTTAATAAAGGCATACCGCCGGTAGAAAAAAAAACCAAAACGAATAATGTAATTCATATAAAACCACTCCAAGCGTGTGTACCAGGCTAGAACAACACACTCTCATATTTTCCTGAGAGAGTCTTAAATAGCGACGAAAAGATTTGGGCTGGAATCTTTTTGTTTATGCTTGATATGTTAGCCTTTGACCACTATCCCACCTGATGGTAAGTGATGATGTGGTCGAAGATGTTGTTCAGGCTCACCTAGAATAACTGGCTCTCAAGGACAGCTGCCGGAACACACCGTTAGGTGCTTGGCGACAGATTTTCTACATGAGGGTGGTAGCTAGCCAGGTGGGGATTCGCAAAATACCTTACCACCATGCTATAACGACTGCCATCCTAAGACAACAACCAGGACCGACGGCTTAACGTGCCCTCCGAAGCACGGAAGCGCTCAGTAGTAATGTCACCAGCGGTCAACCATCCAAGCCATGACCGAGGCGGACGTTGCTTAACTTTGCTGATCGGTTCAGAACGGCTAAGCAAACTTCGTTACGAACGCTTCACTTCGCTATCGAACGCTTCGATCGATTTCTGAAGATCTGTCAAATTCCACTACTATCCAAGACACTTGCAAAGCTTTGGAATTATGGCTAAAACCATTAATGGTGCATAATCAACGGTGGAATTTATGGCTGTTGATGTGAAGCATAGTAAGAATTAATTTTGCACCTGTTTTTTTTAAACCGACTTCCAAAAAAGGAGGAGGTTCTCAATTCGAATGTATTTTTTTTTTTTTTTTAATGTTTGTTACCTCAGATCTCTTGACTGGGCGAACCGATTTTGAAAATTATTTTTTCGTTTGAAAGCTGATACTTGTCGTTTGGTCCCATTTTAAATTTCATAAAAATCGGTCAAGCCGTTTTTGAGTTACACTAAAAAGATTGAAAAAAAAAATTTTAACAAAAAATGGAACCGACTTCAACACCCAAAAGTGTGAAATAACTTGTCGAAGTCGGTACCATGCGCACAATATTGCGATAATAGGTACTTTTGTACCACCATGGTACAGACTTCAACAAGTTATTTCACACTTTTGGGTGTTGAAGTCGGTTCCATTTTTTGTAAATTTTTTTTTTTTTGTTGACAATACATGCAGCAATGAAATTGCCTACAAGATGCGTAGACGGTTTTCAATAAAATCAAAGAAATAATTACCACATGACAAGTGTTTTGTGTAAATTAACTATTGTATTTACATAACACAATTAATGCTAGTACGTGCCCGGTGTACGTAAATTATGTAAATTTGGGCAGACAGCTAGCACCAGGTGTCGGTAGTGGGACCCTGTGATTGATTTGCGTCCAGCCAACAGCTTCACTCAGCAAATACAAATGTATAAAATGTGTTTTCTGTACAGGATGTTCAAAGAACGTGGGTCATCGCCTTGTAAGGACTTTATTTACTTATACGGAGGTTTGGTTTGTATAATACATACATTAATCAAATTGTAAGGTTAACAGATATAAAAACATCAGGATGGTCATTGCAGAAGACAAACAGCACAGACACAAGTAAAGTTGTACAGACTGTTATATTTAAATATTTATTAAATTAGAGAAAAAGACGTATATAGGTATAAGTCTATAAGTTTATTCTTAGTTGTAGAACCTGCTGTAACTGATATCCATGACCATTTTGTGTGAAGTTAACAAGCAATGCAGTGTGACAAAATATAATACTTATAATATTACTAGCCACCCGCCCCGGCTTCGCACGGGTGCAATACTGATACTAAATAATATGTAATATCTTCAAAAATATTCATTTGAATAAAATGTTGTAAAGAGCTATATTCATCTATATTAAATGCACAATATATTTAAGGTAATTAATTGGATAAGGTTTATTGCTTTAAATCGCTTCATAAATAACCCACTATTTCTCATAAAAAGTAAATGATAAAACATATATTGTGTGTTATTCCTAAGTGATAGGAATATACCATTGTGGACTTTTTTGTACCCCTCATTAAGGTGTACAGTACTGTAGTACATTAAAAAAAAAACCTCTAAAATTATCAGTGTTTCTCTATTATATTATGCGTGTGTTATACATATAAACCTTCCCTTTAATCACTCTATCTATTAAAAAACCGACATTAAAATCCGTTGCGTAGTTTTAAGGTTCTAAGCTTACATAAGGGCAGACAGACAGCGGGTAGTGACTTTGTATTATAGGTAGTATGTAGTGATTTTGAAAAAAATAATGATTATTAATCCCGCAGGGGCAGCTTCACGCTTCGTGTCAAGATGGAAGAGCAAGAACTTAGCTCCAAGTGTTACTACTACAAAGGGCTTAACGCATAGACATATTGCATCACACCTTTGTGTTGGTAGCTAAAGGTGTCCTTGAGCCCTCACATCAAGTCTGCCCTTTTCGTCGCCAATGCTTATGTCAGCCCTGTTGATTGTATGAGTAAGATTTTTTTATTCCCTAACTATTCATATGGACCATGGTTTGTTATATACATCACTCCATAGTTAACTAAGTTTCTCATTCATATTTACGATGACAATTTTTATGCCTTATCCAAAATACAGATTTTGAATATGTCATTAGTACCATAATTATTTATGTATCACATATAAATGTATGTTCCACAAACACGGAAGTTGGCCTAATGGATATATTTAGTACATGTATGACAATACTGTATATTTTGTTTTAAAAATGTTTGTTATCGGCTTTCGTTTTATTCGTGCCTTTGTAAGAACCGAGTTCATGAATTTTGTATATAAATAATTAATAATCGTTGGTGTTTGTGTAAAAGTGTCCTTTTGAAATCGAGGGTTCAACACCCAAGTAGTGCCAAAAATGATTTTTTTCTAAGAAAGAAATGTTCTGTGTTTGTCCAAAGTCTGAAACTGTGTCCGGTAGATGGAAACATACTCGGCTTCTTCAAAACATTTCCAGCGCAACAAGGGTACTTTAGTGTCTCTGTCTATATTTTTGGGGAATATATAGGCATAAAGATATTTTTTATACCGTGTTCAGCTGGAAGATGACAATTGCTGAAAAAGCGCCTCCCCCATAAAACGCCACAATAAACTGCTACTAGTCACTTGTAACCAGTAACTCCTGGCAACTCTTCCGATATCGCCAGCTCACTTAGTTGCAGGTCTTCAAACTACGTCTTCCGGTGTAATGTGGCTATCACTCGAGTACAATTACTGGAATTTGAAAATTTTACTTTTAATGTATTTACATAATTGAACAGCGTGACAGAAAAACAATAAAAAAAATATATAAATGTTATACCTGTATCCCTTTTGTAACGAAAGCAAATAATGATCTCTTCAATATTTACCCCTAACATAACCAAATTTCACATTTCAGCATATTTCACAACACAGGTACTAACAAACCGGATGTGCTCCATTTGAAACAGAGCCCCCTGTATACGGGGTTGCGACAGCCGTGACGCTGACTCGGCTGAATAGAGGGTGTTCCACTTCGCTCGTTTTATATCTATTGTTTATGTGTAGGGTCGATTGATGGAAAACGTACGAGTGGATGATGTGAAGGGTCAACATTTGAATGGAAATATTTTATATGTTTGCCAAATTTGATGTGTTTAGAAGTAAGCTGGTATAAAAGATCCATACCAAGTTAAATATATTTATTTTATTTCGTAAGGACCTACATACCGCTAGCTATGTACCATAATATTTTTTTCTTTTCACGATTTGTCTTTAATGCAGCAACCGTTTCTCATTTTGCAACCATAAGTGAGATCGATATTTATAACTGCAAGCCTTTTCAGTCTCAAAGGTACGCCTCCTCTCCATAGTAAACTATTAATACGCATTTGTAAGAGTTGGCCTAGTTTGTACACGATGTCTTGGTGTGGGTGCAAATGCTAAAGATAAATAAAATATTATCGCTTAGATAGGTAGTAATAATTAATTCTGGGTAGGTAATAATAACTAAAAAAACTTCGGTTTCGTGATGAGCAAGTTTTTGAAATTCGTCTGTGCGGACGCAACACATAATTGTATTAAGAGTTTTTATGGGACAATAAAGTCTTTACTAAGACTAAAAAAATATCTAAATATAGAGGATCTTCAAGACGCCTGCCGAACGTGGAGATTACGGCAAAGTCCGAGGCTGTGTTCAGCAGTGGACAATCTGGCTGATACAGTACTAAAAAAATATGGCGAAGCGCACCTTCTCGTGAGTGAGAGACTTCGTCCGACCAAATGAGTGATTGTTTCATGATAAAATAGCTTACAAGTTTTCAGAGCGAAAGATTTTCAGCGGTGTCTGGAATTGAATCGGCGCGGCGTCTTGTAGTTATGTATGGTGAAGAAAAATTTGCCTGGTTTTTCATAATAGTTAAGCTAATGTTAATTTTCTAATAATATTTTATGTCTTAATATCTCAAAAACCTAATTCTAAAACTAATTAAGCACTTTTGATTGACTTCGTTGACCGAAATATCAAACTGAAGTTTTTATGACTTTAAACCTCTAAATCTCATCTTTACCTCTCCGCCCGTGACGAAATTACCTAAAGTCTTTTAGCAATAAAATGGTCATAAAGACCATTTTATAATAGGATCATAAAACTGACTATTCAAGATGGATAAAGGTACCCCCAGAGGCAGTTTTGTTCCTCTGAACTAAGGACTGAATAAAGTTATTAAACCGGTATAAAATGTTTTTGAAGATGATCACACTTCCTTGATATAATTATTATAAACTGCAACTTTTAAGGCATTTTAGAATATTTTAATAACAATTGATATGGAAATGTGACAAAAAAAATTAAATCCCATAGAGATACATACATTTCCCTACATATTAACCTTAGAAGCACGCGTTTTTCGTCGTGTATGCCTAAGTAATATTTCAATAATACTGAAATATTGTACTCTTTGATAAAACTACCATTAAAATGTATCTGCTGTATCTGCCGGATCCGCCACTGTTCACAAACATTATTGATTACTATGAAAAAAATAGAAGCCGAAGTTATACCTCTATCAAATTATAAATGTGCGTTTATGCGCGTGAGTTTTTAAAATCTTTATACCGCTTTCAGGACACCTTTATAATAGCTATTATTACACCCTAAAATAAATATTTAAAAAGTGTAACTCTCATACAGTTACCGCTTTGTACTCGAACTACTCAAGCTCATAATTAACAAAACGTATAAAATCTTCCAAACTCAGTTAGGTTGGTTAATTGATTTAAGCGTTTTGAAATTATTGTATCCGATTGGTCGCGTCAAGGTAATGTTGTTGCGTCGCACTAAATTTTTTTTAAACCACGTCCTCCACGGTATATTTTATTATCTGCTGTTTTTGAGCTTGATTCATATTTCTTTACATATATATTCGTAGATTATACCGCTTCTATTAGGTTATTCAAACTTTCACTAAGCTTTTGTATCCCTAAAGGCACTTTTTCTAATTTTACGACGCTTTTCTGTGTCGTTACTCAAACAGAATGAATTTTAATTTTTCAGTGCACCTGATGTTTGAAGAAAAGGGTAATGGGTGGGGTGAAAAGGAATAAAAATTGGATAATCTTGGGATTATGTTTTATTACCTCTTGAAATATTAAAGGAAAATATTATGTTTTATTCTCTTTTCTCGTATAATTTTAAAAAAAGTAATTCATAAAGGTCATAATTATATTATTTTTTTGTGTAATGTTAATGGTTCTTTATAATTATTATTATAATACTTTGTTTGCTCGTTGTAAGTTCAAATTACAGTGCATACATTTAAATCGTAATAAAAAAATACCAACACTGGTATTATTCCAGGATTGCTAGATTATATATAATACGTTTGTGTAATAAATATGTACTATAATGCATCAGCCGGAATGTCCACTGCTAAACATAGCCTCTCTTACAAAGGGGGGTTTGCCATAATCTCCACACTTGGCAGGTGTCTTGAGAGTTACAGTGTAAGATGCATCATAATGTATAATTATATGTACAAAAATGTTCACTTTCAAACTATCTACCAATAACCATTAAAATGAAAGGTTTTGCAGCTGTTTGTTTATTTAAGGATGAGTTCGATGTTGATTACCCCTGTTGGCTGTACAACTCCACCAGACTTTGGGCAGGGGAATGCCCTCTTATAGGCCTGGAGTCCCCAGGCACTTTTTCCGAGACGGGCGTTGAAAGCGAAAAGTGCTTTATACCTTCATCTCCTGCGCCGCTCTAAAAGAGAGGTTGACAACGGGCTCAAGAGCACCACTGAAGTACAGACCTCGGTTTGAGTCACACAACAGACAATCTGGCTTATACTCACAGATTGTACAAAATTATGATATTTTGTAGGAAAGAAACTAACTACCATGATACGGTACACCCGAGTGTAAATACACGCTTAGTTTGGCAGTAAGATTCGTAATTTTTATGCTGTAAATCAGAAAAAAACTGAATTTGAAACGAATTCAAATGTAATGGACATGCGTGTAGCTAACCATCAGGCGGAAAACTTGTAATACATACCCAAGCTCAATATTTCGTTTCTGTTTGCAATTATCTAACCATAACAAACTAATATATATGTTTAGGCAATTACAACGAATGTTAAAATTTGAACTACGAGCGGGATTTGAACTCGCACCCACTAGTTCTTTTAGCCAGGATATTCTCTTTCAACTGAGCTATCGCAGTGAGTCCAACCTCCTACGATAGTTATAAAATGAAATTTTGCTCTGTGTTCGATATACGAACACTCAAAATATGGAGCTATGTGGACAGTGTTAATATGACGATGGAATGCTGCGGCAACGATCCAAACAAATACAAGTGGACGTGAAGAAACCCACCTAGGCTTCTTCACTTAGGACATACCTACCTTGAATGCTTCCACAAACCTTCCCAAAAACAGGCTGGCTGGATGAGATTTCTCCTGGTTGACGTCAGCTTTGGAAATTTCACACACGCACATACACAAGTGTTAATTCTGCAAGGCAGTAATTTAAATCAGAGCTCAAGGAGCTAATAAAAAAAACGTCATTGTGAAAAGAGTACCAAAGTATAACCAAGAGGCTATTCGACGTAAAGTGATGGATGTGTTTCTGTCGTGTCATTTTCCGTTTCCATCCCAAGCCGAGGGTAGGACGTGACATAACATGCGGGCGGCAATGAATGGAGCACTACGCAAACAGTACGTATTGGTTGAGAGCTCATAGGTTTGAACCGGTTCTGATGTCTCCAATAAATAAGTTGGTGTATTTGTCACCATCAGTGGTGTATGACGCTAGGTTAGTAAAATTGGCAACATAAGTGATACCGTCGTTTGAAGTACTCGTTTGAAGTACTCCTGATCTTCCGCATAAAATATATCTGAGGATGCTACTTAGTGCAATCTGCAAAGCAGAGTTAAATATTATGAGTATTTAATTTCTATTAAATACGCTCGCTAAAATCATATCGACGAGTGAATTTTGTAGAAGAAGGGGTATGCCAAAAAAGATTATTGAATTAATGGGAAAATTCTTCTGGTATTTCTACTATAGGCAGCTGCGCAGTTAATTCTGACAATATCATAGCATCGAATACCAATCTAGGATTCTCGTAATGTCTTGGCAATGGACAATGCCTTCTCACCCAAAGTAATTCAAAACAAAAATAAACAAATGAACATTTTGTACTGTGAGAGCTACAATAACCAAAGAGCTCCATAAAACTGTTCAAACTCAAAGGGCGGGAAACCATTTTTCCATAACATGCATGATATGTTTGACCAAACGACGTCGAATTATCTTCGTACTAAGCAATAAAGATGGCCGGTTAATAAGGCAGTGTCACGGAACCGGTGAGCGATATAAGGAATTTGATATAGATTGTAGGTATAGAAGAGACAGGTGATTGTAGCCAAATATTAGGGTTACGTACCTAAAAGGCAAAACGGAATGAATAAGGGAGAAATTTTGGACCTTTAAGGTTTCGGGAATATTGATGATCATAGCAATTATAACGAACTAGCTTTCCGGTTGTCGCGTATGTCGGTTATCGCGCAAAAACATTAACCTCTTTTTGCGCAGTTGGATAAAAACTATCCTATGATTTTTCCCGGGTCTCAAACTATTTCCATACCAAATTTCATTCAAATCGGCCAGTAGTTTTGGCGTGAAAGCGTAACAGACAGACAGAGTTACTTTCGCATTTATAATATTAGTACTGATTTAATTAATCGGTCATGGTGTATCTGCATGGTGGTAGGACATTTTGCGAATGCCCGCTTAGCTAGCTCCCTTGGCCCTCAAGTAAAAAAATTGTCACCAAGCACCTAATGGTGTGTTCCGAGTGCTGTCCTTGAGAGCCAGTAATTTTAGGTTAGCCTGAACATCACCTTCGACCACATTATCACTTAGCATCAGGTGAGATAGTGGTCAAAGGGTAACATAATAATATCAGGCATGAAAGTAAAAAAAGTCATCGAATTTCAGGAATTATAAGAAAATACTAAATACTTTAAGAGTATTCATAAATAAAAATGTATTTATGTTGACTTTGCCTAATCTCGTGTACCCTACCATAAATGAGTAGCAGGGGAGAGGCGTTATGTTAACATCAGTTACATTTTACTGTCAGTCTTGCCTCGGAAGTCGATTCGAACGGACGAAAAATTGTGAATAGGTGAACGAGAAAAAAAGTTAAATGTTTGAAAATAAGTAATGTACAGATTTACGTAATATCGTACAGCTATAGTATATTTTTGTTACACATTGTCAAAAGACATTCACAAGGAATGACCCAGAGTTTCTTGCCCATGCTAGCAGTGGCTAACACTTTTTGTCCTGATGTGGAAATATAATGAAGCAATATATGTGCAAGACACTTAATTTTGGTTTATACTTTTATCATCTTGTATATCCTTTTTACAAAGGAGAGCCTTACTTGTTTTTACAAAAACATTACTGTGTTATTTATAAAAGACAAAGGAGTAAAGTAGACGTTTACCAGGTTTTATCAGGTGGTTTTTTCTTCAGCTGATACAGTAATATTCAGCTACAAGTCCATTTTGAATACCACCCTGCAGTGTCAGAAATTTTGCCTCTAGTATATGTAAAGAACACCGCGCACCGTTACAAATTAAATTACTGGACAAATGAGACATTAGCACTAACGTTTTGCAGTGAAGAACGCAGTGCATTGTCAATTAGAACGAGGACAGTGACACAGTAGCTGAAATGGACAAGCGTGACGATTACAATCAGGCGACTCATCCCTCACGTCACTTCATAACTAATTAAAAAAAGTTTAAATAGATATGTTTGGTCCGAAGTAACAGATAACGAGCTGATTGGGATCATATCAGGACCTATGTCAAACTCAGGACTGCTACTAGAGAAAGAAAATAAATCATGGATAACAAAACATTGACTGTCGTAAAAACCATCAGTATATACTGCCCCGTGGGATGCCATATTACACCCCCCCATATTTTCTTGTGAGTGTCGTAAGAGGCGACGAATACCAGTAAGTTGGCAGCAGCGCCTTCTGAAAAATTGCCCTCATTCACTGCAATCTCAAAGACTCCTGTCAGGGTAGGGATTATTATGTTCAAGCACGACTTCTTCCTGTCAATGATAATCACATACTTTCTTGTTATTAATATGGTATAACGCATGTTATTACAATTTAATTTTTTAAAAACAATTTATATTTTTTATTTACCTACATTACTCTTATTATTTTAAAAAACACTTCAAGTCAGCACAAATAAATTAAAAGGTCATTTTAAGAAAACATTAAATTCATATTTTAATGTTGCACTTAAAAATATATCTAGTGACAATTCCGCCTAATTTTCCTGTCAAGCCGACGTGACGTCACAAACGCCACGCAAGCAAACCGGAAGAATTTTCGACGCATTTTGTTTCTACACGAAGCACAATCGAGCGCACGGTCAAGAAATCATTTCGGGAAAATTAGGCGGAATTGTCACTAGATATATTTTTAAGCGTTTTTTAAATAAAAATAAATATGGTTATCTGCAAAGAAACGTCTAAATCTATTTATTAATCAAATGTCACTTATTTCTTCACATTATACAATTAATTTTCTCAATAACACTTCTATTTCTCTTAATCTATGGTCTCAATCCTAACATATTTTTGTTTTACTAGTTCTTTATTTCCATTTTGTATGATATCGTGCATATGATGGCGTGAGAATCTTCAATTTGTTAAAAGCTGGACATCGGAGTGGAAGCGATCGCAAATAATGCTTACAGAACTGAAATTCATTGCTTTTAGAACGGATAAGTGTAATGAATGTGTTCTAAAGTCTGAAATATGGTGCTTGCTTGTGCTCCCGAGAGATTAAAATAGAAGCAATATACACTGTATTTATTTGTTAGAGGTACAGTTAATTTTAGCTATTCAGCAGTTTATGAAACTGGTATTTATTGATCCTTGCAAGTGTTTCATTATGAGTAAAAACATCTTCGTTGCAAATCATCTTCATCATCTCATCAGATGATGCAGAACGTCAACCGTTGAACAAAGTGTCCCCCATTGGGGGAGACATAAACATATTGCCATAATCCCCACGCTTGGCAGACGTCTTGAGGATCGTAGTAGAAGTTGTGTGTTCGTCTCGAATCGCGGCAAATAAAATCAAGTACCTCAGTAATATTACTTAGGTTCTTGATTTTATTATTGATTAAATTTTGGCTGGTGCAAAAAAAATATGCGAAATTTGCGAAACGCTTTCAAGAATCAAGATTCTTTATTTCTTGAATTTCTTGAGCTTGACCCAGAAAGAAGAGATGGATCTCAATACTGCTGCCGATACACACCAAAGACGTTGGCTAAATATCTTATACTCGAAGGTGGTAGCTGGCCAGGCGCCAGCCTAACCCTTTATTATCCTTGGCTACGAGATCCAACCGGTGATATGGTGGACAAAGGATAATCTACTAGCTGTAAAAACAAAACAGTGCTATGAAATTTATTTGGTTTTATTAACTACCACTTTCTTAATAGGAAAAGAGAAAAAAAAAAATTTACTATGTCTCAGTCAAAGTCAAAGACAAAATAATTTATTCAATATAGGCATCTACGCCGCTTTTATGAAGGTCATTGAATATTAAAATGTTCTACATTGTACTGCCACTTACATACTGATACTCAGTATAAATAGTAGAAGAAAACCAATTTCAATATTAAAGCATGTTGAAATAAAACTAGTAAAGAAGTATCCGTGTAGATTTGTAACTTAAAGTATATCTCTTAATACATTTATGCATATAAAATAATGAGTCAGCAGAATTTAACCCGGATAAATAATTCACCTAATGGGTAGCATTCCACTACTAACTTACCTGATCTACATAAGTTTTTTGCATACTAGGTACTCAGCAAAGAATATTTACCACCATTAAAAGTTAGTAAGGATCTTTAAAGTGGTATTTCTACAATTTTTTTTTGTTAAAATTAAAAAAAATGTACCAAACCCGTACACTTGTGAAAAGTGTAGGAAGCTGCAAGTCTTCTCAAATTTCTTGTAAAAGCTACAAAATTAAAATGAGAAATATTTAAAAGAACAGCAGGTCTCGTAATGGATTTTCACAAATCTTCGGCAATCTCTGAGGCCCTCGTAGCTTTGACATCAGTTCAAAAACTGGCTTTAACTGGTCTTGTGTTACGCCCTGAAAATAATTAAAAACGGTTAAATTAATAGGAAAATACGAAGTAAAGAAAAAATCAATGATAAAGTTGAGAGGCGCAGTGTTTTTATGGTTCCGTACCCAAGGGGAAAAACGGGACTCCATTACTGAGACTTTGCTGTCCGTCCTTCCGTCTGTCACCAGGCTGTATCTCAAGAACGGTGATAGCTAGACTGTGGAAATTTTCACAGATGATGTATTTCTATATATATGTTGCCGCTATAACAACAAATAAAAATAAGATAAATATTTGATTTTTTTACCGTTTTTGCTCGATACTAATAACGGTGACAGGTAGACGCTTTAACTATTCACACAATATTACGTTTTATGTTATCTTTAAATATAATTAATTAAAATTAAATAAATAATTAAGGGGGGCATCCATACAATAAAAAATGTCTGTTACTTGCAAGATTAGGTTTCAGATAATGGTACGGAACCCTTCGTGCGCGAGTCCCGCTCGCATTTGGCCGGTTTTTTTTTGTTACAGATGTCAAGTAAAACGTATATATTGCTATAGATAGACGGAGTGTTTTACTCAATGATCGCCTGTTACAATTTAATGGTTTTTCAGATAACGATTGTATTATTACAGATAATCTATGGCTATATATTTGTTTTCATTCTTGCAACTTGCTCTCAATTTTCAACATAATAAACAAAAATTGGTATCGTTACTTACTAATAATTTTATGATAAATATATTAACTATATACAATAACATATTTTTTTGCTAACACTACCAACGTTCACTCACACAGAAGCGCTTATCGGTACACTTCATTACTTCAACCAAAGCTGAGAAAACTTCCAAACATCTTATAACATCTTAAGCCTTATTACTTACCAACTTCAAAAAAATATACTATATAATATGTATATCAAAGCTATTTAAGGAAGTGAGAATATTTTCTGAAACTGTTTGTTATTAAAAGTAAGATCATTATATTTAGGGACTAGTATATCGGGTGATAAATTTATGTCTTTACTTGTTCTAACGGTTTGTACCTGATAAAGAAAAGGCTTAACATCAGATAGATCCCTTGCTTTTCCTCTTGCAAAATATTTTACTGCAGTGACGAGAAGTTCGTGGAGGGATTTGAACCTGATTAATATTGCACGATATGTAGGTATTCAAAACCTACTATCACTGGGCTATTAGAGCTTTGCAGTAAGTATATAGAAATATGCAAATACAAAAAAGACGAAGGTTTCAAGCGCTCCAAAGTTGGCTTAACCGTTATTAACCGATCAGCTAACGTCCGCTGGGGTCATAATTTAGATGGGTGAGATTACTACTGAGCACTTCTGTGCTTCGGAGGACCCGATAAGCTGTCAGTCCCCGTTGTTGTAATACGATGGTAGTTGATATAGCATGGTGATAGGGCAGCCACCACCCTCAAGTGGAAAATCTGTCACCAAGCACCTAACGGTTTGTTCCAGCAACAGGCTTTGAGTGTCAGGAATTCTAGGTTAGCCTAAACAACATCTTCGAATACATCATCACTTACCGTCACGTCAGATGAGGGTAGCTACCCTCAACAAATAAAAAAAAACGACAATTATATATGCAACTGGGTTGAAATGTCGCTCGAGGTAAGTAATATACATGTTGTTATAGCGATTAAGTCTCGTAAAATACATATAACTATCTGTTCAAGTCGTGAAATGCATTTTATACTAACCAAACTTTTTCTATAAATGACAACGGATATCAGACGACCCCACAACATTTGCACCAAAAACGGTTCAGATTTATCACCGGTCTCCACTAAATGGAGCTGCATCAAAGCATCATGGGTTACTGCCTTTTCTGAAACAGAGACGGAAAAAAACATCACTTTCATAGTACCTGCAATTTAAGGTATCATAAGTTCAAGAAATTTGTGACACTTTAGCGCCGGCACATCTTTCTGAAACCACTGGCTGGCGCCGCAGCTTCGGTTGCGCAACTCAAGCGGCGCAAGTATGCTAACCTCGGTAGTGGTTACATATTTGAGCCATTTGGTGTAGACGTTGAGTCCGTAGGGACCGGGAGCTCATCGTATTTTTCAAAACTTATCAGAGCGCTTGGTCAATGCGACGGGGGATCAAAATGCTGGCTCAACAAATAAGGATTGCAATTCAACGGAGCAATGCTGCCAGCATTCTGGGCACGCTGCCAACTGGTAGTGGGCTGGGGCATTTGGACTCACATGTCTGCAATGACTTGTATGTTATCCAAATGTTTTCACTGTAGTAGCTATAGTGTTATGTATAGTTCGTAGCATTTTGTTAATGAACGTATACCTCAGGTACAAAAAAAACTGATTGATGCAGATCTTGCAGATGCGACACCATTGTAGAAGGCGGTACATATGTTTTTTTATATACTCTTCCGACATCATGCACTTATTCTGTCATTTTTTTATACTGAACGTAGATCATAGCTGTTAAGTGCGTCCTCGACCACCCTCTAGTAGAAAATCTGTCGCCAAACACCTAACACTGTTTTCCGGCAGCTGTCTTTGAGAGCTAGTAATTCTAGGTTACACTAAACAACTTCTTCGACCACATCATCACTCACTATTAGGTGAGAAAATGGTCAAAAGATAACCTATCAGCTGTAAAAAAGAAAAAAAACACAAAATCAAGATACAAAAGAGGTACCAAACACGTAGCATTAAAACTACCCACGATTACAAATCAAGGCAACGTATGTGCTTCTAATCTCAATAATTTTGCTAGGATGCCTGTACTACTAATGTAGTTATATTATATGTACGAGTATGTTAGATATAATATGTATGTTAGCCTTTGTTTATTAAATACTCTTCTGTTTGCAAACAATCATAAATTTTGAAGAGGAAATGATGATGATTTCTTTTACTTCTTAAACTTACGTGTATCATTGACACCCACGTCCAATGACATAACTTGCTGGAAGCATCCATTCACGCCTTCAACAGACTTTGACCAAACATCAAAAGGCTGTTCAGTGTGGTACCTCTGTCTGATGGTAGTTCCTTTAATGTTGTCTACCTTATGGGCTACACCTTTTGTTAGTTTGGTCTTATTTACCAGCCAGCGGAGCCCACCCTGAAAATATAACTTTTTGAAATCCATTTCACAGACTTTCTGACGCTGAACCTTGGGTTTCATTACTTGATAACTGCAACCTTTCTAGCAATTAAGACGTTAACATAAAAAGGATACTCGGAAAAGCGCCCATTATACTGCAGGACTCCAATCAAGCATCGAGGAACATGAGATCGACCACGCATAGGGTTTCTCTTCTATAGTATTAACATGTTATTATGTACCCAATTACTAATTATTTTGAAATTCTTCATTTAGATAGTCCTGTTCACAAGCCGATTGTGTTGATTTTGGAACACCGACCCGTCTGGTGCGGTACCAGTTTTAACCCATCTGGGCACATACCATCTCAACGGGACAAACCAGGAGGCTCCAACACTGATGGAACTTCGGCCGAAAGCAAAGTGCGCCTAAAAATCTCGTTTAGTACGTGGTGCCGAGGTCACCAGCCCTCACTTTGAGCACAGCTAAGACTACGGTGGACGAAGGTGTGGGTCTCACAGACAGCACAGCCAAGTCTGAGTGCCATCGATACCCGCGCAGAGTCGCTGTCCAGAGGCGTGCCCATTTACGGAGATGGATAGGCATGCAACCAGGCACCCAACTCTGACACAGCTGCGGAATTCGGACGGGATCGTGAACTTCGAGAAGTTGCGTGAAGACTTACTTATACACAATGTCGTCCCAACCCCTTTGCTCCCAGGCTTAGTTGGTGCATTCTCGCCTTATCAACCGGACGACCACACGCTGAACACCTCTTACGCGTATGGAACACAGATCCCATCACTATAGTTCGGTAAGATTTGAATGACAAGCTCCTTGACTCCATACGCAGAAAGTGGAAGGATCGGACTCAAGCAGACAACCCACACCTTAACCACCGAATTGAATAGGCAATCTGGGCTGGCTCCACTACGTTAGCGTCTCTTCTAGGATCACTTACCCTGTCAGTTTCACTAAACTCCACTCTGTAGCAGTTCACATCTTTTTCCGGGAACAATTTCTCAGGTATGATGGCTACCACCTGCCATGTACCAACAACACTTTTGATGTCAAAACTGGCTTGAAACCCATCACATGTTGTGCTATTGTATGTGTGTATTGTTGGACCACAGAATATATAGCCAGAAAAACTTAGTACAAGGAATATGAGTAGTGACATGGTTGTGAATGGTTGAGAAGTGAGTAAGTCGGGGAAGAAGTGTGAGGTCAAAAGTTGGAGACTTAAAAATGTTTAGATAAGGCAAGACATGCAGACTTTTAGCAAGGCTTTTAGAGACTTCAGAGTTCACTCATTAGAAAAAATCTAAAATATATTTGAAAAAATGTTATTTAAAACTGTGCTGTACATCAAAACACGTGCATAACAATATTAACAATTTTTATTTATTAATCTTCTTATTAATTTATTTAGAAATCAATGTATACAAAAGAAAAAGAAGCGAATTTTTATTCCATACATCTTTAACGTATCAGACGCATGAAACTACTAGAATATAGAAATGGTGTTCATAATGTTTTTTTTTATTTTTAAATAGTTCTGTAGCTTGAGTATATTTTTTAATTAGTATAATATAACATATTTGTGCTTGCACGAATGACAAACTTTGTTTTTTCTATTCAGGCTATATGTGATTGTTATGCAAAATATAGTAAACTAGTGATTTAGGATTTTTTTAATAAATAATTTGAACTTAACTGTCCTACAGATAAATACAAATACATGTTCGGTTTTTTTTTCATTAATATTTGTAATTCGTACGGTGATTGTTTTAGAATAATAAGATCTTGAACTTTCATTAAATTTATAACAAAAAAGTTATACCTAGTTAGTGTAGTTAAAAATGTTAAGTGATACATTTTGTTTATAATGCCTAAATAAAAAAATCTCTTGATCACTCTACATAATTTTAACTCTGCTTCCGAAAATTTAAATTGCAGGTGTAAATTCATCGTCGTGGGAAGTAGCTTATTTACTAACAAGATAATAGGTTAACTTTTTAAGTGAGTCATGAATCATGATTAAGAGTGTAATAGCCAACTACATTCGTGACCCAAATAAGTTCCTATGTAGAATTTTAGAAGCTGTGATAATATCTCGTAGCGAAGCTTGCTTAGTCATTATTCACAAATCAACTACTTAAGCAATGTTCGCTGCGGTCTATGGATAGGTGAGCGCTTCCGCGTTTCCGTTGGCACGGTAAACCGTTTTTCAGGTCGTTGTTTTTGAATGGCAGTCATTATAGCCTGGTGGTAGGGCATTCTGCAAATGGTTGTCTGGCTAGCTACCACCTTCGATTAGAAAATATGTCACCAAGCACCTTAAGGTGCACTTCGGCAGCTGCTTTTGAGAGTTAGTTACCAAAAAAATACATAATTGCTGGTTTAACATAAGTACGGTAGTATATATTCCTGTCAATGTTGCTGGAGTGCTGCACATTAGGGGCACTAAGGGGCTCTTTACAATCTTAACGCCCTGAATAGCCGAGATGTGGCGAGTATACTACTAAGAAGATCATTTCGAAGGAGAATTAGCGTCAAGTAGGCGGCCAGCTATTAGAGAGAAACCAAAATTTCATTCAATATGTTGTTGTGTTCTTAGAGAACACATTTGATATGATTTATTTAGGTGTCATGTTCTTTAAGTTTTTAGAGAGAACACATCGTACTGACCCTTCATAGGGATATGGACATAAAAATGATGATGACTCCATAACACATATCGGACTAATTTTGTAATCATTGCTAATAATGTAAGTCTTACTAACAGTCATTAGGAAAATAAAAGCCGCACAAATAAATCGTTAAGTGTAAATATTGTATACCCACTTACTTTCCTAATGCACCAGCTGTAATAAAAATAAATCATACCAAAGAATTTTAAACCTACAATATAATTAAAATAGGTTGTTCAAATTAAGTACGTTTTGCAGTATTATGAAACTAAAAATCTAATTTATATATACCAAAAAATTCACAATGCAAGCATTGTTCCTAGCAGCTGAGCTGGCAACCATTCTCCCACAAATTTAATACAGTTACCGTAAGAATAAAACGAATACCGGTCAGAAAGACGATCCCGCCCGTAAACCGAAGGTTTTACGACTTTAAAAAAGCTATTTTCCCTCAGAGTCCATTCAAGAGCATCTTAAGAATTATCCTTGTTCCCATACAAAAATACGTTCATTGTTTAAAAAGTCAAAACCAACATACATTTGTTCGAACAAAGGCAGTAAAAACGCTTTATGGACTTGTTATTGCCATCCCGACGGACAGAACAAGTGGTACAAGTTGTAAGAGAAATGCGAATTTAACGAACATTTCACTTTTTGGTTTGTTCCGTTTCTATCTTAAGGAGTCCTATACTATAAGCTGTATGAATAGATGAATTGGACTTAATCGCGATAAAAACACGGATATTATTAACCTTGACGTTTCGACCAATTACATTTGTCGTGGTCATGAGCTGACTAAAGAGGCGGGTGTCAACTTCTTGAACGGAGGGTATTTTTTCGAACTACCCGCATTTCATTTATATACGTAACATCTCGACACACAACTGTGGATGTTGTCAGCATTGCGTATCGGTTAATTGATTAGGCACTTAGAAATAATCGCATT
The DNA here is from genome assembly GCA_963854805.1 of Plagodis dolabraria. Lineage (NCBI taxonomy): Eukaryota > Metazoa > Arthropoda > Insecta > Lepidoptera > Geometridae > Plagodis > Plagodis dolabraria. The sequence goes on along the minus strand of OY978460.1, from coordinate 24,244,849 downwards.
CAAATGATCAAAGTATTTGTGTTTGTTTTTAAAAAGTGCGCCGCACGGTGCATTTTCTAAGCACACGGTAAGGTTTCGTGTTCTCCTGTATTAGAGCTTCACTTAAATTTGTATACAAATATATTAATAGTACTAGATATAATATTCTCAAGTGATCCTGAACCATGTTTCTCATTCAATACAAATTTTGAACTTACTCATGCCAAAGCAAGAAATTCAAGAAATTTATTAAAAAGCCTGATAATAATTCAATTGTATATAGACGTCACACGAATTACTGGCTCTCAAGGACAGTTTTTCCTTGAGGGTGGTCGCTAGCCAGGCGGGCATTCGCCTGCCCTTCCACCATGCGGTGAAGCTCAAGCCCGCGGCGGGATTTGAATCATGGACCTGCTGCGAGGCAGTCCATAGCCAAATCCACTGAGCTATCACTTGTTATTTATAAACAGTAATTACGAACAAGTGAGACAATGATCAAATATATCAGCAATATAAAAAGAAATATATATATGCAATGGATGTATTTTAATACTTTATACAGGAACATTTTTGCTCCATTAAATTAGAACGACGAATAGTTGGTGGCCTCCTTTGTGATCCTACTAGTAGGACTTTTTTATACTATTGTCACGGAACAAGCTTGAGGCCCACCGGATGTTAAGCGAACTAACCTCTGCCTTTAACAGATCCATTTCGTCACAAGTCACGAATTGCACTGCGCCCGTCACCTTGAGACATAATTGTTAAGTCTCATGTGCCCGTAATTTCACTGGCTCTCAAGGAATGCTGGAACACACAGTTAGGTGCTTGGTGACAGATTTTCTACTTGAGGTTGGTTGCTAGCCAAGCGGGCATTGGCAAAATGCCCTTCCACCGTGCGGTGAAGCATAAGCCTGCGGCGGGATTCGAACCATGGACCTGCTGCGTCGCGAATATGGGAGCAGTCTTTATATTATTTTGCTGGGACTATACGGCTTTTTAGTTATTTAAGTATTAATCTGTTTCTCTTTACACTTAAACCATTGCCAGAAATAGAAGCGGCGAAAACAGATTTTAATGTATCCTATGAAAATCTTCATTCAGAAGCTTCTTCCTTTGAATTTTAATATAAATCTCGAATCGGGAGTTTATTAGCGTCGAACGAAAGGATAATAAATGCGAAAATTATGTATTTCCTTCTCATGCCAATGGTAAATATGGAACAAACCTTTTTACGACTGAAACGTTGCTGGAGATATTAAATTAATTTAAAGGAATGTAAATTATTATTCATGAAGAAACTGAATCCATTCAAGAGTTTATGAATCGTTATTTATTCAAAAGACTCTTGTGTAAAATAGGCGATAAAAATATAATAATCGCGCTCAAAGTCAAAATCAAAATCATTTATTCAATTTTAACATCAATGTGCTCTTATGAACATCAACTACAAAATTTTACTAATAAAATACTGCCGCGTTCAGCAAAAATGTAAAGACCTACTTCAAAAAGAACGGGCTAGAAACTCAGAGCCATTATTTTTATATGTCTTTATTTTTTACCTTGTGCTGAAGAGACTGGTAAAATCTAGCAAGGCGGATTATTATTATATCACAGACGGTCAACCAGCCAAATGATGATTTTAACGAACATTCATATTCATATTCTAGTTGATCCCTTATGAACTACTAGGCAAGCTCCCATATAGATAAGTTCAGTCGCTCAGCGAGCAATGAGCAATGGAGATAGATAAATGATTGGAGTGCCTATGCATGATAAAATCTGGAACGTGGATATTCGCTGCTAAACCAAAGTCACCTACATACTTTTCAGAATTTTCAAGTTAAAGTGCTAATGGGCAGGGTACATTGCTGGATAGAACCTTTCTTCCCTATTAGCTTCCCTAAGCTAATGGGGAAGAAAGGTTCTTGACTGATTACAACATTACACCGGAAGACGAAGAGTTAGTATGCGCCCTACTAGGTGGACTGTCGACATCTTAAAAATAACGGGTAGTGGCTAACCATTCTTTATGGCGCTTAATGGGAGAGAATATTATTCAGGTGGACGTGTTCCAGCTGATGATGATAAGGCGAGTTCCACTATGAGATTTCCTTGTTTTTACTTTCATTCAGTAGCATACAAGTAATTATGATAATCGTTTAAATACATTTGACTATAAAGAATATATGTATTACAAAGTTGACAGTGCCATTTTTGTTACGAGGATAATTGCGTGGTTGGTATTTTTTATTAGCATACAAAAATTACAACAATAAAATTATTGTATTATTATCGTCAGCACATTAAAGATTAATTGTAAAATTGGCCTTTTTCGTAGATTAATAGAAGTTGGCTTATAGACGTTGCTTTATCGTCTTATAAACTCTTTTGCAAAAAAACGGGCACTTTAGATTTTTTTCTCTACTTCAATGAAGAAGTAAAAGAAATAGGTTTTGTTAATTTGACGATGTATTGGCATGTTTTTTGTAGCATCCTGGCATGATTTTTTACGTACCAAATTTAAAATTTGAAATTATTAAAAGAAAAATAATGATTATTGTGGATTATTCTAAAATTGCTTTACTAATGGCGCAAATTGCTGAAACGATTTTTAACTGATTACGATATTTTAAAACTTTTCTGATTTTTTAAAACATTTAATTAACAATTTAATCTTTCTTTTTACATTAAATACCACTTTTTGATATGAGAGATAAAGCGATAAGGGCCGGTAAAATTATAGCCCTACTTGAAGAAGGTTGTTCGCAAACTTACGTGTCTCAGCGGCTAAATGTGAGTCGTTGAACTGTCCAGAGGACTTGGCAACGGTATCAAGAGACTGGTTCGGTCAAAAGAAGACCCGGTTCGGGAAGAAAACGATGCACAGCACCAAGAGATGACCGCTTTTTGGTGAGTCAGGCGTTGCGTAATCGTAAGGCGCCAAGTGTGGACCTAAAGAAGAGCCTTGAAGAAGTAAGAGGAGTAGAAGTTAGCTTGTGGACGGTTAGGAGGAGGCTTTTGGCTGCCAATATCAAGAGTTACCACCCAGCTCGGGGCCCTAAATTACTCCGTGAGCACCGTGTTGCTCGACTTCAGTTTGCTCGAAACTGTGCTTCATGGACTCTGGAGGACTGGAATAAAGTATTGTTTTCTGATGAAGCTAGAATCTCTTTGTGTGGAGAGTGCCGACGCCGGCGAGTGCTGCGAAGACCACGGGAACGCTATGCGGAAGTGTGTTTCGAAGAAATCACTCCTTATGGCGGAGGCTCCGTTATGTTTTGGGCAGCAATTAATTCGACGGAGCGTACAGAGTTAGTTTTCATAGAAAATGGAACATTAAATGCACACCGGTACATAATGGAAGTCCTAATTCCATATGCACAACCCACATTGACTGCACTTGGGGAAGATTCTATTTTTATGGGCGATAATGCTCGCCCGCACCGTTCTGGCGACGTGGAAGCGTACATGCAAGAAGTTGGGATCCGTCGTTTAGATTGGCCAGCTCGAAGTCCTGATCTCAATCTAATTGAGCATGTGTGGGATGTTCTAAAGAGACGGGTAAGATCAGTGCAACCTGCTCCACAAAACATCAGGGAGCTAAAAAGAGTCATTGAAGAATAGTCGGAACGTATTCCTCAAAACGTTATTAAAAACATGGTGGAAAGCATGCACAGAAGGATTCAAGCTGTGATTTTGGCAAGAGGAGGTCACACTCGTTATTAGGTTTTTACATTTGTAACTTTATTTAATTAAAAAAAGTAAAAAAAACTTGTCTTTATTGCCGACCACCTCTTATTGTTTGGGCGTGTACATCGATTTTAAAGAATCCATCGTCTTTTTTTTCTTTTAATTGCTCGAATTCACTTCACGCGCATTGTTTTACACGATTATAAGTACAGACTACGTCAAAGAAATAAATTTCATTTAATTAACTAAAATCGACCTTAGAATGTAAATTTCCTTTGGTGCCCGTTTTTTTTGAAAAAGAGTGTATATACATATAAAACGATAAAGCAACGAGAAAACGACGAGTGCATATGCACTCCTTAGTAAAACATAGCTCGGAAAGGAACTCAGCTCTTTTTACTTTGGATTTGAAAACTCTTGGGTTTTATTTTCAAAAGACAGTCGTTAAGTAACTCAGAGAGTTCCTTCGCAATTTGCACAATCAATGTTGTATGAAAGCACCTATTGTATAAAACCTATCTGAGCGCTTGGTCAATGCGACGCGTGATCAAAATGCTGGCACATATTTGGCTCAACGAATAAGCATTGCAATTCAACGGGGCAATGCTGCCAGCATGCTGGGCACGCTGCCAACTGGGAGTGGGCTGGAGCATTTGGAGTGCCTATGAGTCTGCTATGACTTATAGGTTGTCTAAATGCTTTTATTGTAGTAGCTGTAGTGTTGTATATAGTTCATAGTATTTTGTTTAATAAAGGCATACCGCCGGAAGAATAAAAAAATTAAAACACCTACTTAATATTTTCAAAATATCAATGTACAGGATTGGACCTATTACAGTTTTATTATAAGTATAGATATATATTTGAAATAAATTAGATATTTACTGAATGAAAATATTGCGAAAGAAAAAGTCTTACTCGGCAAACGCTTGGTAAGTTCAGCAAGTACTTATGTATGTTACGCGTCCATTATGTATGAAACCCAAGAAAACATACCAACAAAATTACTTTATATTTTGTCTCAAACATAATCTAAATCTAAAATAAATAGTACAAAAGCCTGCGATAAATAATATAACAGAAAATCACGTGTCATGATCATAAACTCAATGGAGCAATAATATCTCCCTCTACAAAACCGACTCTAGAAAATCGACAAGTAATCAGAAGCTCTCATATAAAACTACTTTACCGTAGAGTAGAGACGTCTGTCACATTTAACGACGATATGTAGAGTTTCGGAGCGCAGCAATCAGGGACTCTATGTCGTTTATTGAAATCTCAGCCTTTTGGATGTAGAGTAGTCGAAATAACAGATAAATTTTGAAATTTAATCAACATTAATCTTATTTACTCTTTTTATATACCACAGTATATGAAATGTTTATTACATAGTAGGTTCCGCTCAGGAACAAGCCAGTTATTGTAAAGAAAAAATAGTTTTTACTAAATTTTAAAAGAGTTTTTGTACATCAGCTTGATCAAAATTAACGGTTTTAATGAATATAATATCTTCGTTATGTAAAACTTTATAATGTGATTATCTAGATTATATTTTTTTAATAGCGTCTGGCTGGGGCTTTGGTTGCATAGAATTCCATTTTATAGGGAATTTGCTCCCTACGGAATGTGCTCCATAGGGAATTAGTACATTAAGAGTAAAAACCTGAGCCCTAATTTTAATTTTAAGGTTATGTAAATCAAAGTCAACGCGTTACTTTAACAAATTAAAGCGTTGACTAGGTTCTTCTGATATATCCGTAAGCTTTAAAGCAATTTGAACACTTCATTTTTTGTTCATATGTACACAGTGTGGTGCATTTCTAAAATATATTGAGTATCCAAGATATTTTTAGTGAATTATGAGTGTATAAAAGTGTAAGAGATCCTTCATTTCTTTATAAAAATGAAATTAAAAGTTAATTTTATGATTTTTCATAAATTAACATAATTTATTACATGAATTATTTTTCGACAATGTTATGGTTTTTTTTAAAAGGTTTGCTTCATAAATAAATGTATATATACATTTTTTTTTGTTTTCTCTTAATGAAACTACTCTGTGCACCCAAGATGATTGTCACCGATATCCTTAAGAGGGCGTCAGTTCGTAAACTTTTACGACTAGCTTCCGACACGGCCTCGACGAACTTGGCAGTAGTGCTGGAGCAGTGAGGGAGGATCTTAATATTAGTGCGGGGTTGCAGGGTGATCTTAATGCAAGTGCGGGATGTAATCTTGATTGGATCTTCGGTTATGTATGAATTTTGAATGGAATTATCTTTATCATATTTTATAATAGCTTTCAACTGCGGCTAAGCTCGCGTGTTATTACATTCCATAGTGCTCCGAAGGGAATTAGTTGGTAAACTGGGATATAAAGTACAACCTATGTGCTAATCTGGGACCTAAGAACGAGTAAAATTCTATTCAAGTTTGTTGTCATTTTGGTAGTGAGAAAAATCAAACACACGCATTTACTTGGCCATGACTCTATTTGGGTTCAAATAATTTGATGAACTTACGTCCATAGTCAGGTTTGAAGTCATGAGTCTCATACAAACTTTACGGAGATTTTTTCCACGGACGTACCATCAAAGAATCTCATAAAGTTCCCAAAGAAATTACAACGCTCACAGAAGTAAAATTCAAGTTGCATGTGATAAAGACATTTTGTTTAAGAAATTAAACACAGTTAGTGATTGCTCAAACCACAAAAATTCTTGGACAATTCCGCCTCTGCCCTGCCAAAGTATCGCCTGTCACCTAAATACTATAAAAATATTGTAATATTTATAATACAGTTTGTAACACGTACATTTACACATTCTTGGAGTCATTATTAATGACTCCGAGTGTCTTGTCCATTCTTATCGCAGTGGCTCTATTCCTTTTTTTTTTGCTGAACACGGCAATACTATTTTGAATATGTCAGTATTAAAATTTGTAGTTGATCTTATATGAGTATTGTAGACAGATAAATACAGATTGTGCATAAAATGAAGACAAGAAAAAAGAAGAATGACATTGCCATTTGGAATACTAATTTACTCTGTCATATTTACAGGCGTGTTCGCCGGCCGCACCCGTGCCCGTGCAAATCGCGTTTAAATTCCGCCGCAGCAATGCACCGTCACTTGTTATAATAAACAGGACATCAGTTTTGTTATGCACCGCCTTCGTCATGCTATGTGGTGGCCACGAATTTCATAATTTGACAGATTCTTGGAGCAATGAAAACCGAATATTGGCTATGGACTGCCGTGGCGCAGGCTCATAGTCCGATCCCCACCACCGGCTTGAGCTTCACCGCATGGTGAAAGGGCATTTTGCAAATGTTCACCTGGAAAGCTACCACCTTCCAATAGAAAATCTATCGCTAAACACCTGACGGTGTAATGAATAGATTCAGGCGTTATTTTGCGGAAATCCATATTTAATAATATATTTTAATAAAACACTTAAAAATACTTAAATATATCTAGTGACAAATCCGCTTAATTTTCCTGCTAAGCCGATGTGACGTCACAAACGCCACGCAGCCAAACCGGAAGAATTTTTCAACGCGTTTTGATTCTACACGAAGCATCCTCAGGAGATCTTGACTCTGCGAGCGCACGATCGAAAATTCTCGTTCAGGAAAATTAGGCGGAATTGTCACTAGATATATTTTTGTATTTTTAAGTGTTTTATTAAAATATTTATTTGATGTTTTGTTAAAATATTTTAAAAATATGTGTTATTATTACCTAACAGTGTGTTTCGCCAGCTGTACTTGTGAACCAGTGCTTCTAGGTTAGCCTATACCATCTTGGACCATAAAATATCATCACTTGAGATAGTGTTCAAAGGCTTACCTATCAGGAATAAAACAACTTAAGATACTCTGCGAAGAGAAAATTTACGCTGCTTTTTCTTGCGAGATTATGGTTAATACTCCTGGATTTAGTAAGGGGAGTCGATAATTTACTCACTATATCTCTATTACGTATTAACGAAAAATTAATCAATCATTTAGTACTTTTAAGAGTATATCTGCCTTTCATTACTTTATCAAATTATTACTGATACATTAAAAATTTGGGTAACAGTAAATTACATGATACATATTAGAAACTCTTACATCATAATCAACTTATCTTACATCATAATCCACAAAATATCCAAATCATGGTGACATCACACATCTAGGTGATGAATGCAATCGCTTCATCGAGGCTCGCCTAGACTTGGCTGATATATCCGCCTCCCTGGGGAACCACACCCAGCGTTTCACAGTAGCACACTCTCAATGCAGTAAGATATCTCAAATGTAGTCAATATTTTATTGTTGTCTGAAGTGTTTACGAAAAATGGTTAGGTTCAAATATAAAGTTTTGTACATACCCTGATCAGCACACAGTTAAAAGATATTAACTACACACGAGACAAAATACAAACATATTAAGTCTTCGCTAACAATATAAAGGACCACACTACAAGAGGACATCATTAAAGCTTTGTCTCTGGTTTTATTACCAGTTTTGTCCAGTTAACATCCACCCTTTTTGGGAATTATCATTGGTACTTTACCTTGAAGGCAGTAATAATGATTGTTGTGGTGTGTGTGTGCAGCATGTTAAAGAAAAGCAGCATATTGTATTATAATTTTCAGCTCAAATAATATTACCGATCGTTGACAACACAAAATATTAAAGAAAAACCTCAGTTGTATTTATTTTTCTTGTGAGTTCAATTCTTATATAAAAATTGTAAATTTACATACGCACACATTATTTTCCTATAATATCATTATTGTTTTTAGTTATACTTAGAACTATCGATCGCACACCTGTAACCAGGAGGTTACCGATTTTATGGACTATCTAAGTGTGACGGCAGATATAGCTCAACAACGGTACCCTTCTGCCCAACTTGTGTTACTGGGGGACTTTAATGCTCACCATCATGAGTGGCTATTCCCATACCAGGATACCAACCACGCTGGGAAAGAGGCGCATAAGTTAGCCCTGACCTTAAACCTCACCCAGTTTGTTAATGGGGCAACAAGGGTACCTGACGTTGCTGACCATACAGCCTATTGCCTCGACCTTCTGATGACGACAGATCCAGACCGCTACTCAGTGTCAGTTTCTTCACCGTTAGGTAGCTCTGACCACTGTCTGGTGAAATCTGTATCTCTATATTCCCCGCCCAACCGCTGCCAGAAAGGCACCCGGCGGATATGGAGATACAAGTCAGCAGATTGGGATGGGATGCGGTCTTTTTTTGCATCCTACCCTTGGCAGTCTCTTTGCTTCTCTTCTTGTGATTCTTCTACTTGCGCGGATGCTGTGACTGATGTGCTGCGTCAAGCAATGGAGTATTTTATTCCATTTTGTGATGCGCCGCAGAGCAGCAAAGCAATTCCTTGGTTTAGTGTTGATTGTAGACGCGCTGAAGCGCTGAAACATGAAGCATACTTAGCCTGGGTCGATGCTCGAACCCGCAAAACCAAGGATGTTCGTAACAAGAAGAGAGCCTTTAACAAAGCTGCCAAGGCGTGCAAAAAGGCTGTAAAAAGGGCACGATACAATCACATAAGCCGTGTTGGGTCCAAATTAGCTTCTCATCCTGCGGGTAGCAAGCATTCTGGTCCCTGGCGAAGTCGATCGAATCCAACTTCAGCCGCCCTAATCTACCTCCACTATTAAGACCTAACGGATCATTGGCTCACACTGCTAAAGAGAAAGCGAACTTGTTCGCTTCTCTATTTGCGGAGTCTTCACGTTTAGATGCAGCGGGCAAAATACCTCCATGTCTACCTCGATGCGAGGCATCAATGCCGGAAATTCGCATTCGTCAGACCGAAGTGCGTAGGGTGCTCCGCAATCTAAACGTGAACAAGGCTAGTGGTCCTGACGGAATTCCCGCCATAGTCCTAAAATCGTGTGCACCTGAATTGACTCCTGTTTTGACACGTCTCTTCCGCCTCTCTCTACAGACTGGTAAAGTGCCGAAATCTTGGAAGCTTGCAAATGTGCAGCCTGTGCCCAAGAAGGGCAGTCGTGCAGACCCTGCTAACTACAGACCCATTTCAATCACTTCCATACTTTGTAAAAGTATGGAACGTGTATTGAACAATAGGCTCCTGGCATACCTAGAAGCAAATGATATCCTCAGTGATCGACAGTACGGGTTTCGCCGAAACCGGTCTACTGGGGACCTTCTTGCGTATGCCACTCATATCTGGAGCGAGGCCATTGATATGTACGGAGAAGCACTCGCCGTCTCTCTTGACATTTCTAAGGCCTTCGACAGGGTCTGGCACGACAGTCTTGCTAATAAGCTTCCATCGTATGGCTTACCCGTTAGTCTGTGCTCTTGGATTTCCGACTTCTTGAGGGAAAGATCGTTACGAGTTGTCCTTGATGGATGTTCGTCCGATCAATTGGCAATAAATGCCGGGGTACCTCAAGGGTCGGTTCTCTCTGCTACTCTCTTCTTGCTGCACATAAATGATCTGCTCAAACCCGGTATCATTGGGTATGCAGATGACAGCACAGTTGTAGAGAGGTATATATCCGATGCACGGGCCGGCGTTGAACAAATCCAGTCTCATAGAGAGGCGATGGTCGAGCGAATGAATTTGGCACTAGAAGCAGTCTGCGAATGGGGTGACGCTAACTTAGTCAAATTCAATGCTTCAAAGACCCAGGCGTGTCTCTTTAGTGCTAAACAGAGTCTTTTCACTCTCACTCCTGTCCTCCGAAGTGTGCCTGTTCCGATAACCGACCAACTAGAGCTATTAGGTGTAACTCTTACACCGAAACTCAATTTCGGGTCTTACATTGAGTCCAGGGCTAAATTAGCAGCAAAAAAGCTGGGTGTTCTTTGGAAAGTGCGGCGGTATTTCACATCAAGACAGCTTCTAGACCTATATCAAGCTCAAGTCAGGTCTTGTATGGAATACTGCAGCCATCTCTGGGACGGTTCAGCTAAGTACCAGCTCGAAGCCTTGGACTCGATAGATAACCGAGCAAAGAAGCTCATTGGTGATGATGCGTTGGTGGAGGCTAGACTCCAAAGCCTCGAGCACAGGCGCAAAGTTGCCAGTTTATCGGTATTTTACAGGCTTCACTTCGGAGAGTGTGCGATCGATTTACACAACCTCATTCCCTCTTCTCCTTTCTTTAATCGGACAACAAGACGCACAGGAACACGGCATCCATACATTGTCGATATTCCAAAAATACGCACAAAACGTTTTAAATCAAGTTTTATAATGCGTACGGCCGATGTATGGAACACCCTACCAGCGTCTCTATTTCCCGATAAGTATAATCTGGAAGTTTTCAAGTACAGAGTTAACAGGTATCTGCTGGGCAAGCATGTTACACCGTCGACCGCGTCGTCACTTTCCATCAGGTGAGACTGCGGTCAAATGCTTGCTTGTAAATTATAACAAAAAAAAAAAAAAAAAAAGACTAAAAATGCTAACTTGTAAATTAAACAAAAACAAAAGTTTCCTACACATTGGTGTCAAATACAAGTCTCATACAATATTTTAAAAAAATAATTGTAAATGTTACTTGCCATATTTCAATACTATAAGTTGACCCTATTTTCTTTTTAACTGTGACTAAACTTACCCGCGTGTTTTGCAAATGGCGCGAATACGAATGACGTTACACTGATAGGTGCATTACTATGAGTTGCGTTGTGTTTTCACTAAAAAGACAGTTTATTAAAGTTTGTTTCACAACGGAACTTAGTAGAGAGCGTTGACTCCAATGGTGACGAATTGCTAATGTAAGTAGGTGCTTTTAAGTTGTAACGTTGAACTTAGTAAATCGAGAGCCAAATTATCATCATAAAGACAATTGACAAAAACAAGATAAAGCATGCTTCTATTTCTTACTAGATGCACCACGTGATTTCATCCTCGTAAAACTTATGAAAAGTGAAGATGATGATATTGAAACGTGAACATATTAATCCAGAACGTAATCGATATTCTCCTAGTTTATATATTCGAAGTTTCATCCAAATCGAATTAGTACATAAAAAAAATAACAAACAGCAAAACAATACATTCAGCGCCGATACTAAACTTAAAACACGAATATATTGGCAAACAGTGGAACTAGCGGGAGAGGAGCGGTAGCACGGTAATATTATCACTAACACGTACAGTATTTTAACTCTGCTCTGTCCTTAATACTTTGTGAATTGAACAGGAAGTGTTCACTAAAAATGCGTGTTGTTTTTTGACTACATAGTAGAGGTAGATTAAATCAAAAAACCATTTTTATATTTGAATAAAAAATCGGTCTGCGAACGAAAAATATTTGTGAGTCGTACAAAATGCTTTAATATTAAATTTTAAAGTATTAAAATCCGCATTCTAATGTATAGCTTATAACTACCTATTTCACCCGTGTTAATCACTTTCCTTTACTCTATTCACCTTGTTTTTATTAATAGAGACATTTTTTTCGGGGGATAAAAGGAAATACCTACTTTTCCAATAAAAAGACACACATTATGTACCGTCAACTATATTTAGACTATAAAATAATTTTACTACTGTATAGTTTTTTTTATTTTACTTACTAGTAAGTTAATCCTACCTTTGAAAGTGTAAACGAACCGTTTACACTTTCAAAGGTAGGATTAATTCACATCTTACAAAGGAAGGAGTTAAATTCCCTAATTAAAAGTGGCAGATGCAGGCACTTTACTAATTTCACACCTGACTACCCTCTTTAAGGTAAAGGGTAGATAAAGTGCATTTTTAATCGTATCTTATGGGGAGGGGGTTGTGGTTGAAAGAATCGCATTAGACAGTTGCTTGCGGTAATTGGTTCTAGCGGCAACATATAAGATGTAATAACCACCGTTTATTATGGAAATATAAATAAGCTATATGCTTATGCATCCTTCAGTTAATTTGTCTAGTAAAGCCTAATTTTTCCCGTCTATAGCTTTAATTAAAGCGTAGAACAAATTTAAAACTTAATGGGTCCTCTCTATTGCTACAACCATCTACGATGCGCATAGGTTAGTTAAGAGGTTATATGGAATGACGAACGGATGGCAAAGACTGCAATATGGTGATTGTTTTTCATACAGAACCTTAAAAATACTTCAGTTGAAATAATTCCTACTTCCAAAGAATTTAACAAAAACACTACTTTATTATTGCTATTGTAAACTCGTTTTGAGTTTTTTTTATTGATTACTGCCAACAATAAAGTATGAATACTTCACCTAATGAGGCTGAAAGTTTAAATCCTTTCAGCAATATTCAAGAGGGCAACAACTCGTGAAAGGGTAAGATTAATTACTGACATTTTTGTCTTCGATGATGGAGGGCGATGGTAATTTTAAGTGAATTTTCTAGCTGTAATTTGTTTTTATTTTGTCTATTAAAATAACGTCACCTCATACCTAACTATACTTATGCTAGAAGCAAGGATATCATAAGCATAATAGTTTTTATTTTATGGGATTGTGGCGGAACAAGCACGTGGCCTACCTGATGTTTAGCGGACTAACCTCTGCCTACAACAGATGCATTTCGGCACAAGTGACGAATAGCATTGCAATCGTAAATCTGTAATATACTGTTGTTAAGTCATCATGTGCTCGTGATTATGCTGGCTCTCAAGTACTACTTCCGGAACACACTGTTAGATGCTTGCTGACAGATTTTCTACAGAAAGGTGGCAGCTAGCCAGACGAACATTTGCAAAATGGCTTTCCGCCATGTGGTGAAGCTCAAAATGCGTCAAATTAGTTTTTGTCTTGGACAAATCGTGACTGTCCTTTTTGATATTTTTTTGGTTTAACTCATTGATTCTTCATTTAGTTATATTTTTCAGTTATTTATTTTGCATTGATCTGCTATTTGTTGTTCGAGTTCTGTAGCGCTGCTGGTCACCTTCTGGTATTTTACTCTACGTCACCTCTCACGGCCTTCATGAACTGTATGTGGGGTTGTAAATCTAGCTGAGCACCCCAGCTGGAATAGTGAAATTGGCAGAAATAAAATATTTCCATCTATAACAACATTGATCCTTTGGTTGCGTATGTCCTAAGCCAATCATGTCTAGCAGAGTGTTTATGCACCTCTGCCTTCACCTGCCCCCAGGACAATATCATGGTTTGAAACGACTTCATAGTACGAAGTTAAACTTAAACGCTGCGTTTCCGAGCTATCCTTGAAAAGCACTAATGGATGTGGTAGAAAACTTGAAACTATTTGACTTGTACTATTTCACTTACCAACTTTACTACTACTCACGTGATAATCTCTTAATAAAACGTTATTAAATGCTATGTAAAATTTGAATAGTTATCAATAACCATACTTTTTAGCAAACGCCACAAAAGGTTCAAAAACGTGTTTTTTGTGATTGCCATTGCCATAGTTGCATCTCAAAATTATTTAAATCTGTGCGAAGTTTCATGCTAGTAGCAAGAAAAATGATAAAACTATATAAAAAACCTTCTCCGGTAAAATTAAAGTTTTGTTGATGATGGCGATAAGATGGCGGTCAGGGCTCCTTATTTGAAACAATTCTTCCATGTCATCGCACCATGATTAATGTCATTCCGTACCATTGATGTTATGATATTAGGTACGGTGTTATAATGGAAAATATTAAAATACATTTAGATTTTCAATTCGTTCATATAAATTTTTAAGTGTCATCGATTGAAAAACACATAAAATATAATATTAAAACACCGTTTGATTTTCAATACTTACATCCGTACTCCGTGCTTCGGAGGGCACGTTAAGCCGTCGGTCCCGGTTGTTGTCCCTGGCTAGCTACCACCCTCAAGTAGAAAATCTGCCGCCAAGCACCTAACGGTGTGTTCCGGCAGCTGTCCTTGAGAGCCAGTAATTCTAGGTTAACCTGAACAACATCTTCGATCACATCATCACTTTCCATCAGGTGAGATAGTGGTCAAAGGCTATTATAGTTTAGCCTTTGACCACTATCTCACCTGATATATTATAGAGCATAAAAAAAAAAAAAATTGGTCACGTGATAACGATATCATACTTTAACACCGTTTTTTTTATGTTATTGTGATGGAACAAGCTCGAGGCCCCCCTGATGTTAAGCGGTTACCTCTGCCTATAACAGATGCATTTCGTCACAAGTGACGAATCGCACTGCACCCGTCACCTTGAGACATAGTTGTTAAGTCTCATGTGCCTGCAATTTCACTGCAGTAGACTGCTGCCGGAACATCCCTACCGTTTTATGAAACTTAAATATTCAGAATAATAATATTCTGAAGTTAAAGTACCCAATAAGTGTAGGCTTCTGAATAAGACAAGATAGACAAACATTATTTTAAATTAACTACTTTTGGTCTTTTGGGTTAATAGAGAAGAGTGAACCCATATTTTGCATGGTATAAGAATCATCTTCCTAAATGATTAAATATTTCAGTACGTTTATTATAAGTCCTAAAAAGCTCCTCCTCGCCTAGATTTAATTAAAACTAGAAATAAAAACTAGTGTACAATAATCTGGACTAATATAAAAGCACGGTGGACATTCCAACGGTTTATGGCTTTCGCCGTCAAATTTAAAACACGCTGAGAGAATTGTTAATTCCGTGAAGCTGAACATTTTTGAATATATCTCTTTATTTCGAAGACACAATGAGTTTCGTTTTAGTTATATTTTGGTTTGATTCACATATCAGAAGGTGGACAATGGCTCCTTCTGAAGTCTTGGTACCTTTCACTGTGATTCACAAGACGTCTGCAAAGCATACCCATGCTTTGTATGTTAAGGCAAATCCCTCCTTATTGGGAAGGCATATGTGCAACGATGGCCTCATCATAGCTGTTCATTAATTATATTTAACAACATCTGCCCCTTTAAGCCACATCGACGCTTGTTTTACTAGATAGGAATTTACTAAAAGGGCACGTAACATACGTAACGCAGCTTTAGTATTCATTATATTAGCAACGATTGTTAATAGTAAAATCTCATTATAAAATTGGTACAATTTTGCTGCAACTATCTGCAAATTTTCGATCATTTCGGCTTGCATAATCGACAAACAGGGCCTGCTACGCTGCTTACAAACAAAAGTAACCAACATTACCGATCATCGGGCCAAAAGATTAGCAGGAAACATTGTAGCTGAAGTTTAATTCCTGACACTTGTATCTGTGTAGCAGAATTACCATATACCTTCGGAATCGAATGACAAAGATTTACACTTTCATGCCAGCGGGAACCAACTGATCCAACAGTTACAGCCTAACGACCATACACAGCATAAAGACTACGACGGAAACTTGGAAGTGTAAATTGACAATGAATTCCAGAACAATATCAATTTTAGTTATTAGTGAAAGTAGGCACCTATAGCTACCTATGGTATAGTCGTTAGGCTGCATAATGTAATTGTTTAATATAATTTGGTTCAATATGCATGTTTTTGTTAAATACTACCAGTGAAAAGGTTCTTATTGTGACATCAACTCAACACAAGTACTTAAAAAACGGCTCACACAACCGTAAACCAACAGAGATACAGAAAGCACGACCAGTATAAAATATTTTAATTATATTTTATCACCACTAAAACCGTGTAAATGAAAAACCGGTTTCTCTGCTTTATGAAATCGTAAAAAACTTGTCTTTCCTCGGCGTGATTTCAACGGAACTTTTGATGGGTTTGCATTGTTGGAATTTCATTATGAATAGCTTTTATTGTCTTCGTATCTATTATCTGACTTAATATGTATATGGCCCAGTGGTAATGGCTAAGGTCTGTCGAGCAGTAGAGTTCATGCATTGAAAGTCTTGAAATTTATTTAGTTTTGTTAATTTTATTTATCCTTAATTCATTTAAATTATTACTTTTTAAACAAAAAATAAATACACAAAATATTTACACGCAGGGGCATACTTACCAAATTTTCGAACATCTTTGACAAAACATGTTCAGGATCTACTTAGTACCTACTTAGATAAGTAGTTTCTATTCTTTTATAGATATAAAAGAATAGAAACTGGTTTCAGACTGGACTGGTACTGATAATTCTTTGTAAGAAAACCCCAAACCTATGATCTCTACATTCTAAAAGCGACGTGCTCTGTAAAAAAGAAAGCGCTCAATTGTAAGTACCACTAGCAGTCACAATATAAAACCTATTCTTATCCGCAGAGAATATTGCCTATCATAGTTGATTGGTCAAAACTACAAGACAAGATCTTCTACAAATGATTCCGACACGTTGGCTACCGACTACTAAATTGGTGACTATCGCTTCTTATTAAAGAATCACAACAATTCTTAATTCAAATCCGTCAACGGTCCATTTATTCAAAAGCAATATACCCGTCTCAAAAACGTCACCGTCAGAAGCAATATAACAGTAACTCAATTTGAAATTTAAATTGCGAACAGAACGTCTCGAATTAAGCAGTTGTCGCGGATGACGGATGATCGAATCCTTAGGGAGGGAGTTTGGAACAAGAATTCACGAGTAATAGGATACTGTGGGTAGACAGGTACGTATAATGACATTTGAAGGTACAAAACATATTTTTAATTTATTTATCTAAACTTTTCTTTTTCAGTCCTTATTCCACGCTTAGTAGTGCCGCACACCATGTTTATTGCAAGATTGAATTTTTAATCCACTGCATAATATTAACCTATATGAAATCTAATTTTTCGTCATAGAAACTGTTATCCACTGATATCAAGTTATCAATTTTCAAACCTAAATAAATAATTACTAAGCATGGTATGATATCCACTAATTGGATATCGTAAAAGGAGAAAAACAGTACCAAACAGAAGACATATATTACCAACCCTGCTATAAAATGGAATGAGGGTAGAAATAGATAATGATAACTTTTGACATCAAAGACTCATTAAAAAGCCCTATTTAAACGTCACAACAAAATAACTCATCCAGGGGAACAAACTGTCAGAAGATAATTACGACTAATCCCTCCGGCATTCGCAGCTCATGAACTAATTAAAATAGAAAATTAGCTTTGGATTTTTTTCACTAAGATCATTTTATAATATGAGTTCTGTTGTTTTTCTCTCTCTCAATTTTCCTCGAGTAAGTTTCTTCGAAGTTATATGTAGTCCTTTTCGAAATCTTAATCGCACTGGCATGACAAGAGCAATATGGTACATAACAAACTCTATAATCGTTCTCACACATTCAAAAATTGCGTGTAGATACGAAATACGGGAACTGGTACAAACGAAAGCTGGAACGATCCGATGTTTTTACGTGAGTCGCCCCTGTTAAATAATTTAATAACTTTACGTAATCGAATTAAAAGTGACGTCATTTCTACTAGAAAGGTTTCCGTGAATTTTTCAAGAAAAAGTCCCTGAACCGATATATAAAGTGAAATAAAGACAATGAGGGCAGAGAGTAATGATCCTGAACAGTTCCAATGAATGTTTCACTTCAGGAAGATGTATATAGAGTTGTTACAATATTTTTTTACATGACTATGTACTTTTTTATACACTTACTGCCACTTTGGTTGAGTTGCGTAAAGAATCTTTTTGTAACTTCATAGGCCAGGAATCAAAATCACGGTCACACTGGTTCTCAGTACTACTACTAAGATCGTAGAGAAGTTTGTTTAACCAATCGGCTAAGTTAAGCAACGTCCGCCGCGGTCATAACTTGGATGGTAATCGCTAGTGGCATTACTACTGAGCGCTTCCGAGTTTCGGAGGGTAGGTTAAGCTGTCGGTCCCGGTTGTTGTCTTCGGATGGCAGTCGTTACAGCATGCTGGTAGGTGTAATATACACGGCCGCCGGGCTAGCTACCAGTAGTAAATCTGTCACCAAGCACCTAACGGTGTGTTCCGGTGGCTGTCCTTAAGAACCAGTAATTCTAGGTTAGCCTAGACAACATGATAGTAAATGTGATGTGCGACCACATCATGAGTACAAGGCTTGCTTATCAGCTGTAAAAAAATATCTTCGTCATGAAATCTTGAAAAACTGCCCCAGACCCGGGGATCGTCCTAAGGCCTTCAAGTTCAAATATCAGCGTTTTGTGCTACACACACACATTAAAAAGACAGATTGATGATGTTCTAGAAAAAGACCAAGCCTTGATAACCCATAACAGACGAGTATGAAGAATGTGATGACAGTAAAATAAGAGTGCATTTGGGAAAAAACCATGTGGATAAGTATGTGCAATATATGTATACTACATTAACGGGTGACTTTTTAAGGCACTATTGAACATAACCTATTAAGAGGGCGTTTGCCATAATCCCCACGCTTGGCAGGCTAGCTACCAACTCAAGTAGTAAATATGTCGCTAAGCACCTAACGGAGAGATTCAGCAAAAATCTCGAAAGCCAGTTTCCATTCTCAAATAAGCCTGTTTACGTCTTCTACCACATTATGAGCTACATTCAAATTAGATTATGTTTAAAAGGAATAAAAAAACCTTTTATTTTTTATTTTTTTATGCCTGATAGGTTAGCCTTTGACCATTCTCTCACCACCTGATGGTAAGTGACGATGTGGTCGAAGATGTTGTTCAGACTAACCTAGAATTTAAACCATAACAAATACGAACTGCATTTTCAGCCCTATATACTTCTACCCTTTCTTCACCGCTGTCTCCATCGATCCACCATGATGAGACCAGATAAGGCACAGACGGGATTGGCCGGCAGTTTTTCTTGCCTTATTTATTGGACTGACAGACAGACAAATGTGGGCAAACGTACAAATGGGTCGCTTTTTTTCTTTTGATCTTGTTACGTTTGATTAGGAAGAGTGAATTGGGAATGGTCTAGCTTGTTTGCTTTGAAAAATGTCAGCGGAGAAGTCATTTGGGACGTAATGGTTTTGAATCGAATATGGATTAGGTTGTATGCGTTTGTTTCTTATTATCTTCTTCTAACCTTTATCCCATCTCTTATGAAGATCGGTGCCTTATCCATGGTTTAATAGATCATGTTGTTCGAACGACGAATAATTTCAGTTCGATTCATAGTTGCTGTATAAGTTTTTTTTAATGTTTCTGTGCTCCAAACAACGAATTTGAAGATTTAAGCTGAAAGAGTAGAATATAGCGAGAAAATAATAACTATGCAGCAATACCTTACTTATATATATCTATTATAGGAACAGCACGAAATGTTCGTATTGAATGGAATTTGAATATGCAGCCAAACCTGATGTAAAAAAAAATATTCTCTTGTATATTTTATTCAATCGTCACGTAATTTAGGTGTAACATGTGTGTCGTAGATGCTTTACGCGCTACAAGCTTTGTAGATAAATTACGATGTAGATAGCCTACTCTGTAGATAGTCTACGATATAGATAGTCTACATTGATAACTACGAGTTTATATTTTTACTGGACCAGTTTATTGACTTTTAAAAATGTTTAACGTGTTGCGTCAAACTAGAAAAAAAAGGGTTATTATTAAAACTTTTTGATTGAAATTGATATAAATATTAATATATGTTATCATTATTAAATATTGAATTGACTGTAGTAAACTTCCATAATAATAAGTAATAAAACGTTAATTATTTTTGGCTTAGTCCCTTCTGAGGTACCTACTACTTTATTTATTGGCTTTAAAGACATCAACATAATTTAAAATAGTAATAAACCTGAACTGGTTAACGATGTGGTGTTTTTTCGACCTTAATTTTATCAAAATTTAAAAAATTTACTCTTTTACAATATTTTACGTTGAAATTTGTGTGTATGTCTTTATTATCTACATATTTACAATTTCAATGTCTGTTTTACGTAAACTTGGCTTATATTGTTTTATAACGTTTTGATTTTGATATCTAACTTAAAAAGCCTAAGGTTGGCATATTATTTAAGGGTTGCATTTACAAAAAATAAAATTCAAGGTTATACAGATTATACATATGTTATATATAATATTATGTGTGCGGGCTAAAGGTCGATAAGCAAAAATGCTTATTCAGGGATGGCACCGTAGACAGACGTCAGGGGTTCCGAGCAGATGTGTTTGGCAGGTCTCCCTAACAAGGCAAGGAATGCATACATCAAGCTCACTCACCTTTTTAATGTGGAGTATTTCCTGAGCTGTGCAGCTCCCTTGTTCGACCAGCGATGGGCAATCCATACAAAACTTGAGAATGAAGAGTCCCACAAGCACACACAAACGTCTTTCCCGCGCACTAAAATAGTCCCGACGCTGCTGCGGTGGATACAGCTTATTCACGTTCAAGTACACGATAAAACGGCAACAGGTAACGTTAAGAGCACTGTATTAAAATAATGTTTTTGAAGATGTTCAATGACTGTTAGCACACGCCATAACACTCTTGCAGTAACAAGCGCGCAAAGCGCGCGAGGTTTGAGTGAGCCATACAGCAAACAATACTTACAATGGTAAGGAACCATT
Source organism: Plagodis dolabraria (assembly GCA_963854805.1). Taxonomy (NCBI): domain Eukaryota; kingdom Metazoa; phylum Arthropoda; class Insecta; order Lepidoptera; family Geometridae; genus Plagodis; species Plagodis dolabraria. Next base: position 24,223,739 of record OY978460.1, on the reverse strand, counting down.
CAACCACAAATATCTGGCGCAAACATTATGTTTATAAAGCTTGCGATGAATTAAGAATGTTCTCTTTTTTTGGTTGTAGATTAGTGACACCTTATGCATAATCATCTTGTCAATATGAAAATACTTACTTAGTTATTTAATGAGATGTATTGAAATCTGATCTTTTTTCATTATATAGAGCTTATTAACTTCAAGGTTAAGTATGTTTATAGCAATATGTTTCTTGCATTGTATAATTCACGTTCCAAAATATTCCTGGATATTTTCTATTTATTCCTTACAAACACTTTATTCTAACCCCAACATCTAAAACATACGCTCCTTGAATTATGTATGCGTCCAAAACAAGACCTCTAAACTCAATGTCCAGCGAAGCGCTCACTCAAATGGACCTTACATCCACAATTCTGAGAACCCTCCACTATGGTCAGTATTCATCTAGCCTCAGAACTAATTATGTGAATGGAGAGTTCTACTTATACTGGAAGCTGGTCTTTGTGGCCAGAATCTTGAGAACCCTTTACTGCGGTCAGTATTTACGAGTTTCAAAACTAATTTTGCGTGCAGAAGGTTCTGTACGTAGTGGTTTTAAGGATTTTGGGTTTTATTAGAATGTAGGAAGGTTGTGTAAAGGTACTCGGTGTAAAGTGGCTTGGGTGTAACAAAATAATGTGGGACGATGATGTGTGGGGAATATTCTTTTTAGGGATATGTATTTTATTAATAATGTAGGCGCAAAAATTTAAAAGTCAATTTATTTCCTATAATTATTGATTTCCATCATTTAAAACATTCTCAAAACATTGCTTTTGCTTATTATTAGATTGCTTTCGTATTAAACGGTGCATTACAAGTAATTTTGAAGCTATGGAAGATACAGGGAAAGTTTCTTACTAAATGCATTTTTATGGAAACTATTTGCGATATGAAACATATAATTTAGATAAAATTTGTATGTTATTTTTATATGTTTCCCCATTAAATTTGTTAATTCTGTAGTATGTAGACGTAAGCTATGTATATTTATTATGTAACAGCTGCTATTAAAGTATGTGTGTGAATGTGATGTGAGCCAGTAATAAAGAACATATAAGAATCGGGTGTTTCTCTTTATTGGGACACATCCGGCAAGCCCTCAAACCACCAACACCTGAATTTAAACCCGACTCAATTCTAAAGGTACCCCTCTCAATAACATTCAAGAAGTCCGACTCGTCCAAGCTTTTTATGCTGTATTTCTTTCAGTGTTTACAACCGGCGTAGACTTAAAAATGTTGACCCATAATAATATATTCTGAGATTCGTTTTATCATATTCTGAGAGAAACTTTTCGGCTTAACACCTGAATTTTGCCATCGGGCGTTTCAACAGAGAGAGGTGATATTGCACCCATTTCTGACGTCAAGACGTCTGCCACTCCACAACCATGCGATTCTCACGACATTATTTGCCTCCCACTTCCACTATGTCGAACCAGCATCCGTCTGTAGAATTTCTGAACCGATACGACTTAGGAATCTTCAAGAAAACATATTATGACCTCCTTAATGGCAATTTTGATACATCTATCATTGCAGTAGTTAACGGTGATTAGTAATTATTTACCACCAGCCGCATGCTTATTTGTCATCCTATGCCATAAAAAACCTTGAACAAGTATATTAATTAAAAAAGTAAAAACCTGACAGCAAATTATTTACTTTAGTTACATTTTTATCATTTCATTGCAATTAAAACTGCAGGTTATTTAAATATACGAAATCTTTTTTTAAAGCCCTTCATTTTGATTCCCCAATAGATGGGTTTGGAAGAAAATGAATATTTCATCTCATAGACTTCTTAAATACATCAGTTTGCTTTTTTGCTTTTTGCATGCATCTACTTAGTATTATTTGCCCTATCAAGACAAATCTAACAATATCTCATAAATTACATTCGGTTAAGCCACTTAGAAGTTATGGTGAAATAAAAAAACTCCCAAACATACAAACATGAACCTTGAAAACAAAATATCAGTGGAACATATGTAATGTGCTAGGGCAGCTTAATTATACATAACTATACGGTCGTGCAATGTACCTTTTAGGAATCACAGCTACATGCGTTTGAGGGTATTTCCAGAAACGCCATATTTGTTTCCATAAAACCATAACAGGTTTAGGGAGAAAATCCAATCACCTCTCATGCATAAATAAACTGAGTGTCCTGTACGCCATCTATCTACTCATAAACGGGTATTGGCGAACAATCGCCTGCTTTGAATAAACGATCTATGCTCCGAACATGTGCCATAAAGTTTGAGACCTCGGTTCCATGTGAGACTCAGTATTTCATCTGTTTGAAGTACTACTACGATAAACAGCTCTTAAATTAAACTTTTATGTAGTTATTAGTAGTGTAAGTTTCGTTTTACAAAGCTTCCATTATATATTTTCACTAGCTTTCCGGGCGCGGCTCCGCCCGCGCGTATGTCGGTTATCGCGCGAAAACATTAACCTCTTTTTGCGCAGTCGGATAAAAACTATCCTATGTTTTTTCCCGGGTTTCAAACTATCTCCATACCAAATTTCATTCAAATCGGTCCAGTAGTTTTGGCGTGAAAGCGTAACAAACAGACAGACAGACAGACAGACAGACAGACAGACAGAGTTACTTTCGCATTTATAATATTAGTACTGATAACAATGATTACAATACTTACACTATAATTCTAATTTAGTCGATCTTGCCAACATATTATTTAAACTAGTTGCAGATTATATATAAGCGAAAAGATACTGTTTGTTTGTATGGTTATGTATTACAAACCCATCATTAACCGATGCAGATCGTGGATAATTATTACAATAGAAATTGATAATATTGTCCACTGAGGATGCTAAAAGGTCACCAATGACTTTGTTTTCTTTAGAATTTAGCCCCAAAGAAATTATTATCTATGAAAAGTTGTAAGGCAGCATCACTTGCGGTAATATTATGGCCAACACCTAAACTGTAAGAAAAAAAAAGATTTATCAAACGGAAAGCAATGCTTCAGGCCCCCCAATCAATCTAGTAATTTCTTAGGAAGACTATACTGACTGAAGATATCGCTATTTTACTATTTTATCCGGTAGGAAACCCTTCCGACGTCGATACAGGATCACAACGAGCATAAAGGATGGATGTGAGGCAATACCCATAAAGATTTTATTGGCGCTCTGCAGGATGTGACGTGCGGACGTAAAATATTCAAATCCGATGGATTATGAGACGACAGTAATGATTTGAGAGCTTTGGAACGTGAGGAGTTTTATTCTAAATTTTCCGAGACGTTGGACATATTTCTGTTTTCTTTATACCTTAGTGGAAAGGAAATTTTTGTCATCGTCAGTCTATACAACAACGTATCATGGGTCATGTACTCGTATATGTGTGAGTTTTTTATTCCACCTTATATTTAAATGTAAAAAAAAATAACTAACTTTAGATCATCGGGAGTAACACTGGCTATATCAGACGTCTTTTTAATTTTGTGTATTTAATTTTAGAACATGAATAACTGGAATAAAATTTTATATTTATAAAAATACTTATGAATATACATTCTTTATGGTAAATCATGTTTATCTTAGTGATATGCTGTTTTTAACGTTCCTACATTATAAGCTTAAAATAAAATATTATTTCACGTTTATTAATATTTTATCCCACAAACACTGAAAAATAAAACTTACAAGTCAAAAAAAAATGCAAAGTGATTACTTATCTGCCCCTTATTTCTTCTTGGCCGCTATATTGCCTGATGAAATTCGTCATCTAGTCCAGGTCTCCTTGCATTACTATTTGCACAGTCATAATCCAGATTTGTCGGTTTTCAGAAAATTGGATTCGTAGGATTAACATAGTCTAGTCTGTAAATTGTGTAGATAATCGTTCACGAAATCTACTACCGAGGACCTTTCCTAGTACCATAAGTTTTTCCAAGATGTTTTGATTTCTTCAGGGCAAAAATAGGAAATAATTATTTTAAATTTATTACATAAGTAGATTATTTTCAGCTTAAATCACAATGAATACCTAAGTAAAAATCAAAACGATGAATAAAATATTTCGATTCTTGCATACGTTATTTAAGATTAATAAGAGAGCATACGATATTTTTATTCATACAAAAGGTAAGATGGTACAAACTCCATTTAGGGACAACTACATGTCGTAGAAATATCATGTACAAATAAGAAATATTCCTAAGAATGAGTTTTAGTAAATATTTTAGCATCCAAATCAATTACTATTATACCTTTGGTCAAGTCTGAAAGATGTACGATTACTATTATAATAGAAATCAATTAATGTGGACTTAAAATATACCTATATCATAAATAATCATAATACGAAAATAAATTCGAGATCTAAAAGTTGAGCAGAGCACAAGTACAAGATACCGTCATCATGCACTTGAAAGATCTCGAACCGTCCCTTATTTGTTACAAAACGCCTCTCAAGATCTCAGCACCTCCTCACAAATTGCGTAAGATCCCGACAAGTGGCCCGACATGGCCGCATTATTGGCCCAAATTGCGGACACCGAGAGGAGTTTTGGGTAATTTTAGTTGAGGGTGACTATATTTGTCACACATTTGGGAATATTCTTTATAGTCAAAAATTGCGCCGTGTCTTGTTTTTTGTTTGATTTTGGTGTGGGTACGCAAGGTAAATATTGAATACATAATTCATGGTGTGAAAACGTCATACATATGTACATCTATATTTACCCTTCTATTTCTTAAGATGAATAAAAAACGAACATAAGTATATAAAATCCGTCAGGCGATATTAATCGATTTTATTTCCTGCATTTAATTACATTATGACCTACTCATTGGGTAAAAAATTATTATAATTAGTCACATTTCTAAATCATAACAGACTGGTCAAATGTGGGTATGTATAATTTTATTAGTTGTGTGTCTTATCTGACATTATATATTTTAATGTGTAGGTAACAGATTTTGAGTATGAGCCTGCTATTACTTATAGGTTGTGTAAATGCTTTTAGTGTAGTAGCTGTAGTGTTGTATATAGTTCGTAGTATTTTGTTTAATAATATCATACCGCCGGTATAAAAAAAGATATTAGAGTTGATAATAATTAATGTACCTAATTGTTGTCAACCGTTTTAATTATAAATAAATTAATTATCCGCTAGCCGTTGTTGGTAATGTCCGTTGGTTAAATAGAGAATAATAAGTACCAACATAATACCAAAACTCTAGAATAACTCGTTTATTTATATGATTAAATATGGTCTTCGGTTTTATTTTTGTTATAAAGTCCTGCATTATTTACTAAAAACTAAATGTGCATAAATAATTATCGTTAATTTTTTGAGTAAAAATATCAGAAGCATTTATTTGTATTTACCTCAATGAGATCTAGACGGTAACATCCCACATACTAGATTGCAAAAAAGGTTTTTTAGCTACGTTTCTCCTCTTATATTAGCCTCCAAATAGGAAAGTGAAATATTCCTTTTTCAGTTATTACGGACGAAAAATATTTGAATTTCGCGTTTATATTTAATTCCGTTTTCTAAGCTAGAGAACCTTGACTTACGGACAGCAGGATAGACGGTAATGTCTCATTTAAAGAGTTCCATTTACAGATCTCTTAAGGAACCTTAAAAATGTTCTTATATCCGAAACACTAGACTGTCACATAAATAATCCACCTCTCCCAAACAAAGATCACAAATTACCCTTACTGAAGCATCCTCGAAAATCTGAAAAAAGTCACGTACACCCTCCTTCACCGTCCTAAGAAAGCTAAAAGAGAATTCATTAGGTCTTCTTACCCACTTCTGATACAGAATATGTAATTGTTACTAGCAATTTTGTAGATCGTATAAACAGTAACCATTATTAGAGCCAGTTACACCAAACTATATTTAACTATATTTAATCTCTGTAATCAACAAAATTCAGTACACCTTGGTAAACATGGACACCCAATAAAACTGTAGTGTTTTAAATTTACCATTGCAGTAAGTTTTGTTTTATTTAAAATTTGACATTAGGCCGATGCGACGACTGAAGTCAATAAATTTAGAATCTGCTATTAGGATTGCCAGTTCTATGATAGGCCAATCACATTTTTATGGTTTATAGTTTAAAGTTATCTGCTTTAAACCATACATTGGTGATATCGGGCAAAAGTTAAAAATTAATTTAATTTTAAATATAAAAACGGCAGAAACTTTGGAAAGTATTGATCAAATTTTAATGATTTTGCTATATCCTAATAATCATAAAATTAATTTTCACTAGCCCACAATACTGTTCACCATCGATAAGAGTTGCAATCACCATGTCATCGAGGTATAGGCTTATTGGCAAAGACTTTTAAAAGTAATTGAGTGTGACTTATACAATACCTAGCCGATGTTAAAACAATATAAATAGGGCCAATTAGGAAAAATAATATACCCAACAAACAAAAAAAATATAGAAATATAATGATCCCATAAACAGTTATGCATGCTCATAGAAATAAAAATCATCAACTTGATAAACTTTCTTTTATTTTTGGAAGACGGGGTAATGGGATCGGATTTACTAATTAATAATAAATAGGATTTACCTGTAAATACCACACAATATTACAAGTCAAATAACACATAATCACTCAACTTACAACGTATCTACACTTAGGCTGTTCTATGAGTTAATTGGCGTATATTGACATTTTGTTAATTTGAGTATATAATTAGCATATAAATAATTTGTTCATTTCTATATTATTTTAATATAAGTAAAGATCCTTGACGGCAATGCTAAAATTATATCCTGAAATACTTATTTGTTTATGGCATTAAAAAAACACACAGCTATTGACATAATGTACCTATCACTAATGTACCTGTTTCAAATTCCATAAAAACCCTCGTGAGACCATGCGAGTATAATCACTCAAACGCATATTTTAGCTTACGTTCAAAATCAATAAACACATCAACAATTTTTATTGTGAGGAAAATAACTTGGAAAGTATTCATGAAATTGTCCTTACTGAAGATACATTGCTCTTTGAAATGCGACCACAGAATAAATAGATGTGTCTACCACTTGGACCTTTGATTGAAGAAATAAAATGCCCCAAGACATCTGATTCAAGGGGCAGGGGGTTGTTCACAATGTGACAGTAATGTCTTCGGGAGAGTTTATGATGGTAATGCACACTTTTATTAGATAAGTTCTTGGGATTCATTCTGGAAATTAATGTATCTGTTTCAGGTAACTATGCGATTGACATAACAATTTAAAAAAGGACTAAATACTACGAAGTGACGCTATTAATTATTTATTTCTTTACTAAACCGGTTTATATGTATTTATATAAAAATAGTGATTAATAGAAAAGTGATATTCAATTCATAGCTTCTATCTAATTAATAATAAGACCTCCTAGACACCTACCAAGCCTTAAAATTATAGCAAACACCATTAACAGGGGAGGCTATGTTCAGCAGTGGACAGTACAGTAATAAATCTTTTTTTCGAACTTAGAACGGCCTTTTTTGGGACGCTACGTTTAGCACCGTCACAACATTCTGAAACAAACGTACAGGCTGGCGCCACGACTACTATATTTGCTTATGTCTCTGGATTTACTTGCCTGATTTACTCTCATTAAACAGCACCTACAGTGGCAGCTTATTAAAAATAAAATGGATGGATAAAAGTATGAATGCTAAGAGATGCATATTTCGATACAGACAACGCTACATTATAGTTTTTGTGTATTGAGAAAGTTTTTATCTGTATACATAAAAAAATAAATTAAATTCAACATCCCTTTATCAAATGAAGTTTTCACTAATAACACCATAGCTTTAACGAAAATCGAAAAATAATTGGTCAATATAGAAGTTTTACACGTCATCAATACGCTAGCTCGAAGTTAATTTAAAGTGAAGTATCGTTAAGCGCTATAATTTTCCACTCCTATCATTTGATAAATTTATAAAGGTATCACGAAATAAAGTCATTATCATAACATCATCAATGGTAACTATCATTACTGTTAAAGGAATAGAAATATTGAATTATGGACCTTGTGATACACCTAACAAAACTTAATTTAAATAAAACGATAAAGTTTCGATTGTGTTTGAAAAGACAATTTACAAAATAAGGTGTTCAATTACTGCTTTCACTGTTATTTCAAATAAATGTAGGAATTAAAAATAAGCTTTACCAGGTTTTCCAGCGACTTCACTTATAAGACTTCTGGTTACTACGGATATTTGGAGCAACGGTGAGCATTTACTGCTAAATGACACCACTGCTAGTTAGCCCTTCTATCCCCAAAAATTATATCATGAAATTTTGCTGATCTTACTAAACAAAATTGTTTTATAACAAATCAATAACAAGACATGACCATGGCTACAATAACGAGTACATGTATTATAAAATCAGCTCCCAGGATCTAGCTAGCAAACCCTAATAGGTACCTATAGAGTAGACAAAACTACTCACATAAAGCCCACCAGACGTAGTTAAACAGATTATTACCACCATTTTCTCGTAGTCATCACGACGCAATCATCTCCCGATGACGAACTAACTCGATTACGTTTCCATTACGAAGCCATTGTACCCCTTTTAATTGGAAGTAGTGAAACTATTAACTTACGTACGTGGTTGAAAAGTGGCGTAGAGATGTATACAGGGCGTCCGATGGCGATGCCACATGGAGGGAAGGTACCTTGAATATTATAGACGGAACATTTTACTGAAAGAATAAATTATTGGTATTTAAAAAACAATTTTAACTGCATTCATAGATATTTAAATAATTTCATGGATGAACCGGGAATCGAACCCGTTACACGAGAAAAAAAAACAACCTATAGTTATATCATACAAATCGAAAGATTTCATCACAAGGATTATTTTCTGCTAAATAACATAGTGTCAGAAATAAAAGGAAGAATCCAGGAATTTTAAAATTTAATGTGAACATAGTTTGTGTACATAGTTTACAAACGGTACTGACTTTATGTATGTTTAATATAAAATATCTTATTCAAGTCGTTACATTGCTGATTCAAACGCTCTGATATATTATTTCATGGTCCGACGTCCAAAAATTTTTTCATTATTTTTAGTGTAAGAATTCGACTCCATATAAAAACGCACATTTTAGGTAAGTGTTCTCGGTCACTTTTAAAACATTTAAAAGAACTAAGTACCTCGCAATGTGAATCTAGAATTATATATATATCATGCTTATTTATAAATAATCAAAGCTCAAACTGGCATGTGTCAGTTTTTACTATTCATTTAATTTTCCAGTGTTTTATTATGAAGTTGGAAGTAGTAGTGTCACCAGCGTTCACCCATCCAAGTCATGACCGCGGCGGACGTTGCTTAACTTTGCTGATCGATTCAGAACGGTTAAGCAAACTTGGCTACGAGCGCTTCATTAATTCAATTTTCAAATTGTCAATGTTACTTTGAACTGCGGAACAAATATTCACAAAACTTATGTCAAATGCATTCTCTCGGCGCGGCGGCCGGACTATAATTATTAAACTCTTGGCGCTTTCGACACACACGTGGATACGACATATTTTAAAAACTAAGTGTTCAAACTCGGCTAAACTTTGCATGTATGTCCTTGAGCTTAATATTTATGTTTCTCGTTTAGCAGACTTCCGTAAAAATAATTTTGTAAAATCGTTTTGTATGTGTATAGCTATTTTGATATTTAGGAATAAAATAAATTATAAATCGAAAAACTGGCGAACTAAAAGCATAGATATAGGTTCAACAATATGCATACAAAATTTCACCGGATTTGAACGCTTTGTATTTAAAAAATTACGTAACTACTTTTGTATGGAAAGCGCTCCGTACACTCTACTTAGATGGTCGAATAATACAATAAAAACGTTATGCGTCGATATACGAACAAAATCACTGATATTCATGATATTTACAAATTCAGGGAAAGCCACGAGAAGAATTTTCAAATCGTAGATACACAAATTATACCTTTAACAAATCTATAAATCATCACAATTTTTCATTACTGTAGTATGTAGTTGGCAGAGGTATCTGTATCTTTGTTTCACAAAACAAGATTTAGTCATATATATTAGTATACACTAAAAGGCTCCAAACTGGTACTAAAATTTAACTTTCAACAAAACCCAATGATTTATCTGTTTTGAACTGAATTTCGAAAGCTCAGGATCCCGAAATAATAAGAAAAAGTTTTACTCTACTTAACCACCAAGATACCTAGTTTTAATATATAAACGATGTCAAATATGTTATCATATCATTTTTAATAATAAATACAAGATAATTTACAAGAATAAGTTATCCTGTATTATTTAATAAAGTGTATTATTATATTACAACCTCGTTATATTTTATAATACGAAATAAATGTATGATATGATACTTAATAAATTCAAGCGTTACTTCTCGTATTTTTTAATTATAGATGTATCTTCATTTAGAATAGTAAAATTCGGGCGCACGATCAAAAAATTGTGTACTCACTGAAGAAATTGTGTAGAAGCGCGACGCGTCGGAAATGATTCCGGCATGGCTGCGAGACGTTTCTGAAATCACGTCGACTTACCAGGAAACTTTGGCTGACCGCACGACGTTTATCAGTTTTTATTAAAAAAACTATCAGTTAAATATAGTTCTAAATATTTTTCTTATATATTAATTTATCATTTTTTTTTAAACTTAAAAAAACTGTGTTTAATTAATCTGTCCTACATTGTTAAGAGTAGTTAATAATTTCCACTGATTGTTTTTACACCACACCCGTATATTTGATGAGTCCGGCACTCATTAGGCCCCCTCTACACTGGATACATTGTCGAGTGTATGCACTACAACAATGTACCGAACAATGCTGTAGTGTCTGTACACAATGCCCTGCACTAATGGATTATCAGCGATTTGCATTTAGCTGGCTTTGATGGACGGCGTTATGCAAAATGTTTTAGTTTTAACCTTTAACTGGTGACGTCGGGCCTCACAGGCCCGGCGGCATTGACGAAACTTTATTTAGCCCCCTTCCCCGCGTGTCTCGGGTTTGTTCGTCTCTGTAGCTTCGAATTTAGTTACGCCCACGCCGTGGACAAGGATAGTTGTGACGGCGGGAGACAAATTGGTAAGTTACACGGATTTAAAGTTTGACCGAGGCCTCTCAGGCCCTACGTCACCTGTTACGTTACTTTTTTCCTATCTTTGCTTAATTGTTTTTTCTGCTTTTTATAGCGTGCTCCTGCAATTGAACACGATGGGTGATACAGAACCATCTGGAATACGGCGTAGAGTGCTAGAACAGAGAATTTCAGTGCCAAGTACCAGCAGACAAGTTTTAACAGGATCAAGTTCTAACATTCTAAAATTTGAGGATTTTCACTAAAATGTTGAAGAAAAACGGTGTAATTTCGAAACTGTTATACTAATTAAATTTCTTTTAGGCAGGTCGTGTAGGGGGGACGGAGCTGCGTCTTTAATGGTATCACACACCCAGATGGACTATAGGGGACTCTAAAGGAAATGTTTCTAAGTCGAAAATTTGAAATTTTCTGATAGATTTTACTAAATTGTCTATAAAATTTTCACTTTTAAATATTATTCGCTTTTTATTATGTAGTTGTATTCGGGACGTGAAGCCGCTTCTAAAGAGGTATGACACACCTATATTGGGGAACGTTTTGAAGAAAATATATCTTCTATGAATTTTGGGTATGTGACGGCTTATGAAGACTTTTTAACCGACTTCCAAAAAAGGAGGAGGTTCTCAAGTCGTCTGTATTTTTTACATACAAAATTTACTATAATGACAAAAATCATTTTACATATGTGTTTCGTGTAAAAAGCACGTATGCTTGCAGTGCGCGAAACAGTTGTGTCCTGAGTGCCAATGAAATTATTGAAGTTTACTTATTGTCAGTTCTGTTATAACATACGTTTTTTATAAGTTGATTTGAGTCTAAACTAAGATAAAAAATAATGTTCCACTAAAAAATGTTGATTTATGTGTTTTTATGCTTAAATGTTGATATCATGTCGTTTTTGTCGGATATAATACGAGAAAATTTTATGATGATGTGTTCCTTAATAAAAATAATACTTTTAAAAAACAAAGTTATTTTATTTCATCCATAAATATTGAATTAAACAGAAAATCAATTCATATTTAGGCTACAATATTTTAATTTTTGTAAAATCGCATAGATTCGACAGAGGCCTGTCAGGCCTCACGTCACCACTTATGTTACACAAACACTACGTCACCAGTCAAAGGTTAAAGAATAATGTGACTTTTCAATTGGATAATAAATAATACAATAATTTAAACAAATTTTGAAGCGCTCGTAACAGAGCTTGCATTGTCATACTTATTAGAAAACTAGTATGCAATATTTTCTGCGGTCATTACTTGGATGGGTGACCGCTATTGTTATTTACAATCGACGACTTTATTGTTTCGTATGGCATGATATGCTATGCTATCGGTCCCGTTTGTTGACTCAGCATAGCAGTCGTTAGGCTGTTTCAAGGCCTGAATACACTTTGCATGGTGATAGGGCATTATGAGAAGCCCGCCTGGCTAGCTAGTACACTAAAGCAGAGAATCGGTTGAAAATCATTGAACGATATATTATAGCAGCTATCTTTAGAGCCAGTAAGCATTCTGGGTTATGATTGTCCGTCAATTCCAACTATATCATCCCTTACCGTCAGGTGATATTGTGATCATAAAAAGGCAAAAAAATGTTGCTATTTTTAATTTAGAGGTTGCTCTAGATTATTAAAGGTAAAAGTAACAAGAAGAAATTGATTAAAAATCCCGACTGCATATTATTTATTCTCATTAAACGTTTTATCGTTCTATTGAGTTTACAACTGCAAGTTATTTATAATTTTTTATTTATGGAAGCATGAAAAATAAAGCCCTTAATTTTAATAACCCACTCGATATGTTTGGTTTTTTTTTACACAATATAGCTTTTAAGTCCGCCATTTTGTTTTTTATTATTTTAAATGAACCTAGTGTCACTTGCATTATCAAGATAAATCTGATGATATCTCTTACATTAAAACTGGTCAAGGCATTTAGAAGTTATATTGAAATAAAAAATAGAAATTCAAATTCTAAATCATTTATTCAATTTAGGCGTCTCCAACGCTCTTATGAAGGTCAATGACAAATATTAATATTGAAATATTCTACATTGTACTGAAACGTTCAGCAAAAAAAATTTATAGAGCCACTGCGAAAACAACGGGCAAGAAATTCTGGGCCATTCTTTTAACATCTTTTAAGAATTCGTTACATATAATATCATAATATTATTACAAAATAATTATTTAAATTATGTAGGTGACAGGCAATAGCTTGGCAGAGGCAAGAGGAATTGTCCAAGCATTTTTGTCGATTAAGTAATCACAAACTGTCTAGTAGGATTCATTATTCAAATGTTTTTCACGAGCAACATAAATTCCTTCTGTGAGCATTAAGATATTTTGGAAATCGTATTATAAAACCGCACGTAATTTCCTAAAATAGATCTTTTATTTTTCTTTGCTTATCTAAAACCTGGTATTGCATATATTTATTCCTAGTGTTGTATTCGTAATTGTCACATTTTAATTTAAAATTACTCAAATTTTACCGAACATACATAATATTTTCAAATATAAACAGTACTCACAAACATACATGAACTATGAATACATACCACTTCTTTTTTGGGCAGTATATATGGTTCGCGAAACAAAAGAATGGAATGCCGTGGTTTCTGAAATCAATATCTAATTTGCAAAGAAAGAGAAAGGGTAATATGAAAAAAATCTGATCTGTCCAACAATCCAAAAATCCTCCTAATGGTGTGTTCCGGCAGCTTTCTCTAAGAGTCAGTAATTTAACCAAGTTGGACTGAAGAACATCTTCAACCACATCATCACTTACCATCACTTACCATCGGGTGAGCACTATCTCATCGAATGCTATTGGATTCGCTATTGGATATTACAAAAAGCTAACGTAGTAAAATTAATCCAAAGAAAAGGTATGCTGTCATATTATATATCATTTATCATACATTACTTTTCTTTAAACTTTCGTGAACAATACTCATGTTTATAAATTTCTGACGGGTCTATCCACGCACGAATTAACATCAAAATAATATTTTGACTAACCTCGATGTTTCGATCAAGTTACATTGACCGCGGTCACGAGTAGACTGAAGAAACGGGTGTCAGTGTCTTGAGGAACGGCGGGAGCGATTTAAATCTACCCCCGTCAGGTTTTCGATAGTGTCTTTATCACTGTCACCTCGACACACTACACTAACAGTATCAGAACTTGCACGCGGCGGCAAATTACGACTCGAGCACTTTCTAATTACAGGATTCCACGATGTAGACAACTTAAATCCATCCTCCCGATTGAAATTTTTGTACTTCTTAATTTCAACCGCTTCACGTACAATCCTAGAGTAATAATGCCGTTCAGTCGAGAGAATTTTTGGGTTATGTAGCTCGATCCAGTGGTTAGGTCCCGACTCCAGTAATTGCTCAGCTATCGCAGATTTATGCGTGTCACGATTCTTCACAGCTGCGATATGCTCTTTGACCCTTTCTGCAATAGTGCGTTTAGTCTTCCAATATATGAGCTACCGCAGCTGCAGTCAATCTTGTATACACCAGGTGTTTGGTATGGAATTACATCCTTTGCTGTTCTCACATGGCGTGATAATTGAGATAACGGTTTATATACACCCTTTATGGAGTACTTTTTGAGTGCCGTTCCAACTTTGTCCGTTATCCCTTTGATGTATGGCAAAAACGCTGGTTGTCTTTTGACCTCAAAGATATTGTTTTGCCGATATGCTCGTCTGGGCCGCCTTGTATTTACTTTATAGCAGTTACGCACTAACACTTCCTGAACATGAGACAACTCTGTTTGAATGTGCTCAGGGTCACACAAGTCATGGGCGCGATTAATAAGGGACGTGACGACGGATTGTAAATGACGTGGGTGATGATGTGATTTATCATACATAAAAAATACGAAAAAAGATTGACAAAGCAAGTAAAACCGACCAGGTAAAATATGAAGATGTCAGTGAACGTGTTCTGACTAGATTGGAGACATTCAGGTCATGAGAGGCTTGTGCCAAATAACAAGTCTGAAGGCAGCAAAAGAGTATACAAAAATGGTAAAATTGAATATAAGTGATCACTGCCTTAAAAATAGGCGTAATTTATTATTTGTTAAATCTTCTTAAAGACATCTACGTCTTTAAGTTGTTACGGCTGATGATTTATTGAATTAATAGTATACCTCAATTTCCTTACAAAAAGTGCAGTAGTAAATTTTAATTATTTTTTTTGTAAAATCTTGGTTTTTCATAACACTTCTAGCAATTTGTTCTTGAAATTTTTTTAAATATTATTTTAGGAATATGGTCTATGCAGCAAAAATATATTCTTATTAACTGACTGCGTCATTGTGGTATAACTGCATCCGACCCAGCAACAATGATGCGTTTCGACAGCACCCTATTCGGCCCAGCTGAAAATAATTGTCTCACTGATAGCTCCGACGCAAACTAATTTCTCTGTGCGTACAGTGTGTACAAACCCTAATGGGAAAACAGCCTACGTTTTGCATTTAATTGAAACAAATATTGTATTTTCAATATTGAATGGACATTGATATATAAAAGGATTGTGTTTCTATTGGAAATGTTAATATGATACCTACTTATTCATAGCTTGGAGGACCTGTAAAGTATATAGTTACATAATGTTCCATTATCCTTTGTTAGAAAAAGTGTCTAAAACTAGGTGGGCATTCTCAAAATGCCGTAATACCATGGTTTATCGACAGCCATCATATGACAACTACCGCGACCGATGGCTTATCGGGCCCTGCAAAGCACGGAATCACTGAGTAGTAAAAACTACTAGTCGACACCCATCCAAATCGTGACCGTTGCGAACATTGCTTAGCCTTTTTTTTTTTTTTTTTTTTTTTTTCACCCGGGAAAATCCTTTATGGATACCACCCGCCCCGGGGGGAGCGGAGTGGTTATGTGGGAGTCCTCGCCTGAAGGGCCTTACTACCCCCACGGGGGGGTAGTAAGTGAGGTTACCCACTAAAAACCCGGGATGAGCAGTCTGCCGCCTAGTAGGGCGAAATGGGGTAGCGTTAGCAGTCACCATCTCGCCCCAGCGGCCGGCCCGTCACCGATGACGGGCCCCGGCCAATGGAGGGATGACCCGGCTCATTGGGGCCATCCCCCAGACGTGTGGGATCGTGCAAGCCAGTGGAGAATCCCCCGACTCTCCACCGATGATCCGCACAGCACTAGGAAAGAGCGAGAAGGCGCCCGAATCGCCTTCTCCTCCCCCCAGTTCGTCTACGCCGGAGCGGGTCCGCGAGGACGTCGTCCTCCCTCGCCCGCTCCACGGCCTCTTTCTGCGCCATCACCGCTTCGCAGAAAGAGACCACCGCCTGCCACGATCCGTCGCTGCCGAGCATAGCGTTAACCACGCTCGGCAGCGACAGATCTGCGCCAATGACCGCTGTGAGGGTGTGCCGCATGGGACTCCACGCGGCGCACTCCTCCAGCGTGTGGAGCGCCGTGTCTTCTGGCGCTCCACACTCGTGACAGGCGGGGGTCGCCTCCCGTCTCGCGATGTGATGCAGGTACTTTCCGAAACATCCGTGTCCGGAAAGCACCTGCACCAATCGGAAGGTCAGCGACCCGAATCGCCGCCCTACCCACCTCCGGAGGACCGGGCGAATGGCATCCACCGTCCTCTGTCCAGGGACCGGTGGAGCCAGGTCCTCCGTCCACCGCCTCAACAGGGCGGCCCGAGCCCGCCGTCGCATGCGCGTGACCTCCTCCCACACTGGAGGCTCAACATTGCTTAGCCTAGTTGATTAGATAATAACCATGAAAACCCCGCTAAGCACTTTGAAAACGGAATTTTAGTACAGCTTGTATTACTTACAATAGCTTACATTTTATAGCTCAAGCTGCAAACCTATCTAAATTTAATTTTAGCAAAAACGATCAGAAAAAACCTAATAAATTCTCTGAATCAGTAATCTCAACGTAGTTAGGTGACTGAGTAAACTTAGTTCCGAGTCGTTACACCGCAATACGACTGTTTGCGACTGAGTTTACGAGCGCGGCAAAAATCTGATACTGACGTCCACCTTCCGAGTACTCTCGTCAAGGACAGTTAATTTGTCACTTAGTCACTGCGTTACCTTTAGAATTTGCACTGAAACGTGTACTTTATCAAAATGTACATTAGCACGTTCCAAAATGCATTCCAATAGAACTCCGCGCATCATCAATTGTTATTTTCATAAATATATGCTTTAATATGCAAAAACAATGCTCGAAACACAGTCTATAATATATTTTAATGGGCCACCTTTACGCGAAACTAGCACGTACGGCCAACCGTGAGCTGGTCGGTTTCGCTGCCGCACTTTTCGATTGATTTAACACAAACACACAACACATCACTATATTTTCGCTATGTCTACATGTATTAAAAACACTAATAAACCAGTATAATCATATTTTACAAATTATTGCAGTACAAAATTTTATGCCCAAGGCGGGAGTCGAACCCGCGTCCTCCGATTTCGCGCCGGATGCCTATACCACTCGGCCACTTCGACTTGGCATTTCTAGCTGAAATTTTGTGCTCCAATTGTATTACTTACACCATCATAGGGAGCGGTGCGCGGCCATCAACCAGACTACTACACTTCATCTGATCGAAAGAAGCGTTTTTTCAAACACTTAACTCCCGGTATGATGGCGCTACCCTTCTATATTAGAAATCGGAGGACGCGGGTTCAATTATCGCCTTGGGCATAGAATTTTGTACTCAAATAATTTGTAAAATATGATTTTCCCTTAACACGCGATAGTTACAAGCACTATACCATAATATTTAGAAAAATTAACTTTAATAACTTACTGAAATAATTATAAATAATTAGATAATGTTCAATTTTCAACATAGGTCGTATTCCACTTGATGCCAAAAACGTTATTTTCTATAATTTTAACCATATTTTGTGTCTCTGGTTATATTAAATGTATGGAATTATATGTACCATAGACGGAAAATTTCGTCAAAATTATCGAAAATAACGTTATTGGCGTCCAGTGGAATACGGCCTCATTATAAACCAACATGCTGTAACATTTTTTCAAAGTGATATATTCTCTATATTAGGTAGTGATTAGATTAGCATGTTTCGATTCAAATAATGTATGAATCTTCCCAATGTTTTTTTTTTTTGATTACCCTCAAACAGCGCTCAAGATAAATTGTGATTTTTCAGCCGATCTAGTAGTCGAGTAACGTTTATATCCAAAGCCGATTTTCAAAGGTTAACATAAATGCTATATGTAACTGTAACAGCCGGATCGTCCACTGCTGAACACAGCCTCCCCTAATAAGGGGGTATTTGCCATAATCCCTACGCTTGGCAGGCGTCTTGGGGATCGCAGTGTAAGTTGGCAGTTCTTTAGAAGGCGCTGCTGCCCACCTTCCAGTATTTTTCCCTTATTCGCCTCTTACGACACCCACGGGATGATATGGGGAGGTGCAATTCTAACCCGGCACCTCACGGGGCAATGGTAACACGTTCTAACGAACAATTTACCTTAGACATCACAACCTTTTTCATAAGTTTACCACTACAGTAATGTTGCCATTGCTCATAATAATTGTACCTACTGTTATAATAGTTGAATGTAGGTCACTTACCCAGGCATTATACGCCTCAAGTGTCTAGACTTAAAATACACAGTAATAAAAACTATCAGTTTGTGTTATGGTATCAATTTTAATAGTTAAATTGAAACTACGGATTGGATATAAATTAAAAGCTAGTTAATACAACAATCAAACAATTTGCCGCGGAAATACTGTTTATATCCACGCACACTCCCCCGTGGCAGTTACTATAATATTTCTTTAAACACGTCCGTAACACGGCTTAAGGTTGATATTTTAAACTAGGTATGATGGTCATAAAATTAATATTCTTTTGACTCAAGAATTCAATACAGTGCTGGTGCACGTACTGGTGTACGTAGGTGTTACGAGAAATATCCAACTTCCGACTTTATACCGTAATAATAACGATATAAAGACGGAAGTTGGATATTTGAAATTTTTTGCGGTAAATATAACGCGCTTCTTAGTCGGTTCCTAATAAGTTAATTTTTTTATGTTTTTTTGTAACGAAACATTCACATTGCCCACCTGATGCGAAGCGAAATAACTGCTACCTGTAACTGATGCATTTTGTTACAAGTAACGAAGTGCACTTCGCTCGTCACCCTAAGACGTCCAGTTGTTAAGTCTCATGTGCCTCTAACTTTACTTGCTCACAATGACTGCTGCCGGAACAGACTGTTAGGACTTTCTACTTGAGGACGGTATCCTGGCGAGCATTTGCAAAATGCCCTTCCACTATGCAGTGGAGTTCAAGCCAGACAGACACAACTACTACGAGAGAATTCCTGCAAAGAAAGTTACATATTATAAGTTTCAATGTGTTGTAGGTGAGAATCTATAAAGCTGTTTTTTTTTTCATTCATATATTAGAGGTATTTAATCAAATTAGAGACATACAGACTGTGTTTTTGGATCCGTTGACTAAATTATTAGGCCATAATAAAAAAAAACCGTAACACGTAGAATTTTTTTTAATTTCTCGAAATGTTATTTATAGCCGTACTTTGTTCAACGATTTGAATTGACATAATCTGATTATCAATAAGAAAGCATACCGTGGTGTGCCTCTAAGAGTCAGTAGGAACAGAAAGTACCCAGTTCTATCGAGTCAACGATTCGCAACAACAATATATAATATTGACCGTTGTCACTTAAAATACGTTGATGAATTAATTCATACTTATTATTTAGCAACCGGCTAGCACTCACGTAATATTTACCGGATATTTCTCCAACCAGTTTTGTATTTATTTGAAATTCTTCGTCTGAAAGGTGTCAAGATTGACAACAACGTCAATCGCGGGCCTGATTAGTCTGGCGTTGGAGTAGTTGCGTTGTAGCTGTCAAAGTCAAAGTTCTTCCATTCGAACTGTCACTGCTGTCACTATCACTATGATTGTCACTGTCACTCTCATTTTGATAGGTATAGGACTATTGATTCAGCATACTGGTAAAGTTATCTTTGCGGTTCCATAGCTCTGAAGCCGTATCACGAATATTTAGGACTGGTATCATCCTAAATATTCATCGCTGGCGTCTTATTTCGATGACCTCTTGAACCTTACGCGAGACTAAAATTTTCTCTCGGGCTTGTACGGCCTACTAATCAAAGCGGATATAGTGTATTGCGCCTGGAATTTGGGAATGCTCTGCCACTGCTGACCCCACGGTATTAATATTTTTGACACTCAATAACTTACGATATTTGTAGGATAACATAGACACATACTATGTTTCAGAAACTGTCCTTGAGGATAGTAATATTTATAATTCTAATATTATAATTCTAGGCTAAGTCTGTTGACACCTTTTACCACATCATCATTTATCATAAGGTGAGATTGTGTTCGAACCTAACACTAACCTATCAATTCTCAATTCTTTATTGCATACTAGCTTTCCGGGCGCAGCTCCGCCCGCGCGTATGTCGGTTATCGCGCGAAAACATTAACCTCTTTTTGCGCAGTCGGATAAAAACTATCCTATGTTTTTTCCCGGGTCTCAAACTATCTCCATACCAAATTTCATTCAAATCAGTCCAGTAGTTTTGGCGTGAAAGCGTAACAGACAGACAGACAGACAGAGTTACTTTCGCATTTATAATATTAGTACTGAGTACTGATTTTGTGTACATGCTGGTCTTACATACATTTTACAAAAGAATACATATTACCCATTTTAGGTATAACAACAAGTATAGTAAAGCTTCTGATCCTTTTCATTATCGTTTAAATTTTCGTCAAGGAATTCATTAGTGGTAAAATGACATTTAGTAATTGATCGTTTCTTGAAAGTATTGACAAAGTTCGAGTCTTTTTCTTAATTTTTTATTATGTTTGGTGGCGTTTTAAATATTTTTATTACCATTACATTCAGCAATTCAATAAAAGAATAACATATTTTAATTCAGCCTAAACCACATTTAAATAAACAAACCGGTATGCTGAAAATTAAATATTACTGACCTTTACAGGCGTACACTTTAGTTGTCTGCTGAGATGCGATTTAAGAAGACAAAGGGCAGTAAAATGGTTGATTGCTCACAACACTGCCGCGAGCGGTGATCTATAGTGTAAGGAAACGACAGAGATACCCACAATTTAAGAGACACTTCAGTAATAGAACAAATTGTTTAAAAATATTTTAATAAATCATTGTAATATTATGATAGAAAAACACTTAACTATACTAATATTATAAAGAGGAAAGATTTGTATTTTTGTATGCAACGAATACACTTAAGAACTACCGGACCGATTTGGATGAAATTTGGCATGAACATAGTTTGAGACCCGGAAAAGGACATAGGAAAGTTTTTATCCAACTGCGCAAAAAGAAGTAAATGTTTTTGCGTCTTAAAAGAAATAAGAGCGGGCGGAGCCGCGGCTAGAAAGCTAGTAAAATATAAAGACATATCTAATGATAATTCTGTATAATTGTGCTGCTGTAGTGATGTGATCTTCTCAGTCATGCTCGACGTGTCACGGCAAAACCCGATTACGCATTGTATTGAAGAAATTAAGGTCGATTTGGCTAGAAAATTTGTTAAAATTGTTACTAGATATATTTTTGTAGGTTTTTTCTAAAACAATTATTTAAAGTTTTCTTTAAATATTTAAATATATCTTATGACAATTTATGGATTTCCACAAAGTTAAGATTTTTAATTATAAATCATAATTAGTAGTTTTAGTTGCAAGAATCAATTGGTGTAATTATTACACTATTGGGATGAGAAATGCTGTCATCAGAATTTCTAATGTAATGGCACCATATTATAGATATTGCGAAATTTTTCAAAATTACATCATGAGGAAAAATTTTAACTACTAGTCACCGGTCCCATCCGTCCCTTTAGCTGTAAGACATGCTCTGCCAAATAAGCTATAGTATTAGGTAAGTCATAACTCAAATGTGTACTTTAATCAAAATTAATTCATGTGGCTAACATATAATGTTTGTCACTATTACAAATGATTGGAGCACAAAATGTTGTGTCCCGGGCGGGAATCGAAACTATGACCGTCCCCTATGACGGTTAAAGTAAATTTGAGAGTATGTTCCAGTGGCCGAGTGGAATATGCTCCTAGTGCTGTGCGTAATGCAGGATTTTAGTTCAATTCCTGCCCGAGACAAAAAACCTGTGCTCAAATAATAAATTGTAAATGTCATTTTAGCTCAGAACGCGATAGTGCTTGTAATCATATTTATAAGTATAAAGTTTATTTCTAAATGAATTGGTACTACGAAAGTTTCGACAAATAACATACTAGCTTTTCCTAGTTCCCTGCTCTACACAGAGCTTTACAAGCTCTCACTTGTACAAGAAACTTATTAGTTTTTATAATGACTTAGTTTTACGGCACAAACTTAAATTACTGCATGAAGATACAGCTCACACTTTACAGCGGCAATGAATAAGTAAAACGGTAGGAACTAATTTCAGTAAAAACTAGAAGTTTCTACTAGTTCAGTAAACTTGAAGTTTTTACCTTTATAAATATATCATGTTTTTCCTTGAAGAATATCGCTGTAGCTTTTAAAACATTTGTCTTTGTTACAAAAAATCACATTACATGTGAAGCCAAGAAAAAGGTCTAAAACCTATATTTTTATTTTATATTAGCTAGTGAAATTATACATATAAAATAACATTTTGTTTACTTGTGGCATGCTGAAATCATCTTCATATTCTCATATACAATGGTTGCTACATAACGATAAACAAAAAAATAGTATTGACAATTTTATATAAACGCAGCCAATGTTTTTATTTTTAATTTTGCATTGACCCATGCTCCACCAAAAGTTAAAAAAGTAACAAATATTTTTTTACAAAAGTTCAAGAAGAGGAAAAAATAACGTCATATGCAGGATTCAAATTATGTGCCAACTACCCGTATAGCCTGGGCCACTAAGCCAACATGACAATATGACTCTAATTGAAGCGCTCGTAGTGAAGTTTGCTTAGCCATTCTTAACCGATCAGCTTGTCACCTTCCTGAACGGTGAACAAATATTACTTAATTTACTACTAGCGCCACCTAACCATGTATCTACCATTAGGAGCAGAATAGAATATCTATCCGTTCTCAAAGAGATCTCAATACAATTGTGAACGCCTTGCTCGCTGAAGTAGTACATCAATGATCCGAGAGAGGTCGCCTATTCTTAAACCAAAAATCTGGTGATGTGTTGCAATAAGTAAAATAATATTTTCATATTAAGTATATCTTGCTAAATAAATAATAATAATATCTTAAAATAAATAACGAATTTTAATAGGTCTAAATTACAATAAAATAACTATAGGTCCATATATAGTAACTGACAGAACTGGCTTGTTACAGCTGTCAAGTGTCAACATGGCCACCGTCATAGTTTTTACTTCCGATTTTCTAATGCAGAAGCACGTTGTAATTTTAAATTAGTAAAATAAAAGTGAAGCCATTGGTGGATTCAATTCTAAACGGTCTAGTCACCACTAGCATTACCATATTTGGTAATGGATTACGGAGCAAACTTCCGGGGGTTGAGTGGCTAGGCGCCAAAACGGCAAACTAGCTTCACTTTACATGAGACCTCCAGAAGATAAACTTAACTGAGATCTTTACAATTTGTTGAGCTCAGACTTTATTATACCAGTTCTAAATAATTTAAACCTCAATCCAAGCTATAAGAAACCCCATTTAACGGGTAAGTGAATATGTGCTTAACCAATAATTACCACAAAACTAACCTCTAACTTGTGTATTTAATTCTTGCTATGTTATCCCATTGTATTTACTGTGTTTCCCTATGTTCTAACCTTGCTAATAGCTATTCGAGCTATAAGCATATATCATCTTGTGTAACCTATCTCTATTTATCTATGTTTTTCTGTATTTTCTTGGTTGCTTCACAACACACAATTTTACTTAAGCCCTTCAGGCATCTGTTGTTTGCTGGCGGGTCACATCCTTGAGACCTCTGCGTTCCTAGCCATGCTCAGTAGCAGAGGAACAATGGACCCACCAGCTCAACACCTTCACTGATAGGATTCTGACCTGAGCACATCCTTTCAGGGTTCTTCCAGTACCGGGTTTCCAACTCCAGGCTTCCTGTACCAGGCTTCCACTACCAGGCCCAGTACCTAACGAGGCTGATCCCCTGACTCCGGCCGTCCCCTGAACTCCTGCGCAGACCGCTGCCAAACTCCACGTCTCTACAGCGCCTAGCTGGGACAGCCTACCGGCGCGGCAGTGTTGGAGCTGAGCCACTGCACGGCAGACCTGCTGCTGAGCATTAACTCAGTTGCTAGCGGACCGGAGATAAGTTCTCAAACAAGGAAGCTCGCTATTGCCACACCTGTCTGTAATCCACGACCCTTTTCTCTACCCAATATAATTCTAAATCTTTCCTTCTTGTTTTCTTTTATGCTCCCTTCTACCAACCGTAGGTAGGTAGGTGACATTGGCGCCCATACTAAATAGGATCAGACAGGTTGGTGTGGCAAACTTTCTTGGGTGTGGCTCTGCCACATATTTTCTGTACTCTCTAAACTGTATTTTATTGTGTTCTTCTTGTGTGTGTGTTAATTATAAGTTGGCAGGCCCTGTGTAGGCTCGGGGTACTATTTAGAATAGGCCTGCTGCAGAGCTGCATGTCGTAAGAGGCGACTAATAGCCAACGGGTAACACCCTCTGGCGGCATAGAACCAGCCATATCGTCTTCAACGAGAAATTTTAAATATTTTTTTTCTAAAATTAAATTTTAGTTTTTTTTTAATATATTTTATCTTACACATATCTCCTTCTAATTTAATAACTTGCACTTAATATAATTGAATCTGTAAAACAGCTTATAAATAGCACACATACCATATTTCTATGTACCCACATTTTTTTTCTGAAATATTTTGTACTTACTAACTAACCTTCATTGACCTTGTATGACACTGTTGTCATTGGGTATAGGTCAAGTACATATTCACTCCAATAATCATGGGTCTGCACATTTACTTTCTATCTATGCAAAAAGCTGAATTTGCATATGAAGTGGCACTATCTTATAACTTGAAATTTTCTAAAAACTTGCAACGGAGAATACTATACTCAAATGTTCAACTGAACTGTAAATTTTGTAAATGTCGTTATAAATCTAAACTCTTACTTGCTGTCTCTGAACTTATTGATATACATAGATTATACTTATGACATATCAAAGTTTCTTAGTTAATACTTATCTCAGTATTTAACTTCTTTTATTTTAACGACTGACTAAATACAAAATTTTACTAAGTAATGTCTCAAATGCAATCTAAATTGACATAAATATATTGAATAAAACTACAGTCATACTACGACTTTCTATCACAGTTATATAGATAATAGCTATTCTAATAAATTTAACTAAATACAATGTGTTGCAAATAAAACTAAATTTTCTCTTTTTGTTTCTGAATTGACTGATATGCAAGACAATAAACTTAGGTTCTTGGCATATCAGGGATGATAATAAATACATATTCTAGTAATTACTTCACCTTACTTAACAATTATTATATGCAAATCTTTCTACTGAATAGATTGTTGATAACCTAAAATTTAAATAAATCTCAAATAAAACCAAATTCATACTTTGAATTAATTTAATAAAACTTTACTTATACAACCTTACAACTAAAATACATATTCTGAATATCATAAATAACTAAATTATGGTAGGTAAATAAAACCAAACTCATAGAATATTTTTATAGAATAAGAAAAAACGTGCAGGCGTCTGACCTGATAGTAAGTCATCACTTTAGCCCACTAATAGAATAAACTGTTTTAATAAATTCTAATATAACCTTATCTTGATAGGAAAAATAAATCCTTATATAAAACTGATCAGGCGGCTCACCTGATAGTAAGTCATCACCTTAGCCCACTTATAGAATAAATTGTTTTAATAAATTCTAATATAACCTTAACTATATAGGATAAATAAATCCTTATATACTACTGATCTACTATGTAACAGTATCTTATATACTTCTGAAATTCAAATAACTTGTGATCTTTTCTTATATTGATCCTTGTTTATAGATATATCTTATATACAACTGTAATGGCATAAGATATATTATAACTTAACTCAAGTGCCTATAATGTACTACAAACTAAACATCTTAACTTATATACTAAATTAATTGTAACTTCCTTAAATACTCTTTGTCACTATCCAGTTTGAATGGAATAGTGTTGTAACATTGCTAAATTCATTCTTTCACATACCATATGGTAATTCTTCCATTGAGAGCGGTTGTTCAAACTCTTTAAATTAAGCCTTATTGTTCAGAGCGGTTGTTCAAACTCTTTAACTTAGCCTTATTGTCCTGAGCGGTACATAACTCAAAAAATAAGCCATTATGTATTTCCTTTTGATTAACTTCTATCTGTCATAATATTTTATTTAACTTAGGCAATCATGGAACCTATAATAAAATTAATTCCATGAATGCTTACTTTATGTACTTAAATTAACTATTGTTCTAGTGTGTTCTTTATACCTATAATGTAGCTAGGCTGTTTTTCAGCCCTACAATCTTCCATTTCTCCCAATATTGCTGTCAATAATCGTTTCTTGGGATGTCTGAATCCAAACGATGGGGAGGAATTCTAGGGAGTTCTTATATATGTATATGCACATCGCTATGGCGGCTAGACAATGTTAATACTTAAGACCATATGCTGGAGCTTCTATAGTGTATATATGTAACTCAAGTAATGTCTTAAGTGAGGTATTTTTCTTAGATCTGCTTGAGGCTAGTGAATTTTTTGTTTCTAGTAAAACAAAAAATTCTTCTCGCCGAAAGGGGATATGTCACCTTCCTGAACGGTGAACAAATATTACTTAATTTACTACTAGCGCCACCTAACCATGTATCTACCATTAGGAGCAGAATAGAATATCTATCCGTTCTCAAAGAGATCTCAATACAATTGTGAACGCCTTGCTCGCTGAAGTAGTACATCAATGATCCGAGAGAGGTCGCCTATTCTTAAACCAAAAATCTGGTGATGTGTTGCAATAAGTAAAATAATATTTTCATATTAAGTATATCTTGCTAAATAAATAATAATAATATCTTAAAATAAATAACGAATTTTAATAGGTCTAAATTACAATAAAATAACTATAGGTCCATATATAGTAACTGACAGAACTGGCTTGTTACAGCTGTCAAGTGTCAACATGGCCACCGTCATAGTTTTTACTTCCGATTTTCTAATGCAGAAGCACGTTGTAATTTTAAATTAGTAAAATAAAAGTGAAGCCATTGGTGGATTCAATTCTAAACGGTCTAGTCACCACTAGCATTACCATATTTGGTAATGGATTACGGAGCAAACTTCCGGGGGTTGAGTGGCTAGGCGCCAAAACGGCAAACTAGCTTCACTTTACATGAGACCTCCAGAAGATAAACTTAACTGAGATCTTTACAATTTGTTGAGCTCAGACTTTATTATACCAGTTCTAAATAATTTAAACCTCAATCCAAGCTATAAGAAACCCCATTTAACGGGTAAGTGAATATGTGCTTAACCAATAATTACCACAAAACTAACCTCTAACTTGTGTATTTAATTCTTGCTATGTTATCCCATTGTATTTACTGTGTTTCCCTATGTTCTAACCTTGCTAATAGCTATTCGAGCTATAAGCATATATCATCTTGTGTAACCTATCTCTATTTATCTATGTTTTTCTGTATTTTCTTGGTTGCTTCACAACACACAATTTTACTTAAGCCCTTCAGGCATCTGTTGTTTGCTGGCGGGTCACATCCTTGAGACCTCTGCGTTCCTAGCCATGCTCAGTAGCAGAGGAACAATGGACCCACCAGCTCAACACCTTCACTGATAGGATTCTGACCTGAGCACATCCTTTCAGGGTTCTTCCAGTACCGGGTTTCCAACTCCAGGCTTCCTGTACCAGGCTTCCACTACCAGGCCCAGTACCTAACGAGGCTGATCCCCTGACTCCGGCCGTCCCCTGAACTCCTGCGCAGACCGCTGCCAAACTCCACGTCTCTACAGCGCCTAGCTGGGACAGCCTACCGGCGCGGCAGTGTTGGAGCTGAGCCACTGCACGGCAGACCTGCTGCTGAGCATTAACTCAGTTGCTAGCGGACCGGAGATAAGTTCTCAAACAAGGAAGCTCGCTATTGCCACACCTGTCTGTAATCCACGACCCTTTTCTCTACCCAATATAATTCTAAATCTTTCCTTCTTGTTTTCTTTTATGCTCCCTTCTACCAACCGTAGGTAGGTAGGTGACAAGCTAAATTAAGTAACGTCCACCGCGGTCATGACTTGGATGGGTGACCACTAGTGATATTACTACGGAGCGCTTCGGAGGGCACGTTAAGCCATCAGTTCTGGTTGTTGCCTTAGGATGGCAGTCGTTATAGCATGGTGGTAGGGCATTTTGCGATTGCCCGCCTGGATAGTTACCACCCTCAAGTAGAAAATCTGTCGCCCAGCACCTAACGGTGTATTCCGGCAGCAGTCTTTGATAGCCAGTAATTCAAGATAAGGTCGAAGTCGAAGGTTAGTCGAGGTGGTCAAAGGCTATCAGGCATAAAAAAGCCGTTTTGTTCTTAACATCGTATGGGGATGGAGCTAAATAATGATAGAGATATAAATTGCTTTTTTTTTTGCTGTGGACATAATAGTTCAACAAAAATAATCTAACTTACGTTGTACTACAAAAATTACTAATTTTTGCAATAAGATAAAAACTTGGCAACGATGACGGATCCCTATGATAAAATGATTTTTATTTTTGCAATGGCGCATGCTTTGGGGCTCTCATTACAAAATAACAACAAAGAACAAATTCAAACCTGCTAATAGCTCAATACACCTATATCTATCACAAACAGCTATATCTATCAAAACATAACACATATCTGAAGTGGGAGGGACAAAGTGGCACAATGATTTACGCTCTCTTGTTCGATGCTAATCGAGTGCTAAGTAGCATCCGTGATTTATAGCACGGGATTAAAGTATAATTATTTTGTGGCACCCCTGGAGGCGTTTGTTAGACTTGTGACTGCTAATTGCAGATGTTGGCGTTATCAAGTGATGATTAATCTTTCCTTTTCTACTTGTTTACCAGTTTGGTTAAAAGGTTTTGAAGCGCTCGTAGTGAAGTTTGCTTAGCCGTTCTGAATCGATCAGCAAAGTTAAGCAACGTCCACCTCGGTCATGACTTGGATGGGTGACCGCTGGTGACATTACTACTGAGCGCTTCCGTGCTTAGGAGGGCACGTTAAGCCGTCGGTTCCAGTTGTTGTCTTAGGACGGCAGTCGTTATAGCATGGTGGTAGGGCATATTGCGAATGCCCGTCTGGCTAAATACCACCCTCAAGTAGAAAATCTGTCACCAAGCACCTAAAGGTGTGTTCCGGCAGCTGTCCTTGAGAGCCAGTAATTTTAGGTCAGCCTGAACGACACCTTCGGCCACATCATCACTTACCATCAGGTGACATTGTGGTCAAAGGCTAACCTATCAGGCATAAAAAAAATATAAAAAAGGTTTATTTATATTTTAAAGTTTTATTGAAGCAATGATGGCCGAGTGGCAATAGTTTAGGACTGCCATGCCGTAGGTCCGGTTTTTGAGCTTGTCATACATTTTTCTTTTTATATTATTAAATCTTTATTAAAGCCAGAGAAGTATGCAATCGTATCTGAAGCTTTTCAATGTAAACGGACGCAGCTAGTCTACGAGTATTAAATAAATTCACACCGCTGAACCGTGACAGCGTAGTTCATCATCATCACATAAAAAAGATATGATTCACAAAACTGGCTTTTGTTAACTACATAACATGTGAAACTTATGAGAAATGTAAAAATGTACCTTCATAGATAGATATACCTTTATTAAACAAAATACTATGAACTATATACAACACTACAGCTACTACAATAAAAGCATTTAGACAACCTATAGCAGACTAATAGGCAGTCCAAATGCTCCAGCCCACTCCCAGTTGGCAGCGTGCCCAGCATGCTGGCAGCATTGCCCCGTTGAATTGCAATGCTTATTCGTTGAGCCAAATATGTGCCAGCATTTTGATCACGCGTCGCATAGATTGAGTACAACAAAATAGATGTGTGAATATCCCTTTACAAGTCAAATTAACTCAGTTGATGTTAACCAGACATGTCATTATTACGTTGAAAATCCCATTCAGTATTTTCGCTGTTTTTATGGTGTTGTTTTTATACAATATCCAAGAAAAGAGGATGTTTTCTAATTCGTCTGTGTAACGCAATTACTCCACTAATTATGAACTGATTTTGATGAATCTTTTTGTTGCATAGAGTACCTATATTTCCTTGGTATACTCATATAAATATCATAAAAATCAGTTGAGTGGTTTTTAAGTTATTGTCAATGAATTAATAATCTATGTTTATTAATATTAGCTACATTGGTGTGTCGCAATTTTCGAACGCAACTTTGTTCAATATTCCTAAACGAAACCTTTATTTTCACTACCTTCATCCTTTCCTTGAGTTCCCTTGGCTATCCTGGGGGGTAGTTAAAAAAGGTTGTTGACGTCTAACCGGCACGCGAACGAGTCGAGAGCTCCGTAAACTTTCCTCGAAATATTGCCTAAACGACAGTTTTTCGACATCAGCCGCGACCATCGCGCATTTAAAATCATCTTTCATCTCACAAGACAATCAGCGTTGAATGCAGGGAGAAGGAATCAAAAACAACGCGTCGTGTAACATCTGGCACGCGGAGTGAGCTGAACCAGGTAACCTTTTATTTGTTTCCCGTATTTTTCCCCATCAATCTATTTTGCATAGGTACATACCCGGATGAATTAATGGTATTTACTATTTGCCGATGATAAACAGTATTCTATAAGTAAATGATATTGTAAACAGCTTACATCACAAAAAAATATGAAAAAGACATTTTTTGTTTCCACTAAAACAATACCGACTACCAATACTGAAAAGTATGGTATAAGTTATGGAAGTTAGATAATTGACGATGATAAACAGTATTCTAGGCAAGTGAATGATCTTATAAACAGTTTACATCACTAAGGGCCTGTTCAGAATGTTCGAGTAATTTCCAGTTTTACTACCCAGAACATATTTAATAAACAAAACACTATCTTTGCGTTTCACAGTCATCGGTTTAGCCTATCCATCGGTTAAAGCTTGAAACGCGCTGCATGTCAACTGTCATTTTTATCATTCAGGTATTTTATGTGTTGCATAGCATCCCGAAACTT
Source organism: Plagodis dolabraria (assembly GCA_963854805.1). NCBI lineage: Eukaryota > Metazoa > Arthropoda > Insecta > Lepidoptera > Geometridae > Plagodis > Plagodis dolabraria. The sequence goes on along the minus strand of OY978460.1, from coordinate 24,192,116 downwards.
TATTAGGACATTTTGAAACGGGCCCTAAAACAAATAAAAAAGTTTTTTTTTTCAAAAAAACAATACCGACTTCCAACACTAAAAAGTATAATATAAGTTGTGGAAGTCGTACCATGCTAATGTGAGGTTAGCGTTCTGAGTCAGCATAGTACCAATTTCAACAAGTTATTTCACAATTTTCTGTTATGGAAGTCGGTACCGCTATAAAAAAAAATGATGAAATGACTAAGCAGACAAGTTGCCAGCCTGATGTTAAGGGTCATGCCAGGCCACTTCACATGGCATCACTGTCCTCGTTCTGCATAACAATGTACTGCAATCGTCATTAGTTCTCAGGTCTGGTTGATCCAGTACTACCATTTGCTACAGTTATCCTCTACACCTAAACACATTACTGTTTGAATATTCAACACAACTGCTTCGAGGCAGAGTATCTGACACTACGGTGATACCCACCTGGATTGACTTTTGCTAATGAGACCTACCACTTGGTAATTGAGAGCGGTCTTGCTTAGAAACTCGGATAAACTAATAGTGAAAAATTTATTTTGCTAATGATTTCTATGAATTTACCAACATAATTGACTGTATTTTTATATTTAGATTTTGTGCGCATGCTCAACGGATTACATTACAAAGTTACAGCAAGAGGAAAAATTATAGTCATGTATGGGACGCGAACCCGCACAGGACTATATTTTTTGCTCCAGCTCCATCTCCATATGATGGCATATTAGAGTTGAATCATGATAATATGTCGTGCTAGCTAAGCGATCAGAGCATATCCCCGCTATAACGGTGGATGACGCGTCTTCGAATCACGCACATATCAGTACTAATATTATAAATGCGAAAGTAACTCTGTCTCTCTGTCTGTCTGTTTGTTCACTTTCGCTTTTACACCAAAACTACTGGACCGATTTGAATGAAATTTGGTATGGAAATAGTTTGAGACCCGCGAAAAAACATAGGATAGTTTTTATCCAACTGCGCAAAAAGAGGTTAATGTTTTTGCGCGATAACCGACATACGCGCAGGTGGAGCTGCGCCCGGAAAGCTAGTCTATAATATATCTTTGTAGTTGTAATTATGTAGAGAATAGAACAATGTAAAGTTTAAAAATAGCATAGCGACGAATAAAAATAAAAAGAAATAGACATCTCTATTGCAAAAAGAGCCAGATCTTGACCACAACATAAAAATTATTCTTTTAAAAATTTTTGCTATGTTTGAAGAAAATACCCAAACTGACCCTCATCAACACGACAATGACGTATCACCATCACTTCCCATCAGTTCACATCACAAACACTTAATACAACATTAGTTCATTTTTAAGGGCAAAGCCTATTCAGCAAGTGAAAAATGAATCTGTTAAGGGTAGATCTACGCCGATCTGGTACCATTTCCGGTTCCGGGACGGCATCCATCTTAGTCGGATGTTTGCCGACACCCTTTTTAAGTTATGGTGTTCTAATGACGCCTTGTGGTGTTTAGAAATTGTGTGGAGGATATTTTATACATAATACGAGTACATCAGGTGAAGCATTCAGTTGTCTTTTTAACCGACTCTAAATATATTCTTCTACATATAAGGAGGTTCTAATTCAAATATATTTTTTTGTGTGTAAATTTCCTAAATATTTACAGTGTGTACAATTTTGATGATTTTTAGGGTTCCGTACCCAAAGGGTAAAAATGGGACCCTCTTACTGAGACTTCGCTGTCCATCCGTCCGTCTATCACCAGGCTGTATCTCAAGAACGGCGATAGCTAGACAGTTGAAATTTTCATTTGTTGATGTATTTCTATTGCCGGTATAACAACAAATACTAAATATAAAATAAATATTTATACTCCCATGCAACAAAATATTTTTTTATCTTTTCTTGCTCGATACTAATAACGGTGACAGGTAGACGCTTTAAATATCCACAGAATATTTAGTTTTAAGTTTTCTTTATATATAAACAACAAAAGTAAAATAAATAATTAAGGGGCTCCCATACAATATAAAAGATTTTCGCCGTTTATTAGGTTACAGATAATGGTACGGAACCCTTCGCGCGTGAGTCCCACTCGCACTTGGCCGGTTTTTTTTTATATTCAAATTTTTATTTCTGCTGCTTGTCATTCTGATCTCATTTAGCCTTTATGTTAGTAGTACCATTGATGGTACAAATGACACTACATTCTATCCTTAGTACCATTAATTAAATTTGAGTGAGAACTGACGATAAGTTTACCCTAATAATGCATTATTGATGTTTGAAGTCAGAGTATTACGTTTTCAGGGTTTATGTATGTATTTTTGTGAATTTCTCTATACCACCATAACTTCTAAACGATGTTAATGTATGAGATCTTTAGAATTCTAAGCGCTCGTAGCGAAGTTTGCCGTTCTTAACCGATCAGCATAGTGAAGCGACGTCCGCCGCGGTCATGAGTTGGATGGGTGACCGCTAGTGACATTACTACTGAGCGTTTCCATGCTTCGGAGGGCACGTTAAGCCATCAGTCCTGGTTGTTTTAGTATTGCAGTTCTTACAACATTGTGATGTAGAACATTAACCAGGCGAAAATTCGCTAAATGCCCTTCCACCGTGCGGTGAAGCTCATACTGGTGGTGGGTAGCGAACCTTGAACATGCGGCACGGCAGTCCATAGCTTTAAGCACGCGGCTGACACTGCTTCAAAAAATATTTACAATCTAAATTTTCCCAGAAGTTATTATACAACCAATTATAATCTGCTCTAGTGTATAATATCAAAACCAAAATACTACTCTCCAGGGATTAACTTGAAGTATCAGTTCTCCACATTTCTCAATGTGTATTGTGCACGTCAATAATGACCATTACAAGAGTGTATGAGGGTAACACTGATCATTATATCGATGGACATCCGCCTATTGTCCGTCAGTTGATCCCTTATTTAATTGCCATGGTTACGGAAGGTAGGTCGTAATTTAGACTTGTGTGTAATAAAAAGATCAATAGAGAGGGTAGCTGTCGATAACATTTTTGAGTTAACAGATATAAAGGCAAAAGAACATTAGATTTATAATTTTATAGGAGATTTTTAAATTTAATATTAAATAACAGAGCAAAAATCCAAGCCTCTTCATCAATTCTTACGGAGCATCTATTGGTTTGCCGTCATATTATTGGTTTTGAATAAAACTCTCACGTCAATGTATTATTAATTAATAATAACAAATATTTACATCCTGAGGATGTCTTGACTCTTCGACGGCACGATTGAGAATGATTCTATTATATTATATTCTATTCTCGACCGCTATTCATTGTATTATTAATTTTTACTACATATGTATAGGTTTCTGTTATGTTTTTGGAAATTAGCTTTATTATTTATTTCTTATGATTATATTAACCTACGTCAAAATACAAATCCTTCAATGGTTTTGGCATACAAGGGTCAATAGATAATAAGGGACATACATATGACAATTGCTGAAGCAATTTTTTGTCTAACGACCGTGAGCTTATTATAAGTTAATGTTTAAACAGAATAAAATTTATGATATATACATAGCAGCTCGTAGCAGACGTAAGATTCAATAAACTAGGTAGGTAATCATGTTTATAATTACATAATATAGATAAAATTTACTGATGAGTTTTCTATAGTTCTTAAGGCAATATAAGCACAAAAAAAATATATATGTATAGTGAGCAAAATCTCCACGCTTGGCAGGCGTCTTGAGAATCGCAGTTTAAGATATCAGTTCCTCAGAAGACGCTGCTGCCCACCTCACGTGGTATTTTACCTTTAAACGCCTCTCATGACACCAAACAGATGACTGACACCATGAACAAACCACAGAAAGTAGAGCCACAAGTTTTACCGACTATTTTTAACGTATAAGCTTTAGAGAACTCACAATTAAAACGTAATACCCAGCTTTTCACAAAAGAACTATATTTTCCGTGCCCACTCGAGACAATCCCCACTCAAAGGTCTAAAAACCGGAGATACTCGTTTTCGACAAACGAACCGTGAGTGGTACCAAATTGCTGTAATACTCACTGGCCCTATCTTTTAGTTTGGGAGTTCATGGAAAAAGTTATTACGAGTGAACAAATCATATATTGACTATATTTTTTTCTGGCATATAATTTTATAAGGACATTTAGTGACATTATTTCGATAGTTTGAATGTTTGCTAATAAGGGCTCCTGAACTTAAGGATGACGTAGTATGGCTACGTTCGTACCGAACCCAATAATGGTTTGAATTCAAGTAGATCACAAAATCACGCCACTGCTCTCATGTTTTCAAAAATGTTTTTAATTTTACTAGACCTTGTAGAGCCTCTATGGTCTACTGAAGTACTCTAAAATATGTCCTTAGGATGTCTTACTATATCTGTCTTAAAATATGCCTTAGAGCGATGAGCTCAGTGCAGAATCACTTTGATTGTTTGGAATTTATCCATATAGACACGTGAGACCACAAAATAAAGAGTTTTACTTTATAATGACACTATAAATGTAATTTGACTCATATTTTGTACACAGTGTCCTTCATCAATCATGTTGACAAATTGAACTATATCAAATGTATAAAAAAAAACAGCAGTAAATACAAGAGCCAGAAGCTCCTTGACTAATAGTACTCGGCTCACTTTGCGAGAGTTATTCACTGAATTTAATAGTAAAAAATTCTGCAAGCGGTCAGCGGACAAAGAAACTTAGCCGGAACAATTTTCTACTTCAAAAAGGAGCGCCGGATTACAGTGTCGGTTGCTAGGACACTGGCGATGTGGTATTGTAATCTAGTGGCTTCATAGATTTCACATGTTTATTGCATTTATTTTTATAGTAGACGCAATAGAAAAATGTGTTTTATTCTGTATTTATATATTTTCAGTCATTACCTTAAACAATAGTAATTTTTCACCACTCACCAATCAAGGCCTTCAGCACTCGACTATTACTTGGTGGAACTTTAGATGATAGGATAAGCGAAATATATTTAGTTATTTCCTTAAAATATAATAAACGTCTTTGATATTAAAAATGAAACACCTTTATAGTTAGATAGGCAACATATTATTGAACTTACCATTTATTACAAACAATAGTTGCAAAATTTGGAAAAATAGTAAACACGGCAGTCTTATCATTACTAAATAAAGAGATTGCTACCCTAGTGTCAAATCAAGATTTTAAATTAAAAGCCATACGTGTTATTTAAATTAGTTACATAAATATTTTCTCAAAGATTTTTTCGTCATAGAGAAAGAATGGAAAACGCTCAATTCACATATTATATCGACGCAATAACTGTAAGCATGTTTATTATAATAATATTTAATGTAGGTAGGATGCTCTAACTGTATAATAGCAAGGAAATAATAGCCTTGACCTTTAAACGATACCATATTATTAATGTGGTCAAAACATTTTCACATAATTGTCAAGTTTTGTGAAGATAAAATAATTAGAAATGAAATATAGTTTGACCGAATTCATTACGTCATACATTCATCGTGCTCAGTTTCTTACATTGTGCACGGAAAATACCACATCTCACATTAAAGCTCTTTTTGGTTATGGTCACACGTTGGTAGTAAAATTCACCAGGACTTTAAACTTCTTCTACACCACAAAGCGTTCAATTATAAACAAAAAATATAGACTTATAGACAAAAAACGAAAAGAACCGTAATCTGTCTGATGCAAGTTCTCTGCGGTACTGTAGTTTGAGTTTGTCATTTTCAGGTTTTGCCTTTGATCGTGCCGCATCATAGCAGTTTTTCTACGTTTACTTTTTCTCTAACAAAAAATATCAAGTGAACAAGACAACGAAGATTTTCTAGATCACTTACGTGTTCTTAGCTGTCTCATAACTGTTAATACGCTTAGGCTTTAACCCTTTTCCACGCTATAAAATAGAAGATGTTTTTACCGCCATTACGAAACAATATTTTTTACTAAATACATGCATTATCCGATTTCGCTGTATGCCTAAACCACTCGGGTACCGGAAAAAATTTGGCTAAGAATATTCTTTCGAGCCAAAATTTTGTGCTCCAATTGTGTTACTTTAAGGGCCTGGGGCCCAACTCCCACCTTTTAAAAACTATTATAGAAAACCAACGTGATTATTTTAAGCTTAAAATATTGATATTGACATTCGTACCGTGGCCATCACGAAACAATAATGTTCGTATAGCGCTATCTCTATCGCACAGATGACTTGATTCAATGCATGCAGCTCGCTCTCACGTTGAAGTTCTAATGTAAGTTTACTATAGTGATATGTGGTAGTGCGAATTAAAATTGTAAATATAAGGTTAAAATAAGACTGAATTAAGAGATGGGAGTCGGCCCCCAGTTTCAGAATGTTCGAGTAAGTTCCAGTTTTACTACCCAGAACATATTTAATAAATAAAACACTATCTTTGCGTTTCACAGTCATCGATTTAGCCTATCCATCGTTTAAAGCTTGAAACGCGCTGCATGTAAACTGTCATTTTTATCATTCAGTTATTTTATGTGTTGCATAGCAACCCGAACCTTTATTAGGACATTCTGAAACGGTTTTATTTGTAGTAATTCGTAAATGTGATTATAGTGGTTTAGGTATCTGGCGCGAAATAGGAGTACGAGGGTTTGATTCCCACCTGGGACATGAAATATTGTGCTCGATTAATTTGTTTATATAATATAAAGGGTTATTGGTAAAATGCTAATGCCTCTTTGGGTTGACTTCTGCTAGTCCTAACAAACATTATGAGTTTTTTGTTGTTATTTTTTTTGTATTTGACGGAATAAGCACGAGCGTCACCTGATGTTAAGTCTCCTCTGCCTGTACTGTATTATTTCATTTTTTTTATTACTTTGCCCGATGTAAATATTCAAAACTCTTTTCACACGCGCTTTTCAAAACTGGCGCGGTCCAGTGTTGCCGCGGCGGGCGCTTTTGGCTCGTAATAGTCATTGTCTTTTACTACAAGGCTCAACCCTAAGTGGTGTTAGCCTTTCATCAATAACCCTGTATATTTGATTATATTACTTACTGCGTGTACGGGCATGCCATACATTAGGTTAGTTATATTTCCTGCAAAAGATGCATTTCGATGACCTACACAAGGCGCCGACTGAGCGGTAGCGATTGTCACACTAACCTAGTTTGTAATTTTCTTTATATTAGCAAATATTTGTAATAATCAGTGCATCAAAAGTATTCAAGCAAATCACATCTTTTCTCTTCACAAATAAGTTCTTTCTCCGTTCACTGCGAGTTAAGTTATTTATATATAATAAAAGTTTTAAAACCTATAAAGCAACTCATTAAGCTAAGCTGTCAACACAACTAAATAAGTGTTTGTAATCGAAGGAAGTTTCCCGTAAATAATGTAATAACACCGGCGTTATTATTTAGAGAGTGAGTCGGCGCCATTGCTAGCGACCTGCGATTTTCTTCGGGTGATTTTCTTTGTCTTATACAGGAGGTTACGAATATATGCCAGTTTATCTTTCACTGCATATAAGCAAACAGGTTATATAGAACATTTATGTAAGCCTTCCATCGCTTTCATAAAGGTATTCTCTCTGGGGTGCCGGGCTAGAATTGCACCTCTCAATCTTTGAATGCGAGTCGTCATAGGCGATGAATGGGGAAAAATCCAGAAGGTGCCTTCTGTCATCTTACGCTGCGATCTCCGTAACGCCTGCCAAGCGTGGAGATAATGAAAAATCCTCCGATGGGGGGAGATTTCTTCAGCGGAGGATATTATGAGCTTTGTCCTGTTTCAGTTGTGTCCGGGTTATTTAAGCCATACGAGTAATCAGAATAATCAATTTATTGGTAAGAGAAACTTTCCCACAACCAGATCCGCGGGTATTGTAAACCCCATGATGTGAACCCAACCTGTAGGCCACTCACACAGTTTTGCACTGAAGTAATCGTTTGAGCGCCTAGAGTTTTCAGCGTTTCATGACCACACTTGTTTCTACTTCACAGCGCAAAATATCCGGTTCCAGTTGCGTCATAACTTCCTTGGTCTTCTAGAAAATAAAGTGATATTTTCGTAAGTTCATCACAATAATCTATATCTATAAACCATCTCTCTGGCGTTTTCCCAATATCATGAACAGGGTTTATGATAAGTATGATAACACTGTTAAGACAAATTTGATGAAGCTTTTCTGTATTAAATTGAAGGGCGCTTATATAATGAAAGCTTTGGTAAAAAAATGGCAAAAAAACTGCTTAAAGTTCGTGGTAAAAATGACCACTAGGTATATTGAAACGTTAGCCAATCAGAAGTACAACGAAAACTTTATAGCATAGAAGAATTAATTTAAACTGTCGGTGCTGGGTTAGAATTGCACCTCCCCATATCATCCGGTGTCGTAACAGGCGACTAAGGGAAAAATACTGGAAGGTGGGTAGCAGCGCCTTCTAAAACACTGCCAACTTGCACTGCGATCCCCAAGACGCCTGCCAAGCGTGGGGTTTATGGCAAATACCCCCCTAATAGGTGAGGCTGTGCTCAGCAGCGGACGATGCGGCTGTAACAGTACAGTAAAATTAAAATTTAAGACCACTGCATAATATATTCTATTTTAAAACACAGATCACCCTGTGCAGTGAACAAATTGAAAGCAATGAAGTCGAAAGCGTAAGTTCTCAATCATTCAACTTAACGACAATCGGGAAGAGGGGTAGGATACAGTGATGTAGGAAACAGAACATCCTTCAGATATGGCTTAAGAAATATTTCATTTTTGTACATAAAACTCTTTAGTGTACTTTCATATTTCAAAAGTACTTTAATTCAGAAACTTCGCTGTTGATATTCTTACAAAGATATTTTAATTGTACTGATTTCATTTCACTTGAGCACAGTATGGAAAATTTAATTTCATGTATAAATATTCACAAAATTATCACAAAAAAAATATAAAGATAACCATGTGTAAGCGCTAAAAATCTTTAGTATTATAGTTACCAATTTTGGCTTGGATTTTTTATGACTAACCAACATATGAGATGGTGAAACGCTAGCCTAGCCAGCAATAAAAAAAAGTAATAAAGGTAAGTCCTATGAATATAATGAATAGATTCAGGCGTTACTTTGCGGAAATCCATATTTAATAATAACAAATACTTTTAAAAGTATCCTAAAAAACATTAAATAATATTTAAATAAAACACTTAAAAAAGTATAAAATTATATATCTAGTGACAATTCCGCCTAATTTTCCTGTTATCTACGTGACGTCATAAACATCCTATGAATATATCATTATTTTTGCTCTTGCTCTAAACACGCTATTATATTCCCGAAGAGATAGGCATGGCCACCATCCTAGTTTGGGGCCCGCTGCCAATTAGAATTATACAATTATCTGAAATTGTATTTGTAATCCTTTTACTGTATGTACTCTTTGTTTTATCTCTATCTTTTAAATAAATGATTACTTACTTATTTACTAAAGAACACTTCTGTCAGCTATTTTTGGTACTATGTCATATAAGGTGGCCCTATTGCCTGGCGAAATCCCAAACACCTATTAAACTAGTAAGCTTCTTAAGGTTTCTTTCTCAGAAAATCTCAAGGTACAAAATCCAAAGATTACGTAGTTGAATGCTTGGCTTATAGATAATAATACAAAGGATAGTTTTGATCTCAATTTACTGGGTAGATCCCTAAGAACCGTGACAAAACTGATTTTCACCTGGGCTAGTTGTTAAATAGACTTTGGCGTCTTCAAGAAGAGAGCATATTTTCTCCCAAAGGGCCAATCTACTAACCTCCGATGTTGGGGATGTCTGCAAGTGACGTTGATCGCTCACCACAAAGTGAGCCATATGTTCGTTCCGTCCTATTCTATGAAAAAAAAACAAATCCAATTTTATAATATTAGCGTCAAAAATAATTTAATTGATTTTGTTATCAAACTTGAGTACTGTATCGTTGTAAATGATAAGACCGCCCCTTGGACGTACTTAAGGTAACTACTCCATGCATTGTTTCCATTGTTAATCTGGTGTCAATAAAGAGTTTTCGTGTCGAATCGTGTACGCATACAAAATATAGTTTGTGGTCCTCAATTTTAGTCTGTGGTTTGTGTAGTGAATTTTGATTGTCCTAAGGTAGTTTGGTATTATTATCTATCTCATTGCCATATCCTAGTTGTTTTTCCTACTTCTCAGTGACAGATTCACTAAGCTATAACAACTTAATAGTGTAAGAGCATGTTGATCGCCGACTGAAGCGACTAATGGCCGCCTTAAACAATTTGCCAGGCTTTTTATTGTCGTGTCGCTTTTCCTGTATTGTTGTTTTTGTTGTGGCCTATCGTTTTACTGTTATTATGTTGGTACTTTAGGATTTATAAATGGAAAGAAAATAATAAAAACAAGCCAATCGCGAGTCGGAACTCATGCTAAGCATTCTGAATTAAATAATGACCAGCGAAGTTTTTGGCGAATATTTGTTTTTTTTATTGCTCATAGATTAGCCTTTGACCACAATCTCACCTGATGGTAAGTAATGTGATCGAAGATTTTGACAGGCTTTACCTGGAATTACTGGCTCTCAAGGAATTTATATATTAATACATATTTACCATAAATATAATTATAATATTGATCTGAAACCGTAATAGTGTTCTTTTCACACAAAATACAAACTACTAACATAATAGAACTGTCAAAATCGTAGCAACCACTTATAATCTGGGCGTAGCCATCAAAAGCGTTTCCTAACAATGTGTTAATATTGTCGTGTGTATAATAAATATTCCCTTTGTAAATTTGTGGTCAGCTCACAGTACTTTGACGTGAAACTCGATAAGCTTTGACAGCTTCTGAGCGTTGGCGTTACGGTCACTGTATTTAACCCAAGACTCAAACGTTACCTTTTGTATAATATTATTATCGTGTGCTAACCACACGCACTTTCTCCTATCTATGTTGTTATAATATTAAAGTTAAGCACAAATTCAGGGCAGTCGAAACAGTCCAGTCCCAGTGGTTAAGGAACTGGTCTGTAAAACCGGGGGTCGAGTATTACCTAGATAAAAAAATAAGTTTTAAACAAAAATATTTATTTATTATATAATCATTTATTTGAGACTCAGATCCATAATGTTGTTAATTACAAAAATACCATTAAAATAAATTATTGTAAGTCACATATATATACATACACAAAAAATTACCTATTAGGTGTTTTGTGAAGAGGTATCCACTTTGAAAACTATCGTGAGTATTATCCATATTAACATAATATATAAGGAACCGATAAGGACCTGCGTTATATTTACCGGAAAGTTTCTGACCAGTTTCGGACTGTTTTGAAGTCCTTCGTCTGGGAGACACGATTGCGCGAAGTGACGAGCACGAGTCCCCGTGCTCGTCGCTTATTAATATAACGCGGGCCTAGTCGGTTTCTAATAACATAAGATGTATCCAATGTTGTAGCACTAGACAATCCCACCTTTAACTCAATGCGTTCTAGATGAACGCGGCCTAGCTGGGAGGCACTTCTCTTATAAACCTAAGTTTTGTGTTTTTTGAACTATATAATAACATAGGCTTTGCAAAAACTAGATTTTTTTGTTCTAAATGTGTTATACATACGGAGCATCAACATCTAAGGATAATAGTATTAAAAAATCATATTCTTGTACTAACAGGCCTGAGTGCTGGATATCTGATTTGATAAGTATCTACTGATCTAATAATCTGACATAGATCTAAAAAGTTGAAGTGGTAGGCCGAAGAACCGATAACCCTCATGGGAAATAAAGATTCTCGAGTGGTTACCACGTGTCATGCCGAAAGACGTAGAGTGAATATGGCCCCAAATTGCGGGTTGTATTATCATACCATCAGCGTATCTATATGTTATAATGGTGACATTGTGACGTTCTATGAGGTAGGCCTTTTTTCAACAGTGAACGTCTTCTGGCTGATGACGATGATGTTGATGAACCTTACTGTTACTTTAATGAACCTTGCAGCATCCAAGACATAAGTGCAAAAAGTAACGCAGAAACTGCTGTAATGATATCGTTTTATTTTTCTCCAGATAAGTACCTTTTAGTGACGTCAATTTGATAACACTGTATATATTATTATCTATTGGTGTAGTTTTAATTGATTCGTTATATATTTGAATATTGTCATATTTTTATAATATATCTAAATTACTAACGTTATGTCATTCATGAAAGTATATTAATTTGGCAGCTTTGTGTGTTTCGATACCAAAATTTCATCGACAATCCGAACACTGTGTTACAGACAGCGTCTGTGTTATTCGTTACTGTAGTTAAAAATTATTTAATCTCATAAAAAGCAAAATGCCGCTAAAAACTGTTACTAAGGTATCTCCAAAACCCAGTACAAATATATTCGGCCTTTACGAGCCAATGCTGATAACATTACTCATATTCGGATACAATTTTGATTTCTACAACGAAAATTTCACAACACACGTTATCGCAAAACTGTACTGTATCGTTCTTGTCACCATCATTTCATTTGCAACCATGACATGTTGCAATATGCAAGAAATCTCTCAGATTTGGTCATTACTCGAATACTCGTCATCTGTCCTTATAATTCTTTTCTTTAAAAGTAAAATGCGTACGTTCCTTGAGAAACTAAACGAAGTCGACATATACCTCAGAATTAGATGGAAACATTACTTTTGGGATCGATACAAAATGTTTTTCTTTACTATTTTGACGTGGAGTATAAGAATATCATATACGTATTTATATTGTAATTACTATACTTGTTATAATAGCTTGGCATTATATTTAATTAGCATGTTTTCGCCGCTTGCTCTCGATTTAAGTAGAGTCTGGCGATGTATCATATTTGATACAATACGATACAGATTGTCAATGCTAAGGATCAGGTTGGAAGAGAATCCTGAAGATAATTTTTATTTGTACGTGAAAAATCACAAGTCTTTGAAGGAGGATAAGTTGAAGTTTTGTTTGTATTTGTATAGAAGTATTGCAGATTTGGTTGAGTTGGTTTCGCCGGAACTACATGCCTCTGTGAGTATAATACATATTTTATTTTATTCCTGGTATGAATTATTTTTTTCTCAATCGACTAATTCCGTGCGTTCTTTATATTATATTAGTAAAATTAAACGATTCTTAGAGTAAGGAAATTTAAGCTGCATATAAAATAATATTAATTAAAAATGCGTATTCGCAATTCGTGACATTTGGAGGATAAAAAGGCTTTGGGAATTCCGTCTCTGCCAAGCTTTCGTCAGTCATGTTATATAATAAATATTTTAATAGTTTTGTATTTAACTTATAAATAAATACTGTAACACATTGTAATAAAAACATATAAATATATAAGGAAAGTCCCGAGTTTCTTTTCTTTTGTTCTCGCAGTAGTTGCATCAATTCTATCAATTTATAAATCTAATATTCTAATAAATCTGCGAGATATGTACCATATTCAACCTTAGCCCAACAGAATAATGAAATAAACGAACGATTTGTCAATAACTAGAGGCGGTGCAACTAAGCTAAGGAATTTAACCTCAAAGTCGATTCTTAAATTTCTTCAATAAATATCCAAAAACAAGAACGAATTTGCTTTTCTCCGATATTCTCACTTATTGTTTACTACTGACTTACAACTACCTAGAGAAAATGTTACAAGTATTCATGCCCCATTTAATAAAAAATATATACTAACTGCCGTCAAATTATTTTTTCAGCTTTTCATGAGCGTTGCTTGCAATTTGCCTAAGCTGATTTTAAACGCATATCAGGTTTTATCCGTGCTGGAAGGACTTGTAAGTATTTTTTTCAACTCATATGATTTATTTATATTCATCAAAAGCCATGACGTTTGCTGCTCAATAAAAGCCTCCCCCAGTATTATGAGAGTTAGCCATAATACCTACGCTTGGCAGAGGAGTGTTTTGGATCGCAATGTTTGATGGCAGTTTTTCAGAAGGCGCTGCCGCCTGTCTTCTGGGTTTTCCCTTCGTCGCCTTTTGCGACTTCCATAGAAAGATCAGTGGGGATGCAGGTACGACCGAACAATTTCTAGCTCGCACCCCACGAGGTATGAATTTATTAGATAAAATAAATAGTACTAAAATGTAAAAGTAGTCTTATTATGGTTATTTGAAAATAGTTAAGCTTTCCTCTCTAGGAAACTTTCCCGATGCTTCCGTATTTTGGGAAATCTAGTTTGTATTTGCATGCATGGATGAATAATGGTAATTGCAACTCTTGCCGTTGGTGAACAGTGTTTTAGGCGAATGAATCATCTTATAAGCAATACGTAGCACTCAATATTGCGAATGCCCGCCTGGCTAGCTACCACCCTCAAGTTGAAAATCTGTCGCCAAGCACCTAACGGTGTGTTCCGGCAGCTATCCTTGAGAGCCAGTAACTCTAGGTTAGCCTGAACAACATCCTCGACCACATCATCACTTACCATCAGGTGAGATAGTGGTCAAAGGCTAACCTATCAGCCATAAAAAAAAAATAGAGTGAAAATACAATAAAACCAACAACTAACACTAAATAGTATTAAATAACTTGAGGAAGTCCGACCATACATAAATTGGGCACACTGTTTTAAATCATGTTACTTACAGATTTCAAGAAGTTATTTAGTACCTTTTTTTAGTGCTGGAAATCAATTCCGTTAGTTTATTTAATTTGTCATGCTTAATTTTAGAGAGCAATGGAATCACTAAGTTTCATAATCATTCATATTATACAAATATGTGGCTTGCTATTCTCACCATTTGTGATAGTTGAATTCTATGCAGTTGAAGTGGAGAAGATCAAACTATTTTTGATTCACAAAATGGTGGACGATAATGGTATGTATACTAACTCACTACGTATTTTACACGCATTTATTTAGTATTTAGTAAAAGGAAGTTAAGGTCTCTTTTTTGGCATGTGGGATATTGCGTTTATCCACCCGCCAGGGAGCAATTGGGTCAGTGCGGAACATACTACCGACTGAAAACCACATGGTGTTCCATCGGCCTTGACTGGTGGTCGGTGCAGGATCGGTCACAAATTCAGCTGCAACCGCCACCTCTAACCACCAACCTCTAAGAAAACCTCCCCTCTCCTTACTCGTGGGAGGCCCAAGAACACAGGGAGCGTCCACACCTCGTGAGGGCATAACCCTGATGGGGGCGCCGGCTGTCCCCATAACCAATGCCCCAGGTTCTATGAATGGAGATGGAGTACGAGTTTTTGATAGTTGGCTCACCTCCATATTTTAAAGCCAGCCTGACATTCTGTATGTACTTATATGTCTGTCTGTACGTCAATTATAATTTAAAGTAATACTAGTAAATAGACATAAGGAGACCTTATTGACGGGGGAGGCATACCAACATTAAGTACTTGACTGTGTCTTCTTTAACTACGTTGTAATATATGCCTACTATTTTTTTAATAGCTGATATGCTAGCTATCTCAGCTGATGATAAGTGACGATGTTATCTAAGTTGTTTTTCAAGCTAACTTAGATTCTATATTTCTATTAGGTATAAATACTATTACAGGTTCTCAAGGACAGCTGGCATTGGTACCTATATTTTCGGTCGCAGTAGACAAAGTCCAGCAGTCTGGTCAATTATACTATAATAATAATAATTTATTCATCTTAAATACATAGTTGGTGATACTTATGTGGCTAAAAAGTAATACAAAAAATAAATATTGGGCATCTGTTGCCGAACTAGGTTGGTTGAACTCCCCATGGTTTCTTCTATTATTTAAATAGCCTCATGCTTATTTATACGAGTACAATTTTACATTGTTCTATCTCATGTCGGCCAAAGAATCAAATCAAATTAAATCAAATCAAATTTATTGCATTATTACAGGTTATAATATAGATATTATCATAATACGTTATGTGCTCCTGTAATATACCATAATTGGTGTACAATATTTTACAATTGTCATAAAATTAATTATTTACAATAGGATTAAATTAACAATAATTCAATAATTTTCACATGAATTCATAATTAAAGTAATATTAAATTCTAGGTAATGTCAAAGTTTAATTTATAAGTTATATAATGTTCAAATAGTTATTAATTATTATATTAATTTATCATTAAGAAATTCGTCTACTGTATAGTAACATTTTTCATTCAACAAATCTTTTAATTTTCTTATAAATATGTTCAGCTTACAGTCTTTTAAACTATCTGGTAGCTTATTATAAAGTTTAGGAGCCATGAAGTACACGCTGTTTTTAAAATATACTATCGGTGACTTTTCATAATGTGAGAATATTTCAATTTTGTTGCGTGTTTTATTGTGAACCAAATTGAGTGAAAATTTTGCGTATCGGTTACGAATATAGTATAAAATTTCTGGTCTTACAGCCACATAATGTAGGTTCAATCCTGGGGCGAGGTAAAACTATACGCACAAAAAACAGTGCAGTCATTGTTTTTTTCAGATCCAGTCATTAAGGAAAAAATACAACTGTTCCTGCACTACATTGAAATAAGACCGTTCAAGTACAGGATCTGGAGAATAATTCCCATCAACATTTTAATACCTTTAGAGTTAATCAACCTTTGCACTACCTACGTCATCGTTATTATTAACTTTACTCACCTTTATGGATAAGATAGATTTGACTGTCGTACAAGTTCTCAGTTTTAGTTTTAAGGCATGTTCCATATACTTTCCATATTATTGGATGTAGTAAAGGTGAATAAGCCATCGCCGTTGGCAAAAAAACTACTATCTTTCGTCTATTTTCTCACAGAAAAAAATTAACGAATTATCAGATTCAGATTTGATAAAAGAGTTGCATATAGTTGATCGCTGAATGTTTACGCGGCTGGAGAGAACTCGCTTTCCACTAGTTTATGTTAGGGTCGATCTATACTATATAGATCAGCGATTTTCTCTTGGTAGTCAAAATACTAGCCGAGAGACTCTTACTTACTCGGTACTTGCCAAGAGACTCACTTGGTAGAAATCTACTTGCTTATCAATCTTTGTCAGCGGTCAGACAAGTGCCTGAGAGAAACCTTTGAAGCAGTATTCCATAACTAACGTAATGCGTACGGGGAAAAGACAAATAAAACAGTTTTATATATAAATTTTATATATTAGGGGCATGCTGCTTGTTTGACGTTTTTTTCTCATAGACTTTTTTTAGGATCATCAGAGTGTATGTTAAATTGCTATGAAGCAGGCGTATTTTGTGTTGCTGCTTAATTAATTTAAAGTACGCAACTTAAAACGGGTATAACTTGTGTGTTCATGTAGAAAGGATTGGTAAGAAATAAATTGTGTTTTTTAAATATTATTTCACATTTTATTCGAGAAGTATTGAAGTACCTTTTTGTATATCTTCAAATAAGCTTTGAAGTCGATGTTTGATGGGGTGGAAGCACATCGGGTTAACGATTTGGAACATTCAAACTTAACAAATCCTTTTATGATTGTTTGGAAATTGCTCTGTCTCGTCTTCTTAATTATTTTCCAGAATAGCTCTTAGTAGCTAAGTTATTGTGATACTACTGACATTATAAATGCGAAGTAAGTCTATATTTGCTGTCTGAAATGGTCGCCAGATTTTAAAACTTCATACAAAGATGTCTTAATGAGTGGACAGGAGAATACCTGCCATTATCGTAAATTAGTTATAGAAGCAGAAGAAATGTTTATAAAAAAAATTGGTTATACGGAACCTCCTCTACCTACTAAGACATCAATTTTTTAATGTGATCAAAACAAGCACGAGGCCCATCTGATGTTAAACGGACTAACCTCTGCCTATAACGGAGGCATTTTTGCGGAATGAATTGCACTGCGCCCGTCACATTGAAACATACATATGTGAAGTATCATGTGGCTGTTATTTTTCTGGCTCTCAAGAACTGCTGCCAGAACATACTGTTAGGTACTTGGGGACAGATTTCCTGGTGGTAGTTAGCCAAGCGAGCATTCGCAAAATGCACTTCCATCATGCGGTGAAGCTTAGGGTGGCGGTGGGAATCGAACCATGAACAAACAGCACAGCAATCCATAGCTATTACTGCTCGGCCATCTACTTATGGTTACCGACTTCTAAATAATTTAATCCTAAACTAGAAGATAAGAGCTTTTTCGCGCTTCTATTTACCAAACTGAAGCAAGCAAGGGAATGCATTATTTACGTCTAGACTGATAGTTTCAGATGCAATTAATCACTGGGTTTTTGTTACGGGTATCGTGGTACGGCACTTAGCATAATTACTGTATTTTACTGAAGCTGTTAAGATTAAAAGGATCTCCAGTACAGCGCTGATATTTAAAATACAGGCACCATTTATTCATTTATTTAATTATGCTATAGCAATTGTGTTTGCGTTTTAATTTTCGCATGAATAAATTGCGTAATCACCATGGTTTTTTGATGGCCATATAATAATAATAATAAAAATAATCATAATTATTACTTGGAAGTGTGAGAATAAAGTTATTAAATAATATTAGGAATTTACTTCGTTGGCATTTCGACAGCTTTACGATCGAAACGTTGAAATTCGTCGGTGTATATTATAATTCATATATATATATATATAATTTATATTTTTTTTTGTTGATACATCCTTGTTTCAAATAGCAACAGAACAAAACTTCAGTCTTCAACCGGTAAACTTGTTTCTCCGTCAATCTGTAAAGAAAACATAAACATTAGTTTATGTTAAACTTTCACTGAAAGTAAACAGTTTTAACTTAGGTATTGAATTCAAGTATAGGTATATGGATAATTATTGTGAAAAATTCATATACATACAACGGTTTTTCTACTTTCAGCGTTTTTATTCGAAATATATTTCAATCTTTTTTGAAGCAGTGATGGCTCAGTGGCATTGGCTATGGACTGTCGCGCATCAGGTCCACGGTTTGAATTCCACCGCGGGCTTCACCGCATGGTGGGAGGGCATTTTGCGGATGCCCGCCTGGCTAGCCTTCAAGGTGAAAATCTGTCGCCAAGCACTGTAAGTTGTGCTCCGGCAGCAGTCCTTGAGGTCCACTGAAATTACAGACACATGAGACATGACAACTATGTCTCAAGGTGACGGGCGCAGTGCAATTCGTGACTTGTTACGAAATGCATCTGTTGTAGGCAGAGGTTAGTCCGCTTAGCATTAGGTTGGCTTAAAGCTTGTTCCGTTATAATAATATAAAAAAATATTAGAAAAATATAATATATAATTATATAATTCATAGTTTTCTGCCTCCAAAAATATGGGTATGTCCAGTCCCACCTGGCATCCGTTATTATTTTCATCCACCAAGCATACCAAAGATTAAATGTAAGATAATAGTTTTGAATCAATAATAGCCGAGCGGTAACAGGTATAAGGTTCGATCCGCTCCGCCTCCTGAGAGCTAGTAAATTACAGGCACATGAAACTTACCAACTGTATGTCTCATGTCTCATAGTCTCAGGGTGATGGGCACAGTGTAGTTCGCCACGAACTGCATAATTACTCTGTTATAGGCATAACTTACCGCTTAACACCAGGTGGGCCACGTGCTGATTCCTACGTTACAGAATGTAACCTAGTTAATAAGTATAGTTTTAATATTGTTAAGTTTGCAATAACGCCTGCTAGGCGAATTACATTACAAAATTACAAATTTACGAGAGAAAAAATTATAGTCATGTGCGGGATTCGAACCCGCGTCCATCCACCCCTTTTGCCGGGGTATGCTCTAATCCAATTGAGCTAACATGACAATGAGTCCATAACTCAAATTGTTCCTATCGTTCTTTTTAACCATTGTATTGGGATGGAGCGACATCTATAGTTCAACATACGTTGTACTACAAACAAAACTAATTTCGCAATAACCTTTAAACTTGTAAATGATGACGCAACCCTATAATTTTAATATATGATTATATTTTTATGTTTGCAATAACGCATGCTCCGCGAATTACATTACAAAATTTTAAATTTACGAGGGAAAAATTTAAGTCATGTGTAAAGACAGATATTCTTACAAAATGATTGTCTCCAATATATTTTTTTATGCCTGATAGGTTAGCCTTTGACCACTATCTAACCTGATGCTAAGTGATGATGTGGTCGAAGATGTTGTTCAGGCTAACCTAGAATAACTGGCTCTCAAGGACAGCTGCCGGAACACACCGTTAGGTGCTTAGCGACAGATTTTCTACTTGAGGGTGGTAGCTAGCCAGGCGGGCATTCGCAAAATGCTCTACCACCACGCTATAACGACTGCCATCCTAAGACAACAACCGAGACCGACGGCTTAACGTGCCCTCCGAAGCACAGAAGCGCTCAGCAGTAATGCCATCAGTGGTCACCCATCCAACTCATGACCGCGGCGGACGTTGCTTAACTTTGCTGATCGATTCAGAATAGCTAAGCAAACTTCGCTACGAGCGCTTGTCTCCAATATAATTACTAATAACACCTTACCAAAGTTTTAATGCAGTTGCGTTGACAATTAGTCCTAAGTTCTTAATAAGAGCAGTTAACAATAATGTCTAAACCCTTCAAAACTCACAACCAATTCACTCACGATTCGTGAAATGAACAATACTCGTATTTTGGACTGACACTACCATTCAAATACAATCGTAGTACTCCAGATTTTGCTGCTGTATAAAAAGCACATGACCCATATTACAATAGAATTAAGATCTATAATAAAGGTAGAAACTATTTTGCAGGGGCACAAAGTTGGTAAACAATTACAATGTTAATGTAATACCCGCAAAAACAATTCTAAGATCTTATGAAGAAAGTAATAAAGTATAAAATCCATTGATAGGTCAATGACGAGCGGTAAAATTAGGGATAATTTTGACAATTAACCCAAAGGCTCCTTACTATGTGGAAATGGATTGGATTGCCTTGAAGCGAATGGATGGAAATATACAGTCTTGAGTGTTTTCACGTGATTAGACAATAGTTATTGTCTTAGCAATTTACTTGGTGCCTAACTAATTGTGGTGAGGTAGTGAGAATTGAATTCAAATGAGAAACATTATTATAAATAAATATTATAATAGCAAATATTTTAAGTATAAATCAAAATAACAGTTTAGTACAAAACTAAAAATATATTTAAAAAAAATCTAGTGACAATTCCACCTAATTTTCCTGTTAAGCTGGTGTGACGTCCCAAACGCCACGCAGCCAAACCAAAAGAATTTTCGACGCGTTATACTATAACAACTGAATACTATTCTATCCGAAGCAGGAAGAGGTTGACTTAACGAGTGCACGATCGAACCCGTACGAAGTTACGTCGGCTTTACAGGTAAATTAGGCATAATTATAACTAGATAAGTTTTTTTATTTTTTATCTTCAAGTGTTTTTTTTTATACACTCGAGAGCAATGAATCCGGGTCACTTAAAGAATGTTAAAAATCTCGGAAACTAAAAATGATAGGTTAATGCAATAAATTGTATTTAATAGACAATGTAATACTCCTTAAATGAAAGTAAAAAAAATATGAGTCACCATACATTTTATTAACACAAAATTACATAAAGAAAAAAACTGCAGATCTCTCCTTAAAACAAAAATAGGAAACATGAAATTTTTGAACTTTATTACGATTTTCTTGAATTTTAATACTTCGTATTGCCTCCTCGTGCTTCCATTACTGCGTTTACGCGGTTTGGCATGCTGTACACCAAGTTCCTTATACGATTTTGGGGAATATTCTCCCATTCCTCTGTGAGAGCAATTTTGAGCTCACGAAGCGTGATTGGGGGAGGGTTTCGTTGTTTTACGCATCTGCCTAGCTCGTCCCAAGCATGCTCGATCGGGTTGATATCCGGGCTGCGCGCTGGCCACTCCATACGAGTAATGTTCATCTCTTGAAGGTAGTCATTCACAATCCTACCTGTATGAGGTCGGGCATTGTCATGCATAAATATAGCATCCTCACCTAAATTGACCATAAATGGACCAACGTGATCATTGAGGATTTCTTCCACATATCTTACGCTAGTTAAAGAGCCGTTTTCTATGATCACCAGCTCTGTGCGACTTTCAGAAGAAATTCCGGCCCACACAAGTACAGACCCACCACCGTAGGCTACTTTTTCTTCGATGCATGCTTGCTTGAATCTTTCCCCTGGTCTTCGATACACTCTGTGTCTTCCATCGTGCTTGTAGAGCATAAATTTTGATTCGTCGGAGAACATAACTTTTGACCAATCTTCAATACTCCAATTTACGTGGCTCTGGGCATATCTTAGTCTCGAAATACGATGCCCACGCTCCAGTTTAGGGCCGTTTGCAGGTCTAAGGGGTTTTAAGCTAGATTCAGCAAGCCGACGTCTTACTGTCCATGCACTTGGGTTACTTCCTCCGAGGCGTCGAAACTGATTGGTGAGTTCAGTTCCTGTGAGAAAGCGATTTCGAAGCATGGTGTTCACCAAGTATCGGTCTTCTCGTGCTGTGGTACACCTGGTTCTGCCCGTTCCTGGTCTGCGTAGGTTAGAACCAGTTTCTTCGTAACGTCGGAGAACTCTTTGTACTGTTGACAGCGACACACCGACAGTCCTGGCTGTATCGCGCTGACTCCGGCCGGTTTCCAGCATTGTAAGTATTCTGGTGCATTCTTCAGGCGTAAGCGACATAATTTCAGCTTGAATAATGAATATAGAGCACTATCAACATGGTTTATGTACCCACATAAATGACAGATTACAAACAAAAGCAAAACCAAATGCTGTAATTTCGTAGTTCCATCTTCGAAAGTGGCCCTTTTTCAAATTTGATTTTTTTATGATATAACTTTACAATAACTAAGAAGTTTTAATACCTTCATTTAAGGAGTATTACATTGTCTATTAAATACAATTTATTGCATTAACCTAGCATTTTTAGTTTCCGAGATTTTTAGGATTCTTTAAGTGACCCGGATTCATTGCTCTCGAGTGTATTAATTTGATGTTATTTAAAATATTTGTTAATATTCATTATCTTGAATTAATTTGTTTCTCGTTTGAGTACAAAATATCTCATATCGTTTACAGTTCCGTTTCAAAATATGGGAGCCTATTACGAAGCCTCCGCTTATCATCTGTCCGGAGCGCGGTATGCTTAGAACCATAATCCGGATAAATCCAGATAAAATTTTCACAAAATATTTGTTAGTATGGCGGATAGCCCTAGAAATAATAAATAGTTTAACAAAATATTTCAAAGTACGGAGTTGACGTTTAACACTGTATAGTATAAAAAAATTGTGGAAGTCGGTGCCATGCTGATTCAAAACAATCTGAGCTCACATTGTCATGGTCTGAGTTCAACAAGTACTTTCATACTTTTCAGAGTTAGGTTTCGGCTCCACTTTTATTATTTTTTTTTACTTTTTTACGACTGCACTCACCCAAAAATATACTACGCATCATCAGCAAGAGTTACAATAACTATAAAAGGTCAAATTTCATCTAGGGAATAACTGATGTTATTTATTATATTATTCTTAACAAAAAAACAATTTTTGTTCTACTTTGCTATCAAACCAGGATGTAAGTAATACATTTATTTTATTAATATCGTTTAAAAAAGAAAGTAATTTCTTTGCGAAATAGCAGCACATATAGAAATATTATGTATTAACAGTTATAAATAAATATGTATTTATTCGTAGAGTAACAGCTATTGCCAAGTTTTAATGTTTTTTGTAAGTTTGTTCTAATTTCTTTAATTTTTTTGTAAGTCGGTTAAATAGATATCAAGATGCATAACAGGTCACTTACATTGATGTCACAAATTTGTAAATTTTCTTTGCTGCAAAAACTTTAATGATAACAAAACACTGTGAAAGTAGTGAAGAAAAAATAAATTTCACTTCTTTATTCAAAACTATTAATAGATTAAAAATAATATTACAATTTCAGAAAATCATATCAAGTATTCTAAATCGAGCATATTTTAATATAAATACCATAGTGATGAAGCCCCACCCAAGCACAACATATATGACCTACAATTAAGATTTCATCACTTTCTTATTTAGTATTATAATATTATTACAAAACTACAAAACACAACAATATTACGCAATTTTATCCTATCTCAGTAAAATCTCAAAGAAAATAAAGGAAGCTCACTCAAAACAAAACTCGCATCTGAAACTCATATTGCCAATGAAAAGAAAGCGAAGCGCGATAAGGCCGGACTATACACTGGATAATAATACTTAAATAATGAAACTATAGAACATTGAACCCGGAATATACCGGAAATTGCGCGGAGTCGAGTTCTTAATATTGTTGAGATAAAAGAAGTGGGAAGTATCACGGCGACTCGGTAATAGCTGCTCTGGGATCCTCTATTTGGTGACTGCCGATGTCTGAAAATTGTTGTATGTGGATAAGGTATGTGTAAAACATTGATCTTTGAAATACACTAAAACTTTTGAAGCGCTCGTAGCGAAGTTTGCTTAGCCATTCTGAACCGATCAGCAAAGTTAAGCAACGTTAAGCCGTCGGTCCCGGTTGTTGTCTTAGGATGGCAGTCGTTATAGCATGGTGGTAGGGCATTTTGCGAATGCCCGCCTGGCTAGCTACCACCCTCAAGTGGAAAATCTGTCGCCAAGCACCTAACGGTGTGTTCCGGCAGCTGTCCTTGAGAGCCAGTAATTCTAGGTTAGCCTGAACAACACCTTCGACCACATCATCACTTACCATCAGGTGAGATAGTGGTCAAAGGCTAACCTATCAAGCATAAAAAAAACCCTACATATGATACAAATACGAGTCGTGTACATTTAGAGTCACAACTAATACATAATTCATCTCTAAATTTGTTATTTTTTGTACCATTTTGTACCAAAGAACAAACTGAACAACTATAAGATTGAATGAACCGATGAACACTGATTATAAAAGTTACAGTTAAAACGCGTTCTTACTAAGAAAAAAAATACTTAACTAAATGTTTTATAATTTCCTAGTTATAAATTTAAATTAGTGATGTTGATGGTTAAATCTAGGTGCCACATAAATACGATAAAGTTTTATTCTTCGAGACGCTTTTGTTTAATATAAGTTCTCTAGTATAGTACATATTTATACACCCATAGGTGCGATTACAAACGAAGAGAAGCGCGCGAGCTGAGCGAGCGAAGCGTGCGTGCCGCGGAAGCGTCTGACAAAGCGCTACAAATTTCACGGTCATTTGAAAACCTGAAAAGAAGAACGTTATTTTAGGAGTTGGCAACACGTAGTGTTTATATCAGGAAATCACCTCCAAAGTTAACTTTTTCTAGATTCACGCTGATATTCTTACTACATTAAACACTATATAATAAGTGTTGATTTTGCGCAATTTTCCTTGTTATTTCGAAAGCGGGCGGTCGTTTGAATAATATGATCTTTCACTACATCTTATTTATATTTTATTCTTTGAAAACACTACAGTCAATACAGTGAAAACAGATTAACACACAGTAAGCTGTTGATAAAGCTTTTAATAAACTTCACTTACAAAAAATTATAGTTACATATTATATCTACTGTCAAATACAAAAGACACCTTAAAGAAATATAAAGAAAACAAAATACTATGAACTATATACAACACTACAGCTACTACAATAAAAGCATTTAGACACCTATAAGTCATAGCAGACTCATAGGCAGTCCAAATGCTCCAGCCCACTCCCAGTAAAAAAAAAAAAAAAAAAAATTAAATACACTTTAAACGTTAAATATAATGTGTATTTAACGTTGTGTTTTAAATGATTTCAAAAAAGGAGGTTCTCGATTCGTCAGTATTTTTATTTGTGTGTTGCCTCATAATTCTTGGTAGGGCGTTACGCTTTTGATGATTTCTTTTACATTCAAAATCTGGTGCTTGTTATGTGACCAATTTAAATTTGAATGAGATCTAACAAATGGTATTTGAGTTATCCCTAATAATGCGTAATTTAATGTTTGAAGTAGGTTTTTTTGTAAAGTTTTTTGAATTGTTGCAGCATTTTAGGCTAATATTAGGTTAGCCTGAACAACATCTTCGACCACATCATCACTCACCATCAGGTGACATAGTGGTCAAAACTAACCTATCGGGCATAAAAAAAAACATGAGACAGTTCTTATTCTTGGCCTAGCTGTTACATTTGAAGGCTTCCACCACATCATCAATTCGCATGCAACAAGTGAGAAAGTGGCTTTTTTTGTTGCTGATGAGTCCAGCCATAAATCAGTACTATTTTTATTATTATAAATGCGAAAGTGTCTTTTAAAATGTGTCTTTTACACTTTCACGCCAAAACTACGGACCGATTTGAATGAAATTTGGTATGGAAATAGTTTGTGACCCGAGAAAAAAACAAAGGATAGTTTTTATCCAACTGCGCAAAAAGAGGTTAATATTTTTGCGCGATAACCGACATACGCACGGGCTGAGCCGCGCCCGGAAAGCTAGTGCCGAATAAAACCGGTTAGTTTACTAGTAGTTACAAAAAATTTAGGGTTAAATTGTTGACATAACAATATTACCCCAAAAAACAACAAAATAGTACGTGAAACCAATTATACCCATAAAAACTGCGCCCTTAGAATAAGGTTTCGCCTTATTACGTGGATATGTTTGTATGAAACCAATACCAAAATAATAAGACAAATTGAAAACCCCGCGCGCATGTAATGTGATATTTTAAAAAGAATAAACCAGAGTTTGTTTTGAGCGTTCAAGAATAATTATGTGTATGGTTCCGTAGTAAATAGTACCCACATTATTATACGAGTGAAGAAAGTTATTGAGGCCAATCGAAACTACAGTATTGTTTGCTTAGGCCATATTAGAAAAAGCCTTAAAATAGTAGTAAGAAAATGCTGAAACAAGAGTTTTGACAGGAACTTTTAGTTTTTCATATTTTAACTGTAGGTACATGCAAGCCCTGAATTCCTAGCTATAGGATAGGCATTATTCAAATTAACACTTTATTTTTAAGCCTTATAGGTTCGCCTTTGACCTCTATCTCACCTGATGGTAAGTGATGATGTGGTCGAAGATGTTGTTCAGGCTTACCTAGAATTCCTAACCTAGAAAACCTTGAATAAACCTAGAAAACCTAGAATACTTCAAATAAAGGAGACTATTTTCTGAAATGTATCTTTCACAATACAAAAATATTAAACAATCTTGGCAACTTACAAAAACTTTTTTTTCTGTATTGTGATGGAGGAAACACGAGGCTCAATTGTTTTAAATGAAAATATCCACCTCTAACAGATGCATTTCATCATAAGTGATAATCTGCATTGCTCCCGTCACCCTTTGACATACAATTGTGTGTGCCTTTTTTTACTGGCTCTCAAGGGCTGCTGGAACTCATTGTCAGGCTTCATAGTTTATACAAATACAAATATTATTATTGTTCAAAAAAAGTGAATATTAAACATACATAGACAAAACTTAAAAATATATAGTCTTAAAAGCTTAGGTACGTATTTACTTATTTAAGTTAGGTAGGTTGTACAAATATAAGTATCAAGGAAAACATTGCATAAAATGATACTCAAAGAATATTATACTATGCACTTACTTACTAGGTATCTATAATTTTATAACAAAGTTGTCTACATGTCACTCTAGCCCCCACACTAGGATACCCTGTGTTGTGGGTGGACTAGTCTCTTCCTAGCACAGTATTATTTGCTGCAGATTATAGTTTCGAATAAACTGTATAGTTGGTTGGTAGATTTAACAATAAATTTGGCAAAAAAGAACAAAGAAGGTACCTTTTGAAGCACTCGTAGCGAAGTTTGCTTAGCCATTCTGAAACGATAAGCAAAGTTAAGCAACGTCCGCCTCGGTCAGGAGTTGGATGGGTGACCGCTGGTGACATTACTACTGAGCGCTTCCGTGCTTCGGAGGGCACGTTAAGCCGTCGGTCCCGGTTGTTGTTTTACGCTGGCAGTCGTTATAGCATGGTGGTAGGGCATATTGCAAAAGCCCGCCTGGCTAGCTACCACCCTCAAGTAGAAAATCTGTCGCCAAGCACCTAACAGTGTGTTCCAACAGCTGTCCTTGAGAGCCAGTAATTCTACGTTAGCCTGAACAACATCTTCGACCGCATCATCACTTACCATCAGGTGAGATAGTGGTCAAAGGCTAACCTATCAAGCATAAAAAAAAACCTTACTTGTATATATTATAACAATATCCACTTAATTATTAGTTAAAAAAATCAAAACAATATCAATTCAAACTAAGATTATCGCAGGACTGTTTAATTTTATTAAAATATTTTATGAGTTAGTTTATGGTTTATAGAAGTAGTTTTCTTTTTACACTCACGACAGATATATTTATTCTCATGACAGGTATTTATGATAGTAAATTGACTTGACTTTTACTACAGTAATTCCATTATAACAAAAACAAAATATGGAAGCATTGCCCCGTTGGATGGCAATGCTTAATTGTTGAGCCAAATAAGTGCCAGCATTTTCACACATCGCATCGACCAATTGTAATGAGCTCTTGGTGCCCACGGACATGTCTACACCAAACATATTATCACTACCAGTATTAGCATATTTGCGTCGCTTGAGCTGCTCTGTAGTAGTAGCTGCGGCTCCAGCCTTCACGTTTGTGTCAGTGAAATGTGACGGCGCTAAAGTGTCAACGTCCTACATTAAGAGCCGTCCTAACTTCCATGGTACCAAAGTAATACCGTCTTTTACTGTCGTCACACATTAGACCATTCACTTCAACAATAGCTGCCAACAGATAGTGGGCTGGAGCATTTGGACTGACTGCAATTAATTTTAGGTTGCCTCAATGGCTTCATTTAGTAGCTGTAGCGCTGTATTTAGTTCAGTGTGTTGTTAATAAAGCATTGTTTGAAAAAACCATATCAAGAAAAAAATAACATAAGCGCAACAAAAAAAAACTATTTCTTTAAAAAACATACCCAATGTGTCAATACATAAACGAATACATCACGACATATAAAAGTTTTACAAATTTGACAACGGAACCCCAAAAACGGACATGACGAGAAGACCTTTAAAATGATATCCCCCCTAGGAAACGCAATTTAATTTCCTGAGGACAGTCTATTGAGTGAAATCCAAAACATATTGGACGTGATACAGAAAAATAAAAAGCTTTGATGTAACACAATCCCCTTCTTTCCTTTTCAAAATATTAGCTTCATTTTCGGACAGTCCGCATTTTTAAAGTAGGCGTGGGAGGAATTCTTATTTATAAAAGAAGAATTTCCGTACAGTCTCTGCTTACATATAAAAACTGTTAGATGTCATAGTTGATATTTAAGGGATAGAATACTTGAAAAATGGTACTACTTACGGTGATGTAATTATTTTACATGAGGCATACTACAGGTGTATTTCTTTTGAGGGCTTATTTCGTAGCTCTTATATATATATATATATAAGTAATTTGCGGTCAGCGAGTACGAAAATCAAATAAATTACCGTTGATATAAGGACCATTTCAGCGCGCACCCTGAAGTGGCAACAACGTTACTATTTTTGATCAAAATTATCACAATGATCAGAACGTGAGAATCACACAAAACATTACTAAACAAGAACTACGGTATTAAAGAAAGTTATCATATTTCAATTATGTGCCATATTTCTAGTTTAAATGGTCATAGGGGCGGTGTTGCCCTTAATCCGATAACTAGACTTCATTTGATCGAAACAGTGGTTTATCATACTTACAAGTTTCGTTATGAAGTCGCGAGTAAATTACATTTAAAACATTTTTCAACTAAAATTTGTAAAGAAATAATTTATTGCCTTAACAAAAGCCACGCTACGTTTTAATGAATCCCAAAAATTAATTTCCAAACATCAAAAGATAGCTCATTTGACAAAGAGAATGAGAAATTATTAAATTTTAATAGGCGCTGAAACGGCATATGACGCGTCGACGCGTGACCGATTCAAAGGGAACATTCCTTTGAGCCGGTGGCGCGTATTTTTTGCAATGGCATGGACTACGCTTTACAATGCGTTAATTGCGATGATCTCGATAATTTTAATTCCTACTTATATTATTAACGTGAAAGTTTGTAAGTATGGTTGTATGGATTTTTGTTACTCTTTCACGCAAATACTACAAAATTGATTTTAATGAAACTTTACAATAATATAGCTTACACATGGGCTATAATTTATAAAGAAATTGTGTGAATTGTCCAAAATAATAGTGTCAAGTAAGTAGAAAAAATCTGCCACATGCGACCTTTTCTGGCGAGCACTGCACCATTGATATCACACGTACATAATGTGTAACTGAAATGTTTATCTTAAATTGTCCTGCAAAAGCTCACGGCAGCATATATCTTTTATGTGTAAGCCAAAATTGCCAAAATAGCTGACCATAAATACTATAAAAATAGATATTTACTATCCAATGCATATTTGGTACTAACAAAGTATTCCTCATAAAATAATATTAAAGAGGCGACCGTTCTGTGAGTGTGCTTGTATGTTTATAACTTCTTCACGCTCAAACAGCTAAACCAATTTTGATGAAATATGTTATAGAGATATTTCATCAAATAAATTTGAGAAATGTGCCGCTGGATCAACTTATGATACTTTTTATCATCATCATCCCCACTATCTCACCCGACGGTACGTAATGATGTATGTCTACCATGATATAACGACTGCTATCGTAAGACTGGAGCCATAACCGGACAGCATAACGTCCCCTCCAAGGCACCAAAAATTAATGTTTCACCTAATATGACTTAACCAGGAACAAAAAGATGAGCACAGTGTGTCTTTTTTGTGATGTAACGAGCTAATGTTAAGCAGACTGACGACTGCCTATAACAGATTCATTTCGTCACAAGTGACGAATGCACTGCGCCCGTCACCTTACGACATAGTTGTTAAGTCTCATGAGCCTGTAATTTAACTGGATCTCAAGGACTGCTGCCGGAATACACCGTTAGATGCTTGAAGACAGATATTCTACTTGAGAGTGGGCGCTAGTCAGGCGGGTATTCGCAAAATGCTTTTTTACCATGCGATGAAACTCAAGCCTGCGGCGGGATTCGAACCATGGACCTGCTGCGTGGCAGTCCATAGCCAATGCCACTGAGCCATCACTGCTTCAATCGTGTTAAGACTATTTGAAACAAAAGTCGTTTTTATTTATCTATCTTTGCTCGGTGAATATAATTCAACAGTCTGTATTTAACTTGTAACATCAAACAACAAACTCATTAGCACTTACGCATCAGTGTCGTTAACGATTACGCCCCCGTTAACGTTATAGTAATCCTTAAAACGGTGATACGCACTGTAGTTATGCAACAGTACGTAAGTTTAACCCAAACTTATCAACTCATTGGTCTATAAAAATAAATGAAGAATTCAGTTGGAGTTAAACTTACGTACCGTTTTGAAACTACAGTAGTATTACCGTCTTAAGAATTTGTTTGCGTTATGGGAAGTATCTAAGTAGCGCTTTTCAAAGCAACGTAGTTTTGCCTTATTTTAAATGTCTCCTGATTGGTTCTAATTTTGATGGTGTTTATTCTTTTAAACGGTGAAAAATAAATGCGCATTTATCATTTTACATATTAAATATACCTAATGATGTGTATCTACAACTCTTATATATAATTATGTATAATAAATTGTCCAACAAATTATTGTATTTTCGTAATGAAAATGGCTGTTTTTTCATTGTGTACTGAAAAGAACCTATGATGTCTTCTTTTTTAATTAACGAACAAAATAATTCCATAGCTGGAAATATGTACAACATAAATCTAAAAATGTAACCTAGTATTTGAGGTTAAGCAGCTAAACTGACACACAATCCAAAATATGGTGGGAAAAAATATCTACGTCAATATTTTTAATTCGCTCATGAAATTGAAATTTAAAAATGTCTTTATAATAATAACGCAAGGCTCATAATAATTCAAAATAGAAATCGAACTTCTGAAACTGTTTTGTCAGTATATTGTATTTGAAACTGAAGTATAACGTCAACGTTATCAAGACGAACGCAGTGGTGTAACGTTTAGTATTGCAAATAAAATTTTCATTTGATGAGAAGGTACTGTTAGACTTTGATTATAAAACTTATTCTTTACTTGGAAAGCTTCTCTATTTTTGACATGGAAATATATTACATTTGAAGCGAAGGAAATGTACGTCGTTTGCAAAGTTACGAAATAAAAACTCATTGATAACAACGCATATTCGACTTAAGTTTGAACTGGTCGGTCACTTCTCCATACAAACATCCAAGGGTGATCACTCTCTTATTTGAGATTTAAGGTCCAAAATTAAGCATAATACCGATTGATCTTTTATTATGTAAGCCAGAGAGTTGAAATATTAGAGTAGTTATATCCGAACACCACTGCTCTAAAAGCTTACTAGAATTTACCTATGTACATACCTACGCACATGTCTATGCAGTTTATAATGACAAGGAAAGAACGTTCAAATATTATGCATCATATCTGTTGTAAGAAAGAGATAAATAAGCAATTCGTGTATAACCACCGAACCGCTACGAGACGTTCCGATCACCATTACTCTGCGATCTCTTTCACTCTCTCACACCAAACGATACACATATCTCGCTCATCCATTTTATTGCGAATAGTTCCTTAGATAAAACAAAATGTCGATATTATCAATAAAATCAATAATTACCCGTGAAATGAAACAGTTTTCTTAACTCTCACAGTGCTTGTATAATTGGTGCAGAGTCTAAAGACACAAGGAAGGCATATTGTCCACAGATTATTCCTAAAAAACACGATTAGCGGCGATGTATTCACCGGACGCTCGGAAGTGCAAGACTGGTAGTGACTCTGGTAATTACCCAGAATTCGTCTAGTTAATATGGAGGGCATACAACGCATCTACAGGTAAAAACATCTTACATCTAAGCTTGTATTGCGCTGAAATTTTAAAAAGGTAATTTAGTTGAAAGTTGTGAGCCTCGAAAACTTTATATGAAAATGATTCGAATCTTATTTAAAAAAAATGTTACAGTACAATCCTAGATAATAAAGACATCAATTGATATCATGCTTTGTTTTGGACCTAAATCCTCAAATAAGGGATTGATCACCCTTCGAGCCTTCGACCCTTCATCGAGATTCTAGTAATTGTATTTTTTACTAGGTTGATCCATTTCTAATATTCAAGATTTTCTAATTTCGTACCACTGAATTGGGTTGGATTTGTTGACTTTAAAGAGGTGTCGAATCAATTATTATTTGGTAACCTAAAGATCAGTCAAATAGTAAAGTAGAATAATTGATTTTTTCACGCAAGGTATACCAGAAGACATAAATGATAAATACTTAGGTAGCACTTAATTGAGGCATCATCAGGAAACTATTATAACTGAGGATAACACTAAATATGTAACTTAATATTATATTAATTAATACTGTATTTGTAACACCACCCGGTCTTATAAAAAGAGGACTCAATTTACCTTTTTTTATGTTATTGTGACGGAGCAAGCTCGAGGCCCACCTGATGTTAAGCGGTATCCTTTGCCTATAACAGATGCATTTCGTAACAAGCCACGAATTGCACTGCGCCCGTCACCTTGAGACATAGTTGTTAAGTCTCATGTGCCTGTAATTTCACTGGCTCTCAAGGACTGCTGCCGGAACACACCGTTAGGTGCTTGGCGACAGATTTTCTACTTGAGGGTGGTCGCTAGCCAGGCGGGCATTCGCAAAATACCCTTCCACCAAGCGGTGAAGCTCAAGCCCGTGGCGGGATTCGAACCATGGACCTGCTGCGCGGCAGTCCATAGCCAATGCCACTGAGCCATCACTGCTTCAAAACCTAAAATATATTTTTATATAATATATCAACTATACGAGTACATGACAAATGTATTTTCCAAAGAGGTAGAAAACTATTTTAGACTTTTAGAGAATTAAACATTAACTAACTTACCCATTTCCAAGAAACATAAAAAAATAATATTAAACACTGTATAAAACGTATATATTTCCATTGCTTTGGAAGGTAAAAATTGTGATATAAAGTTTTCGTTCGTATTGAACTGTGACATTATAATGGAAAAAACAACATTAGTAAAACTTCACAGCTTAAGGATTCATGCCTAAAGTTAATCTCTAATTAGTCGTAAAACGATAGACGGAATTTTAATCGTCAAAATCCTCATTAACAGAACGACGTTGGTTATATTTTGACTATAGAGATTTAAAAAAGTCTATTTGCCGGAAAAAATAATCAATATGACCGGTTGGTACACCAAACTAAAATTTGTAAATTGAAATGTCCATGATGTGGTAGCGTTTTCATATGAATGATATAACATATTTTTTTATATTTTACTAGCGGCCCGTCCCGGCCTCGCACGGGGTATCACATTTATTTTTAAACATTTTGGCTTAAGTGTACACTAAATACAGGACATAAATAAATAATTATATATTTAGCGATAGTGTATCGCTGATTCACTTTGGGTACGGGACTTGATGATTGAAAACAAGATGATAACAGAATAAATGACATGAACGGATAATTTTTAAAAATATTTCACTGAGGTTTAGAGTATACTAATAATAATTAGATACATTATATAACTACTACCTGTTTTTGTACAGTCTACAGCTCAAGGCGCTGGCGTAGCGGTCAATCATCAATCAGTCATTTTATTTCAATTTTATTAAACTCGTAATATCCTTCGAACGGAATGTCCGATTTTAATAAACTAAAAAGTATTTTACAGGTATTTAAACAGGCTTGCATGAGATATCATTTATATAGATAAGGATAAGGCAATGGTATATATAACTTGGTCTGATTTTGGAATTTCTTTTAAATTATTTTTTGTAAAATAATACATACATAATGTAAAAAAGACGCTCGTTCAAGTTTTCACAGGAGATGTGATCGAGAAAAAAATAATTAAATAGTAATAGGTGTAATATTTTTGACGAAACAAGAGCAGCCCACCTGGTGTTCGGTAGTGGAAAGTTCAGTCTATAACACATGAACTTCGTCATAAGAGATGAATTGCACTGCGCCTTTTTGGAACGTACAGCTGATAAATGTGATGTGCCTGTAAATTTACTGGCTCTCACAGACCACTGCCCGAACACATTGTTAAGTACTTGGCGACAGATATTCTATTTGAGGGTGGTAGATGAGCCTTGACAAAATGAATTAGTGAAGCATAAGCAGGCCAGCGGTGGGGATCGATCCATGGACCTGTGCCACGACAGTCCACCACAATTACCACTCGGTTATCATAGCTTCGTTCACAAGATTACTTACAAAGTAGTCATATTGCGTTCAAATGTTAATATTATTATTTAATGCAAAAAAAAGCCTGAAGCTGAATTATTCGGCTTAAATCGAAATTGTCACAGCTCTAAATGAACATCAACTCTACACTTAAGTAAGATTTAAACAGCCGTACTCATGATGAATTGTAAACTGTTAATGCAAGACGTGCGTTTTATCTTGTTGTTAAATCGTCAAAGAAGGATATTAAGGGTTGTGTTTGGTATCTCGGTCGTTTGTTACGAAAGCTTTTTGGTTGATGAGTCATCACTCGGTTTGATTGACGAATAATTTTGATGGAAATACAAGTTGGTACCTACTTGTATATCCATCAAAATTATTCGTATACATATGTTACTCTATTTCAATACATAGAATATATATAAAGCTTTTTTTCATGGAAAGAAAAATGTACAAACTATTCGTCTCTTAATATGGCAAGGTTTGTTATTCGATGCGTAATTGATATTTGTTATCATGTGTAACCGTTTATGTATCCGTAAGTTGATAAGATTGAGATAATTTTTTGTATTAAGTGTAAATACCGTGCCATGGCCATGATTTTTAATAAGGCCCCTAATTTTTTTAAAATTAAAATTTGTTGTGAATGTTCAGAATAATAAAGTCAATTGTTTTTTTTTAACTTGTAATTTTTAGTAAACGTATGAGGAGTTCACTTTTAAGTAATAACATAAGGTCGAAACGTAATACCACGTACTGAAAGGAAATCGTTCTTAGCTCAAAAGTATATTGGTGTTTTGAAACATATAAATGCAATAAAAATTTAGCACTCGATAGCGTAAATAGATTTAAATGTTGGGAACATATGTATTTCAATTACTGCGATTTCATTGCCAAGTTTGGTTACTTTTGACAAGATGTAAATAAACTTCATTAATATTGGCTATCTCGTTTTTGACCTAAATATAGTGAAAATATTTTAACTGGTATTGTAATAAAATATCACTAAATCTAATTTCACTGTCAAAGTACGCAACAATTAAAAATGCTATGTGGACTTCTCATAAGATGAGCTAAAAAAGCAATATCCGGTAAATATTACGCGAGTCCTAGTCGGTTACTAAATAATAATTCTCATAAGTTATTTATAATTAATTTTTAATCATCATACTTTTAAATGACTAAATAATTAGCTCTGTAAATAAAGAAAATAATAATAATATAATTAGTCGTTATGACAATAAGTGGTTTTGAGCTGCATAAAGCTCAAATGTAGGTTTGTATGTCGTGTAGGCATATAGTGATGTATTTTTCAACATCTACAATGTTCTTATAAGCTCGCAATATCCCTAATGAAATAACAGTGCTATGTGAATGAGACCTGAATGGTTTGTGATCGTGCAGACTGGTCATTATGCAACACGGATAGAGAACGTGAAGAGTATGATTGCTCAAAAACTTGTAGTAGGTAGACATATGTCACACAAATCCAAATTTATTTGTGGATCTATGTTTAAATTTTTAAATTAAGTAATTTACCTAAATTTTATGCGTAAATGTCTTATTGTGCGTCAGTTGTTTGGTTACTATATTTATGTCAAAGCATGCATAGTTTTTTCTACTACCCACAAAGAGCGTTGTGTTTCTCTTTACCGCGGCAAACCAGTCTTATTGAGAGTTGTCGGTGGACTGCGCCCCGCGCCTTACACCACGATGGTGTCGCATTGCTAATTAAAATAAGTACTGACACATACTGTCTTATCACCGCACCGTGTTCTCTATAATACGTTAAGAAATGCATCGTCATATTTTCCTTAACTTTGGAATTTTGGACTATATTACTAACTGTTTTGCTATGTATGATTTGTGACGAGCGTGAAAGGTGACCGCACCGCCGCCTCTGCAAGGATAAGACTCGGTCTACTAGAGATGTTTGAGAAAGCTATGGTATGTAGATATTCATTTTGAGAGCCTCAATAAAGAAATCCTTTGTGTTTGGGAAGCTCTTGTATAGAACCCTTACTCATACCTTCAGCTACTATAAACCACTATCTAAACCAGCCCCTACCCCACGCGGTGGGACTTCCTTTTATTTGAGGAAAATTCTTTCCCTAAGAAAATCCACCTATGCGTTTTGGTAGAAACAGATTAAACGATATAGGAAATTTGAATACTAAAATGTGTTTAATCATCTCATATCTAAAGATATAGTAGCAGTAGAACTCTTTGTGTAAGACGTCTGGGGCAGTATTGTCACCTGCCCATTTATACTGCCGAGCAGTAATGTTAGCATTATTGTGTTTTGGTTTGAAATAATGTAAAATGACAGGCACTGTCTTTAATTGTCTCATGGCAACAACTTTATGTTTCAAAGTGATGGGCGCAGTGCAGTTCACTATTTGTGATGCATGTGTGCCTGGCGCTTGTTCTATTTAAAAAAAACTAATGCAGTGGGCAAAATAGTAGACTGACGAGCGGGCCACTTTCATGCTATACAAAGTCTAGCCTCACGGGCCTGCACTGACCCTACTACCTGCTTTTCGTATTCCTTATCTTAAGAAAAACCGCCCCAATTCTATAATATTAATGTGTTAGAGATACATATTGTTAGATGCAATAGTACTCACCTTGTAAAATCTCATGCTTAGAAGATGGATGTGAGCACTATGTAATATTTCTCAGGGTTTTCTTACAAAAATCCACACTACGTGATTCATGCACTGAATGCAATCACGGCGCACACGTGCTTGGTTGCGTTTCATGTCATAAATAGGGTTGGTACATAAGATCAAAATACTATTTACTTTAAAGTTTTGTTTGATGCTTGAATTTATAAATTAGGAGTAGGTTTGGTCTGCTTTTTAGTTTTACGCTTTGTAGCTTCCTACTGACATCGCCTCAAATCAAGCCATTCAGCATTCTATTCTCAGAAAATCTCGTGAGTAGTTGTGAGAATGGGGTGAGGAAGAAGACGTAGCGCTTGTACGGTGCTTAGTTAATAGGTCTATGTCATCATTATATTCCTTGCTGTCAAAATACAAGTGCATTGAAACTTTCTTTTAAAGTATCGGTTTTATACTATTATCATAGTTTGATGCATAGAGAAGACTTTTGAATAATATTTGGACTTTTCATATGAAACCGGAGACATTATTACTGGTCGTTGGAATACGTATGAGTAAGTTATCTAGCTTTACAGCCTAATATTACTACTTACACAAAGCCACGGGCACTCACTGATATACCAACAGAACTACTTATAGTAGTACATAAACAAACAAAAAAACAGCTGGACTATATACTTTAAGGTCTAGTGTTAAACCAAGTTGTTTCCTGAAGCAGTATATCAGTGCAAGGTATGATTATGGTAGCAAAGAAAACTATACATTACTACATAATTATATTTTATACTACAAAGTACCTGTTACGGCGACTAAGACTTTCTCGCGCACCACACACTTACTTTAGGAACCAACATACGCTTATGGAAAATTTATATATATAATGTATATAGTGTAATATCATAAGAATTGGGTTTGGGTTTAAAGACATTTATTCTTAAAAAATACCAAAGTTACTTACATGAGAACAATAATTAATAGTTACATTATAAAATAAATAAGTCGGATTCATATCTAAACGTCATCATAATGATTCTATTAACCGAAATTGGAACCGTTAACCAAATGCATTCTTAAAGAGGTTTGGCGTCAAGTAGGCTAACCATAAACAAATATTAAATTATAATTAATTTAATATATATTAACAATTTTTTGTTAGGGATCAAACTGTAACTTGTTACATGTAAAGTTTACAATTTAATTCTGAGCTAAGTTTTAAAAGTTACAGGTAAACAAAAATATTTTTGTAAAAGTACCAACCCTAGTTCTAGTTTATGACAAATGGCGTCCCTGCAGTTCTGCGATGCAACCTTCCCAACCGTGCTCATGTGAGTTGTCGGAACGATATGATTTATGTGCGATAATGTTCCAGTGCTATTATTGCTTTACCTATATAAAGCTTATTATTAAGTACATAAGTAGTACGCGTATTTATGCTCTGAATTTTAGATACTATTATGAGAAGGCTGCAAACTTGAGCTCTCTACAATGAATAAAATGCTGTAGGTTTAACCAACCTATTGGGTTTTCTGATCTCTTATTTCTGTTACAATACCTACCTAAACTATCAAATTCTACGTTACGTTTTTATTATTTAATACAGTATTATCGTGATTGTCCAGTTCTGAACACAGCCTTTCCCATTAAGGGAGGGTTTGTGATAATATCCTCGCTTGTCAGGCATATTGGGGAGCGTAATATCAGAAAGCAGTTCTTAGAAAGGCGTTGATGCATACCTTCCGGTATTTTTTTACACCTAGTTGCGACTTACTTACAACTCCCGTGCATAGAAAGAGCTAGGCTGTGAGGTGACATTCCAGACATGACATGCATGGCGGGAGGCCATTTTAACAATGTATTCTAGCAGCAGTCCTTGAGAGCCAGTAACATTACATGCACATAATACTCAACAACTGTAGGTCTCAGTGATGGGCGCATTGTGGTTCGTTACTTGTAACGATATGCTTCTGTTATAGGCAGAAGTTACCGCTTAACATCAGGAAGTAATAGTGCTTGTTCCATCACAATCACAAAAAAATACTGTTTAAACACAATCAATCCTATATTATAACGTTGGATATAGTTCAATAAATATAAACATATCACCAAAGTTGGCTCTATGCTCATATATACACGATATTAAGCTCAAAATGTTTGAAACATACCAACTTTCACCACAATTTTAATTTTTCATGAAAATGACCGAGTTGACAAATGTAATATTACTCCTAAAATAACATATACACATCCATACGAGTACAGATTTCGTAGCATGTATAATTCAGACACACCAATTTTATCGTAAATATCTTAAACAAACATGTTTTGGAAACAACTTGGCCTTTTAGAATATTATGATACATATTAACATATAATTTTATTACTGCTACATACTGCGTATTATAATTTCTTAGAAACCCGTTAAATTTAGTTTGTAAATTTACATACACTAAATGCTGGATAACAAAAGAATAATGATGAATACGTATAAAAATATCATTTTAATATATTTGACAAAGAACAAAATATAGTAAAGTTAATTGTAGAATTGTTACTGTAATTAATAAATAACACAGCATTAAAGCTGTATCAAATACATATTTTCATACAATAAAAACTGAAAAGGTTATATCTAAAAGAGTTTATATGTTATTCGAGCTATCATCAATAAAATTAATCCAGCTGGTATCTCCCAACTATTTCCAAACTATTACTGAAAATCCACAAAACCTTCGCAATAAAATAGAGCACATCTCAAAGCCAGAATCGTAAACTGTCCGATTCTCGTATTTAAACGCAGTTTAGTGCTCGAGTCGTTAACTCGCTTCAATCTGCTTAATTGGGAATGGTCGCAGCGGCCTTAATGGGCTATATGTTAGGTTATGTTTAAAGGCAGATTTACTGCTGTGTCGTTATGTTGAGTTTAATACGTAAATGGAGGTGTGGAAACAATAAGATTTAAGTCTTGATTGAGGAGCTTATGTATGGAGTTAAGTAGTTTCTTGAGAGACATATTCGGTTTTAATACGATTAACATTGTAAATAGCCGAATGGAATTGGCATCAAGCGCAAAATCGGAGGACGCAGGTTCGATTCCCGTCCGAAACAAAAAAATGTATTCCAATAATTTGCAAATGTTCTCGCTCAACACGCTAAGTAGAGAGTAGTAAAGTAGTGCTTGTATTCATATTAAAAAAATATTATTAAGTTCGTATATAACAGATTTTAAACGTATGTATTTAATGATAACAATGACCCCTAAACTAACATCGAAGTGAAAAAATGATTTTCCAAATAATTTTATGGGAAACGGGATCTTTGCTTCCGGCACGGATTTAAGACTCAACGACTGCATGTGATCAGTAAGCTATCACTTATCTGATGAATATTTTGGAAATAATATAAACTTTTTGAATGACACATTTGATATTAATTTTATCTAGTTTCATTTTGACTCGTTGTAGCAGTCTCAACTGCACTGTCAGAAAAACAATATCTTATTATTAACTTCAAAGCAAACTATAAAAAAGCAGTATTTTATCTCAAGTAAACCACGAAAAAATCAACATGACAACTTAGCGTGTCCGGCAACCATATAAAAAAATCCTCTATTTTTATTATCGTGTAGACCGGTGCAATTTACTGCCCTCGGTTTATGCTTTGATGCGCCTTGTGCGATGTTATTATATCGAACCCATGATTCGTGTTCAG
This sequence comes from Plagodis dolabraria, assembly GCA_963854805.1. Lineage (NCBI taxonomy): Eukaryota > Metazoa > Arthropoda > Insecta > Lepidoptera > Geometridae > Plagodis > Plagodis dolabraria. Next base: position 24,150,472 of record OY978460.1, on the reverse strand, counting down.
ATTCGTATACCTAAATAAAAAAAAAACTTCCTTGCAGTTCGTAAAATTTTCAAAATGGTTCTTGTAACATACTAGATTACTATAATATTGGCTACTGCCACGGTGGTGCTACACGCGAAGTAAAGCTACGTAATGTAGCCTGTAGCAGAGCTACGGTTATAATATGTCACAATAACATTGGTTACAATCGTAGCCACTGCCTACGTAAAAATATATAGTCGATAATCTAAACATATGTCAAAGTAGTAAAAGATTTGAATTCGAGCAATAGAAGATTATCATATAAATAATTACACCTTCATCTTTCAATTCCACTATCACAATAGAAAGTAAACTTAAGTTAACTTTAGTGTTTACAAGAACAAGACAAAAACACAACATCCACAACAAACACATGGTGGGCCATCAGCAAACCACATCATTCTAGGTATCTAAAATCACAGTTAAGCGTTCCGCGTTCACAGTACTACACACATACACACACAGGATACACGGGGAGCGATTGAGTTCTACACTTCGGCAATTTCAGTTACAACTTACTACTCCCGCGCTCTTTTCTTTTTAAGAATTGTATAATAATTATCTTTTTAATCATCGAGCAAAGATCTTTTTTGCAATAGTACGATAACTTATTTTCCATATTGTTGGACTGGTCTAGTCAAATAGAATTCCATCATAACGTGCGTTCCCTTTACCTGCCGCGCCGCGGTGTGCCAGCTGTTGTATGCGCGTGCATCCAAGCAATTTTAAACTGTATAGTGAACATAATAGATCATAGACACGGTTATGTTATCTATACAGTATTTCAACTTCATAGAAACGGACGAAACGTGAGTTATACCTACGCGCCTCGATCTCAGCCCGCGCTCAGTACGCAGACAGTCGCGACTGCGAAAATAAGTTCATGTACATATTTAATATGACGAATAGGATATATTGTGCTGTTTTTGGTTGCATGAATTCTTCCATAACGCATCCAGAGATAACTTTTTTAGATTTTAATATTGTTAAGTTTGCAATAACGCCTGCTAGGCGAATTACATTACAAAATTACAAATTTACGAGAGAAAAAATTATAGTCATGTGCGGGATTCGAACCCGCGTTAAAATTATATAAATATTGTCAAAATTATAAAATTTTAACAATATTAAAATTATAAGGTTGCGTCATCATTTACAAGTTTAAAACCAATTGCAAAATTGGTCTTGTTTGTAGTACAACGCAAGTTGAACTATAGGTGTCGCTCCATCCCGATATGATGGATGAAGAACGAGAGCAAGAATTACAGTTATGAGTCATTGTGTCATGTTAGCTCAATTGGTTAGAGCACACCCCGGCTAAAGGGGTGGATGGATGCGGGTTCGAATCCCGCACATGACTATAATTTTTTCTCTCGTAAATTTGTAATTTTGTAACTTTTTTAGATTACCTGGAAACTCTGAAAGGTAAGACTATAAAATAAATGTACGTACTAGTAGGTAAGTTACCTACATAATTCTCGTCTTTTTAATGGATAAGTGTATTTCCTTTTATCTCCCTAATAAAGCTAACTGGATTAATAATAAATAGGTGAATAGAGTAAAGGAATGACACGAATGAAATAGGTAGTTATAGGCGGTTCATGAATCACAATACGGTAGGTACGCTTGTGTTAAAACCTCGGGGCATGTGTGTTTTGTTTTGTTACTTTGTATAATTCAAAATAAAGTCGTGTTATTTTATCAGTACTAATATATAATATATAATCAGTACTTATATTATAAATGTGAAAGTAACTCTGTCTGTCTGTTACGCTTTCACGCCAAAACTACTGACTGGACTGAATTTATAAAACTGATTTGTTATTCAAAAATAAACATGGTTTTTTAATTAATTCTACCAATTAAAAAACAACACGCATTTTTATTTAACACTGCCTATTTAATTCACAGTCTTTTATTTGTTTATACAAAAAAAGTATATTTACAATCACAAAACTAAATGGAAACACAAAGTAGACAAATGTAATTAAAATGCTGGAGGCGGGCAGCCTTATCGCATGTTTACGTACCGCGCGGTGGTAGGTAGTTATTTCGAGGACAGAGCCGAGTTAAGATACTGTATAGATAACATTACCGTGTCATAGATTAGTTAAAGCTAGAACAAATACAAGATAATATCGAGATTCCAAGCGATACATAAACACCTAACAGCCTGTTTAAAGATCTTTATTAGCTTGTTAAGGGAATACAGGCGTGTCGATATTTTTTTTGTTACTTAGATACTAACTACAAATTGTATTGCTATATATACCATTGGGGTGATATTTCGCGTACTTTCTAAATTACAAATGTAACTTATTTATCAAGACCTGTAGCCGGTTTATGCGTCATCGCATGACAGTTGTTATAGCATGGTAATAGGGCATTTTGCGAATGCCCGCCTGGCTAGCTACCACCCTCAAGTGAGAAATCGGTCGCCAAGTGAGGAAATGGTCAAAGGACAGCCTTGGATTTTGTTTTTTTTTTATCAGTAATAAAAACATTTTGCAATAAAGAACATTAAGTATTCTATATTAATAATTTACCATAGATTCTTTTTCTTTCCAAAATAAACACGTATCCCATTTTGAACCGTCCAATAGTGAAGCAGGTTTCCTCACAACTCGGATTCTTTTGTCCATTATTGCGTAATCCGATATTATTGGGGCACAAATTGAATTGTCATACATCCGTGCGGTTTAATGGTGGTCGCGCACGAACTGTTATCTATTTTATTTTGTACTAGCTGCCCGCAACCACGTTCACAGAAAATACCTATTTATCATAAAAACGGTTTTATGTTTAAAACGTGAAAGATACAACATATCAATATGTTGTTTGTGGGCGACGGTGATCACTTACCACCAGGTGAGCCGCCTTCTCGTTTACCCTCCTATCATCCTATATTCCATAAAAAAAGTTCATAAGTTCATACTTAATCACTGATATCTATGGCGAGAAATACAAACGGGAAACATTTGTTTTTTTTCCCTTGCAATGTCGTTTACCTACTATAGGTATTTGATCACGTCATACCCTGTCCCGCTGCCGGCGGCAATTTAGTAATTATAATATTTGTTTACACAGTAATGTTGCAAACAAATTAATTAAAATTATGTTAGTAAATAAATAACGCAAATAACAATTATAACTGACACTAATATATTTAAAAAAAGCACGTCTGCTTGCAGGCAGAATACACAGAACTTATGCTTACATTTAAAACCTTTTATGACGTATTCTTGCAAATGATAACGATAATGATAATATTTATTAGTAATAATGCAATTACACGTCAAATCATAAATAATTATATCTAAAAATATAACGCGCATATCTCTAATTAAGTGTAATTATGCATACTAATGTGCATAATAATATTAATAAATATGTAGTTTCCTAATAAATAAGTACACGCGATTATTATCAAGTCAAATAAATCATTGACTTGATTTGATTTGATATATTTCGATATATGAGTTACGAAGAGCTCGTAGCAAAGTTTGTCTAATCGCTCTAATCCGATCAACTAGGTTAAACAATCCGTTGCAGTCATTAGTTGGATGGGTGACCGCTAGCGGCATTCACTACTGAGCGCTCGTTGCTTCGGAGGCCCCGTTGTGCTGTCGGTCCTGGTTGTTGTCGCAGCGAAACATATTTTAAAAACTAAGAAAGGAATTCAAAGTTATGATCAATGGTCCCATGAATAGGAAAGGGTCAGTTTTGTATTGATTTTAACTGCAGCAGCTAGTTCACCTTCATCAACCTATGAATCAGTGATAGCTCAGTAGCTTAGGCTATGGACTGCTGCGCAGCAGGTCCATGGTTCGAATCCCGCCGCGGGCTTGAGCTTCACCGCATGGTGGAAGGGTATTTTTGCGAATGCCCGCCTGGCTAGCGACCACCCTCAAGTAGGAAATCTGTCGCCAAGCACCTAACGGTGTGTTCCGGCAGCTTTCCTTAAGAGCCAGTCATTCTAGGTTAAGCCTGTTAACTCCTTCGACCACATCATCACTTACTATCAGGTGAGATTGCGGTCAAAGGCTTACCTATAAAAAAAAACCTCAAAGTAATTCTGTCATGAAATTTAAATTTGTGCACCGGTTTAGAAGATTTTGAATTTACTACGAAAATTACAATGCGAGAAACTGCCAGGTTTTATTTCCCGATATACAAATATTTAGAATTAATACGCACCCAAATAAACTCATCAAAAAGCATTTGAATGACAGCAGATTTTTTTTTATAAAAAACTTTATTTACTCGTAACTATAGACATGAACTTTGCATACTATTGGGTCCTGAAATAATGTTGTGTAATTTCCATTGCCGAAAAAAGGATTTTGTTCACTGCTAAATAAATAATAAAACGTAGTCTAAAATGTTTCTGTGAAAACGTGATAACATTTAATTCATATAAAATCATTAGCTTATGATTTGAAAGATTATAATTATTACGAATAAAATATAAATAAAGTGATAGTTTCACCTTCACTTTCGGTTAAATTATAATTATATTTAATTCTATCATGAAATCATACTTTTTAATGGATAATTTTAAATTTAATATTTATCTCACTGAATCACATTCAGCATAACAAAAGAATTGGTAACACATGAACCCTTTCAGAAATATTACCATACGTCTCCGTCATTCTCAAGAGAGAGCTCGACTTGCAACGGTTATTGAGATTTTATTGGACGCATACTTCTGGATACTTATTACCAAGCCCCTACTATTGGAGATAATTTTAAAATATTTTTGTACTCATATATTACAAAATAATTATGGTGGAGGTTTCCCGAGGGCTACCGGCCGGTAGCCCCTCAGGGGAATTTTCTTTGTCTGGAAAGTAGAAGATGAAGCTGAGATAGAACAGGAAATAGAAGATAAAACGTAGATTTTAATAAATCATTAATGCTGTACTGGATCTGCCGGATCGTCCCTTGCTGAACACAGCCTTCCTTATATAAGGGATATTTTCCATAATTCCCACGCTTGGCAAGCGACTTGGGGATCGCAGTGTTAGATGGCAGTTTCTTAGAAGGCGCTGCTGCCCACCTTCCAGTATTTTTCCCTTAGTCGCCTCTTACGACAACCATGGGATGATATGGGGAGCTGTGATTCTAACTCGGCACCCCAAGGGATATAATAATAACTGCATTAATATTGACAAATAAACGATTATAAATAAAAGTTTCACATACACATAAGATCACATCTTTTTTTTAGATTATAACAAGTTTCTTACCTCGAGTGGGAATCGAACCCACCTCAAGATTTTTTCTCACCAGGTGCCCTAACCGAGACTTGCGTAACGATGTTATTCTCTTTTACAACATTAAAAGAAGATGACTTGGTCACAAAATATTACTTACAAACTTTTCAATTTGTCTAACTTAAACAGTCTCTGCTCAACTGATTTCTACCTTCAATATTGCCAACGTGGACTTTTTCATATCGTACCTATATTTTTTTTTATACTAAAGGTGACAAACAAGCAGACGGTCCACCTGATGGTAAGTGGTCGCCGCCGCCTATGAACACCGGTAATATCCGCAGCATTACTGGTGCGTTGCCTACCATTGAGTGAAAGGACTCTATTCACGCCTCTTTTGAAGCGGTTTAGGTTGTAGACCTGAAGAAAAACCTCACGGGGAAGAGCATACCACAACTTACAGGTACGTGGCAGAAACAGACGAATAAATCGGGTAGTGCGAGACTTCCACGTATCTATAATGTGTCCATATAAAAATTGTTTAGTAATAATGATAAAATATTGGTAAAATCAATAATAAGCTCACTTAAGTTTTATCTTGATAAAAATGCCGTGATTATGCACATGATTTTTTAACTAGGTATATTTTATATTTTACGAGTATGTTTACTATACACACTAAATGAGGTTTTAAATCAAATCGAGTTTATTCACAATAGTACTGGCATTTCAATGTACAACCTCTTCTCACAAGTTACCAAACTTTTCAATATTTCAACTCACTTTGGAATGAAACTTCTCCGATGGATTTACCTGCATTAAGTGATTAGTTCCATTTGAGAATGGCACAGCTTGCATTGTTCCAAACTTGGTGCATTTGGATAATTTAGAGTTATTTATGTATAATGTATTGGAGGAAGTCTCTAGCCGCTTGATTGAGAGAAAAGTTAGAATAACAGTTTTGCTTGTAAGTAATTTTCTAATGAAACTTTCAACATTTTGAAGGGCTCGTAGCGAAATTTGCTTAGCTGATCTTAATCGATCAGCTAAGTCCACTCGGTCAGAAGTTAGATGGGTGACCTCTGGTGACATTACTACCGAGCGCTTCAGTGCTTCGGAGGGCACGTTAATTCCTCGGTCTCGGTTGTTATCTTACGACGGCAGTCGTTACAACATGGTGGAAGGCAATTTTGTGAATGCCCGCCTGGTTAGCTACCACCCTCAAGTAGAAAATCTGTCGCCAAGGACCTAATGGTGTGTTCCGACAGCTGTCCTTGAGAGTCTGTAATTCTAGGCTAGACTGGACATCTACTTATATAATTTTATCACATTTTTATAGCTCTTAACTAGTATACAAGCATAGAGCTTTTCCTCGAAGTATATTAGATACAGAATATCGCAATAATGGTGGGCGCCAAGTAAGAGGCCGGCTTCAAAACCGAAGCCCAATATGAAATTAAACAGACATATGAAATATTCTGTGTTATGTTGTAAGAAAGGTTCCAATGGTATCATTTCCACATACGTAAAATAGAAATCCAATTCAATCTGAAAAATAATATAATGTAAGCATTTCATATTTGAGGCTCCATCTATTTAAAAAAACTGTTCAGTTACGCGTATTTCGTGGTATTCATTAAAAACAAACCAATAAAAATCCATCTGTTTGGTGTTGTACCCTTCTATATAATCAAACATATCTATTTAATTTAATTCTATAAATGATATCTATATAATTAAACATTTTATGATTTTACAACCGCTGGAACTAGAAGCCTTTTGCTTAGTACCTCGTTTTCTTAGAATGTCTAAATTACCCTAAAAAGTTCGAATGAGCAATGTTTTTTTATTTGTCGGATTCTTTTATCACCTTCAATATAATCAATATAGTGATCAAAGATATAAATGAGTTTGACATCGCATTGGGCAGTCTCATATACGCATTGTTTCAAGTTATCCTATAAACGTATAACAACAATTTCAAAGCTCTACAACCACCGTATTGAAATGGTAGACAGGTTAGCAAAGAGAACAAATTCACTTCCCTCTGAAACACAATGGCATATGGCAATTGAATATCGCATTTTTGCTTGTGTTTCTGTAAACAGTATGTAAACGACGCGACTACAATTGAGTCAGTCTTTCTGTTTGCGTTTGGCAGAGGTTGAAGTGTGACACACCGGTCACAGAGCCGACAATCAAATAAATTGAAAATATTATGTATGTTCGGATTTTTTTAAATAAATTTAAATTAAATAGTGACAACCACGATTACAACACTAGGAATAAATATAAAATAGCAGTACCAGGTTTTAGACTAGCAAAGACAAATAAAAGGTCCTTTTTAGGTAATTGTGTGCGGTTTTATAATAAAATAAAATCCAATCCCAAATATATTACAATGCTCACAGAAGGAAAATTCAAGTTGCATGTGAAAAATATTTTGATTAAGAAATCATACTACAAAGTTTGTGATTACTTAAACGACAAAGATGCTTGGAAAGTTCCGCCTCTGCCAAGCTATCACCTACGTAATATAAACAAATATTGTAATAATCATATTGTATTGTGTATAACACGTTGTTAAAAGATGTTTAAAAGAATGGCCCCGAGTTTCTTGCCCGTTCTTCTCGCAGTGGCTCTATAATTTTTTTTTGCTGAACGTGGCAGTACAGTGTAGAATATTTCAATATTAAAATTTGTAATTGACCTTCATTAGAGCGTCGTAGACGCCTAAATTGAATAAATGATTTTGAATTTGAATTGAGCATTATATTGCTTAGCACTTTATTCAATAGAATATTGGATATAGTGCTCAGCATTATACTAGGCACGCTGATATCTGGATTGTTGAGACTGCATATAGGACTACAATGCAAGTGAAGTTACTCAGTTGATTTGCTCGTAGCGAAGTTTGCTTAGCCATTCTGAACCGATCGGCAAACTTCGTTACAATAGACTTTGAAATTTTTATAGCAACATTTCAAACCTTTTTTTTATTGCTGATAGATAAGCCTTTGACCACAATCTCACTTGATGGTAAGTGATGATGTGGCCGGTGGTGTTAACAGGCTTAACCTAAAATTACTGCCTCTCAAGGACAGCTGTCGTAACACACTCTTAGGTGCTTGGTGACAGATTTTCTACTTGAGCGTGGTCGCTAGCCAGTCCATTCGCAAAATGCCCTACCACTATACGGTGAAGCTTGGACTTGCTGCGCGGCAGTCCAAATGTCTTGGCTCCGTAATATCAGGGAGTGGACAGGGATTAAGACCGTCGAGCAACTTTTCAGATTGGCACTTGACAAGGAAAACTTTAAGAAGCTGACTGCCAACCTTCATTAATGGAGAGGCACTTAAAGAAGAAGAAGTCCATAGCCATTTCCGCTGAGTTATCACTGCTTCAATAAAACTAACAAACTAACCGTCAAGGACTGTTAATGAGCTGTTTGTAAGTGTAGTTGCATGTTGAGGGTTTTGTTTACTCTTGTTGTTCTCTAAAAAATAAGGCACGTTGTTCTTTAATAAAACTATATCTCGTAGACACCAACTGACATAATTGTCCTAAAGTCAGCCAACTTATCAGTTAGTTTTGAATGCAGTGTGTCCGTCCATTCATCTGTATTCAGCGCTGTTTTTTCCGTTACTTCCTTTACCCGATTGGGATACAATCGTACAATCGTCGCAACGTACAAATTGATTTTGTATTCCTTGATTATGAATTTCATTAGTCGCTACATGTCCGTCTAGATGCGAGATTTCTATAAACCTTTTTGACTACTTATTAAAATCAAGTGCTCTAATCGATTATTTCGGAATTGTTTTGACTGACGTTGGTAATTTATTATCATTCGTGAGTAACCAATTGTTCTTTGAGCTAACAAACACCATTAAATTTTTAAATATGATAACAAGCACTTTCGCGTGCTAAGCGAAAACCATAATTAACTAATTATTGGAGTACAAAATTTTAAGGCATCCGACGCGATATCGGAGGACGTTGGTTCGATTCCCGCCTTGGGCATAAAATTTGGTACTCCAAAATTTGTAAATAATTTTTAAACACTATCAAATGACGAGACGATAAGTGCTAGTGCTTGGTAGCATTAAGGGTGCTAGTTCCTTGTTTTATAATTACTAATATTATACGTGCTAAAAATAGCGTGGGTTTGTGTGAGTGCTTAAGGGTAGTTTGCAAGTAGCGTTTTTCATAGAAACGTAGTTTAGTGATATTTTAAATACCAAGTATTCAAATTCGGTGAAAAATTTGCATACATCTCCCTGAGCCATCCACCCCAATACGACGGTTAAAAAACGATAGGAAAAAAATTTGTTAAGACTCATTTTCATGTTAGCTCAATTGGTTAGAACATACCCCGGCTAAAGGGGTGGATGGACGTAGGTTCAAATCCAGCACATGACTTAAATTTTTCGTCTCGTAAATTTGTAACGTAATTCGCAGAGCATGCGTTATTGCAAACATAAAAATATTAAAATTAAAATCAAGCTTCAAATCGCTCAAACCCAAATGCTTCTTTATTTAGCAGAACAAGAATTACTGCATTGTACATGAAATGTTTTTTGGTCATGACCTATCTTATCTTTAATCACTGTCTCATTTATTAGTAAGTAATGATAAAGTGCAAGACACTGCCTTATGCAACACAGTGTAAATTGTGTAAACTAAAGTAAAAGCCAGGTCATCACAAATTAACATATTGTGTCATATTTTAGTATGCAATAAACTATTTTGTATTTGTAATTTAATTAACAAAGAAAAATAGAATGGGAACAAGCACTCAAAAACAATTGCTGTTGACTTCTTTTTCTATTTAAGCCCACTGAAGTTGGTTCGAAAATAAACCAAAATCTCAATCGAATTGAAGTTGTTCGCATCATAAATTGAACTAAAAAAATTTTACCAAAAATGTAATAGGAATGAATTTTCTGTACAGTTTATTTATAAATGTTATATTAGCAATATAAATACAGAAAAATGTTAAATTCTGTCATTTCATTTAAGTCTTTTACATCACTCGCATTTTAATGACTCATATAAACATTTTTGTATAATTTCAAATTTAAATGGATTTTCCACACATCTGATTTACACTTTTTTGACAAAACTAGCTATTGTATCGTTTTGAAAACAGAAAATTACGTTCCAATTTGACAATAACAAAAAACTTACACGATAGCAACGAATATTTTTATCAACAAATAAAATACTAGGTATGTGATATACATTTTGTACATCAAATAACACACGTCGCGGGTGACTGCCTCATATCAATACCGTATTTCCGTATATAACCCCGCTTAGTCATCCGTCAAACAACACCTTACAGACCTCGGGGTTTATTGTGTACGGGAAAATATATTGCATTAAGGTTGAGAAATATATCAAAATGTAAAGAAGCTTTAAGTTTTATGGGGTTCCGTATATTATTTTTCCTTATTTGGTCTTTAAATTTCTTACTATACTATATGTTTACTCTAATAACTCCTGCACTACGCCTTTCCATTACGATTGAGCTTGATATAGATACTGATAAGACTGTAGATTTATACTGCAATAATTGAAGAGTTCTTTTCCATAACGTACAAGGTTGATAAAATCAAATTAAGAGATAAATGTTAAAATTTAATAACTATGCAGTTAAAAATAGCTCTCGACCCAAATGTACATAATACAATATATTAATTAACTAAGAAATATAAATTATATATAATATAACAACTATAAATATCAATTAACTATCGGACTCAGGCTTACGTCTAGACAAAAATCGTTAGTGAACTTGGTTCATTATGACCATAAAACGTGAACTTACATTAATAAGTGTTGCATGCTATGAAAGATTTCAGCGAATTTGGTTTTTTGACATAGACAACAAATAACTAAAAATACCAAATATAAAAAATACATAGTAGGTACGTTTTGGAATTGAACTTTTCAATTGAAGGTGAAAAAAATTTTTTTTTTGTTTGATATCACTCATAAGATTAATGCAGCATGAATGAAATCGTCCCAGGTCTCTAGGCTAACACATGACCCATGTATGCCCATAAAATATACACAAAAAAAATTACCATCACAAGATCTACACCATACCCTCCACTATTTTAATTTAAACACATATATATGTTATCATAAAAAAACACACACCTAAGAATCGATTAGAAACTCGGTTTGTCGTTACTATATAATTATCAGTCAAAATAAACAATAAAAAACTAACATAATACCATATTTACAATTATTTTTAATTTAATTACAGCAGCATTATTAACGCCGTTCTTTTTGCACCTAGTATTTTTTTCTCGGTAGTGAGGTAAACCATTGGGATTTTTTGACAAGAAAGATATCTTGCAACTAGTTCCTTTGAAGTGCTCACTAACTATCAGTATCCTTTTTATGAACCTAGAATGCTACAGGTATCAAAACATTTATTCGCGCCTAATAATAAACCTTGCTACCTTTCATAACAAAAAACCTGATAGCGCCAAAAAGTAATTATTTTATGTCTTCGATGCGGACTGTATTATGTTAGGTAGAATAGTACACACAGCAAGAAAAGGGGCGAGAATAAAGAAAGACGACGGAATGCAAGCCTACCAGACAATCCAGGAACAGCCAGGTAGTAGAATGGCGGGCCCACCACGCTTCTTCAGCAGACACTGCAATCCTTCGTTTCACCTTTTATCACTGATGGGCTAGCACACGCTATCACCAGGAATTTATAAAGAGCACAATGCTCTGGGCTTAAAGTTTATTTGTACGTAGTTTATAATATTATTTGCGGAGCAATATATTTTGTCAGCCAAGATGGCGGCGGGTGAGTTCAATACTAGTTTCACTTCTTCACGCCAGGTGGCACTAGTGCACTATACCAAGGATGGATGGCGGCGGTTTTGGTTGCATTTAAAATGGTGAGGATGTATGGGGAAAAGGAATGGACTATTAATATTAAGCCGTGACCTTATTTATGTTTTCTGGCGTTACCAAAACCATTTTGATTAAATTATATTTTCTGCCTATTAACCTTGGGTGTATGGCATATTGCATACCTATATTTCCTTTGTTTACTATTTTTCGTCAGCATCGATTTCTGAACAATGGTTATAGCTACACGTAAAGCTCATCGGAAAGTAAGGATAAATCGATTGCAACACAGAAACACAGGTAAGAAAGATATTTTTTTTTATGAAACTGATAGGTGAGCCTTTGACCACTATCTCACCTGAGGGTAACTGATGTTGTTGTTGAATAACACGATCGGTTAGAGTATACAATGAAGCTAACAAAATCCTAGATTTATATGCAAAAAGGGTATAAGTATGAATGTAAAAAATTAATGATCAAGTGGGTAGCACCGCTTACATATGAAGAAACTGAAATAATGTTCACACCCCCTCACACACACCCCCACGCACACACCCTTACATACAAACATACACACCCTCATACGCGTATTTTTTCACAATTCACTACAAGTAGAAATTCTATGTTATGAAAGAGCAGGGACTCCGAATACAGGCATTATTTGCTAAAAAGGAATCTCTGGTCGCTTAATTTGTATTTGTGTACTTTTTGGTTACTGAAATAAACATTATTATTATTATATGTTGTTCCGGTTAACCAAGAATTACTGGCTCTCTAGGACAGCTGCTGAAACACACCGTTAGGTGCTTAACGACAAATTTTCTTCTTGTAGCTATCCAGGCCCGCCTACAAAATGTCCATACCACCATGCTATAGCAACTGCCACCCTAAGACAACAACCGGTACCGACCGCTTAACGTGCCCTGCGAAGCACGGAAGCGCTCAGTAGTAATACCACTAGTGGTCACCCATCCAAGTCAAGACCGCGGCTGACGTTGCTTAACTTGATGATCAGTTAAGAACGGCTATCGTCAGAAGGGCCACCCACACATTATAGATACGTGGAAGTCTCGCACTACCCGATTTAATCGTCTGTTTCTGCCCCCCTGAGGTTTTTCCTCAGGTCTACAACCTAAACCGCTTCAAAAGAGGCGTGAATAGAGTCCTTTCTCTCAATGGTAGGCAACGCACCAGTAATGCTGCGGATATTACCGGTGTTCATAGGCGGCGATGACCACTTACCATCAGGTGGACCGTCTGCTTGTTTGTGACCTATTGTATAAAAAAACAAAAAGCAAACTTTGCTACGGGCGGTTAAAATTTTCAATTCAATGTCCTTTTTGTTTTCGTAGATATAATTAATAGACAGATTACAAAACTTTCAATTATCTACCACCTTTTTCCACATTTCTATAAAAGTCTGAAATATCACCGTGTTGGATGGGACCCTAAAAATGCTTGCCATAGCTGCGAATGTTTAAAACATTAGATACGGGGTTATATCGGAAAACGTTTTATTTTGCCAACATGATAAATTGATTTCAGTTTCCACACTCGCTTTATGATATCATAGCGCTTATTTTATCTTTATTGTTTGTTTTAGAAATAATACAAAGCAATAATATTACAAAAATGCAACGAGAGAAAAAATATAGTTTGTGTGGGATTCGAACATCCACCCTTGTACCTGCGTAGAGGGGTATGCTCTGACCGCTACGCTAATATGACATATGACTCATAACTACTATCAAATTTGTACTCTCATATTTAACCGTCATATTATGGGGATGGAGTAATATAGTTCAACTTACGTTGTACTACAAATAAGATTTTTTTTGCAATTAGCCTTAAACTTCTTAACGCAGTCTAAGCAATAATAGCCTGAAGAAAACATACAGACTCGGTTGTACCCCTTTGGGTAGACAGAGTTGTCACGTTTGGCCAGATATTTTTTAATCCCATGTGATGGGTAAGTCTGTACCAGACTCCAGAATGCTACCAATAATTTATTTGTTAGAAAACTCCAATAAATTGTATGATCTAGAGATGAACCCAGGACCTCGAGATTTTAAGGCAGCCCCTTTACAAACACAAAAGCGAGCTTGAGTTTGGCAAAAACTAACTATATTTAGTATTATTCAGCGTAAGCATCTTTTTCCTCCTTTCTTATCCCTATTTATGTGTTAGTGGTAATTGCCACTATTACCTCTCATTTGGCACGACTTTGAAATCATGATTGCACCTGTGTTGTTTATGGACTGCTGCGCACGGGCTTTTTGGTTCGGTAGGTTGGTTTGGTAGGTAGTAAATCTGCCGCCAAGCACCAAACCATTTTATACAAGATGCTGTTGTATTGTGTTTTGACGATGGTATCAAGATGGTTTCTAAATTCTGAGAGCTTGGTTCGTAGACCATGACTGGGTTTGGAAAGAGACGTTGTATCACTTTTCATTGAAACTTAGTATGGTCATATTTTATATACCAAATATTCAAACTAGGTGAAATTTTGTGTGCGACATATATTATGTATACAAATTTACTTCAGACTTCTATCTGTGCTTTTATTTTGCTGGCTTATTGCAAAGTTATGCTTTTTTAACCGACTTCCAAAAAAGGAGGAGGTTCTCAATTCGACTTTTTTTTTAATGTTTGTTACCTCAGAACTGTTGACTGGGTGAAACGATTTTGAATGAAAATTCTTTTTTTGTTTGAAAGCTGATGCTTGTCGTTCGGTCCCATTTTAAATTTCATCAAAATCGGTCAAGCCGTTTTTGAGTTACGCTCCAATAACTGAAAAATATTCATCTATATTGATGATATAGTCGTTGACAATGAATGAGAATCGATCCCGTAAGTAGCAAGGGTCACTAAAAAGAGTGAAAAAAAAAATTTTACCAAAAAATGTAACCGACTTCAACACCCAAGAGTGTGAAATAACTTGTCGAAGTCGGTACCGTGTGCACAATTTTGTGATAATAGGTACTTTTGAACTATCATGGTACCGACTTCAACAAGTTATTTGACACTTTTGGGTGTTGAAGTCGGTTCCATTTTTTATTTTTGATATTGTTATTATATTTATCTCTAAATAAAAAAAAATACATTATCATCCAAACGATTTTGGAAATAGGAACGTGTTTTAAAGCAGTATTAAATAACCAGAAGCATACCTAGATATTAACTTCACGGAGGCGAGGCACGTATTTTAACGATCCCGGAAATATGCCTTGACTTGTATGTTTGTTTTGTTTTTGTGACGGAGCACGCACGAGGTCCACCTAATTTTAAACAGTTACCTTCACCTATAACCATAGAGATATGAATGCTTTCTCTTTTCTGTGCCTATAACAAATGCATTTCACCCCGATACGAACTGCACTGCGCCGATCGCCTTGAGACATTAATTTGTTGTCATATGTGCTTCGGCTTCGGCTTCGCACGAGTATTTAGCGAAACTTATAAATTTGAAAACAAATAAAGTAATAATTGTGACGTAACTGTAATAGATATATGGTATTGTAGACTTTTTTCTTTTATCAACAATTTCCGCAGCGATATAATATGTATAATATATATTATATTTATTATTTTTATTATAAGTTATATTTCGATATAACGATTTTTATGGTATTTTTTCACATGTTGGGTTAAGTTATCGAAGTTTTTATATGGATCCCTATTTTTTTGAAAATATTCTATATCTTATGTTCATCAGGGATAGTGTAAGATTCTAATGGTGAAATAATTTTTTAATTGATTTAGTAATTTTTAAGTTTATTTGTTAGATAAAAATATACAAATTCCATTTTTAAAAAAATATTGTAAATGTAGATTTCTGGCCCTCAAAGACTGCTACTGCTACTAGAAGATTATGTAACAATAAATAGCCATCTATATATTTTATAACACATTTGCTCGTAAAGGGTCTCTTATTTCACCAATTTCAATATCGTAATGTATCTCATTACGTACTTGTGCATTATTGTAATGTAAAACGCATGGTTTATCAAGATGATCCGTCTTAAACAAACGCTATTTTTTCAAATCTTAGCAAAGAGTTTTTATGTTAGAAAAGTGGTCTTAATTTTATGAATAAAATTAACTTTGGGAGATATTGGAAACAAACATTAAATTCCTTAATTTATATAATTTCAACCATAAAAACACAAATATATTAATTAGATTTATTCGTTTAAGAAAGTCCAAATTTTATTTATTTCCTCGCAAATATGTTATATAATGTATGACATACGTGCGCTTTCATAATTACAGCCTCTGTTTTCTTGTAACCCTCGTCTACGGCTCGGGCTAGCAATATCGCCTCGGCTGTAATTTACCGCACTTATATAATAATGTACTATTAATAATTACCTGTATAAACACACTATAGAAGCACGCCACATTCCCACCGCACGAAGTTACCTTTATTAATAAATCCTAGCTACACATCCTATGCAATAAAAATATTTATTTCAATCCACAAAGCCAGGTCGAGTATTTGCAAGGGCCATCACATAATAAGCTGCTTATACAAAACCTCTTTTTTACTCAAATAAACGGAGGCTACTTTCAATTTCATAACAAATCGGCTCAAATCCCATGGTAATATAAAACCTTTGAATTAAGTTGCGGATGAAAATAATCTAAGAGTATCTTGAACCTTAAAACGTTAGAGACAAGGTTCAATTTCTCCGGTACCACACATCAAATAAAGTTTTTGATTCATATTTGTCAACATGTCAAAATAGCCCTTTGATTTCTATACGGTGTCCCTTACCTTTTATGAAAGATAACAAATACGCTAAAGGGGATCTGGATTAATATAAATTTTGTTAAAACGGTGCGTGGAATCACTACTTTATGATATAGATTGGTAAAAATAATAATATTATTTATTCTGCCGTCTTTTGTTTTGAACTTATTTACCGGACCTGAGTTAGGAAAGTACTGATTTCTAAGTAGTGTGACAATAAATAAACAAAACAAAATATTATATATTGACACACATTGAATACAATAATATCAATCAACCTCTAGGTTTTTAAATTATTAACGGTTCTATTCACGCACAATATAGATACATCAGTTTAATTCACGAAAGTTCATAGAAAAGAAATGAATCAATAAGTTCCCGAAATAGTGTTTAACTGTGCTTTTCCTATTTTCTAAAACTTCTCCCCATTTAAAACCATTTTGTCATATCGAGTAGGTTAGTACCAAATAATAATTTTAAATTAAGGGCCTGTTTCAGAATGTTCTAATAAAGTTTCGGGTTGCTAATACTACATGCTACACATAAAGTAACAGTTTAACATTCATGTTAAACTGACAGTTGACATGCAGCGCGTTTCATGCTTTAACCGATGGATAGGCTAAATCGATGACCGTGAAACGCAAAGATAGTGTTTTGTTTCTTAAATATTTTCTGGGTAGTATAATCAGAACTTACTTGAACATTCTGAAACAGGCCCTAAATATAACAAAATACTATGAACTATATGCAACACTACAGCTACTACAATAAAAGCACTTGGGCAACCTATAAGTCATAGCAGACTTACCTATAGGTTAAAATTAAATCAATAATCGTACGATTATATTAAAAAAATGGATATGTTAAGGTTAGGTTAGGTTAGCCTACAGCGCTGTAGGTGTAATGAACGAGTGTTTTGGTGCGTGAGTAGTATTTAAATTAATCAGGTATATTAAACGCCCGACATCATTACCTCAATATTTTTCAGCCACGTGTATAATGAAATGAAATGTATGTCTGTTACGCTTTCACGCCAAAACTACTGGACCGATTTGAATGAAATTTGGTATGAAAATAGTTTGAGACCCGGGAAAAAACATAGGATAGTTTTTATCCAACTGCGCAAAAAGAGGTTAAAGGTTTTGCGTGATAACCGACATACGCGCGGGCGGAGCCGCGCCCGGAAAGCTAGTTATTTTATTTTGCGTTGTATTGACCAACTACCTTACCTGGGGATTGGGAAATCATATAGTCTCTTTAGACAGACCTAGAAATTGTACGATTTTTTATGATAGCGTCGTAAACTTTCGTAGATATATAGTTTCCACGTGGTTTTTTTTATAGATGATAGGCTATCCTTTTGCCATAATCTCGCCTGATAGTAAGTGACAATGTGGTCGAAGATGTTGGTTTAGGTTAACCTTCAATTACTGGCTTTCAAAGTTTGGTGCTTGGCGACGGAGTTTTTAATAGCACGGTGGGCATTTGCAAAATGCCCTCCCACCATGCTATGGCGACTGCCATCCTTAGACAACTGCTGGGATCAACGGCTTAACATGATTTCCGAAGCACAAAAGCAATGTCTTAAGCGGTGACCCATCTAAGTCATGACGGTGGTTGAATGCTTAAGAACGGGTAAGCAAGCTATGCTACGAGCGCTTCAATATTGTGGGTATACTATATTCGCTTACTAACACGTCTATTTGAATGCCCGCCTGGCTACCGATCACCCTCAAGTTGAAAATTTGCCGCCAAGCACCTAACGGTGTGTTCCGGCCTTCCTTGAGAACCAGTGAAATTACAGGCACATGAGACTTAACAACTATGTCTCAGGGTGACGGCCGCAGTGCAATTCGTGACTTGTGACGAAATGCATCTGTTATGGGCAGAGTATACCGCTTAACTTCAGGTGGGCCTCGAGCTTGTTCCATCACAATAACATAAAAAATATATAACACGATATTTTTTCATTACCTCAAATTTGCTATGTTTCATTTCAACTGGCACGTGATAACAACCATATACAAACAGGTGAAATTCCTCATACTATTTTGCACACTTACCTCTTAGGGTTCCCGGGTTTGAATTCAGTCATATTGAGAACCCCAAGACACCTACCAAGTATGGAAATTATGACAAATAACCCCACCTCCTAAGGGGAGACCTTTGTTCAATGGTGGACATTCTGGTTATTGTGATGATGATAAGACTGAAATATTTAACTGCCAGGAAACTTCTCATGTATATCTTACATACTTCGGTTCCATGGTGGCAAGGAAATTACTATCTACCGGGAATAATTCCAGATACCAGACTTCTAGGTACTAAAAATACTAAAAAAATTATAAATACTTTTAAAAGTATCCTAAAAAACATTAAATAATATTTAAATAAAACACTTAAAAAAGCATAAAATTATATATCTAGTGACAATTCCGCCTAATTTTCCTGTCATCTACGCGATGTCACAAACATCACGCAGCCTAACCGGAAGAATACCCGACTAGTTTCGCTTCTAAACGAAGCATCTTCAGGAGGTCTTGACTCACCGAGCGCACGATCGAGAATGATCGTGCGCTCGGTGTCATTTATAATTTAATGTTTTTTAGGATACTTTTAAAAGTATTTATTATTAAATATGGATTTCCGCAAAGTAACGCCTGAATCTATTCATTAACTAAAAAAAATCTCTATCAGAAAGCCCTAATAAACGATTCTCTAAACTCTAACGACGCAGATTCTAATAATATACAAACGTATTCAATATAAACATCTAATATATTCCCGTACAGTTAAACTAATAAATTAATCACACCACGTACATACGCCAACTGAATTAAAACTCGCTACGTGCCAAACCCCAGGTTCCATTTGAAAATGGAACGTCCCAGAACAAAGGAGTGTTTTCTGTCAGCGGCATTTCCTTTCGTAAATAGAATGCAATGCACTCTGTGTCCAACGACCGTTGTCTGCGATGGAACGAATTTAAAAATGTACAATCGGATGAGATTTTTTGTTTGACTGTACTTTTGCGCTTGAATGGTTTTGTGAAACGTTTTTCATGTTTGTTAATGACTGAGATTACAAAAGGAAGTTTTTTGGTAATTTGTGCGATTAAACCGGTTATATTGTAAACCTCATGCAAAGCACCTTGTTACCTTCTTAGAAAAGAAACGCTATAATGTATGTAGCTCAAGCCTCAATCAATCGTTAATATGGATCAGGTAATAAAAACACATTTATGTAGTCACCGTCGGTTTCCGATACGCGTTACAAAACTCATTCAGCTAACAAGCCGTCTCATCCAACAATCTGCTAACTATTTACGGGTTTCTGGAACGCATATTAACTAAAACTTACAAAACACATAATTAGCATGCTTGTTAATATATTATTATCATGACATACAGTTTGAAAAAGTCTTTCACATTAATTCATTCCTTAGTTCTGTCTATTACCCATAGCGTTGTCTCTTTTGTTTTGACATACAATCAATGCATGATTGGTATTCTTGGTAGCACCGCCGTCACTATGGTTACCAGCTAAATAAAGATATGTTCCATTAAATAAAGATTATAAATGTCAATTCAGGTAAAATGATGGGCTCATTTTTGTTGTTGCTGATAGGCATACATGAATTAATTCTGATCTTGTACTACCTTAGCAGTGATTAGTTAGGTGGTACGCCTTGAACCATTTTCAAAGACATATTTTATATATTTTTACGATTTCAAGGCGTAAATCTTAAACCATTTTATTGGTTTTGTGATCGATGAAGTGCAGCAATTTGTTATTGAAGTTGATGGGTTTGACGAAGAGACCTTATATATGTCAATCCTACAATAATCACCTAAAAACTGTTTTTTATATACAACGAATTTTTATAAAATTAGATATCAATGTTTGTGTCAAAATTACCAACAAAATCTTAAAAATCTCCTAACTCTATAGAACAAATACAATGAATTTTTAAAATTAGATTTTAATTATCAAAAGATTATATTAGAATTTTTAATAATCAAAAATAAAAAAAATTGTGTCAAAATTACCGAAAAAATCTTAAAAATCTCCTAACTCCACTGCAAATGCGGACTGCAAATGACACAAACATCAAACGCTAATAACTGCCATATCTCAAAGTCTCCTTTTTGAAAAGAAACAATAAGTTTAAAAGAGTTTGTGCATGAAATGGCTCGGGGGTATTTTCTACCAGTATAAAAGGGTTAAAGAGTTAACCCTTTGGCGTTGTCATTAATTAATGGCAAGCTTCAAAGATTTCCTCCATTTTTCCATTTGAAATAATATGATTTCTTTGATGTTAGTTTTTATTTTCTGCAGTGACGGAAATGAAATAGGTTATTGGTTTTTTTTATATTGCTTTTTGTCGCCTTTGTTACTAGCACTTCTTTGACTGATATGCTGATTGTAAAAGTATTAATAAACATAGCATGTTAAAAGCATTATTAAATTTCAAGTAATTATTAAATACGCACCTTAAACATGATATGATCACGCCTATGTTCAATGGTGGATGCGTCATGATACTCCTATTTGACCAGGTATATTATGGACCAATTTTAGGGTTCCGTAGTCCTGACAAGGAACCCATATAGTTTAGTCATGTCTGTCTATCTGACTGTCAGAGGTTTTGTCACGAAACTGTTAGTACAAGAATGTTGTAATATCGTAGGGGTGTGTATATCAATTACGCCGACAAAGTGTGTTTTATTTTATACTTATTAGGGTGGATTTTTTCTAAAAACTGAAACGCTGTCTTGAATAATCTGGAAAAATTGCTGATTGTAGTTCATGTCATGACCATTCAAGAAAAATTAAAGCAGTTATTTTAACTGCTTTAATTTTCCTTTAAGTTTATAAGTGTAGCAGTAGTAGGGTAATAATTTGGGTGTTGGATAATTTTGTACCAAATACAAAATTCTTAGAATAAGTCTTTTATAGTGACTTAAATGAAGTAATTTCTAGTTTATAATGGTTAAAGTCATGAAAAACAAAATCTAAAATTAAAAAAACCATAATAATTTATCATAAGTTTCACAAAGATGTACCGACGACTTTTGAATCGCGTTATATTGTGATAATGGGGTCTTAAGGAACCCTACACTGCCCCTACACTTTTTACACATTTTTTACATGGTAACATTGTCCTATACCAAAATCTTTAACAAGAACTCGTCAATTGTATTCTTGGTTACCTTTGATTGAAAATTATATCCGAACAATCTTTGTTATTGAGAAGTTCCAAATTTTTTTTTCTATATTCTTTACACTGGTAATTATTTATGATAAAGAAAAAAATAAAAATATGCTCAACAAGAATCTATTAGTAAATGTATGTGAGTAATACAATATATATATTTTTACTGTCAAATAATAATTCGCTGAGAAAGGGTTCCTCTCCAAAGGGACCACAAATCAAGGCAGCAGGCCCTTAAAATAACTACGCAATTTGGAGACCATTATTGTGTCTACGCACCGTACTTATGTAATAGATAGATACTATGAAAAGGTAAATTTAATTTGTTTGTATTTTACATGATATTGCGTTTGCCGATACTACTGTTTGATTAAACGCCTTTATGGCTCAACAAAGCGATTGGTCCAACTCAATTCCTTGTAGGGTTGACAGTCACAAGTTACCACAGTACAATTTAAATTTGCTTGATATTGTTTGTATTTACTCTATTTAGAGCAATTAGACCAATAAGTTGCCACCAATTGTAAAAATCGTATTGATTTTACACATTTTGGGTGAGATATTGACTTATTACAAAAAAATATGAGATCAAAGAAAAAAGTAGTCTTAAAATATATAAATAGAGCTCTATTAGAACTTTTTGTATCATATCCATTTCGCTTTATTTTGAGTCGTTGAATTTTTTTTATTTCCTGTCAAGATTTTTTACGATTTATTTTCTAACTGCAGTGCAATATTGCAATCAAATTCATTTTAAAAAGTTTCTATATATTTCAAAATATTCAGATACTATTCAACAATAAATATTATAATGTTAGTTGCAAATACGAAGCGTATGTTTTAATTTAATTGGAATTTAAATAAAACACCCATTGAATTGTCTGTTTGACAGCCCTTATCCCCCGAGAGCGATTAACCACCGATCTGTTAATCATCGGTTTGGTTTATCGCCGCCTGCCGCGATTTATTGTGGCGATTGTTATTTATCGCTTCATTGCAATGTATTTTAATTTTGGCTGAATTAGAATATGAAATTCGAACGGGTTTGTATAGAGTAATAAACATCATACTTGATTAAGGAGTTAAAATATTTATTTAATTGATAAACATCTTTGTATTTATGTATTTATTTTCAAGCACTGGATATCGTATTTTTAGCATATTTCACCCAGTTAATTTAAAAGCACAATGATTTTGCCATGAACGTGGATCTCAACAAATGAAGAAGTATAACTTTTTACTGGCCGAACGATTTTAATAATAATCCTATTTTTATTTGAAAGCTGATGCTTGTCGTGTGGTCCCATTTAAATTTTATCAAAATCGGTCAAGCCGTTATTAGTAACACTCCAATAACTGAACAATATTTTCCTATCTTGGTGATATAGTCGTTGACAGTGAATGATAATCGATCACGTCAGTAGCAAGGGTCACTAAAAAGGGGGAATTTATTTTATTACCAAAACATGGAACCGACTTCAACACTCAAAAGTGTGAAATAACGTGTCGATATCAGTACCATATCACAATATTGTGATAATAGGTACTTTTGAACTATCATGGTACCGACTTCAACAAGTTATTTCACACTTTTGAGTGCTAAAGTCAGATCCATTTTTCGGTAAATTTTTTTATTCCCCTCGTTGTAATTTTGTAATAGAGCTATCCATAACACGCTTAGAATTATCAATAAGAGCGCACAATTCGGCACGATTTCGAGTATTAAATTACATATTAATCGAATTAAATTAGAAAAATAAAGTCATGTTATTTGATTTTCTTCTTAATATTATTTCCTTACTTATATTTTTCCAATACGCAAACACCTGTTTCCAGCTACGTATGTTTCCAGCACTACCAACTTGAAATTATCCAAACAATGATTACTGATACTACAATTATTTTCCGATAAAATGCTGCTGTTTTTCTTAATGTGCCTAATGTTTCTAGTCATTATCTTTATAATAACATAACAATCTGTTAATCAGAATAACCACCGCAACAATATCTAAAAGTCTTTGATCGCAACTCGTTGGCAAATAAAATAGTAGTATTTGATCACAACTGTCCTCGTACATAGACAAAAAGTCTTCAATCGGCAACTGGTTACAAAGCTCCGGTTGCGTACACGGCTGAAGCGACCTACTTTAATAACATTTGGTTCCTAGGTTCGTACTAAAGACGGCTGGTTATACAACTGAAATCTGATTGAGACGGAACAAGCGTGAGGTCCACCTGATCATAAGCGGACTTACCTCTGCATGTAAAAGATGCATTACGCCCGAACGAATTGCACTGCGCCCGTTACACTAAGACATACAGTTCTTAAGTCTCATGTGGCTGTAATATTTCTGGTTCTCAATGACTGCTGCCGGAATTCAATTTTAGGTGCTTGGCGACCGATTTTCTACTTGATCCAGGTATCCAGGGTCCTTGGTAGCCAGGCGAGCAATCGCAAAATGCCATTCCACCATGCGTTCTGCTTTGTGTTGATAGAAAGTTATAATTTACTCACCCCCTATTATTGGGATACGAGTAAGAAGGAGAAATAATCCTGGATGTAAGAAAAATGTAATTAGTAATTGATATATATATGTATATATATAAATATATATATAAGGAACGGGACAAGCAAAACACACGAAGGTTAGAGTCACACTGTCTTTATTAACCTATTAGAGTAAAATAGAGTAAGAAAGTGGGTGGTGGTCGCAGCCACACACATATAATAATCGGTACGTACACATATACAACAGTAAACAAACAAGAAGCAGTGATGGCTCAGTGGCATTGGCTATAGACTGCAGCAGGCCCATGATTCGATTCCTACCGCGGGCTTGAGCTTCACCGTATGGTGGAAGGGCATTTTGCGAATGCCCGCCTGGCTAGCGACCAGCCTCAAGTAGAAAATCTGTCGCCAAGCACCTAACGGTGTGTTCCGTCAGCTGTCCTTGAGAGCCAGTGAAATTACAGGCACATGAGACTTAACAACTATGTTTCAATGTGACGGGCGCAGTGCAATTCGTGACTTGTGACGAAATGTATCTGTTATAGGAAAGAGTTAGTCCGCTTAACATCAGTTGGGCCTCGAGCTTGTTCTGTCACAATAACATTAAAAAAAAACTAAGTAAATAAAAGCGATGGTATATACTTGCACGGGCGTACACTCCTATTTCTTACAGGCATCATCTATCATTATCCAAACAGAACAATCCATTAATCATAACAGCCACCGTAACGATACCTAGGTCTTAACTTAGGCGTTACATTTGATACCTAGAGTCTAGCTCAACGTGATTAATGAAGCATTTGGCGATGACAGGCGTGGCAACCCTGGGTAGCATACAGGTTGTGATTGTTTCTTAAAATTAATTCTAACATTTTCTAACAGGAAAAGCATAAAAATGTTTTTCATGTGTGACAATGTTGTTGTTGCCCCGTGGGGTGCCGGGTTAGAATTGCACATCCCCATATCATCCCGTGGGTTTCGTAAGAGGCGACTAAGGGAAAAATACTGGAAGGTGGGCAGCAGCGCCTTCTAAAGAACTGCGAACTAACACTGCGATCCCTAATCCTGCCAAGCGCGGAGATTATGGCAAATACCCCCTTAATAGGGGAGGCTGTGTTCAGCAGTTGACAATCCGGCTGTTACAGTACAGTACGCCTCAATATACCTGGATAGGTACGCAGAGGTGTATTACATTGGTCAGGTTTTGTTATACTTTGAACAATATATCGAAAAATGGTTCGGTTTCCATAAATACGGTCTTTTTTTACGTTCATACTTTTCTATGATACTGTTATGAAAATCAATAATTTTTACTGTCCCACAATACTGGATAAAGTTGTCGATATCATTAAAGAGATAACTAAAAACTAGTTAAATTGCAGTTGGACTAACATGGAGGGATATATAAACAAACAAAAAATTAAGTGTATCAACATAAAAACAAGAACAATAAAAAAACTTTCTATACGCATCTAATTTTCAAAGTCAAGAATAAGGGTTAAAAAGTGGCTTATAATTCAAGTTCCAATTTTTAAGAAAAGCAAAATACACTTTCAAAAACAATGATAATACTCGTATAAATATACACTTCGATAAAGCTAATGCTAATGAATAGGTGATAAGTGGCTAGATTGACGGGCATCGATAACAAACACTAAAAGAATCTTTAAAAGAAAGGCAAAATATAATTAAAAAAATAATTTAACGTTGTCCAACAGTTTAAAACAGTGTCAATTCAGTGTAACAGTATATCGAGACGGAAATTTAAACATCAACATCCTGTGAATACTGGGTGTTATCTAAGATGAGTCGGCATGTCTCGGCGCAAGCGATCGCCACTTGAACTGTCAATTAGAAGATATTGAGAACGGATGATTGACGACGCCACACCATTAGCAGTCCGTGATTTTGGCTGCGTTTCCTTTGATGCACTTACCTTGCAATATTGTTGTCCGTGTATATATATTGAGTGATATTGTATCAAAGTTACCCCCCCCCCCCCCCCCCCCATCTCTTCCCGCAGGTGTCGTAAAAGTGGTCGACACCAAGGGAAAAATACAGGAAGGTGGGCAGCAGCGGCTTCTGAGGAACTGCTATCTAACACTGCGATCCCCAAGATGCCTGCCAAGCGTGGAGATTATGGCAAACGCCCCTTTAATAGGGAGGCTATGTTCAGCAGTGGACAATCTGGCTGATAAAGTAAATCACATCCCAAAAGTAAAACATTTTGATGTAAACCGTCAAAATGGCACATGGTATCGTCATGGTATATATTAAACGTTGTTCTTCGGTCCGTATGATACTTTAAAAGTAATAACTTTAGTCTTAATGTTATAATGGGCAGCAGATTGAAATTTTCACAGAATATATGTTAGTCTATGTTGTCACCAGAAGCAGCAAGCGCTGCTTCTGGTGACTTCAAATCTCCCATAATGTGGGAGGCTATGTTCATCAGTGGACAATCCGGTTGATACAGTATGTTGTAATTATAACAAAAAGTTAATAAAATAACATGGGGTCCCCACAACAAAAATTGGATTTTTGATGATTCTTTGTTTTTGTACACTAAAACGCAAGTAGGTACACTAAAACGGTAATACATACAAGCGTTCAATTTGCTATGTTTAAAGTCCAGAATCTAACGTAAAACATCAAGCAATGTAGACCAAACAAGTAAGAGTCGGCTTCCACTAAATATTTCAAAGTGTATACAAGGATAATGTTGTTAGTTACATTCGGTGTTGATCAGGAACCCTCAATAGCGAGTCCAGCTTGCATTTAGCCAGTTTTGCTTCAATTTCTTGTAATTTTATCAGCCTATTTGCTAAATATGAGTTAATGCAAAAATAACATGATTAAAATTTTTGGATTGAGTTCCAAATGTTAGGTGGGCAATCTTACGATCTTCGTCACCCACATACATCCGTATTATTGTATTAGTAACTCTGACTTACCAAGTTGCAACTGCTATATTTACTTATCTTATATCCCACAATTCGGGAGGCTTAACCACGAGACTAGACTACCACAATATTATAATCTTTACTACGTCTTGACTGAAGCAGGGTTCTGCACGGAATGAGCCTCCAAAACTGCCTCCACTTTCGAATGTTAAGTATCTTTCTTGTTGAAATCAAATAAATTTTGAAAATTTGAAATCTTTTAAATGAAATATTCAAAATGCGAATCCAAACAGTTTCCATCCATTGAACACCTTTTAAATAAATAGTATTGTTAAAATACTTAAATCATGACATTCGGCCATCCGAAAAATGTGATGGCTCCCGGCATTCACCTTACACCATCTAAATCTAGATATATGATTATATTAAAAATTCAAAATCAAATTATTTTTATTGCATTTACACAGGTTATATATAATAATAAATACTTTTAAAAGTATCCTAAAAAACATTAAATAATATTTAAATAAAACACTTTAAGAAGCAGAAAATTATATATCTAGCCTAATTTTCTCACCGAGCGCACGATCGAGCGCTCGGTGAGTCAAGACCTCCTGAAGATGCTTCGTTTAGAAGCGAAACTAGTCGGGTATTCTTCCGGTTAGGCTGCGTGATGTTTGTGACGTCACGTAGATGACAGGAAAATTAGGCGAATTGTCTCTAGATATATAATTTTATGCTTTTTAAGTGTTTTATTTAAATATTATTTAATGTTTTTTAGGATACTTTTAAAAGTATTTATTATTAAATATGGATTTCCGCAAAGTAACGCCTGAATCTATTCATTACAGGTTATATACAAAAAATGATCTTATAAATTGGGTGAGCGCTGTGGTATACCATTAAGGTGTGCAACATATCATATTTTTGACTATAGTAAATTATATTATACAATATTAACTTCAATCATATGGAAATTACAATAATTAAATTAAATAAAAGGATATTGATATTGCGTCAGTGAAATAAAAATAGATAATAATAATAATAATATGTCAAAATGTATCATTTAAAAAGTCATTTATTGTGTAGTAGCATTTTGCAGTCAATATAATTTTCAATGTCCTTTTAAATAAATTATGATTCATATCTCTAATATATTTTGGTACTTTATTATAAATATTAGGTGCCATTCCTAATATCCCTTTGCGCAACATCTTGCTTTTGCCTGGATATATAGACAATTTTAAATTATCTCGTCTATTACGCGTAACGGCATCTGATTATTTTAAGAATAAATCAGGATTGGTTCTTATAAAACATTGCTACTTCAAAAATGTAAAGTGACGGAGGAGTCAGAATTTTATATTTTTTTTAAATATAGTTGACAGCTATCAGCCGAACATGGATCGTACGCAACGCTTCTGTGTCTTAAATACTAACTCATTATCAGTTGAGTTGCTCCAAAAGATAATACCATACCTCAGCACAGAGCCCGCTAAACCGTGATAAGCTGTAAGCAAAGCAGTTTCATCGACTGTTGGAGCTAATTTAAATGGAGCATATGCCGAACTACTTATTTTTCTGCAGAGTGCTTCTATATGTGCCTTCCAGTTCAGTCGTTTGTCAATGGTCATCCCTAAAAACTTAGCAGACTTATATTTTTTATGTATATATATATTAGTTTACGCACATATATATATATATATATTGCTACCATAACTTGGTGTCATTATTATCATTTAGTCAATTGTTAAAGATTTTCACGATACAAGCTTGCCTAGTGTGAGGTCATAAGCATCTGAAAAATGTATCTCACCAATATTTAGGAGTTATGTTTAATTGAGATTATAAAAACAATGTAGTGTTTTCTGAACAACTTGCTTGATTGAACATGTACACTACAGCTTACAATTTATGGCTGTTATATGCTCACCTACATGACATATTGATATTTATTTAATTCTGTTTACACTATGTATAAAACGCAGGTCTAAATGATTAATGAAATAATATGGTAAGTAATTAATATTTATGCTAGAGAGACCGCGTGATTTTTGTTTTATTTTTATGTCTATCGCGAAAAAATCTTGCAGTGAATAGTAGCATTTATAAGTGAGGTATAACTTTGATTGCTTGAAAAATGCGGATTATTTATCAATATATTTTGGTGAAGTGGTCTTGTTTACACAGCACACCTACATGACTGTTTCATGCTCATCTACATGGCACAAACTGGTCTTGTTTATAAAGTACACATACATGGCTGTTTCATGCTCACCTACATGGCACAAACTGGTCTTGTTTATAAAGCACACATACATGGCTGTTTCATGCTCACCTACATGGCACAAACTGGTCTTGTTTATAAAGCACACATACATGGCTGTTTCATGCTCACCTACATGGCACAAACTGGTCTGGTTTATAAAGCATACATACATGGCTGTTTCATGCTCACCTGCATGACATGAACTAAATTGTATATCAAGTCAATTATTCACTTGGAATAAGATTTGGTTTAGTACATTCTGCACCAGATCACCGTTTATTATATTTCAATGCGGCGGCAACTATACGAGTACTATTTCATTTATACGAGTTTCATTTGTAAAACATTATTTTTTCGCAACCACTAAAACGTCTGCTTTGTAAGACATCATTTAATATATTGTAGCTTTGCAAATTAAACTCAGTGATACAATTTTATTAATTTGAAGACATAATATGTGAGTCGTTTCTTTATAATAGTTCTGTACTAGAAAATCACTTGTGATAAGAATAAAAAAATAGAATTTCAGCAAAAGGATAATAGGCAACAACTTCAAGCTTAATTCGTAACAGGTATAAACTCCATTAAAAAAAAACAACAGTGCAGAACGTCTATAACAATTGAACCTACCATAAAACAGCGGGAAAAACAATTCTACCAACCTAATATCCGTGCAAAAAGGTAAATTTTCCAGTAACGACCATCCTGCTACGTATTCGAGGTAACGCAACCAGTTATCGGCCCCTGCTGGGTTATTCTCCACCGAACGGTTTGTAAATGCGAAAAACGCGTGACTAGAAACTTTTAGAAGAGCGTAATGAGTGTAAAGTTATGGACAATTGTGTTGCAGCTACCACAATATGTAGGTAGTTAATTTTAGAACAGTTCTATTTAATTGTGTTTTTAATTGAACTAACAGTTAGCGTTTCTAAAAAAATATTCTTGTTCGTATGCATTCTATTTTATGTCGCGTTTTTGATGGAAGATGGTTTAGAACCGACTTCCGAATAAATAAGTTGTCTCAGAGGTTCTCTTGCCTTTTTTATGTTTGTTACGCGATTTCTATGGCAATTATGAATAAATTTTGATATATTTTTGTTGGGTTCAGCATATATATGAATTAATCCCATTTAAATTTTATCAAAATCAGTTGAGTGGTTTTAAAGTTATTGTAAATTTACTGAAAAAATGTATTTGCGGGTCTGGATGATTTCATGTTACTTGCAATTCTTAATAGTGTTCAGTATTTTAGGCTAGTGAATGATCTTCTTTTTTATTATAAAAAAAACTTAACCTACTCCAATACTAAAGAGTATAAAATAACTGGTGGACCATGATATTGTGAGTTCAGAGTTTAGAATCAGGCAGCACGGGGCACGTCAAGATTCATGATGATGATATACTCTCGACATTTTATTGAGGTATGTTTTAATTCATTATATTAAAACATACCTCAATGAATGAGTATTACCTGTCTACGTAATGGCATAAATTATTCAATAAAACACGTGTTATACAATTTCAAATTGAAGTTTTACATAAATATTTTTGTCATTTGGAAGCTGTGATGGCTCAGTGGTATTGGCTATGACTTTAGCAGGTCCATGGTTCTAATCCCGCCGCGAGCTTCACCGTGCGGTGGAAGGGCATTTTGCGAATGCTAGCCTGGCTAGCGACCACTGAAAATCTGTCGCTAAGCACCTAACGGTGCGTTCCGGCAGTTGTCCTTGAGAGCTAGTCATTCTAGGTTAACCTTCGACCACATCATCACTTTCGACTACATCAGGTGAGATTGAGGTCAAAGGCTATATACAACAAAAGAAAATGAAATCGTTACCGTTTTACTTTTTTAAAGGTGCGTTCTGAAATTATAAAATTTCTATATCGATACTGAAATTGATTAAACTTGAAAAAGTGATGTTTTAGTACATAATAAACTATGTTTGCATTTTTCTGTCATAAATGTTTTTATATTTCAATAGAAAATTCTTCTCAAAATTAATTCTAATATAAAAATAACACGCAGATAATTTTTAAGTTATATTTGTATGTGTGTTGTTTAACCTTTTTTTTATACAGTTTTCATGGCAATTGTGGTATTCTACGTTAAAAATTACATTGTTTCACTCTCGTAGCAAAATAGCATTTTGCTTACTGTTTCCCAGCAGCAATTTGTATTATTATAATTACTACTGTACTGTACTGTACTGTATTAGCCGGATCGTCCACTGCTGAATACAGCCTCCCAAGGGGGTATTTGCCATAATCACCACGCTTGGCAGGCGTCTTGGGGATTGCAGTGTAAGTTGGCAGTTCTTTAGAGGGCGCTGCTGCCCACCTTCCAGTATTTTTCCCTTAGTCGACTCTTATGACACCCACGGGATGATATGGGGAGGTGCAATTCTAACCCGGCTCCTCACGGGGCATGTACATGTCCAAATGTATATACTTACCATGTCCCTATAAATTTTGTTAACTAAAAAAAAAAATTTTTAACATAAAATGCAACCGACTTCAACACCCAAAAGTGTGAAATAACTTCTTCGGTTCCATTTTTTGTTAAAAATTTTTTTTTCAATCTTTTTAGTGTACCTCAAAAACGGCTTGACCGATTTTGATGAAATTTAAAATGAGACCAAACGACAAGCATCAGCTTTTAAACAAAAGAAATAATTTTCAAAATCGGTTCACCCAGTCAAGAGATCTGAGGTAACAAACATAAAAAAAATACAGACGAATTGAGAACCTCCTCCTTTTTTGGAAGTCGGTTAAAAATGAGACATGATTTTCTTGCGTGACGTCATACCGCCTGATTGTGTATTTTAGTATCTTTTACCATAATTGTTTTCACATATTCAGTAAGGTGAGCATACCAGTTACACACCATTTGTCGCGCCTGTCACTGTTTTCTGCGATCCATTTGTCAAAAAGTCGGATGTCACTACTTACACTGATTTATGGTACCGGAATGCAATTCATATAATGGATAAAAATATTGTAACTATATTTTTTGCATCGTGTAGGGTGACTGTAATTTTTATTTGCAAAATGCAGATTGTATCAGAACTTAAATATTTAACTTTGGTACCCAACTGAGTTAACTTTCTAGTGAGGTTATTAGATACTATAAAATCACTAGCTTTCCGGGCGCCGCTCCGCCCGCGCGTATGTCGGTTATCGCGCAAAGACATTAACCTTTTTTTGCGCAGTTGGATAAAAACTATCCTATGTTTTTTTCCCGGGTCTCAAACTATTTCCATACCAAATTTCATTTAGTTTTGGCGTGAAAGCGTCACAGACAGACAGACAGACAGAGTTACTTTAGCATTTATAATATTAGTACTGAAGTACTGATAAAGGTGCGATACTATGTCATAATTGTAAAGTCGTGCAGTACCGGCTTAGTTTCGTTTTGCAATTTTTCCATAAATTTATATATTTTCGTATTATCGGAAACACAATTTAGTATGTTAATTGCGATTTTAAAATTTAGAGATGAAGATATATAAAATGAAAAACTGGCAATATTCAAGCATAGATATTAGGAATGTTTGTAGTACAACGCAAGTTGAACTATAGGTGTCGCTCCATCCCGATACGATAGTTGAAGACCAAGAGCAAGAATTTAAGTTACGAGTCATTGTGTCATGTTAGCTCAATTGGTTACAGCATACCCCGGCTAAAGGGGTGAATGGACGCGGGTTCGGATCCCGCACATGACTATAATTTTTGCTCTCGTAAATTTGTAATTTTGTAATGTAATTCGCCTAGCAAGCGTCATTTCAAACTTAACAATATTAAAATAGTTATCAGGCTCAAAGATTTACATCCAAATTTGCTCGCGTTTGAACAATTTGTTAAATACCAAAATACTCGTATGTCAAAACTAAGTTATGATGGCAGTTCATTGAGCATTAAGTCTTACTTTCTGTCACTTTATTTTTGATATAAAATACTAGGTAAGGTATAAAATACTTCTACTTTTACTAAGATAAAATATCAAATATATTCCACAAATGTCTCTACGCAAAATATCAATAATGGTCACCCTATTTTCAGTCGAACACTGTATGAGTTCGGTTTACACCAAATTGAACTACCCTGGAACTCCATTTATCATCATATCTAATGATGGCATGTAAATTTAAGCATATTAAAGTTTCCTTCATTTATTTGAGTGTGTGTGATGTTGTTTTGAATTAAAATAAGAAAGTTGGTTCATATCCACATAAAATAACGCCTCTTTCCCGTAGGGGTAGGCAGAGACCACAGATTTCCACTTACTACGATCCTTACATATCTATTTCGCTTCATCTACACTCATCAAACCTTTCACACATACGCTTCGGCTTAGGGTACTCCTGACCCAGACTTTTTTCAGAACGTCTTCAATCTGATTTCGGAACGTTCGCCTAGATCTTCCCCTTCCAAAACTTCCGTTCACTTGTCCCATGTATAGTACGTACATATTAAAAGATTTCTGTGTTTTGTATTTTAAGGAAAGGATTACCAGGCTGTAGCTCTTTTCAGCAAGAGTCTGTTTTATTTCGGTGACCATCGCAGTGTCCAATATTTTGCTTCGAAGCATTAGTGTATAAACCAGGTGTTTATGAAAAATTGTCCAATTTTCTCCAACTACTTATCTCTTTATGTTCGCCGCAAAACAATTGAATATGAAGGTGACATTTTCACTCACACTATAACTTTTTTCATAGATTACATTTACAGCTATTTAAAGCAGTCTTAAAAAAGTCCGAGAACTCTCTCTTACATTTTTAATTAATAAGTAGCAGTATCCCAAAAGATATTTTAAATAAAATAGCTTTCAGAACATACCAACTATAACTATGAAGATCTATTTTGTATATTTTTTTTATCAATTTACTTTATAAATTATGTACTTACTAATATATACACAAACAACAATATAAATACAAACTCAGGCGAGATTTCAATATCAATTTAGCTGCATATTACTTAATTAGATCTTTGGCAAATAAGATCAAACATATCAGACTAATTACGTGCTGATATAGGTTGACCCCGATAATAGTTACGTTTTGAGAAAATATAGAACCTAAAAACCACTATTTGTACATATATTATTTAGCATAAAATAAAAAATATTCATATGTTATTTATGTGTTAGGCGCAAAAACAAGTTTTCATACAGCTATTTAAAATATTTTTGTGTTTATAGATAAAAAATTTAATGAGTGAACCAGAAAAGCGTATTTTCCGATAAATAGGAAATGTACCAATGAAACCGATTAAAAGGCTTATGACCTGGAAGATAAATACTTACTCTTATAAAATTTGTTATCAATAGTATGAGCTTGATATGTTTCTTCGAATCACCCTTCACCGAACGATATGCTAAATCGAAGGCGCGCTATATCAGACATAAAAAAAATATTTATATAACTACACCGGCAGAAAAAAACTTTAAAGTCATCAGTTAAGAGATTTAAAAACTCACCAGTTTCCAAGAAAGTTGTAGTAATGTCTCGTCTTTTCAAAAAGGGAGCAACCGTTTTTATCAATCAAACACCAAATGAAGAAAAAAGAAACCAAAACAAAGTTTTCATTAATTTTTAAATATATTTTCTGCTTTAGCTTAGAACTTCTACTTAAGACTCAATAAAATGCCTAATTTTATGTCGCATTAAAATATCTTTGTCATTAACAATTAACACACTAATTTTTAGAAGAGTATTAAACATGATATTATTTTTTATTGCAGATATAATGGTAGCCACCATTTGGTCACAATATTACTGATTGTAAGTGATGATGTAATCGACTATGCAAAATGTCATTTTTAGGCGGCCCACACTCTGACGTTTCTTAATTACTGCCATCTTAAGGAGGCCTATTATGTTCTCCAAAGAAAAGAAGTGCTCACTAGTAATTGCCAATATCAGTTACCTATCCAATTAATGGCTGCAGCAAGCACCGTTTAATTAGTGTATTGTAAAATAATGTCTAGGCAAACTTCGCGATTTCAGAGCTACAAAATAGTTTTTTTAAGCATGAGTGAGTTTTGTTTATATATTTATAATTAAGGCCTTTTGTTTTGTTCATATAGTTCAATCAGTACTAATATTATAAATGCGAAAGTAACTCTGTCTGTCTGTCTGTCTGTTACGCTTTCACGCCAAAACTACTGGACCGATTTGAATGAAATTTGGTATGGAAATAGTTTCAGACTCGGGAAAAAACATAGGATAGTTTTTATCTAACTGCGCAAAAAGAGGTTAATGTTTTTGCGCGATAACCGACATACGCGCGGACGGAGCTGCGCCCGGAAAGCTAGTAATAGATAAGATATTATATTTTAACGAAGCTCAGTTCACCGTTAAAAAATATGGCTATAACATATCCTCCTATATAAATATTTTTTAATTTTTTAAAGATTATTTTAGCCGATTTGACTTACGGTTTATTTACGTCGAGAAGGCGTCTCGACCGGTTTCGCGACCTTCAGAGCCGCTTCGTCACGGAGTGCGTGCGCTCACGACTGCGCCGACGCATGCACTGGTGGTGGCGCCAGCGGCGGCCGCGGACAGAGCCGCGCGCGCTGCTGCCCTCCTCGAGCGGTCTGACGTCACCGGCGGCGCCGGCGCAGGTGCATCATTGTTAAATCGGCTAAAATAATCTTAAAAATGTGTCAAACTTACATTAGTATAAATCAATATTATTTAAAGGCGAATAAGGGAAAAAATTCGCCTAATGAGTAACTTGTTATTACACGCTGGAAAACAAAATCTTATTGAGCTCTTATTAGCCGACGGTTATGCCAGCATCACTACCAAAAACAGCTCACAAAGTTGCTTGATGTCAAAGCAAGCCAAAGTTCTAACAATATAATTATGTATGTATTTTGTTGTTAACGACACACCTATTAAAGAGGGACGATATAAAGTAATAATATTTCATTATCTTTCTACCCATTGGTAGGAAAATAAAACATTAACCAAATCACACTATATAATAATCTAGAGATAATTAACCCGAGGTTGGCTATCACACAATGTACTAACTTGACACGGCAGAATTATCCAGTGTCCATAATTAGGTTGCTGACAGGGTGTCAGCAACTAGATGTTGATTTATGGCAGCCAATTACTGGTATTGTTACCCTAAAATATGATGAATTGTTGCAGCTGATTTTCAACGCTAAAGACCAATTATTTATTATATATTAACATTCTGTATATTATGTTTACTAAAATGTATTTTTTTATTGAATGTGCATCTGGTTTTAAAATCTTGCTATTTTGGCCTTTTTAAGAGCCCTTTTACATATTGCAGCCCACTCACACATTTAATGATAATTTCAGATCGAAAAAAAATGGTATTGATTTTTTCAAATGTGGTGTGACATTATTTTGCTTCTTGCGACTATAGATGTTCTCAACATATTATTATTTTATAACATGTTGAGTCCAATTAAAATTAAAGGCCCAAAGTTTTAAATAAATAAATAACGCGTTTTGGATCCCCCATTACAGATATCAACATGAAAATTTATCGAGAACATCTATAGTCGCATGCAGCTAAATAATGTCAGACCACATTTAAAAATATAATTACCATATTGTAGCTATTTGAAATTATCTTTAAATGTGCGAGTGAGAGGGCTGCAAAATGTAAAAGGCCTCTTAATAGATAGTATTTTAAGGTTAAATTGGCCGGTCAAGTTTCTATACAAACGTCGAAGGGTGATCACTCTCTTATTTGAGGTTTAAGGTCCAGAAATAGGTATGGTATCGATTGATCTCTTCATTACCTAGGCTTGTTAATATATAATTCAGTTGAAAGTTATGCGCCATAAAAAAATATAAAAAAATGTTTCGAGGACTACGACCCTTAAGTAAATTATCTTTTTAAAAATTTGTTACGATACAAGTCTAGATATAATAGAGACCGATCAATATCAAGCTTAGTTCAAATTCAAATTCAAATTCAAAATCATTTATTCAATTTAGGCGTCTACGACGCTCTTATGAAGGTCAATTACCAATTTTAATATTGAAATATTCCAAATTGTACTGCCACGTTCAGCAAAAAAAAAATTATAGAGCCACTGCGAGAAGAACGGGAAAGAAACTCGGGGCCATTCTTTTGAACATCTTTTAACAATGTGTTATATACAATATAATACGACTATTGCAATATTTGTTCAAATTACGTAGGTGATAGGTGATAGCTTGGCAGAGGCGGAACTTTCCAAGCATCGTTTAAGTAATCACAAACTTTGTAGTATGATTTCTTAATCAAAATATTTTTCACATGCAACTTGAATTTTCCTTCTGTGAGCATTGTAATATGTTTGGGAATTTTAGTATAAAACCGCACACAATTACCTAAAAAGGACCTTTTATTTATCTTTGCTAGTCTAAAACCTGGTACTGCTATTTTATATTTATTCCTAGTGTTGTAATCGTGGTTTTCACTATTTAATTTAAATTTACTCAAATTTTTCCGAACATACATAAAATTTTCAAATATATACAGACTCGGTAAAGTTAATATATCAATTTCTTTAAAAAGATCCCTTAGAGTTTCCATAGGATCCATTTCATATATGGCTCGAATTGCACGCTTTTGTAAGATATAGATTGTTTCTATCTCAGCAGCAGCTCCCCACAGCAAAACACCATACGATATAATACTGTGGAAGTACGCGAAATAAACTAGCCGTGCAGTAGCTACGTCTGTTAACTGTCTTATCTTACAAACTGCATATGCAGCAGAACTAAGTCTTCCGGCTAGATCATGTATATGTGGATCCCACTGTAAAGTTGAGTCCACTTTGATTCCCAGAAAGACTGTCGCTTTGTCTATAGAGTGTTTATCTAAGCCAAGCTTAATGTTTGGTTCAACATAAGGAACATTTGGTAAAGAAAACTTGAAACATTTGGTCTTTTTTGAATTTAAGAGAAGATTATTAGCGGCGAACCATTCAGAGATCATAGATAACACATTATTTACATGAATGAGTTCACTATCTTTCCTATCTACTTTAAAAATCAGAGAGGTATCATCTGCGAATAAAACAATATCGCAGAAATCTTTGACCATGCAAGGCAAATCATGATTATACGCTAGGAACAGAAAAGGTCCCAAAATTGATCCCTGCGGTACACCTATTTTTACCAAAGACCCGGAAGAAGTATTGCCATTTATTCCAACCATCTGTAGCCTGTCTGACAGATATGACTCTATTAGATTCATTCGTTCTTGACCTAAAACCTCAAATAAGGAAAATAATAATCACCCTTCGACCTTTGCATGGAAATGCGAGCGTCTATTTCACCCTTAAGTTCCAATATCTGCTTTATTGTCGTGTTAGTTTACCTTTACTGCATGCTCTGGCCCATAAAACAGATGCTTGCAGGTTCGAATCCAATTCATTTATTATTGAAGTTAAAGAAGAAATTACAAAATAATAAAATTTTAAATTGTTAACACAAAACTTTCGATGTTCCATATGCAAATGAGCAAGTTTGTAAGCTTAACAAAGTCTCGGTTATTGACTTAACCGGCCTAACGATAGCAGAGTCCAGTTTTAATCAATTAACGCGTACAATATCCAACGACTTACTTAATTTACAATGGAATTCAATCTGCATACTTAATGTTAACTTAACTATGTTTTTGTTACCGGACAGTAGGGTAGCAGGACCTATTGTTGACCACCTCTTAAAGTCGACAGAGTGACAAATGGAATGAATAATTTAATAGGGTGTTAGAGTTTGTAATTGGACATTTTCTTAATAGGGTTTGACGTGTGGGATGAATATAAGCAGTGATTATTGAAAGTCTAAGATAATTAATTAATATTCGTAGTTGTAGTCATCATCTTTATCACCATAAGGCTAAAAATGTTAATTGTTTAAGTCGTCTTGCTGTTTCTACGCTTAGCGTAGTCAGTAAAACATTGTTTCTTTCTCAATCAGTTTGTCATTTCAGTACTAACATCTTTCGCACAAATATTCGTTCTTCACGCGTATATTATGTGAAGAATGAATATTCCCTTTCTTAAAATTTTCACGTATGCCACATGCGCTATGCTTTTCAATCTTTTTGTTTTATAAAATTTAGATCGGAAGAGTCCAAAAGCTTCTGGGCAAGCGTGGCTAACATTTTGGACCAAGATTTTTCCATTGTATTATTATATTTATCATCTTGTTATCTATTGTTAAACATAGTTCCTACAGAAGTGGGGGACAAAAGGTATTCCTTTTACCACAATCAGCAGGGTGATTACCAGTGATCGGAATAGGCTGAATGATTTTACGTACTTACATCACGTTGTCATAACATGGATATGCCATTTTTTCTGGTAAGTTCCGATATTCACGGGATTGCGTTATATAATATTAAAATAGTGATTCAGTAACTACTTCAGTAAATATTTGAAAATTAACAGAATCAATTTTCTAACATTTATAATTAATTATGCTTTTGTCTGCTCTCCATGTGTGTTTCCAAAAAAAAATCATCTGACTGATTTGAATCTTTGGTGAGTTGCTTTATGCAAATTTGGTACATTTTCTACGATGGGAGAAAATATTTTCGCGCAATATTTTGACCAACAAACTATAAGTCATCGAAGATACGCCGTTCTGATTGGTTGCAGTTGTGCATACAAATTATAAGGTGACAAAAGACCCTATTTGCCGAGTTATAGGTACTTAGTATTATTCATTGTATTTAAAGCTAATCTGATCCCGTTTATACTGAGTTATTTATCTGTGAAGTGAACGTGCGCGCAATATTCTGACGAAAAATAAATGACCCACCGAAGATACTCAGTCCTGATTGGTTGCAATTGTGCATACGAAGTATAAGGTTACAATGGACCCAATTTCCCGAGTTATAGTTACCTAAATTTTTTTATATGTAGAGCTAATTTGATCCCTATGTATACTTAGTTAGGTTTTTACTTAAAGATTTTGAACACCACAGTTTTCTTTGCTATAAAATACCGGTCACCTATGGCGCTCTAAGAGCATTAAAAGTTATACAGAAAAACAATGCTCATATTGATACGTTACTCACCTTACGTATCCACGTAATATTTTTGATATTCCGGGGAAAAAAAAAAAAACTAAATCTGGGAGGCTTATCCATATTAACATATACGTTCGAGATCATTGACCCTAAATCATTCTACCTGTTCCGATCTCTGGTGATTACGTACCTTAAAATGTATATAAATAACCATCCATGTATCGTCACTTCGTCAGATAAAAGTTTCTTTTTTTTTATCCAACCGGAAGATTTTTTATTCCAATTTTTTTTGAGTATTTTGTTCGCTTAGCGACTATGTCAGTCCCGTTAAGAAGCCGAAAGGTTGGAAAAAAAATATGTACGGGCTTATAATGCATCAGTGCATGAATATGGAGGTCATTGTTTCCATTGCAGATGGACTTGGTTGCTGACTAGCGTAATTATTAGTAACCAAATAACATGATAGCCATGACCTTCATATGGTTCTTTTGAATCACCCTCACCGAATATGTTTCATCGAAGGCAAACTTAACAGGATGTCGCTTATACGATCATTCGTTGAACTAACGGCTCGTTGAAACCACTCCTTGACGACGACGGTTTGAATATGAAAGAATCCTTCGCAGACTAAAATTTCCCAAAAACTTTTCTTGGTTGACGTTGGGTGGACGATAAAGCCCGTTACTTACGTATGTAGTGCCGTT
Source organism: Plagodis dolabraria (assembly GCA_963854805.1). Taxonomy (NCBI): domain Eukaryota; kingdom Metazoa; phylum Arthropoda; class Insecta; order Lepidoptera; family Geometridae; genus Plagodis; species Plagodis dolabraria. Next base: position 24,108,969 of record OY978460.1, on the reverse strand, counting down.
GTCAAGAAGTGGTTTCGGTAAACCGATCGTTTGACGAGTAATCATTTCATATGAGCGACAACGGTGAAAGGTAATTCAAAGAATAATATCAAGTTTGAGGGCCATACTAATATCAATCAATGATACAATTAAAATTTATGATTTTCTCAACTTTGGTATTAGAACGTTGAATATATCTCGTTTTGTCCTAAAGAAGATATAGTGTACTGAATCAAAAATAAAGAGGTGAAGATAATACAATTATTTCTCAATAGAATAAAAAAAATTGCGGTTCAATATAGGTTTTTTTTGTTTGCTGTCAGTTTAGTCCAAGACTTAGTGGTAACTGTTTATGTGGTTGAAAAAGCTAAACAAGTTAATCTAACAAAGGCCGAAAAACAATCAGGTGACAGCTACTTCGTGACAGATTTTATACTAAATGGTAGTAGCTCTCCAGGTGAATAATCAAAAAATGCAGTGCCATTTTCAACCATCGTAAAACGTAATACTTGTGTGGAAGTTTACCACCATACCATGTAGTAAAACTCAAGGCAGTGATACGTGTGATGTATTCAAACCAAAAATTGTCAGTACAAGAAGTCTGTGTTAATTGCTCTAGCTATGGTTAGATTGCTATGTTATTTGTCACAGGACAAATTATTGAGTGAAATGACAGACAAATCAGCTACAACATCTACAGCTCACCTTTCGCTACACGAGCCTCGCACAACGCCGCATCCTTTGAAGCGATGATGGCTCAGTGGCATTGGCTATGGACTGCCGCACAGCAGGTCCATAGTGCGAATCCCTCCGCGGGCTTGAGCTTCACCGCATGGTGGAAAGGCTAGAGACCACCCTCAAGTAGAAAATCTGTCTCCAAGCACCTAACGGTGTGTTCCGGCAGCCGTCCTTGAGAGCCATTGAAAGTAAAGGCACACGAGACTTAACAACTATGTCCCAAGGTGACAGGCGCAGTGCAATTCGTGGCTTGTGACTAATGCAGCGGTTAGTCCGCTTAACATCAGGTGGGCCTCGAGCTTGTCCCGTCACAATAACAATTAAAAAAAACCAAAAAACCTACAAATCTATGGACAAATCATTCATTGCACATATATACTATAAGAACGTTTCAGTTGCCCATGTCCTTAGGCGCTCAAGTCGTTAGACGGCAAGCTTGAGATTTATCTGTCTTCGGCATGCCGAACCGCAAACCTTGAAATTCAAATGCAGATTTTACCACGTACTTGTCTCCAGCGCCGATGCTGCAAATGGTGTCGTATGTGAATGAACGCGAGAACGCGTGGTTTTAATATGTCAGCTGTAGTGACTATGCAATATTTTGAATAGGCAGTACTCATTATAGGCATGGGCTTTGGTAAAGTTCAGTTTATTTTATCACTAAAGTGTAAAAAGTACCTATGTTTTCAAAATCTTTCAGCAGATAGTGGGTCTCTTAATGAATGAGAGTCATATTCGTGGGCACCACTGCAATACCAAGTATTCCTCTCCAAGCAGTAGTATAGCTGTTTTTAGGCTTAAAGGAGCTGCAAGAAAGTAAAAATATTGATTGAATGAGAGTTCCAAATATTCAAAAACTAGCTATCCGTCCACGGCTCCGCCCGCGCCTATTTCAGTTATTGCGCAGTTGAATAAAAACTATTATTATGTCCTTCCCCGGGTCTCAAACTATTCCCGTACGAAAAAGCAACCAAATCGGTCCAGTAGATTTTAAAATTTATTCGTTGCATACAAAAATACAAAGATTTCCTTATTATAATATTACTAGCTTTCCGGGCGCGGCTCCGCCCGCGCGTATGTCGGTTATCGCGCGAAAACATTAACCTCTTTTTGCGCAGTCGGATAAAAACTATCCTATGTTTTTTCCCGGGTCTCAAACTATCTCCATACCAAATTTCATTCAAATCGGTCCAGTAGTTTTGGCGTGAAAGCGTAACAGACAGACAGACAGACAGACAGACAGAGTTACTTTCGCATTTATAATATTAGTACTGAAGTACTGAAGTACTGATATAACGGGTTACGAATAGTCTAAACGGGTTCAATTCTCACTCGGTTTTTATTTTATTCTTTTTGAACTGTACTTAGGGCGTTTATGAAAACTTATACAAGTGTATAAATATATCGTGGGTTGACAAGTAAAATTCACTAACTGCACTAAGTGTTCATTAGAGATAATGAGTTTTTAAATATTTTTTTACTTCAATACTCAGTCTTCAGCATTAGTGATCTAAAATTTTGTTTGGTAATAGAATAATAGTTATTCTACACCACCATACATATAATTTGTTAAAAACATAAGTAATGTAATTGTAATTAAAAAAAATGTACTTAATGATTTTTACCTGCCTTCAATTATGATCAAATTGAATTATGTGGGTATTTAATGACATAATCAACTCTGTTTTTTTTTCAAATATGTTCGTTTATTTAAAGAAAAGTGACTGTAATCTTATTTTTGATATTTTTATGTTTGCAATAACGCATGCTCTGCGGATTACATGACAAATTTACGAGAGGAAAAATGTAAGTCATGTGCGGGATTCGAACCCGCGTCCATCCACCCCTTTAGCCGGGGTATGCTCTGACCAATTGAGCTAAAATGACAATGAGTCACTAAAATTTTTCCTATCGTTCTTTAACCATCGTATTGGGATGGAGCGACATCTATAGTTCAGCTTCAAATCCCGCACATGACTTAATTTTTTCCTCTCGTAAATTTGTAATTTTGATCTTATTGTTAACCGATTTAAAAAAAAAAGGAGGTTCTAAGTTCGACTGTATGTATGAACACCGATTTCTACCCCATTTGCGGACCGATTCTCAAAATTATATTTTATTTTCAAGGGTATACCGCCGAGGTGGTCCCGTATAAATTTCATCAAAATCGGTGGAGTAGTTTATAAGTTATAGTGTATTCGCATATCTGGATTATTTAATGGTATATGCTGTTGTCGACGATGACAACTGTTTTAGGCGAGTAAATGATCTTACATTAGCATTATTTATCACTAAAAAGAGTAAGAAAAATATTTTTCATAAGAAAAAAGGAACCAACTTCCAATACTGAGAAATATAGTTTTCTATGTTTTTTGACCAAAGAAATTTTATCAGCAATGGTTTTATTGCCACGCGGTTTGCGTCGTCTTAGGTACCTATATCCATGTGGCATAATCATAGGCACCTAAGTTATTAGAAACATTAATAGCTGTATTAATGAATTTTACCTGCCGGTAAGTTTGGTAACATGTGTAGATAATGAGGTTTTTGCTTTTTAGTACTTGAATACGATGACTTATTACCTTAATTACTTTTTCTTAGCAAAGATTTACGAAAAATAATGAACTTAGTGAAGCAAAGTAATTTTTTCCAAAAACTGTACTTAGTGAGTTTTTCTTGTCAACCCACGATATGCGCAGTAATTTTATTACCAATATAAACTAAAACAATGGTCAGCGCAGCTTCTTACTGTGACTTAAGTAAATATATTGATTAATCGTTAATGCACAAACAATAAATTAAGTACATATAAATCTAACACCAAATGAAGTGTTTGCATTTTTTCCAGTCTAACCCCTTGAAAAGTGTGACGGCTTTTCACGACTTTATTGCTTGGAAAATGGGTAAAAAAGGACGCTAGGGCAAGAATCTTGGGGAAGTCGTCATTTCTGGTGCAGAACATAAGCACAAGCGAGTGATGCCTTATTCAAATATTTCAACTAAATATTACATTGTTTAGTTTTAAATTACCAGTATTAAGAACATAATTATTGTAAACTTCCAATTTAAGAATACCAAGAAAATGAAATCGTTTTAAAAAAATACGGTTGAAGGAGTTCAACTTCCAGGTCGGACAGTTGGGCAGTGGTTTTCACATCAACCATTGCCAATTTTTAAAAACTTTTGTAAGTAGTACATATATTTAAATAATATTGACACCAAAATAGGTGTTTCACTTACGTTAAATCAGTCGAGGAGCTCGATTTCGTCCGGTTTCGCGACTTTCAGCTTTTACGCGAGTCGCTTCGTCATGGAGTACGTGCGCTCCCAACCGCATCCGCTGCGCAGCTTATTTAACGTAAGTAAAATCGGTGTCAATATGATTAAAACATTGGCGATTTGCCATAATCCCCATATTAGGCAGGCGTCTTGAAGGTCACAGCAAAGTTTATAATCATTTCAGAAGGAGCTGTTTCCCATCTTAAGGTATTTTTCAGGGAGACATTATAGCACTTTACGGGGCGCAGTTTTACTGAAAATATATTTTTGTAGGCTGTGAGAGTTGGTTTAGTATATACTATAGGTGTGCCTAATAATAACAATAGATTTGAAACATAATTTAAATAATGTGAGTGTTTAGATTTACTATAATACAAATAAATATATATTTGATTTGATTTACTCGTAGATAAAGTAAACATAAGGTATCACTCCCTTAAAATTTTAAACTATCCCAAAATAAACTGTTTTTTATCACTTCTTACTTAAGCCCAGCGCCAACCCGCCCCGCTATTCGTAAGGAAATCAGTGCGAGGGAAGTACAAAAGCGTTAAAAATATCACGACGTCCGCCGCAGAAGCGACGAATGACCAGTTCCGGACCAAATTTAGCATTTTCCGTTAGGGTTATACACTGGGAATAGTCGATATACGCTTTCGATTGAAAAGAAAATTACCTTATAGAAAAATGCCAATATAGAAGTGGCACCACACACATAAGTTTCTATAGTAAAGTTTGTAAGCATTATTTTCACTTTTAATTGTAAAATTTTATTTCTTTTTAATTATTCAATTCAGTTCAATTATTTTATTCATAAACAAAGTATATTTTGTTTATTTTTTTTTACCGGCGGCGGTATGCGTTTATTAAACAAAATACTATGAACTATATACAACACTACAGCTACTACAATAAAAGCATTTAGACAACCTATAAGTCATAGCAGACTCATAGGCAGTCCAAATGCTCCAGCCCACTCCCAGTTGGCAGCGTGCCCAGCATGCTGGCAGCATTGCCCCGTTGAATTGCAATGCTTATTCGTTGAGCCAAATATGTTTATGAATGATTAGTTATTGTTATGAATGGGTTTGAATTACCTACATTCAATACATTTTGAATTTGAAGGACTCACAAGGGTAACGGAGAATGTAGCATAAAATCGTTATTTAAACATACTGTTTCAAATCCTTAGCGTAATCTCGACACGCACTTGGCAGGTAGTATTATCTGTTGTAATAGCTTAGATATAATTTTATCAAGTTTTTCACGTTAATGTATAAACTGGAATTGCAAATTTTCATAGCAAATTGGAGGCCAAATCTAGTGATTTAATGGTTCAAGCTTTTCATGGTTTTAAAAGTAACAATTTTTGTTGTTTTAAAATTTTTTTAGACAATCCACCACAATGGCTGCCTGAATAGGCCCTAGTAGGCGTTACCATACATTAACATAACAATAAGATATTTTATCCGACTTAAAAAGAGAAGGTTCTGAACTCGGCAGTATGTTTATTTTTGTGTTTGTTAGCGATTAATCCGCTTATTTACCAATTTTCATGATTTGATGATAATTTTTGTTGGGTTCATTGTATCTCCAAATTGGTCCCATTCAAAATTTCATCAAAATCGGTTTAGTAGTTTTTAAGTTCTAGTCAATTAACTGAAAGATGTATTTGCTTACTTGAATGACTTAATGGTATTTTTTTAAATCTTTATTATAGTAGCTTTTTCGCTCAGCGAACAAGAAAACAGAAAACATATTATTTGACACAAAGTTATTACAAACAAAATTAACAAGATAAAAATAATCAAAGTTCATGAGTTTGTGTCAAAAAGCCCTTGCACATGTTTCAGATGTCTTAAGACACCCGACGCAGTTTTCAGTCAACACCTCGCGGGTGACGGTAGACAAAAAGTGCTCATAGTTTTGTTTTTATAATAAACAAACAATTAAATGTACACTTATTAATAATAATAGTAGATTCAAATTTTCATAAAGATTATTTATAATAAATAACATAGTAATATGGAATACATAGATAGATTTTGTGACAAATATAAGACATACAAAATGTAGTACTAACGGACGTACGTATAGATGGTTGGAAAGCCGGGGTTTAGTAATAGGGCTCAATATTCCAGTACGAAACCCGAATATATACTTAAAATTTTAAGATACTTGAATATCTTTTAACGTACATATTTTACCAGTATTGCTCATACATCTCGAGTTCAATTATTTTCACGGTATGAAGTTTCGTGGCGATATTCGTACCTATTTTCATCAAACCTCTCAATCAATAGATAAACTGTACAAAGATTCAGAAATTGAAGAGCGGTGTCCATATGAAAAGTTTCACTTGCTCATAATTTGGACAGATTATCTACCGTAACTGCCACGTTTCAGCAGTCTCTGACAAAATAGAAGGCAGCAGTGTGCTCTTATTTAAGCCTTATTTCAACATTGATCAATGCCTTATTATTAATGCAATGCATAGTGCCAATAAAGAGCAGAGCCCATCATATCAACTGCTTTATGACTTTTAGCTCAATAGATCCCAGAGATGGCGTTAGCAGTATCGAATTTGTAGATATTCGGTGTAATAATCTACCTACAAAAGCCATACAAGATGATCACTACAAATATTTTTGAATAGAGGGTAGTGTGGACTCATCATTTGATTCTCCTCTACATATTTTACAGAAACATGACGCTACTCCGTGTTAATTTAATTAATTTAATTGATTTTAATTGAAGACGCAAAAAAATATATATAAATCACATTTGCTACAGACTCAATGTTGTATGGACGTCACAGTGCAGTGAGTGTAACATATTTTGGGCAAGACTTTCTTCGGGTAATTTTGGATTTATGTAACGCCAGCAGGTAGACAATGCCAAGAACGATGTCTGTTGTAAACCCCATTTTGAAGGATTTGTTTCGATAATGAGGATTGCTTAAGGTACGTGAACTTTTTATTACTACATTGTATTTATATTGGTGTCAGGGAGCTTCATCAATTTGTTCTAAAGGTCAGCCATAATTTTAGGTGTCATTGACCCCAACGCAATTTAAAACAAATCAGTACGCAAGTACACAATAGGTGTAGGCTATTTACACGCCTTACAAGAACAAGATGCTTATTTGGGGACTGTGAGGCTTGTAAGGCTGGGTATTCATCAGAGATGGGATGGGAAAATGAGTGGCGTAAGAGTAAAAAATCCAGCAATAGGAAGTTTTCATTGACCTAACCTCCCTGAGCACTATCCGTTTGATATATATTTTCTTCTTACAGCTCTCCTCTTAGTACAATAACTAGGGTATACGCATTACTCAGCCTAGAATAAGAGTCCTTTTGTTGTGGTGTTTTGGTCGCTTTTTACTGTTTATACTATCACTATTGTACCATTGAGTTAGGCAACATATAACTTGCACATTTAATTTTAATGGATCGATAAAACGTTTAAGGAAAGTAAATTATTTTCAGTCGGGCTTAATTAATTTATACTTGTTAGATAATGACAATGGCAAAGATTAAACTTACGAAAGTTGAACCAACTTTATTTAAATCTAATGTAAATTATGTATATATGATATTAGATATATAAATTATAGGGCACACACGCAATATATTTGTTGTGTGATTTACCAAATATATCGATATAAACTATATTTTAAGACAGTTCTATTAAATCAATGTCTACGTTTACAACCCCTTTGTCCATTGAATAATATCTGGCCACTTATTATGGAAATAAAAGCGTTTTGACCCCTTCCGCTTTTTTATTATTTATTGTTGAATCAAACCCATAAATTGCTGTTTAAGGTACATTAGGTTTCCCTTTTCTATGAAAATATATATCTGCCGAAAAGCTATAAACAGTGTCAAGCACACGGTGAGGGTTGATTTTCCTTCATCTCTTTTTAATGTAATTGATTTGTTGGCCTTATTAACAGCTTTCTCCGTGGACGATCTAAAAGATATTTACGCAATGTTTTTCTCATAGGCTAGGAGCAGAGCTTCTGTGGTTTTCTATTCAATTGTTATAGCCCGGTGATTTTGCATGCCTTACCTTGAGACTGATTTTAACTTAGTTATTGGTTTGCCCGTTTTAGAGAATTTGGAATAAATAATGGCCGAGTGGTAATAGCTATAGCCTAGCTACTTCCCTCAAGTAGGAAATCTGTCGCCGAGCACCTAACAGTATGTTCCAACAGCAGTCCTTGAGAGCAAGTAAAATTACAGGCAATGAGACTTAACGACTGTATGTCTCAGGGTGACAGGCGCAGTGCAATTCGTCACTTGTGATGAATTGAATTTTTTATAGGCAGAGGTTAGTCCGCTTAACATCAGGTAGATTTGTGCTTATTCCGTCACAATCTTGTTAAAAAATAATAATATTGGTAACGGAAACTTGGCAAAGGACGAGCATAAGCGTTAAATTTAAGTACATGCATGCATAGGGCCATTCATATTTTGGCACAGTCGTACTGTGTACTTCTATTATCTTCATTTAATTTTCAATTCAACCGTGCACAGTGTAACTTGTGTATTTACAATATTACATTAATTCCCACACATGACCATTATTTTATCTCTATTAATTTTTAAAATTTGTTTATAGAATAGAAAATATGGGGATGTTGTGTACCACAATATCACAGTACTGAGATATCATCACATTAGAAAGGTGATTCGGACACATCGGGAACTAAAATATTCACAACAATGAAATAACAATCTGAAATACTTCACTTCACCTCACCTCATATCATCTTATCTTAAATAGAAAACTACGTAGTATTGGTTATTGCCATTTTCCAAGCAGTTTATACTGAAACAAATCATATGAAAGTCTCAATAGATGTCAAGGCAATCATTGAAATATAATAAGAGTATTGTTTTCGTTTCTTTTTCATCTTATGTTCAGACGAGATAAAATGCTTGTGATAAATAAAATGAAACAAAGATAATCATACAAAGGCATGTTTTCAAACTGATGGCATCTTAAGAGCAACGAAGTGAGCAAAACGAGCGAAGCAGGCGGATCCAACGAAGTGGGAAAAAGATCACAGAAATACTATTTACTAGATAGAAAGGCCCTGGGGAAGATGAAAGTCTAAATTTTACGTTCAATTTGCAAAATACCTCAAGTCGTACCGTTTGAAGCGCTCATAGCGAAGTTTGCTTAGCCATTCTGAATCGATCAGCAAAGTTAAGCAACGTCCGCCTCGGTCATGACTTGGGTGGGTGACCGCTGGTGACATTACTACTGAGCGCTTCCGTGCTTCGGAAGGCACATTAAGCCGTCGGTCCCGGTTGTTGTCTTAGGATGGCAATCGTTTCAGCATGGTGGTAGGGCACTTTGCGAATGCCCGCCTGGCTAGCTACCACCCTCAAGTTGAAAACCTGTCGCCAAGCACCGAACAGTGTGTTCCGGCAGCTGTCTTTGAGAGCCAGTAATTCTAGGTAAGCCTTAACAACATCTTCGGCCACATCATCACTTACGAGATAGTGAGATAGTGGCAAAGGCTAACCTATCAGGCATAAAAAAAAACCCGCCGCGCTCTTATGCCACCTACACTAGAGAGCTCAAATATCCACGCAATTACTATCAATTACTCTGTGCACACGCATGAAACACTATAATTCCATGCAACTTATTGTCACCATGTCGCGCCACGAAAGTATCCGTAAACCTCGTGTGACATAAAAATACAAACCATGAACGTTTCCATGAACCGCGTTGTATGTATTTATGATAATATCAATACTTCTCCCTGTATACAAGGATATTCAACATATATGGCTTTGATTGCGTACATATTAAATGATTTATATTTGACGTTAAAACAGACAGTGATAATGGGTTGTCTCACATGATGAGATATTCAATTTTTTTTTCTACTGCCGATAGGCTAGCCTTTGACACTATCTCACCTGATGGTAAGTGATGATGTGGTCGAAGATGTTGTTCAGGCTAGCCTAGAATGACTGGCTCTCAAGAGTAGCTGCCGGAACACACCGTTAGGTGCTTGGCGACAGATTTTCAACTTGAGGGTGGTAGCTAGCCAGGCGGGCATTCGCAAAATGCCCTACCACCATGCTTTGTGACGTTGACCTTCTGTTTAGTGACTTAATGAGCAATATGTTACTCTGACATCAATATGAGTAGAGTATTATAATGCACGCACAACAAGGCTTCATAAGATCTAAATGCTACTGTACTAGCCTGAATAAAGTTAGGTATACTGCCAACGGACACGTGTGTGACGTGGCCATTAGTCAGGCGATGTGTGTGTTGTTATCGAAAACATATTTTTGAAGTTGTACTGACACTACATGGAAGTAATAGGAGAAGGAAGATGATAAAAATAATACTGAGACAGTCAATAATACATAATAACTAAAGTGAATAATTCAAATAGCTCCGACTATAATTTCGTCCAGTATGTGTAGTGGTTTTTAGGGTTCCCTACCCAAAGGGTAAAAACGGGACCCTATTATTGAGACCTCGCTGTCCGTCCGTCTGTCACCAGGCTGTCAAGAGCGGTGATAGGTAGACAGTTGAAATTTTCACAGATGATGTAAGTATTTCTGTTGCCGCTATAACAACAAATACAAAAAGTTGGCCAAGTGCGAGTCAGACTCGCGCACGCTAAAACAAAAAAGGTTAAGATATGAAGTCTAATGTTATATTAGTTAATGGAACGGAACCCTTCGTGCGCGAGTCCGACTCGCACTTGGCTGATTTTTTTAAGGAGAGCTCGGAACTCTCACATCATTTACTGTTCGCATCACACTCTAAATTATTCACGTGTTTATTTACTAAAATGAGTGAAATCTATGTAAATATTATTTTTATGGAAAATGATAACAACCAACAAAACTCAGACTCAAACACATCCTGGTGTATTTCCAATTATGCTACAGAAGCGGGTACTGACTGAATGGTCGATTTTTTCCATCCATTTGGATAGAAATATTTCTTCTCTTTGACTTTAGCGACATCTATACGAGAAGTAGTTGTATGATATTTAGGTAGATGTCACCTACGCCATAAAGATACTGTATGCACAATTGTAAATACAAATGGATAAAAAAAATTCTTTACCCACTTCTATTTTCAAACAATTTTTCATAAATGGAAATTTATGAAATTGCCCTATTCATAAGAAATAACACTAACTTGTTTACATTTTATAAAAGACAGCGCAATAAAAATAAAATTTGTATGCCTCGTTATAGACTGTCACTGTTTAAAAAAGGTGTATTTGGTATGGGTCCAAAAATATATAATAATTTGCCAAAGACTATACTCGAATCGGGAAACATAACAATATTTAAAAGGAAACTGTTTAATTTTTTGACATCTAAGTGCTATTACACAATTAAAGAATACCTTGACGATAAAATAACAATCATGTAATTTTAATATATTTTTGAACCTAGTATGACATTTTTATAATATTTCTATCTATATTTAATGACATTTTATTTTATATGTTTGTATTTTTGTAAACAGATTTACACGCGATAATAATGTAATTTTAGTACGCACTTGACCAGCATGATGGTTGATAGCTTTGTTTAATAATATAATTTAATATTGTATGTCCGAATAGGACGAAACTGTTGAGACGGAATGAAGCATTATTATAACACCATTTACTGTACAGTTTATGCAATAAATGATTCTGATTCTGATTCTGAAATGCACCAGGACCCTCATTTGGTATTGCGGATGAAGCCCCACTGGAAATTATGATTATCCATCCGAAATAATTTCTTTAATTTTTCCTTAGCATGCTCTAAAATTAAAATATTCAATAAATTAAAATATTAATCACTCTCTATTACGGACAACACACATCCCAAAATAATAACAAGTTTAATGGCTAGGGCATTACAAAAAAAATGCTGAAGTATTAGTTGCCCAGAACCTACCTTCACTGGAACGGTTACGGACAAGCATACCGCGCACATTCTAAAAAAGTTTATGGTACCAACTTACGACATAAGAAAAGACTGCTAAAGTCTTTATTGCTCGGAACTAAGAATAAATTGTATCGGAACAAAAAATGCCGTTCTTAAATCTTCTGCTACTCCATGGAAACAAGCGTCAGACGCGAACATATTAATTACCTTCTCTCACTTTAATGTACGTCGTCGGATGATTAATGCGAGGGTTAAACATGAGTTTTATCTTAAGCAATTGGAAAGCGTATTTAAGAATATTGCAACTTTGCATATTCATTATTTTGTTATCCTTCCCTTATACTATGCATTTCACACATTAGGTACTAACTTACACAATAATACTACCATATTACATACGTATATGCTACATTGGCTTTATTCATTAATTATATAGATTATAATAGTAAATATTAAAATATATTTCGCAAGCAAATATTGTGTTCACATTTATGAAAAGAATTCAAACAAGTTACAAACGTACTTTTATTTTTTGGTAGTGATCTCTAGCAAGATAGTTTTGTTTTTAAGTAGTTTTTCAACCCTTGTATAATAACACTTTGTAAATAATGTTTTCAAAGATTGTAGGTTCCAATATTTATTTATAATAGGGATAAGTTAAGAGTACCGTTGTCTGTGACTGTGGCTTTATTTGAATGTACGTGTGTGTTGGAGAGACAAATAAATGCTTTATCTATCTATCTAAGCTTTTTTAATTTATTGGTTGCTTAAAATATATTTTTTATATTTGTAACGATTTATTAAGGATTTCCGTTAAGTAACTTGAAACAAATAACTATCTTTGAGCTATAAATGAGAAAACTTACCATACCTATTAAAAAAAAATTAAAATGTATATTCAAATTTTAATTTTAATTTTAATTTGTTATACTGTTATAGATTGAACTTTCATGAAACAAGAAAATTTATACCAAAGTTGCACCGCCTCGGGTGTAAAAGAGCTCTCATATAGAAGTCAGTTCCGTGGGCAGTCAAACTCAGCGTAAAGAGGTCAGTATAAATTCTTGTCATGCACATATTGGTTTTCCTTCTGTTATCATATTAACATTAGTGATTGAGACCAAAGCCAAAAGATAACGAGGTGTGTGATATGACAGCTACTTTGCTATATTTTTAACAAATAACCATAAGCATAGCACATTTCTTTAGGCATAACATAATAACTTTAATACTAATTAGTGTTATTTTTTATAGGTTGCTTGGCACACATATATTTTTTTCTGTCCTCATCCCTAGATTTCACTCTTTTCCTTAATGTAATGAGAGTCTGAAGCATATTGATATTGAAAGTATTAATTAGGCTTAGCAAGTATTACAATGTCTTCACAGTGACAAAAGTGTTTTTAAGTTTTTTTTATTCATATACGTATACGAAAGTAGGGGAGAATTGGGGGTTCTGCATCTGCATCGCTCTCGCTTCGCTCGAGCTCGCGATGCATGACCCCCAATTCTCTCCGTTATATAGATCACAACTGGCATTCTTCTTGATATCAATGGGCTAAGTTCGGATCGAGCTGTTTGCACAATCGTCCATCCTTATTGTAACTTTACAAGATTTAAGGATTCTAAGAGTGCTTATGCATTAGGCACCCCTAGTTATTTTTAATCCGAACGGTTATTTTTTAAAATTAAATAGGATAGGATTTTATTAAAAAGATAGGTAATTTTAAAAACATTTATTTTCTACATTCCATTTCTGAAGACAAATTACATTTCTTAGAGCACAGTATGAAGTATGATATACACAACAATAAACATCGGAACATGAAATATACTTTCTATACAAACTTAGTAAACTAGGGCAACCATAATCCTCTAGATCGAAAATACACTTACTAATTCCGTCATACATTATATTATCTTGTTCTAATATTTTCCTTAGCCATCTAACTTTTTCTGAACCTTTGACATATATTTTACAGTTCCTTAAAATTTCTGCAATATAAATCTTATGATAATTATACGGTATAAGTCCTTCTTTCCAATAAATGTGTCTATTTCTTTCAATCCAGCATACTTGTCTTTTTTCTGTTTTTGTTAAGTCATAAAACGGGAAGGGTGGCTTAAATACAAGATTTATTATTTGTTTATCAAATTGTAGTGCTATTTCTTTTACAATGAATTCATTAGAATCAGTTTTGAAACCTTGTACGTCTACAATTGCATTCATGTTAGTTTACGTACAATATTACTTAGTGGTTTGTATTCAACAAGCCGGTCGTTCACAATAAGGCAATAGGCTGCTGTATTATTTGGAATTTCTTGGGCACTTTCAATTTCTAAACGTACATCCACTGGTCCTGATTTTAAATTTTCATTTTGTCGTGAACAGTCTATTATAAACAAAGGAGCTTTCTCTTTAAATTCGTTAATGTTTAACAACGGATCAGCTGGGAGGTTGTAATAAGACTGACGGAATTTGGCATATAATTCGTATAATATATTATACTTATTTTCATCGAACTTTATGTTTAGTGAATCATAAGGATAATATTGGGAATTTAAAAATAATGTAACGTTAGTCAAATTACAGTGATCAAATGTAGAACTATCTTTAGTTTTGTTATTTTTTCTATTAGTTTGTAAACCAAATATAACATATCGAGGCTTTTCTAATTGAGAAGCCGTTTTTACAGACCATGAATGCTTTGTGGTTCTTGGCAACAAAGGATATTCATATAAGTCCCAATTTCTAAAAGCCATTTGTATAGGTTTATCTTTTTCTAGAAATTTAAGTAATGAAAGCCTTTCTCGGTCAGAAACTTTCACATGTGGTACGCGCCATTGAACTCTCAGTATATCTATTTCAATACTGTCATCTTTATCAATAATAACACTGTTATAGTTAGTGCTGCTTCTATTAAGTACCAGTTCATGTTTGCAGTTTAAAATTATTCTATTATAATCTTCAGCAAACCCTAACATTTTATTAAGTGGTATAACAACACTAAAGAAATCATCTTTGGAATTTTGACCATTTATATTCCAACCCCATACAGCAGCAACTTTGCTCTCACCGTAATTCATAGAAATATATGATTTTATAGTAGAAGAAATTCCAGAGTTCCTGATACGATCTATTTCTACGCCATTTATTTCATATCGAATGTCTTGAAACAGATATGATATTGGATTATTAGTAAAATTGACAGGTTTTTTAGTAGGATGGCCTGCAGCATCTTTTCCAGTTACCGTAGCACGTCCTTCGATGTAAATAGAGCTGGCAGATGGTAGTACATATATGTCTTGTTGTTGGATAGATATGCGTATTTCATCATTGGCTTTAAAACTGTTATTGTATGGATTATATGTATGTATTTCGTAACTCTCAATAGAGTTGTCGAAATGTGGTGAATTATCAATATCGAGAATATTCATATTTTGAAACCCAGAGCTCGTAAAAAATCTTTATTCTTTTTTGTTATTTTTTTTACTTTGGGATTTCTGATACGTCTATGCCTTTTGAAAGCATAGCTGATAATACCGTTTTTTAATTTTGGTTTTGGTGATATAATATTATATTTTTTTGTGTTTTGACCAAATACAATCATTTCTGCTTGCGTAGATGAAGGCTCATCTGAATTTCTTCTGCACCGAAATCAATGAGATTGCCTTCTTGATCAACAACTTTTACTGTAATTGATGATATGTTGTTGTCTTTTACGGGAAAATATATAATATTTTTAGGTTTTTCAATAAACCGAAAGCTTGGAGGAACGTTTGGTACAAATTCATAAATAATGTGGGAAGATAAACCATTAATGTACGAGCCGTGTATTAAATCACATTCGATCCTTATGACTGTTGTTGGAAGAATGTTCACTGGATTCTCTGATACATGCCATTTATTAGCTTCTAGTATTTCTTTTCGAAAACCTAACATGTTTCCCATACTATTTATTACTTGGAAATTAACAGGTTTTGTGCAAAAAAGAGAACATTTTGCAGTATTTGAATTGGATCCAATATTGAGTTCACAGTCATCCAATTTGCTATTTAAATAGTCGGCAATGTCTTGTAAATCATAATTTCCATTTGGAATTTTTAATCTTTTATTTTTTTCACCGTAACTAAATATATTGTTAACATCTGATATATTTGGTATAACATTGAAAACAGAGAAATATAATAATCCGCACTCATAGCTATGATTTAAAGATAGAGGTGGATGAAAAGTGGTTTCTAATATAGATTTCTTTCCAGAAAAACTTAATGAGATAGACATAGTCGTAGACTGTTCTACAATTTATACTAAACTGGAGAAAACATAAAACACATCCACTATTTATTTGTTTGTATTACACCAAAACTGTTCTAAAAATTTAAGGCATAAATGACCGCAGTTATACGTATTATTTTTTTGATGATTATTATAGTTATATAGAATGTTTCCCTTCATCATATATTTTATAAATTCCTTAGGCGGCCTCAAGTTCCCATAGCTATCAAAATATTCAATGTAATCGTCAATTTTCACATAGGCTACCCAATGAGTTCCAGGATTTATTGAGCTATCTAAATTGACGACACCACACTCAATAGGATATGGTCTTTTAGGTAAATTATCTCTCATAAAAACACCTCTAAAGTAAGGAATATTATTACAATATTTCAATAAATCTATATTTGTAAGAGCCCGACTAGGCAACCGTTGATTTAGTTTTTTTTTTTTTTAGATAAGTATAATCCAAAACCTTTTTTATATGGTTTAATGCATAGCCCTTTGCCTATAGTTAAACCTTCCAATTTATCATGATGTCTCTTTAACTCCGAAAGACGTTTTTTTGCAGCTTTGTATTCGTTGTACGTTTTAAGGATTCCGGATACTCCACCAGCCAGACTTCCAGCAGCTGATAATCCCGCAAAAATAGGTATTAAAGGAAGAACACCTCCTGATTTTGGTAAAGGAATAATTCGTGGTAGTTTAATAGGTAAATCTTTCGTTAAATCTTTTGCTGCAGCAAATGCCAGTTCTATTGCCATTTTTTTACATTTTGGTTTCATTTTACGAATCTGCTTTTTAGTGTGAGATACAATGCTTTTAAAATTCTTTTTCATTCCAGAACCAGAAGCAACTTTGGCCAACATTGCTTTATTAACCAATGAAGCTGCTATTTTTTCTCCGGGACTAGCATTAGCAGAAGTAGTCCGTGTCTTCGCCATTTTTAGTAAAATTATATCTGCCTTACGCCGTTTATGTAAATTAGATGAATTATTGTAGGCTATATCGTGTTGTTTGCAATATTCGTCCAGCTGATTGATGCCTTTATCCCCACGAGCCAGTCTTTCTTTTAAGCGAGTTCCTGGTCCACAGAAATTATATCCTGGTAGATGAAGTTCAAATGGCAATTTGTTGATTAATCTATTCAGAAGACTATCTTCCGTCATAACCAGATGGAGACTGAATTACAATTATGTATAATCAATCTTTATAAAACATTCGTTTTGTTAATCCAACTGTTTTCACTGGAAGGGAACCCGAGCCATTTAACGTAACACCTTTTAGCTTTTTTTTTCAAAACTTTTTCGACAAGATAAACATCAGGGTGCTGAGTTTTTTGTAGTTCTTGTATATAAAATGCACCTAGTATTGGACGATGCCTCATGTCCGCTAATAAATAAGTTATTGGGTCAGTGTTTTGCACTTTGATGATTTTGAAAATTTCTGTTGACCAATTCGGCGTATACCCTTTTTCAAATGTGCCTTTATATTTACTTATGCGCACATAATCATTGGCATTCAATTTCTTTCTATATTTTTCTTTAGGGATAGAGGTAAGATTCTTTTTGAACCTCTCCAGTAATATATCTTTATTTTTTTGTTTTACTTGTGCTGGAGACATACCAATTGTTCTATGAATGGTATTGTTGTATATGTCAATCACTTTATTAAGAACTTCGTCATACCATATATAGTTTCCTCTGAAACTGAATTCTTTGTAGAGCTTATTTTTCAATGTTCGGATTAATCTTTCTACAATAGATGCTTTTTTAGTAGAGTAAGTGGAGTAGTGATTTATTTTATAACTATCCACAATTTTTTTGAATTTGTCATTATAGAACTCATTGCCTCTGTCCGTTTGTAGGTGTTTAGGCACTCGTCCTTTATGTAATAAAGATTGAAAAGCTCGAGTGACAACTTCTTTTTTTTTACTTTTCAGTGGATATGCCCATGCGTACTTTGAAAAAGTATCGATAACGGCTAAAATAAAATTATGACCACCGTTAAATTTAGAAACAGCTTGCATATCTATTAAATCAGCTTGCCAAAGGTCATCAATATCTTTCATCACAACATGTCTTCGAGGAAAATTTACCCTTGCATATTTATGAATCTCATTTACCACACTTTTTTTGCTCATGTTTATTATAATGTTTAAATATTACTTCTAATTTATTAACTCGATTATTTAATTCAATAAGCAAGTTTGTGTTAGATGAAATTTTATTCAAAATATTAATGAGAGATTTATCAACATATTCTTTGGTTGCGCTGTCATTCAGATCAATTGGATGTTCCAAATTTTTAAGGATCTTATTTTGGGCGTTTAAATTTCCATCACTAGATTGTTTTATAGAACATTCGCTTTGGATTATATAATCTTTTTTCTGTTTTTTATATAGGTGATGGCCGAATTTGTTGACATTCATGTTTGAATGATTCTTAAAGACTAAACAAATATTCGCAACGCTTAGTCATTTTATTCTTTAATTATACCAGCTTCTTTTAACTCTTCTATGATTGAAATAATTTCATTGTCATGATTACTGTTACCAGCATCTCTAGATGCCACCAAAAGCATAAGTCTTTCAATTAATTCATTAGGATCGTCCCAATAAATAAAATCTGTATTTGATTTATAGGTTTTTTTAAAACTTGGGGATTTAACTCCAGTTCCACGCTTGATAGCTTTGTTTTCCACTTCATCTCGATCAAAAAATAAGGGTTTTATAATTTGGCAGTACTTCATGCTTTTGTCTCCTCTTATTTGGCCTAAACGATTAAAATCTCTTTTGTGAGCATTAGTATTGTGTAACATATCTTTATAAACTATTTTATCTCTCTCTGTTACCAAATTTAAATCCGGCTTTTTTTTAAATAAAAGTTCCTTAATACCAGGTGTCATTTCGTAGTTTATATTTCCAAGGGTCATTAAAGAAATTTCATTGTCGCTAGAAGTTTTACCAAAAACCTTAAAAGAGATTGGTATGTTTCCCATGAATAATTGCTTGTTTTCATCCCGTACTCCAAATGGTACATTTAATGTATTATTTTCATCAAGCAAATTTTGTTTTTCTAATATTGATAGAAGGGGAGTGTCTAAATTGGTTACTTTTTTTTCATTTTTAAATGGCGTTGAATGTATTTGTTTTTCTGATTCACTATCGGTTAATGTATTTTCACTTTTAGCAGAGTTATAGCTTTGAAATTTGTCGTCGGGTGAACCGTTGGAATAATTACACAGTGATGAATCATTTGTATCAAAAGTGCATTTAATATCACTTTTATATGAATTAGATTCAGCCATTTTATTAAGAGGATCAGTGAGAGGTTTAAATATTTTATTTAAATTTAAGTTTGTGTTGTCTTCTTCATCCTTTATTTGTTTTATTTTGTTTTTAATTGTTTTAACTGAGGCGAGTATTTGGTGTTTCCATTTTTTTTCCATGTTTTATAACGATGTTACCACATCCATTAAATTATAAGAAATGATGACTTTAGTAGTTATGACTTGTATTTAAATGAAATCAATCGAACTTAATAAATGTATCAAATCCACTTCTGTATCTACCATTATTTAATTCACTATATTTATCTATAATTAAGAATGAGTGCGGATAAGTCCATGTTTTTAAACATATGTTTTTAAATTTGGACCAATCAATGTCTGAATTAACATGTTCATTATAAATATGTTTTAAATTTATATCATCCTGTTTAAAAATTATTAAAAAGTTTGCATTATCTCGTATTAATTGTTTTGGTATTTTCGAATAAGTTTGGGACAAGTAAAAGCAATCTATATTTTTATGCCGTCCCATTGAAAAATAGTTACGTATATTTGTCTGATTCTCGCATGCCACATCGTCAAAAATAAAAACAGAATTTGGTAAAGCAATATCCGGGTCAATAACGTCTTTGTTATCATTAAATATGTTAAATTTTATATCTGGAATTTGATTCAAGATTTCATTTAAAAAGCAGTATTTTGGTTGAAATGTGGTTTTTGAATACAGATAAACATTCTTAAATTTTAAGCCGTTTTTATGTAATAATAAGCCTATCATTACATTGGTCTTTCCACAATTAGATGGACCGCAAATTAGACAGCGAATCGTATTGGGAAGTAATACGCTATGTCTGTTAATTCCGGAATGTGATTTTACTTCTATGTTGTTAATTTCTAAAGTTGTGGGTTGCTTTATCAACCTCATAATGATATCTGACAATACTGTATAGGGTATTTATATTAAATAGATAAATCATTACAATGTCCATTTCTATTGATCGAATGTTAGCGGTTCTAATGTTTGCTTTCCAAGAAATTTAGCTTTTAAAAACAACCTTTGTCCACGTGATCTATTACCAAAAAAGGTAAGTACCTAGTTATATTTTAGTTATTATTTTTGTAATACTTATTAATTCATTGTTGCACCAGCTCCACTGTATAGCAGACAAATTTGCATTGCACTGTTGGTTTACATATATCCTGATTTTGGTAAGTGTTTATTTTAACTTTTTACTAATAATATCAGTTAAAACTAATTGGTAGTTCATATGAAGGTTAATTTAATAAGTATTATTTTATTTTGTTACAGAAACAATGACAAGCATAGTTTTTGCTGACGCTGATCCTTTCTATCTACAAGAGGCTCAAGACATGAATTTAATCTGGAACAGTCATGAACACGATAGAGATATTGTTCGAGAAAATAAAGAAACCAATACAAAAAATAAATCATTCAAAACAATTCATAAGAAAGGAAAGTTAAGTTTTAAGAAAAAAATATCACCAGATTCATCATTCGTTGTCAGAAAAATACCAGGAAAAGGACATCACTTAATAAAAATTGAAATCAGTGAAATTAACACCCTAGCAAGTGATGATTGTTGTGTAAGTGTGCAGTATGTAGTTGAGGATAAATATGATAACATTTTAGACGCAACGCAAGATTTAATAAGTAAGATGACAAAAAAGTTATGTGTCCCAGAACCTTTATAAATCTATCTAATTGTATTTATTGATATTTTATTTTATTGTAATATTATTGAATATATAACCTAATAAACATAGTTACGAGTCACGTACTTGTTTTATTTATCTTGCTTACGCAGGGTTTACCTACACATTATTTCGGTGACCGATGTAAATCTGGATTCGGTCGAACACTAACAATAATCTTTTAAAATCAGACAGGAATTAGGATAGGTTAAGAAAAATGCAAGGAATGATATTTTATGCGATTTCAATTTATTTCATATATATTTCACATATATTATATATAGCAAATTATAACTTTTACCAGTAAATCAAGACTTACAGACTATATAACTTTACAAATGTATTACTTATAAATATATATATATAGTTATTATGTTAGGAATTATAGTAAACATTTACCAAAATAAAACGGTTTTCAGTTGACAAGATATATAATTTTGTCATTATTTACAGTTCAATGTTGCTTTTAAATGTCACTTTTATTATTATGATATATTTCTAATATAATACAATATTATTATAATATATTGCTGTAATGTCCCCAAGGTACAGTTTTTACTATATCTTTCGTGATCTGTCTCTTATCATCTGATTTATTTAAAATCAATTTATTCAACCTCTGAGTAAATATTTTATGATTAATTGATTTAATAATGTACATACTATCTCTAAAATCAATATTCCTAAACAAACATCGTTTATATTTTGCCATGTCAAGTTTCCTCGTTACACATTTTTTTGTGCCTTTGGCTTTCTTAAGTGAAGATGTTTCAGTATTTATGCAATAAAGTTTTGCGCGAAGTCCTGTGAATTCTGTAATTAACTCACCAGCCATTTCATCTTTAAAATATCCAGGTTGTTTAATATTAACATGAGGTATACCATATACATTATCTTCTTTAAAATTACTAGTGTCAAAGTATTGTAGGTTAAGTTTCATATCCTTGTAGAAATCATCAGTCCTTATCAAATATAAAAGACTATCAGTATCTGTGTAGCAAAGGCATATATTTTCTCCATACATTTTTTTCATAATCGCGTAATGGAATCTATATAAATGTCTCTTCGCGAGTTCTAGAACAGTAAAGCCAATATATATTGGTCGGTCTAGATTGATTTGTGTTGGCTGCATTTGAATAGCTACCAAATTTTCTGTAAAAATCGAGAGATTCATAAAATTTGGCGCACTTATATATTTTTCAGCGCCGCAAATTTTATTAGTTCTGTTAGAACAATCTTTCCATACATTAACTAGTTTTACATCAACTTGATTTCTTTTGTTTTCTATCGTTTTACCAAATATAGAGTTATTCTGTTTTTTAAAAAAATCCCTTTCAAATTCGGAAGTTGCATTTTGTCGCAACAATGTGTTTAATTCAATGTAAGGTTTTAGAAATTGTTTCTGATCGAAAGCCAATACTCTGTGTATTTTTAATAGTACAAGTCCGTTTCTCAAACATTCTTTTAAATGAGTATAATGTATGACATATTTATATTTATTATGTAGGTTTGCTATTAGCTTTTGAGATTTTCCATTAGGCGGAATACATTTTTCTGGCGCGAATGGTAAATCAGAATGATGATCATGTATTTGTGGAGGATATTCAAGGTCCACTTCAAGTATGTATCCGCGATTGTTACTATCTGGTATCGATTCAATGTTGTTAAGGGTTTTAATTTCGTCTTCATTTAGAAAGGAAAAATTATTGGTAGGAAGACATTTCATCATCGTATATCCATAAAGATTTACACAATCGAGGTACATTAGATAAGAATTGGGCTCGTATTTATTGTAATTAGACAAATATTTATTATTTGCTTTAGCATTTCTGAGAGAACATTGTGCTAAACCTCCTCTAATGCCTTTTTCAAGCATTTGATACATTTCAACATCGGAAATTAAATCAAGCTCAACTTTTGTAAACAATAACATGGCATCCCAACTTAATGAAGGTGATGATACATAATGACAAGGATCTAAGTTGTAGTAAGTCAAGCTCATTGTTCTGAATTTTTCAAAAACGTCACATAATAATAATACATCGCATTTTAAATATAAATCGGTGTACTCCCCTAAATCTTTTATGTTAAATTCATTCCAAATAGTTTGCGCATGTTCGTAATCTTTATATCTTCAGAAGAAAGCCTATTAAAAAAACTACTCTTGTCAGGAAGATTTGGTTCATTATAGCGTTCCATCGAATTCAAATAATCATAGCAATATACTCCTTTTTGACACAATAAATCAAACGATTTACTATCAGGATAATATTTTTTTAAATTTTTAAAGTCACTTTTCTGCAGTGTTTTTACTAACTTATCCAAGCCGCAACTAAGAAAATTGAACGAATCAATAAATTTCAACTGAGCGGCATTGTTGGAATCAATTGGTATAAACTTTGTGATTGATATGTATTTTTCCTTTGTTTTTGAAATAAGATTAATACGTCCTATGATCGCAGATAGCTCGGTAATAAATAAATGACAGTCATATCCGGAAAGATTGTGGAATATGATTGGAATAAATTTACATGTCCTAGCATTCAAATTACATCCCACGTGACTCGGACCTAAATAAGCTGAATCAAAATGATCGTGGTCTGCGCATTTTACGTCATCAGCTACAAATTCCTTTTTACACAAGTGACAGATGGTAGCATGTTTAAACGATGCCAGCTCATTTTCAGTTAGCGGCATCATTTCATGTTTAATTGATATAATTTGATATAATTCCATTACATCATTAGTTAGAGCTTCAATAAATTTTTTTACACAATTTGGGCCCCGATAAGACACAAATTTGTTTAGACTCGGTTTAGACTCACAGCATATGTAATAAGCAAAGCAAGTCGCTTGATGTATTTGCACGTTCTCAACATGTTGTGATTTGCTTTTATCCGAATATTCTTTAAGCAAACTTTCAAAATCACCATATATTACGAAAGGAATTCTACGAGTTCGTTCAACATGCGAAAATAATAACTTACTACCTGGTTGAGGCAGAATTGTTTTTACTCTAGCGCAATCGTGATTTACCAGTTTTTCTTGCGATGGAAAATAAATAAAACATTCGTCACACAAAAAAATTCTGCATTTATGTTGTGTAAGTTGTCTATGTACAAGCTTTCCGAAATCTTTTATCAAACAGAAATGGTTTTTCCCGTTTATCTCAATGAGGAGCAGGCTAATATGCGTCAACTTACGATGTTTTGTTTTGTAGAGGGGACCAGATACTATATTGTTTTTATCCAAACCGTACACATTTACCGAAATTAAAGGATTTATCTTTTCGAATATTTTAATATCATTTAAACTCAAAGGAAAAGTCATTCCTGAAGTGTTCAGAATATGTTTATAATGTGGATATGACGACACTCTATTTGGATTATTTTTTGCTGGATACATATGCGCAATTATGCTCCATAAGAAACATCGATCATCTTTGTTTTGAATGTTTAAACATGATTTGGTGTTTTGAATTTCTCGCGGCAATTTCACGTATGAGCCCGCCCGTAAT
Source organism: Plagodis dolabraria (assembly GCA_963854805.1). Taxonomy (NCBI): domain Eukaryota; kingdom Metazoa; phylum Arthropoda; class Insecta; order Lepidoptera; family Geometridae; genus Plagodis; species Plagodis dolabraria. Next base: position 24,084,232 of record OY978460.1, on the reverse strand, counting down.
GGATTGTATTGATTAATATTTAATTCTAAATGACTGATAGAATTTAGTGTCCAACCACTCCCCGACATTTCGAATTCTGAACATTTCGTTATCAGCTTTTGGACACATGTTTTATAAAACGATATCAAATCAGAGTTGTAAAAAATCTTTACAAATGGCACATTAAATGACTTAAGGGCTTTTTCATCATTTTTAGGTAAATAATATGACACAAAAAATTCCATGTTGACTTTTAATGCATTGTGTTGGATCAATGATTTTTTTATTAATTGTAAAACTGAAGTAGAGGCTTTATTCAAAAATTCCTCAGGCAGCATATTATTCGAAATAGGGTTTATTTTATAACTTACAATTCTAGATTTAAATGCACTAGCTATAATCTGCACATCTGGGAACTCAGAGTTGATCAAACAGTTTGATTTATGAATACTACTTTTATAATGCGACGAGATACGAGACACCTCAATATTACACTCTCTACAATATACCATTTTGCCTCACTTGTTCCTTAGTAGGTATACTTGATAACAAACTTGAACTGATAAAAAATATTAAAAAATATAGGTAAATATTTGAGGTATTTACTTAATATAATAGTTGCATGAATTGATATGAAGCGATTAACCTGCCTAGATGTCGGTAATAATATAAATGCATAGTTTCGTAATCTGAGATTTAATTTTACTGTTTGCAATTAGTTTTCAGTAGTATATTTCAGTATTTCAGTTTCTATATTTAAATTTTTCAATATTCCAATATTTCAATATTCCAATATTTCTCATTTATAGTTTTGCTGTAAATAAAACAATCATTAGACATAACATAATAATAACCAGTTAAAATTTTATTCATGAAAATAAAACTTACATTTGTTGATTAAAAAGTATTGTAAATGCTTTCCTATTATAAGGTATAAATAAAATAAAGATAACAGTTAAGTAAAGATAGCTAGATAAAAGTGAAATAATTGAATATTATTGCGTCAGTATGTTAGAACATATTGTTCATTGCGGTATCATGGGATACTTAAATGTATAGTTTGGTAATCCTAGTTTGCAATTTACTGTGTAGATATTATTATAATGTTTGCAATTAGTATTTCAGTTTCTATATTTCAATTTTTCAATATTTCAATTTTCAATATTTCAATATTTCAATATTTCTCATTTTTAGTTTTGCTGTAAATAAAACAATTATTAGACACAAAATAAGAATAACCATTTCAAATTTTATTCATAAAATCTAAAACTAACATTAACTAATTCAAAAGTAGTATATATGCAAGTAATTACCTATTATAAGGTAGAAATAAAAATATCAAGGTAATATAATAAAGTAAAGACAAAATGAAACAATTGCGATTGTACCAATCTGTTAAAACATACTGTTCAATGTAATTTCATGGGATACATTATTGGCTGTATAGCCTTGAATTCATTTTTCCCGGCTTCTACAAGTGTTGACAATGCGCGCCATACAGGTGTTTGGGTGTCAGTACACAATTTTAAAGTAACCAGGGCTCTTTTCCAACGTTCTTCGCTAGGCTGACATTCAGCTTCTCGGGAATTATAGACCCTTAACTCGACGTAATACTCCCCGCCACGTGTGAGATCTCGTTGTGTTGTATACCCGCTCGTTCCGCGCTGTGAAAAGAAGCTCCGCAATGTAGCCGCACGCGCTGGTTTCACCTTGCTGCTTTCTCCGATCTCCTGAAAAAAAATCAAACAAATAATAAGTGACCTTCATACGTAACAGTTTATTGATATAACTGCTGTAACAAAAGTAAGTTACATAAATGTTTACAAAAATAATCTAGCCTGCATTAAACAACGCTTATCCACCATCGTAACTAAAAAAATACCCTGCCTAAGAGGGCCATGGTGCCGTAAACAATCATCACACACACACACTGAGTATCACACCCATAAAAATAAGTAAACGAGCGAATAATATTTTTTCATTACCTGTGTAATCGAGGGCTGCGCCAGAGGTAATTCTACGTCATCCGTGTCCGAGCCAAAGAAATGGGATGTCGTCAACAGTTCTGTTGACACCGCCGCTGGCAGTTTTTTCTTTCTCGATGAAGACCCAGCGCCGCTGCTAGCCGTCCGTTTCTTTGATGCGCCTCCGTCTTTCTTCTTTTCTTGAGCCACCTTTTTTGCAGGAGGTTGTGGTGTAGGTGGAGGTGCTACAGGCTCGGACCCCGCCGGTGTTTCGTCGTCCGATACATCAATCTCATCGGCCCAGAAAGGATTTTGCGACCAGCCCGGCCTGAAAGCAATAATTTAAAATAATTATAATAGAAGATAACTTCGCAACGAGTTAACACAACATTGTTTCTGAACATTGTTTTAGCCTAGCATAGCAAAATGCTTTATAAATAAAAAATCCATGAGTTAACACAAGTTAGTTTGCCGATCAACACAGGTACCTAAGTCACATTACACTTTATACGTTTACATCCTCACACTCACAGTCCACACTTAGTTCAATGACTTGTATAGCGGGTGCCAGAAACATTCACTTCACTCATAATCTCACCTTGAACCAGAAATACAAATTTCCCTTGGGGAAGTAAATTGAGCTTCTGTCAGGAATCGAACCCGAAACTCCCGGTGTAGAAGGCAATTACTTAACAACTACGCCAGCATGGCATCTAATTTTTTTCACCGAAGTTATAAGGCAATTTGCACTCACTAATAATTCATTCATACTAACAATAAATACTTTAAGGTCACTTACTTACATAGTTAGGTTCCTTGAAGTTCCGAATATGTAAATAACTGCACTTTTTTTGGATGCTGGAGCGTCGTCGCCCACCACTGAATATCCGCTTTTAAATGTAGATGCACCAAATCAGTCCTATTTATAATCTCATTTTATAAAGATGCATTCACAAGTCGAATCTTGACTAAAACGTACAAAAATAAAAAAACAGAAAGGTTAAAGTTTTAACGATTGTATACCTTAACGATCTTGTAAACAAAGTTCATTTCATCTTGTCAACCGATAAACAAATCTGAATGAGACTTTATGCTGTCGTCAAGGGATGTAAAGCGATGACTGCTGCACATTCTCGAGCAACTGGAGACAAAAATCCTATAAGGAAGTGGCAGGTACTTATACCAATTACGAGTCTTTTAAATTACAGATCTCACTTAACTGGTAAACAACATATTTCAATTGATCACCAGTAATGAGAGAACCTCTCGAATAAAACAATGCTTTTTATGAAAATCCTTATAACTAAATCTTTTAGATATTAGTAGCGAAACAAACATCAATAAGTCGATTTGTATTTTTTGACGATACTAAAAATGTATTGCTACTTAAGTAAATATTTAAAAATCACATAATGTTCTGATCACTACTGTTACCTATTTAGTATTTTTATTAGACATTAATATGTAGGTACCTACGTTAAATTTTAACCAAAACGTATATTATAATTTTAATTATGTAAAATCATGAAACGAAGGTTGTATCTTTGAACCATAGGCCGTCATTTATTTATTTATTCATTATAATCAATCTCTTTTTTAACTTTTTTTATTTTCTATACAAGATGATTACTACAAAACATCAAAAGAACCAAAAGCCCGTAAAGTAACCTATGGATAGTGACAATGGAGTCTTATCGCTAAGAGAAATTCTTTTCAGAAATATTTGTATCGATATAATCACAGTAATATTGTTGTTTGCTAAGAAGCTATTTAATAGTATAGATAGTGAAAAGTATAGATATCTTAGAAAATACTAAAAACAAAAACTTTTAAACTCATAGCCCACACTAAATTCATAGACTTGTATCTTAGGTGCTAGAAACATTCACTTCTTCACACACACACACACAATGACACCCAGAACCAGAAGTGCATATTTTCCTTGATGAGGAGATTTATGCTACTGTCGGGAATCAAACCTAGTACCCGCAACATAGAAGACAAGAACTTACCAACTACGTCAACATGACAGTCTGACTAATCGTATCTTTGATAAAAAAATATGACGAAAAAAATATCGTTGAATCACGTACGCTAGAAAATCCAAATATAGGCTGACTTGATAGCCTAGGTACATAGGACTGCACATATCATTGACATGAGTACAAAATAATAAAATGTAATAATCATAAAAAGTCCCCACTTTATACGTACTCGTACGTACTCTAGGTAACATACCACGGCTGTATAACCCACACTTAAATCGGGATACTATATACCTATGCCTTATAAATGTGTCGGTCGCATCTGTTTCACTAGACAGACAAAGTATTATGTTCTGAACTGATCTGTCTTGAACGGTCTAAAATAAAATGAACTGCTCAGATAAACAAATACAGACTGACCAGATAAAACGATAGCGGTTTATAAGCTAGAGGGAACCTCGCTTTTTTTAATTCAGTGCGACGAATATAGTGAGCGAACATAATACATGTTGTAAAATGCGCTAACGAGACGATTATAGAGAATAAAAACATCTGACACATGATCCGTGCGCAAACAAGTTGTCGGTTCCCTTGTAATTACAATACTACTTATTAATCGTATGTTTGATGTGGATTGGATAGCAGATAATCGAGAGAATTGGGGGTCATGCATCGCGAGCTCGAGCGTAGCGAGAGCGATGCAGATGCAGAACCCCCAATTCTCCCCTACTTACGAATACATATTTTGACCTCTGATATTTTACCAGTAGAATGGACAACTATTATAGTTCTAATAAAACTCTTTGCAACATGTTCTCTAAAATAATGAATATATTCAGGCAATACATCTTTACATCTTCTTATAATATTTTAAAAATATTTTAAGAAGATGTAAAGTTAATGTTTGTAAATTGTTCAAAAATAGGTTCAAACGTATATCTAGTGACAAATACGCCAAATTTTTCCCATCGGGCGTTCGAAGAGTCAAAACCTCCTGAGAATGCTTCGTGTAGATGAGAACGTGTCCAAAAAAACTACGGCTACGTGGCGTTTGTCACGTCACTTAGCAGGAAAATTGAGCGAAATTGGCACTAGATATAATGTTATATATTTTAAGTACTTTTCTAATATAAGAAAATGTTTTATTAAAATATTTTCAAAATATTTGCTATTCTGTTCTCTGTCATCTGTTTCTTATGTTGCTTAACACTCCATACATCATGGTGGGTCTATATGATGGTTCAATTGACAATATAATATCAATAATATATTTAAATAAAAATGATATTTATTCATTTCAAGGTAAGAAAATTAGCTCGGTGACATATGTAGTATAGCGAACACAAATGGGCTAAAATTCAAACAGAATCAAGATAGAAATTACGACCAGCTTACAAAGACTATAAAGCGACGTACACATAACTTCTAATCACGCATTCGGGTGAAATTTGCACAACAAAAGCTTATAAACCGTTTCACACAGAAATCCCCAATCATAATGAGACCAAATATAAAGGTACCAAAATTACAGTAAAGACTTTTCGCTTGTAAACCATATACATTTTACACCGATGATAGTAGAGATATACACAGGAACATGACAGATAATCATGATATTAATTATCATTATCATTAACTTATACAGCACAGCTATTCTGGCTAGGCTATATTATGGTGTTTTCGACATCCGGCAGTATATCTGCTCCGGCAGTATATTTAGAAAAAAATGTCATTGATAAATTTATTGTATTTCTGAAATATTATTTTCTTAAGTATTCATTAACTACATGGTTTCAAAACATATTTTCAAAGGTATTTATTGTAAAAGATGTATAAATACTTAGAGAGAATATGAATTTCATCATATTCTTATTAAAATAAAATATTCATTGAGTTATTTGGCAGTTGAAACATGAAAGAACATTTTAACAGCTCTTCTATGCATTGTGATCGATTATTCTTGGTGCCCATACTGTTTATATAAAGAACACCGGTCCCATTTGCAAATTCCAGTGAACCAGTAATCTGGCTTGCATTTTACGAGACCTACGGCAATATCTGTCAATGTCCGTATCAATAAATTTGAACGTTTAAGGGTGAACGACGTCGTTTGACGGTTAGAGACGAGCGAGCGTAATCCGCGGTCTGTGAGACCCCATCTGGTAGGTAAGGGTTAAGTCGCGACAAATAGACCATTTGCAAATAATAAGACGCAATGAAAGAATAAATTAAGGGTTTTGGGTTGGAGGGTTGGATTGGATTGAAAGTGCTAAAATGCAGTGGTTTCAAGTTGGACCGAGGTGAAAGGGAGAATTACTTAGTTCTGTATATTTTATTATAACATTATTTTAAACCCACTTCCAAAAAAGGAGGAAGGCTCTCACGTCGATAGGTATTTTTATGAATGACCGCGCAATACTTTTATTGAATCTCTTTTTTATTGTTTTAATAAATCATACGGGATAACTCACGTGAGGAAGTTAGATTACTCCGATTATAGTTTGAACCACATCTGGTGTGTTTTCCAAGGGGAACTCGGGACACCCGCGTTGTCGTCTTGCTACTCCGTGGGGGCGCAGCTCGTAGTGGGCGTCATGTTATAGGTTGGTGCATAGGGTGGGTTGCAGTTGACCGTATCGGTGAGGTCAGATGTAAGTCCTTTTCATCACTGATGAAACACCGGTTAGCATGAGAAACATTCTAGTAAAGACAGTTCACTATATCTTCACTAGAAACGTCCTTAGCATCCAAACTAGGTTCATGTAGAACCGCATCCAAGAAGAACAACCATCCTGAGTAAGTATGGACACTTACTAATCAATAAATTATCAGATCTTGCGAGCCACGAAGAACTATTTTCTCGCTAAGTCCCCAGTTTGTCGAAGCGGATGTAGCATCAGGAAACAAAGAATACTGCTATAGCTAAGCTTGTTCATGTCCTGAATCTTCTATGTATTTTATCTTTACCGGGTACTCCCAATAGTTATATTTCTTTGAGAAAGCAAAGTAGCTATATCTTAGTTGTTCTTCACAACGAGGTGGTTTTTTACAGTTCAGAATTTATCTTCATGTTACTATTATTTAAATTTCTACGGTAAAACCCTCGGTTAAGTAGTTGCACTCTATTAACTGAAAAAGTATTTGCCAATACTCCTTTGCCTGGATAAAAGATGGATGACTTAATAGAAATTGTATCCCTTGTCGTTATTGACCATTATTGTGGACGATCTTGTTAGTAGTATTCGACTTCAAAGAATTGTGGAAGTTGAACTGTGCAAATTTGAATCAGCATGATTTTAACTTGCAACAATAATTTTATGTCCCATGTTACACCTTTTTGGAGATCCTAGGTGGTCCGCAGGGAAACACTTTGAATGTTTCAATATTCTACGAATCTAATATCTGTTTCTTTTGTGTATCTTAAATCAAACCTATTGTTGTATTTGATTAATATACGTCTAATTCTTAAATAGAGAGAAATCTATTTATACTATATATTTTGCAGATATCACTGGCTGAAATTGATGTTACGTACTTACACTTAGCGTGGTATTTGCGAGCTGAATCTGAAGAGAACCAGGGAAAATGAGTAAACCTCGGCAAGAAAAGTTACGACGCGCGGCCAGCTCCAACAGCTGGCTGCAGAACAGGAGAGGCGTCGAGCTGCCGAGGAAAAGACGTATTCAGGACTGCCACCGACCACGCAATGGATGGTGAATATCAATGGCACCGACGGCGACGTAGTCCCTCACATTGATCATACCGGCGGCAGGTGTTCGTGTGATCCACCACCGGATTATCGGACTGCCACCGGCACCAACGTCGGGACGGAGGAGTCGCCCCGGCGTGTCTTCAATAAGATGTCGAAGAAGCACCGACTTACGAGGAACTCGGTTACCATTATGGCAGGTGAGTCATTTCACCTAACCCGGGGAAACGTGGACCGAGCCACCCAGACACATCTGCGTGCACATCCACGGCCTCCCCCTGCCGAATTAGGAAGTTGTCTACAGCGTGGTATTGTAACTTACACTGATTTAACATAGCGTGTAGCTAGTTATAATGACCGATAGAAAAATAGTTTAACATATATTACAACTATAGAGATAGGTACTATATACATACGAGGCGTACTCACGCATATTATGATGATTACAACTTTTACACCTCTTTGTATCGTTATATCTCAAAAACGGTGGCTCATAGAAAATAAAGTAATGACATATTTTTTGTAGATAATTATATGATCCACAATTTTTGTCTGAAAAATTTTTATGATGAGACTTCCGTTTTGGTGAAAATGGTGAAATACTCACTTTTTGACTTTTGACCTTGAATACAAAAATTTCCATACAGGGGAAAGATGGGGAACTTTCAAATTTTATTTTTAACCATATTTTAAACAATCTTACTGATTTTCAGCTTGGTGGGAATTTATGTACCTTTACTCTTATTTTTGGTCTAATTTGACCGGACTAAGTATGAACATTAGCGATACATATGTCAGAAATGCGTGTTGATAGTTTTAAGGGATCCGTACCCAAATGGTAAAACGGGACCCTATTACTAAGACTCCACTGTCCATCTGTCTGCGTATCACTAGACTGTATATTATGAAGCGTGATAGCTAGATAGTTGAAATGTTCTCAAATTTCTGTTGCCGCTATAACGATGAATACTAGAAATCATTCAAATACGTCGTTGGACTCGCACACGATAGTTTCCTTTTATTATATTTTTATGGTATATATTTTATGGGCCTGTGTTATTTATAATGCTAAGTTGCCTGAAATAAAAGGTTTATTATTATTATTATTTATTATATTTTTAAAAATTTAAACTTCTGGTACATAAACTTCGCAATGAAAATTAATGCACAGTTTCTCAGACATCTTCCAAGCCATTAAACCTAATCCAAACAAACAAAATCAACTACGAAATTCATTAAAATCTAAATCATTTTGTTTCTGGACTCCCCGCGGGGACGTCTTAAGATGGCAATTAATAATTATTTCACTTGCTTCCGGTCCCAGCCCTAAGGCCGACTTCCGGTGAGAGGCGCCGGGGGCAAACAATAGTATTCATAAATATTGTTAACAGTTGACGGAAATCTGAGCGAGTTGTTATGGGATGGTGTTAGTTTTTATTTCAAGAAGAGGGAGACGGTTCCACGGTTCTATTCAATACAATGAAATAAATATTTATTTATTTAAGGGAAAACGTTGGTTTTCCCTGTTCAGCTGTTGAGCTGAAGTAACTTATATATATATATATAACACATATTATGAAATAACTCATTGGTTAAGTGGCGTAAAATATACTTGCGTTGAAATCTTAAAGATTTGTTTTTATACCCAGTACTGCAAATGTTTTTGAGTTTTCTGAAAAAAACATTATCAAAAGTCCCAGGTTTGAAAATTTGCCAATTAGATATTTTAGTGTTATGAAGTAGTGAGATAGTAAGGAGAGAGAGAAAAAAGTCAGCCGCCTGTTTTTTTATACGTTTGTGACGGAACAAGCAACAGTCCGCACTGGTTTAAAGCGGTAACCTCAACCTAAAACAGAAACATTTAATCACAAATAATGAACTGCACTGCACCTATCTGAGACGTAATGTTGTTGAGTCGCATGTGCCTGTAATTTCACCAGCACCTACCCATCAAACTGCTTCGAATAGTAACTATTACTCAACCAGAAGCGCTTTAATCATACCCCTTGTCTTTGCTATACACCTTTACGACGTTCCATTCGCGCATATAGCGTGCAATAACCTACTTTTAATTACCAAGATAGCGCAGGAACCGTCGCATTCAGCACCATAACCACAGATTAAATAGCCACTACGTAACTGCTGTAACTGCGAAATGCTTGGCGCTATAAACTATAAACCAAACGTTATTGGATTGTGCGGTACGATGATAGCAGGGCAATGTTTAATTACTTACCAACTCTCTTGAATTGCGCTCGTTTATTTCAAGACATCAGAATTAAATTTATTTTGAAAAAATACATTTATTCTGAAGCTGTAAAATATGAAATGATTTATGTGAATGTCGGACTTTGAAAATGTGAGTGAAGTGTTTGAATCAGCATTTATCTGACTTCAACTTTTTCATGTTTTTCAGTATTAGAAGATGGTTTCGTGTTTTTCACTTGTTTGAGTGATGTATGCTGCGTACAGTACCAATTGTTTCACTCACCTACAATGACTCCATTGGAAACAGGTGCAACTATGAAGTTAATCAGGTATATGCAATAGCTCAAACTATTATAGTTAATTGAGTACATATTTAATTACAATCAATTTACCTAACTGAAAAAGTGATCATCAAAATTTGAGATATCCTCTAATTGAGAAACTTCGTTCATTTTTAGAAGTCAGTTTTTTAGTATTTTTTGTATAGGTAAGCTTTTAACCACAACCTACCTTGTAGTAATTGTATTTTTTATGGTGTAACAAGGCAATGGAACAGGTGGCTCACCTGGTGGTAAGTGAACACCGTTGCCAATGGAAATCCACAAAACCAGAGGTCTGGTGACATTTTCTGGCCTTTGAGGAGAAAATATACGCTCTACTTGAAGGCTCTTAAGTCGAATCGGTTCGAAAATACTACATAGAAGCAGTGTAGCGTGGCTTCCGTATAGAAACAGTGTAGTGCAGAAAATACCCTGAGATTCGCACGTTCGTGGATTTCCAGACATTGACATAAAATTGATGATACATCATGTTTTGACGGGCAGTCTAATCTAGCAATTCACTCGGAACCACTCCCCGTGATAGATACGGTAGAAGATGCAGAGTTCCAACAGTAATTAAATGATGTAATTTATGATCAAAGTTTATACAAAGGCTTCACCTACAAGTAAAATGACTAAGACAGCTGCCGAAACATTATTATTATTTCATTTAATTTTATTCCAGTACCAAAGTTCCTATAAAACATTTTAACGTAATGCATGTACCTAACAAATATCACAATGGTGCGGAGTAGTTGACAAATACTAGTACATTTCACAGTCTGGTGATCTCTGGTGCCGCGATAAAAGCATGCACAATAGAACTCACTGCTAAAATACATGGACTAATGTATGGTATTTGTTTTGTCACACACTGTGTTCCTATCTAGGCACATATTAAGTGGCAAAAATTTGTTGACTAGTGTTGTTTCGTGAAATCATAGATAAACGAATAGCTCTGATATTAATCGCTGTTGAGATTCAAGTTTAAAAATGGCAGTACAACAGGGCTTGGTAAAGTATTAAGATACTGCTAAATACTGTAATTCTATAACTATCGGATTGCATGAGTAGAAGTGAAAGAGAGACAGCAATGGTAAAACCTCGTACACAACGACAGCAATCGTAACACAAATGTAGTAACTTAGTGAGGAAACACAACAACTCAGTGAAATATAAAAAATATCATTGATCTCTTATACATTCTATAGAAAGATATAACTTACTAATGACACCTTATTAAGATAGGTGTACATAAACATCACCACTTCATGTAAGTAACAATACAAATGTGAAGTAAAGAAAAAACCTGACAGGGTATCGAATTTTTAAAATCCCGCCCACTATAGAAAAAATTGGCCAAGTGCGAATCGGGTTCCGTACCATTCCAACAACATTAGACTTCATATTTTAACTTTTTTTGTTTTAACGAGTCCGACTCGCATTTGGCCAACTTTATGTATTTGTCGTTATAGCGGCAACATAAATACATCATCTGTGAAAATTTCAACTGTCTAGCTATCACCGTTCTTGAGATACAGCCTGGTGACAGACGGACGGACGGACAGCGAAGTCTCAGTAATAGGGTACGGAACCCTAAAAAACTATGTAGTGAAATAAAATATTGTATATTTTGTTCACAGATCAAAGTTTAATATGAACCTGCATTTAAAATTTCTGTTGTTTAAGGATTTTTACTAAACAGAATTACCAGATACCTAAATAGTTTTGATATTGCCTACGTAAGCAAATTAGGTATAAATCTGACAAATTTGACAACCCCCCTTTCTAGTATTAGGTCATCATTTCAGCCGCAAGAAGTCCACTGCTGGATATTGGCCTCCCCCATAGATTTCCAAATAGAACGATTGGACGGCCTGCATCCAGTGTCTTCCTGCGGCCTTAATAACGTCGTCCGCCCACCTTGTAGGTGGTCTTCCGACGCTGCGCTTGCTTGTTTGTGGCCTCCATTCGAGAATCTTTCCCCACCGACCATCAGTTCTGCATGCTATGTGCCCTGCCCATTGCCACTTCAACTCTATAATCTGACGGGCTATGTCGGTAAGTTTCGTTCGTCTACGGATCTCCTCATTTCTGATTCGATCTCGTAGAGAAACACCGAGCAAAGCCCTCTCTATAGCTCGTTGTGCGACTTTGAGCTTACATATAAGGCCCACAGTTAGAGGCCACGTTTCGGTTCCATATGTCATCACTGGTAACACACACTGGTTGAAGACCAAGCACTGTTGCACTGAAACACTGTAGGTAGATTTAATTAAAAAAACATGTTTATATTTGAATAAAAAATCAGTCTTAAAAATTTGCGACCGAAATATATTTGTGAGACGTACGAAATGCTTTATTATTACATTTTTAAGTATTATAAAATGCGCATTCTAATATATAGCTTATAACCACCTATTTCACTCGTGTCACTTTCCATTACTCTATTCACTTTTTTTTATTAATCGTGACTTTTTGTCGGGGGATTAAAGGAAATACTTGTCCATTAAAAAGACACACATTATGTACTGTCAAATATGCTGACTATTAGTAGTAAGTAAAATTATTTTATAGTATGACCTTTCAGTTTCCAGGTTATCTAAAAAGGTTATCTCTGGATGCGTTTTTGACGAATTCTTGCAACCAAAAACAGAACAATATATCCTACTCGTCATATTAAATATGTAATATGCACATAGAAAATATCACACCGTTATTGTTAAAAAAATACACACCGTCACTGCGGCACAGTAGAGACTGTCTGAGTCTGCCTGCGTACTGAGCGCAGGCCGAGATCGAGGCGCGTAGGTACAGCTCGCGATTTCGTTTTTCGTTTTTGACGAAACAAGCACAAGGCCCACCTGATGGTTTGCGGTAACATCTGAAAATAATAGATATATTTTGTAACAAGTAACAAAATGCACTGCACCCGTCACTCTGTACATTGTCTCAGAATTACATGCGCCTGTAATTTTACTGGCTCAAGGACTGCTGCCAGAACACACTATTAGGTGCTTGGCAACAGATTTCTACTTGAAGATCATAGCTAGCCAGGCGAGCATTCGCAAAATGCCCTTCCACCATGCGGTGAAGCTCAATCTGCTGGTGGGGATCGAACCAAGGACCTGCGGCGCGGCATTCCATAGCTATTTCCGCTCGGCCATCATTGCTAAATATATCCAAGACGTTAATACGTTAGTTCTTTTGTTTAGTTTTTCCAGTAATTTCAATTACTTTTATAAAACCATTTTATTAAAATATTTTATCTTAATCAATTTGTTAACGAGATAGTCCACAGATAGTAAAGTGACATTAATTATTCATTTAACCATTGACCAACAGAACTCTGAATAGAGAAACAATTACCCGTGTAGTCAAGTGCAAGTTGTCTGTCAAACACGAGTATCATTTCAGTAGACTACTACATACTTGAGAAGTTTAATGTCCGTATTCTTCTTTGATATATAACTTCCTTGCACATTTATATTTTTGTTCTGAATTCAAAACAGTGTCGCCAAGATGAACGTCTTACGTGATCATAACACACTACTATACCGTTAAACCAGAGCAATAAAATCTAAGGCGTGAAGCAATAAGAAAGACAATATTAATTACTGACTCCTTACAAAATTACCAAACAACTCCGAAGGACTTTATGGTTGCAGTAATAGGATGCATTTTTGAATACATTTGTTTAGTGCTAAGTTGGTAAATGAAGTGATGTGACCCATAAGGGTAGGGACGGAAGAATTCCTAATATATGGTGTTTTAGGTAATTAAATGTCACATAGATCAGAGATTAATGATGTGTTACGACGTGTGGAGCGAATTGATGGTGCCGGTTTGTTTCCTGTTGAGAAAATGTTTGACAAAGACCTTTTGTGGGGTCAATCTGTATTCATTGGAATGTCATTATAATGTTGTTTAGTGTAGTACAAAAGTGTTGACTTTCAGATTTTTTGTATTAGTAGAATAAATCACGACTATAGCTTTTATTTTGATTAACCAGATTTTTAGGGATCTATACGACGTAGTGTCAAAATTTCGATAAATCTAAAACATTTTCAAAGTTAAAGGAGACAGCTTACTGGACTGAAAAATGTGAAAACAAATTGTGGAACATTTGTGAGCACATATTTCAGTTAGTAGTTCAGTCAAATATTTCAGAATTCATATGTTGGTACCTAATGATCTCTATCATGATCATAGAAATCTATGATTACGATTGAGGGCGAGTTCACGATCTTCAGTTTACTAGGTTTTACCTAAGAACAAAATAGAGCCTTATTAGAGAAACTCCGCTAATGTAACCTATAGACAAAATTGCCAAGAGCGTCCGCCACGGCAACACTGGACCGCGCCGGACTCCTTTTGAATAGAGTTTTAAATATTTACATCGAGCAAAATAATAAAAAACATGAAATAATACATTACAGGCACAAGAGACTTTTAACCGCAGGTGGTCCTCGTAATTAATCCGCCAAAAACACATTAGACAACAAAAAATAAATAAAAACAAAACACTTTTTTTTTCAAACGAAACAAAAAATCATCTCCATATATTTTGTGAGGACTAGCAAATATCAACCCTAAGAGGTTGTTAGCATTTTACCAATATCCCTGTATAAAATTAAACACTTACGAACTAATGCAATATTCATCAAGGGAGGCTTATACTAGCAACAACTTTTTAAGGAATACATATAACGGTCACTTCTTCCATTTGCAAGAACTTTAACGATACCAATCTCTGAAAATGTTTACGTGGTGGTTAAAATAATTGTGCAAATCACCATCCACTTTAGTCTAGCTACCGACGGCGATTAGAAAATCTGTCGTCAAACACCTAAAAGTGTGTAGCCTAAGCAGCTGTCCTCGAAGGTCAGGTCGCATAGTTTTACCCTGTTAACCACATTCAACCGCATCATCACTAACTAACAACACTTGCAGTCAAATGCTAACCTATCAGCCCTTATACAAAAAATCTATCAAAGCCTTTTTACAGTGCCGTCTTTAAAACTACATACATTTTTACTTTAGAGGCTTGAGCAGTTTTTTCCAGTACAAAGTAAAACAATCCACAACCATGCGATTCGCACGTCAGTTTTATCCTCGCACTGTGACAATGTGGAACCAGCTCCCATGTGAGCTTGTTCTGAAACGATACGACTTAAAACCCTTCATAGGGAGAGCATGTTCCCTCTTCAAAGGCCACCAACGCATTTTGGAGACTTCTGGTATTGCGGATGTTCTCGGGTGACGGTGATCACTTACCAGCAGGTGAACCGCCGACTGGTTTGCCCTCCCAACGGAAAAAATAATTATGGGCCATATGTACGGGTACAACTCAGCATGGACCACAGATATTGTTTCGAGTATCTAGGCATGAATTTGAAAACCATTGTCCTTGTTTTAGAAGTCGGTTAAAAATATAAGTCTTAAATCCATAAAATTCAACTAGAACATCCTAACATTGAAAAATATCCTAGTAGACGACATTTATTACATATCTACCGACCGTGGGAGATTAATGTCCTAAGCTTCGTCACAGACTAAGGCGTAGTTAGTACTAGCCTTGAGACGAAGATTTACCATTGTTCGTTTTGACACTTTAAGCTGGTTTTCATTTTGCGAGACATCCCTTTGAAAATAATCAGAGAATAATGGTATTTAGATTTGAAAATCTTACTATATTTTCGAAGTATTTAGAACCTTATAGTATCTCCCTGTTCCGAAAAATCAGACTAGCTTATTATGGGATCGACCACATCTCGAGGGTTTTGTTTTGATCATCAAGGTGAGTGCGCGGCTGCGTCTGCGAGGCTCGGTGCGACTTTGGTGCCGACGGCGGCAGTTAGAAGCTGGGTGGAGAATGGACAGAGCCCATGCAGACCGGTGCTGGGTGACAATGGGGTGACAATGAACGGTTAAAGTGCTTATAACCCGTCTTTAGACGGTAATTACACTGCATGATCTGAGATTGCATCACCAGCATCACACGTAACTGTATGTTATAATTTATTTCAATATTTTGGGTGAAACTTACAAACATTTCAATTTATACAGGTTTATTGGAAAAATGCTATCAACCTCTTAGAGTTTACTTCGGTTACTCCTAACATTTTGAGGTGAATGTTTGTTTCTTCATGTATTTGCGTTGGTACAAACACGAGGTCCACCTGATGTTATTTATTATTTCATATTTTTTATTACTTTCCTCGATGGCATTTTTTTTTATATCTGATAGGTTTGCCACTATCTCACTTGATGGTAAGTGATGATGTGGTAGAGGGTGTTGTTCAGGCTAACCTAGAATTACTAATGATGCAACATTGCCTACTGCGAGCCAAGAGCGCCCGTCGCGGTAACCACTGGACTGCGCCTAGACACACTACTGCTTCAAGATAGAATATCTGACACTGTGGTGGTACCTACTAAGACATACTCTTGCAAAGGGCCCTACCATCTGTAGAAACAAGAGTACCTGTATAAAAAGATGACTTGTGAGTAATTATATACCTACATACAGTAAATTTTGTTCCTTTCAAATTAAAACCACTTGCTGTGGCGCCAGGAAAACTATACAGAAACCTTTTAAATATTAGATTGCTTTACGTAGATGTTTCCCCGTATTCCGGTACAACCCTTTTCACTACAATTCCGGTACCAATCGTAAATTTATCTCCGAAGCTATTAGTTCGATAAAATTCAAGTAAAACGATAAATAAAACCGACTTTGACGAATTGCCGGTTTCCCTTGCAAAGAATAAACGTATCCCCAATAATACAAATCTAAAAAAATCTAGTTTTTTCGATTTTGAAAGCTATTGCTTTTGTGATAAAGGCTATTTATTTAGATTAGGTCACGTGAATATGTTGGTAAAACAGTTGTTTCTATGTCACATGGGAACGTTTTGTCCGAAACTCAACTTATTTACTAAACTGAGTAAAACATGAGAGCGCTGATCAGATAAATGTTATAGTGAATTAACCTTTATTATTATAAAGCACAATGAATAAAAATGGTGATTTGCAACAGAAGATTTTATTTATCATCTACCAGTGAAAATGGTGAAAGGGCATTTTAAGTATGAACACCTGACCAAATCTGTCGCCAAGCAGATAACGATGTGTTGCAACTGATCTGATAAGAGTGCTGACCATCCTTGATCACATCGTTGCTTACGAGATACCAAACGTGAGATGGTGGTAAATGGTAACCCAGAATTACTGAAAATATGCCTCCCCCACGGTAACTCACTAATATAATATAAGTACTAAAATCTTCTTAGCAACTTTAGTTGACAACTAGTGTGTATCTTTCGGCTATTGAAGTGTACGATGTGTTCAGCAAATACCTCCCGTATGGGGAAAAAGGGAGCATTTGACTCTTAATGCCCATGCTTGGCCGGCTTCTTATGAATCGGAGTCTAATATTGCAGTTCTTCAGGCGCCACCGTTTCGTGCCCACCTTGTAGTATTTTTCCTTTGTCACCTCTTACAACTTAACACACACATACGATAGATACATATAGAAAGATAGATAACACTTTATTGAAATATTAAAAATTTATAAACTCATTACTTAAAACATAATAATTAAGAGTAGCTGTGACAATGGGTAGTCTTATCGCTGAGAGCGATCTCTTACAGACAACCCATCAATAAGGGATATGGTCCAAATATCGGTCGGGGTGTCTTATAGGTCTAAATAATTATATGCGTAAACAGTTGATGTTACCGAAATTATTTACTAATTAAGCCAAAACTACAAAACTAAATGAATCATAATATATCTTTATATATAAAAATTACGTGTCACGTTGTTTGTCCGCGATGGGCTAAACTACTTAACTACCTAAACTACTGAAGTGATTTTAAATTTGATTTGCACACCGTGTGCAATTTGATCCAAATTGAAAGATAGGATAGCTTACATCTAAATTTATAGTCGTAATTACCCGTGCAGAGCTAGTATGTATATATTTTAAGCATAAATACTTATATTATTATAATAAATAAATACATAAACTTTACGTTATATTAGTTAAACTATATAATAGAATATATGAATACATACATATATAAATACATATACCAGTAATTTGCTATATAATGTTAAACACATAATTAAATTATTATAATTTTGTACCATTGTGTCCATTAATACGAGTATAGAAAGTTAGAGCAAGAGATAATAGGTTTTGACTTGATCCTTAAAAGATTTCAATGAAAGAGCCCGTTTTATTTCTAGCGGTAGCGGATTCCACAGTCTGACAGCGTCAGCCTAAGATTTTTTACCTGTAGATGAGTTGTATGCCCTCCATATTTACTAGACGGATGCAGAGTAATTACCTGAGTCACTACCAGCCTTGCCCTTCCGAGCGTCCAGTGAATACATCGCCGCTAATCGTGTTTTTTAGGAATAATCTGTGGACGATATGCCTTCCTTGTGTCTTTAGACTCTGCACCAATTATACAGGCACTGTGAGATTTAAGAAAACTGTTTAATTTAAAGCGTAATTATTGCTTTTATTGTTGAAATAGAAAATATCGTCATTTTGTTTTATCTTAGGAACTAATTTCAATGAAATGGATGAGCGAGATATATGTATCTTTTGATGTGAGAGAGTAAAAGAGATCGCAGCATAATAGTGATCGGAACGTCTCATGGCGGTTCGGTGGTTACACGAATTGCTTATTTATCTTTTTCTAACAACAGATATGACGCGTATTTGAACGTTCTTTGCTTTTGTAATGACAAGTCATTACAAACTGCATATATATGTGCTTAGGTATGTATATAGGTAAATTCTAGTAAACTTTAGAGCAGTGGTGTTTGGATATAACAACTCTATGTATTTCAACTCTCTGGCTTCAGCGGCAAATAAATAGTAATAGAAAGTATATTTAGTTGCAGGTGACCGTAATGACAGACTTAATGACGTCGGTATATTTTGTATGAGACACGATGTAGTTTTTGTACGATAAATGGCGGGATTTATGTAATAAAAATAATAACGAAATACACTTTACTATATAACTTTACTATCGTTATTTCTACCTTTGATATTCCAACACTGAATAAAAGAGCCACCCAACTTAAAAATTCTAAAATTTCCGTCGTTACCATAACGTATCCAACTTTATTAGAGGCGTGCATTACGAATAAGATATTCCTTAATGCACTTCCAAGTTCGTATAAACACGGGTGTAAAGCAAAGGTGTCGTAAACAATATTAAATTCTGGAAGTTTTCCCAGTTCCATTCAGTCTAGGTATATTAGGATAAGTTCATTTCGATGTGAGAAAACTAACTTACGAGTTTGAAATTCTGTGCCAGATTTGGAAGGAAAATAAAAATATGGATGTGGTTAGTAACTCTTTAGAATCATACATTGTTATATGTGTGATTTTAAAAAATAACACATTTTACAATATATAGATGCCCCGCGTTGAATATGAGTTAAATATTTTATTATAAAAGTAGAAAATGAGACACAATAATAAATTTAAATAATTAACCCAGGACATATTAAATATTAAAAAAATATTTCCAGCGAACGAAAACATAGTACTCGTATGTGGCGTGCAATTTTTTATCTACTATCTCAAGCCTGATATCATCATTGACAATGATTAATGGTAATATCTGGCTAGACTTAGAATTACTTATTACTTAAAATATATCTGGTGTAGAAACACATCCCCCCCTCCCTGAGATTTTCCCTGGGAATCTTTAAGAGGCAAAGAAAAGAAAAAATCTAGAAGGTGGACAGCAGTGCCATCTGAAAATCTGCCCACTGCGATTCCCAAGCCAGACGACCAAGTGTGGGGATTATGTCAACTCCCTATAATGAGCTGTGTTTAGCAGTTTATGGAACCAGCTGATACAGTACAGTATAAAGAAATAACGGCGAGGTCAAAGTTTACCTAATTCCTAAAAGCAGTTAAAACAATATTATGCATTTATTATAAAAAAACAATGGTAACGAAGTGGCAATAGCTATAGACTGTCGCGCCACGGGTCCATGGGTTGATTCCCACCGCTGGCTCAAACTTCATCGCATGGTGGAAGGGCATTTTGCGAATGCTCGCGATTAGCTCCACTAGATAATCTGTCACTTAGCACCTTACTGTATCATCCGTGCGCAATCCTTGAGAGCCAGAAAGTAGTTATGAAATTACAGGCATAACAACTGTATATCTCAAGATGATAGGCGCAATGCAATTCGTCACTCGAGAGAGGTTCCTACTCAGTAACCCTTAGACGTGTTCCTAAAATCCAATTCCATATAAAAATGCTACATCTCTTCTTTACATCAAAATATACGGTCATATTTCAATAATATTAATCACTTCTAGTGTATATCGAACCTTCGCTAAATTCTAAATACATAAAATAGTTTCCATGTCGCGTCCACATTTTGACACTCCATGCATAACCCAGCTAGTTTAAAACATGTCTAAAATCGAAGGAACCGATGAACTCGGGAGTATATTTCCGTATGCAAAATATGATTTATGTGTCTTACTGCTCAGCTCGCTTCGGCACTCGACACTTTTGATGTCACATTAGCATATTTTCTTGGAAATGTTTTGAATACTTTCTGCTTTATTTTATGCTATTCAATATTCCTTGATATTTATTCGTCATGTCAAAAACACAATCTTTTATTTTTGGAAAGTATACGTATATTATTAACCCGTGGAGTACCGGGTTAGAATGTCACCCTCCCCCCAAAATGTGGGTGTCGTAAGACTAAGGGAAAATACAAGATGGTGAAAAGCAGCGCCTTCTGAAGGCTAACCAGTTCTTCAAGACGCCTGCCAAGCGTGGAGATTACGATGAATCCCCCAACGGAGGAGATCTTATTCAACGTTGATTGATTTTGACATCGACAAGTGAACATGACAACATCATTAATGTAGTCGAAGCCAGTTGAATGCTCATTATTTGAGATAACTCATAAACTACTCGGCTGATCTCACTGAAATTTAAAGGGACCATATGACCAGCAGGATATAAAAAATACACCCTGTTATAATTTATGTGGCCTGTAAAAGTGTAACTAACACACACAAAAAATATAAATTTGAATTTAAAACTTCCTATAGTAATTAAACAACTTTAAACAGTTTAAATTTGGTATTTAGGTCATTATTTTGTCCCGACGATTCAAACGCTTTGCAGTAATCGTGGTCACGGGGTGACACTTCCTCCTTTTTTGATGATGTATAAATATAGTGGCTGCGGTAAAATTATTGCTTAATCGAGAGGCTAAACAGTTTTGATTTTGAATCGTTTGGATTATGACACCCATAACGCAAACTATTTTAACGGCATAATATACAACGATTAAATTTATTCACATGCACAAAACTACGCATAAAAGCTATTTTAACGTGTTAAACAGTTATAGCGCATAAAATAGTTATCCGAACCACGTTATAGCCGTTAAACGTTTACTGTTAGAGTTAATGGTGACACGTGAATGTTTTTCGATATTTTTAACGCATAACGTTTTTCCAGTTGACGACCAAATCTTTATAGGCACAGTGAATTTTTTCTGTGCTTAATCATATTTCTTTATTATAATGCATTGGAACGGTTCTTAAGGAATTTTACTAAAAAAATGGTAAACAATTTACTATTAAGTCGTTATCACGATCGACAATAGAAATTATTTTGAATGGGAAAGATGGGTGCTGTTTTGAAGTAGTGCTGTTTGCTTAGCCGTTCCAAGTTAAGCAACGTCCACTGCCGTCATGACTGGGGTGGGTGACCGCTAGTGGCATTACTACTGAGTGATTCCTTGCTTCGGAGGGCACGTCGTTCTTAGTTGTTGTCTAAAGATCGCAGTCTCATATATAGATAGTCAGTCTCTGGTATTGTGACTGTCCGTAGGCGAAGGACCCTTACCAGGGTACCTTTAACATTTACTAAAGGTGAGCCAACAGCTAGTTTGCCCTCCAATCCAAAAAAAATATCTGCAAAATTGTATTCAGTAATCAACCCCATTATTTTCACTGCAAATATAGAACATATAATAATAGTACACCACAAATTAAAATCAATCTATTCTCTTTAGTGCGTCTAAATCAACAATGTTTGTACGAAGCGCTCGTAGCCAAGTTTGATTAGCCATTCTGAATCGATCAGCAAAGTTAAGCAACATCCGCCGCGGTCATGACTTGGATGGGTGACCGCTGGTGACATTACTACTGAGCGCTTCTGTGCTTCGGAGGGCTCGTTAAGCCGTCGGTCCCGGTTGTTGTCTTATATATGTAGGATAGCAGTCGTTACAGCATGGTGGTAGGGCACTTTGCGAATGCCCGCCTGGCTAGCTACCACCCTAAAGTTGAAAATCTGTCGCCAAGCACCTAACAGTTTGTTCCGGCAGCTGTCCTTGAGAGCCAGTAACTATAGGTTAGCCTGAACAACATCCTCGACCACATCATCACTTACCATCAGGTGAGATAATGGTCAAAGGCTAACCTATCAGGCATTAAAAAAAATGTGTTTTTTTTCTGTTTTGGAGGGGAAGCAAAGTTTTCACAGTAGAATCTATGTACATATTAGTGTGATATAAGCGTTAATACCAATACACATTTTTATAGAGTTGAAAAACAGAAATCGACCATCGAATTTACCTCCAAATTGACTCCTATTTCCAAAGCAACGGTCGCTTAATTCCCAATGTTTATCAAATCGTATATCAGTCCGTTAATCTCTTTACCTAAACCTTGTTTGGCATTTCCTATTCATATTTGCAATGCCATACATTTGCTCACATGTTTGACGATGAATTAGCAATGTTAAGAACCCACAACCAGCGTTACTGCGCTCTCGTTAGATTCAAAATAAAGCTTATTGGTTAGAGTAAAGGCTGGTTAGGAGGTCTTAGTTTATTGGATATGATCTGAGCAATTCTCTTTGACGCTTGTTCATGTTTGATGAGCCTTTTGAATGAGTATCAGATATTATTTAAGTCTGTTTCATTTGGTGATTGTATGTTATCTTTTACATCATCATGACATTAGAGTACCCTACCCAACCACGTGTGTAACCTTAGTTTCAATGGAGGCTTTTTTACTTTTACGTAACTACGACCAGCAAGAGGAACATAACAGATAATATGTTTTATATAATCTCATTCGGTAATATTCTAATTATGAAATGAAATACAGACCTTTATTGGCATATTTTATATACATACTTCTTTAATATAATTAAAAAATTAAAATAAAGCATTATTCTCCTAACAAAACAATGCTTTATATAAAATCTTATACCGTAACGTAATTTCCTAAAAGAATGAGTAGAGGGTTCTAAGCAAGCAAGCTAAGCCTTAGTTTTGCAACATGAGTTTTGACCCCATGTAATTGGAAGATAATTTAATTTCCACTCTCACAATAATGAAGCTGAATAAAATTACCATTTTATATGTTTTAATACTAATAATAACTTACACTTTTTGAACTTTTTAAAAGGTTTGATCAAAATTACTTTAGTCATTAACTAATTCAATACACATGCACTTCATATATATTACTTTTTTTTATATAACTTTATGAATTGTATTATTCTTCACATTATGTTTGACTGCTAAATCTACCTGCATGCCTTTATATCTCGAATGTTTGTACGCCTTTTTAAGGCAAAACATGTGGATCTTTTACTTTTATTGAACATCAATGCATTACAGTGTATTTACCCATGTTTATGGAAATAAAATTATCTTTATCTTTATCTCTTTATCTCTTCACGGATTGCTCAAATATATTTAATGTCAGTATGCCGTAAAAATGGGAGCATAGAGTGAATTGAAGCAGTATGGCACCTTCTGATAATCGCTTCTTACCACACCCACAGGTATAATATATAGGGGGGTGACATTTTAGTCCGGTACCCCACGGTTAAGTAAAAACTACTGAAAATCAATAAATTACTATTTAGCGAAGTATACGAGTAATTTATTAAATAATTTAATACTTTACAAGAATTGGAAACTGCACTTGTAACAATCACATTAATCGCAGTTATGAATATCAAGTCCGAGTCTATAAATAATTTTGACTTTGATCGATTACCACAAGTCTAACTGCCCTTTTGCCAACTTTCACAACCCTAACTTTCATTTACCCAACACAAACATACATCTTATCTCAAAGACAGAAGGTTCAAAATACGTTGCTTATATTTAGGGTTGTGCTTTTAGTTTTTGGTAATGTTTAACCGATAGGGAACCGACCCGTTTTATTTCTTCAACTCATTTGTTGTCTGAATAAAACAAAGAAAATGGCAGATACGAGAAAAATGGTGATACACGTGGGTTAGTTCGACTATCAGTGATGAATCGTTGTTTTGGGGCTATTATTTGGGCAGTGATATATTTGTCTACAATGAGAATATTATGGTATTTTTAGAGCACACATTTTTAATCTCGGGTGGGATTCCAAACCCGCGTGCCCCGCTTTACGCACTGGGTACCTTAACAGCTCGACCATAAGATTTTTTTTTTATATTGTTCTAATTTTATAATGTTTTAAGTCACCTAGTGCGTATAACCAGGTAAGTTTGTATCAAATTGACACTATCCTCCAAAACTTTTACGTATGTGTTCGTTTCATTTTAGAGAAAACCACCGATTCAATTCAGAATAACGATCACAAATCCTGACGAGAACATTTGAAACAGTGATGGCTCAGTGGCATTGGCTATGGACTGCCGCGCAGCAGGTCCAAGGTTCGAATCCCGCCGCGGGTTTGAGCTTCGGAAGCATGCTGGAAGGGCTTTTTGCAAATGCCCGCCTGGCTAGCGACCACCCTCAAGTATAAAATCTATCGCCAAGCACCTAACGGTGTGTTCCGGCATAACAAGGTGACGGGTGCAGTGCAATTCGTGACTTGTGACGAAATGCATCTGTTATAGGCAGAGGATACCGCTTAACATCAGGTGGGCCTTGAGCTTGTTCCGTCGCAATAACATCAAAAAATATAATATATATCTGATTTCACGAAAAATCTGTGTTTTTACACTAACGGCCTTATGTGCGCCTATATGAAGCTTTTTCTGTTTTCTTCTTCAAACATTGATTCTCACAATTTTATAAATGAAGGATATTTATTTGATAAAATCGTGCTACGATACCTACGTTGTGAAATAACCCTCCCAAACTGTAGAGTAGTAATATATACCAAGTGTTTAAAGTTTCTGTCTTTTCATTTGTACGATTCATTTATACGTTAGCCTACAAGAATCGTAATGTCTTAAGTAGCAATTTTTGGGACCGAAAACATATTTTAAGTACTTAGATTTTTTTATATGTGCTAGGAGGGCAAACGAGCAGGTGGCTCACCTGATGATAAGTGATCACCGTTACCCACAAACATCCGCACTACCAGAAGTCTCGAGGATGCGTTGCCGGCCTTTAAGGTAGGAAAATGCTTTCTTCTTGAAGGCTCTTAAGTAGTATCTGTTCGGAAATACATCACCTGGCAGCTGGTTCCATAATGTGGCAGTGTAAGGTAGAAAACTCCTTCCATTATTATATTGCATGCCAACTTAGGTTGTTATAAATTACTTGGGCAAAGATTTCATTACACTCTCCGCGTGAGCGAGATATGTCAACGGCAATCTCACGTTCTTGATGCTCTCTCGATGCTTGATGCGTTCTGAATTTCTCTGATTGTGCAACAATCTAATATGAATTTTGTTTTTTTCATGGCATTGTGTATGGCATTTATACCAGTCTTTTTCGCGAATCACAACATTTGATTCAAACGAAATATGCCCATGTTATTGTATTTTATATTGAATTTTGCAATGTTGTTTTTTATTGCTTTTAATGAGAGATATTTTACTCTAGTTTCCAAAACAAAGAAACATTCAAAAAAAATATCCTGGCGCATAATAGATACGGGTTCCCATTCGTGGTATTATTTTCTTATGATATAATTTAGTTAATGGTTTTTAATACAGGTAACTTAACAGTAACAAAGAATATCTATTCATACTGCACGCATCATCCGGATTTGTTTATGTACTACGTAGTTGTAAGACGAGGTATCACTTAGAGTAGATTACAGCCCAAGGCATGAGACTGTTTGAGAAGCTTGATTACGCTGCTGTTTGGACAGGATGTAATGCACAGGCTGATGCTATACTACTTAAGTACATACGTGATACTGCCTATTAAATATTACAAACAGTTGATTTCCTAGATTTGTTGTTGCAATTATCATCTATAAACTTTAACATCTGCAGCAGTCATGACTAAGATGGGTGACCACTAGTGCCATTTACTACTGAGCGTGCACGTGCTTTGGAGGTTAAGCCGTTGGTCCTGGTTTTCGTCTGAGGGAATTTGCTAGCTACCACTCTCAAGTAGAAAATCTGTCGTCAAGATCCTTTTGGTCCTTGAGAGCCTGAAAATTATAGGTTGGCCTGAACATCCATTTCACCACACAAAGCCAATCCTGCACCCGAGCGGGCGCAGTTGTGGCCGTTGCAACTCCCGTGTGGCTTGTCAGTGACTAGTTACGCACACATAAATGTGCATGTAGTTGTGAAGCTTTCATTCTTTACCGTTCTTTGTTCATGCTACAAAAAAATTTTATTAAAATTAATTAAACTTAAACATAAAAATCAAAATTGTAATCTAGGAACGACGATAATCTAGGCTTGCTTTCTGTTCCATGTGAGAAAAACATTTTTTTATTCTTGAACTATCGCACCTAACTTTAAGTACGAAGCAGTCACCTTACCAAGTCATGACCGCAGAGGAAGATACTTAACTAATTGATTGCTTAACTTGTTGAAGTCAAGAATGTGTAAGCTCAGTGTTAAATTAACATAAAACAGACAACCTAATTTAGTCAAAGTCGTTTCTATAGATTTCCATTCTTAACATAGGTTAATAAATATTTGAGGTCAAACGTACAGTGTTAAATGACACATTAAACTCGTATCATCAATACGACTTCATTCAAAAACATGGGCATTAAGAACGAAGCTAGTGACACTACGAGCACTTCCTATCATTCAAACATTAATTACGTTTTGTATTATACATATGGATATAGAGTAAAACAACTGCGACATTAAACCTGTGTCTACATCTTATTAAGTCCTGTCACAGCCTAATCCCAAACATTATTACAAATCTAAAGATGGCTCGTAAAACCCCACAATAAAGTGAGTTACTACCTCAGTTATGACTCGAACAAATTACATATTATGTATATCTTCAGTTTAGTAGTTAATACCTATTACGGTATAGTTTGAGGGACATTTTATGGTATGGGTTTATTTGAGGTTTGATGGCATTTGTAATGACAAGAACGTACCTAAATTGTAATATTTATACATTTTGATATAGTAATGGCTACCTACCTACTGCCGCGAAGAAATTTAAGGCTTCTTATTGAAGGCGTTACTACTAAATATTTTAGCTTTACTTGATTGATATGGTTTAAAGCAGTGTAATAATGTTAATCTCGACATATTCTCTAAGGCTTTATTAAACTTCACCTTTATATTTTTCTCTATAGGTATATACAATACAATTGCAAACTTGATTGAGCAAACTTGCGCTTGTAACGTAAATATTTTAATAATTTATGTATGTATGGGTATAAAATACAAAAAAAAAAAATATAAAACCTTATCAAGAGGGACAAGTTAATTGACAAACATTTCCACATAGCCTAGCAACGCGCATTAATAAATTCTTTATTTATTGGCATCGCCTCAACTCGGGACTAGCTATCGA
Organism: Plagodis dolabraria; assembly: GCA_963854805.1. Taxonomy (NCBI): domain Eukaryota; kingdom Metazoa; phylum Arthropoda; class Insecta; order Lepidoptera; family Geometridae; genus Plagodis; species Plagodis dolabraria. The sequence continues at coordinate 24,056,288 of OY978460.1, read as the reverse complement.
GTAGAAATTAGGTGACGTTGATTACGGTGAACGTTAACCTTTAGACAACATCGGAATCGACTTCACGGCGATTGAAGTGCCTCCTGAAGCACCAAAGTGCCCAGTAGTAGGTAAATGATACGAGCGGTTACTCACGCCATTAGTAATCGTTGAGAACAATGCGAAAACTAGTCGATTGGTTATGAAGGACTAGGCAAACTCTGTTACTTACTCCTACAAACATATACTTTCACATTTATACTTAAGAAACTAAAAAAACGCTTTGTGATGCTTAAGAAACGACACAATTCAATCGATATTCTCTAATTTTGTTTAAGAGTGAAGGATGTAGCAAACAATTTAGTCTTGGGCAACACTTAAGAGTTCATAGCGTAGCTTGCTTTAGTTCATAACCTATCAACTAAGTTAAACAACGTCCACCGTGGTCATGACTTGGACGGGTGACCGCAAGTGGCATTACAACTGAGCGCTTCCGTGCTTCGGGGGCACGTTAAGCCACTCAGGTTTTTGTCTTAGGATGGCAGTCGTTACAGCATGGTGCTAGGGCAAATTGCGAGTGCACGCCTAGCTAACTATCACTCTCAAACGGAAAACTTGTCGCAACGCACCAAATGGTGAGTTGCGGCAGCTGTCCTTGAGAGCCAGTAATTCAAGGTCAACACAGAATATCATTTACCTAAAAAATAAAAAGGCCTAAAAATAAAAAATACCCTATAATGGCACGTTAATAAAACCACTCAATGAAACTATTCTCGTATTTAAACCTTCTCCCTAATCTAAATAAAAAAACACGATTCTAAAGATTTTTTTTGTTGGTGTTTATTCCTAACAATTTTCTTGTTTAAAATCAGCGGTAGGTTGTAAAGTTGTTTTTAACTTTCACCCTAAAACATTTTCACAAGACGCTCCTCTTTAACCCTTCACAGGCACGTGACAAACACCCCCGGGAGTGTAAATTTCTTTTAAACACTTCTCATTATTCGCTATGGCCTCGTAACAGTTTAACCCTTCGGCACAGATGGGGTCTGGTGTACCCACATAAAGGTGAATAGCCACTGAAAGAATAAAGAAGACTGCGATAATCTAGTACCATGCTTGATACATTTGTCATTTCGCCATGTCATACTGCGTTGTCAATAATGGCATATAATGGAATATATTATTAATTATCATGCATTTATATTATTAATTAAATGCGTTTTCTAAAATTGATTTTCAATACTATAGTTTGTATATGTTTGTAGTACGGCTGCGAAAATGGAAACGCGTCCATCGTACATAACCGCTAAAACCAGTAAGCGCACAAATTTTGTGCTTAAAACATTGTGAAATAAACGTATATTTTTATATAGATAACATAACGTTACATCTGTATACCCTGAATGATAATGATAATGATAACGAAATATATATATAACTATCGTATACACCGCAGGGGTAGGTAGAGGTGTCTAAGTATCAACGTTTTGTCTGACAATATAACCGGATATCATTTGGTACTGAGTGGTATCATAAAATATAATTAAAATTATAAAAATTTTGAGCAGTATAAAAAGGTAATAGGAATACGGACGCCCTTATTTATTGTGCATGTATTGTAGGTTAGCTTCTATCCACTATCTCGACTAATGGTAACTGTTGATGCGGCCGAAAATAATGTTCAGGCTCTAGTTATTTATTTAATTACCGGCTCTCAAGAAAAGCTGCTAGAACATACCGTAAGGTGCTTGGAAACAGATTTTCAATTTTAGGGCGGTAGCTACCCAGGCGGGGATTTGCAAAATGCACTGACACCATGCAAATATCATTGGAATATTAAATTTGGTTCTTTAATAATAAGGAATAGATTCAGACGTTACTTTGCGGAAATCTATATTTAATGAAAACAAATATTTTAAAAGTATTCTAAGAAAATACTAAATCGTTACTTTAATAAAAAACTTAAATAATATAAACATTAAATCTAGTGACATTTTTTTTATATTCGAAGTGTTTTATTAATGTATTGATTTAGTATTATCCTTCATAATAGTTAAACTTATATTTTTGGATTAGATACATAAATTATTTAGCATAAATATTATTAAAGCTATAGCTCTTCTTTGACTACTGTACACGCCTAACCTCTTCGAATCATCAACATCACCGCATTTCAAGTCGGCTTTTTATAGTATTAGGTTTTGACAGATATTGCTAAACGTCACATAAAGTGCAGGCAAAGCCGCGGGTAACAATGAGATTATAGGATTAGAGTGTTGATTCAATCTGTTATAGGTACTGTATGGGTTATGCGCTATTTTAGAGGTTTAAGAGATATTGGGAGGTGATGAAATGGGGTCGAATGTTTAAGAATAGCAGTTTTTTTTAACCATAAGTCTTTTTCATAGTATGTAATATTTTTATTACGGGTTTTGCCACGAAAATGTTGTGAGCGCCTGTCGCAGAGTTATGTTACTTAATTGTTACGTAACGTTGCAAATTTTGTTACATTTGCATTGTTACTGTTCCTGACTTATGCGAAATTACTATATCAAAACAATTTGCTAGATGTCAAAAAAGTTAAGCTAGAAAAGTATTGAATATAATGCCAATTTCTTTATAATATCAAAGTATTAATTTATTATGAATAAAAATTCAGGATTACAGGAATATACTTCTTGTATTCCTAGCAAAAAACATATTGGTTGTTATTTTTTTTACTGTTTGTGTTATCAATATAAGTTGTTAATTCCTGGCTCTCAAAACAGCTTAAAAACAGCCAAAATAACAGCTCAAAACAGCCAGAACACAACTTGGGGGGCTTGGCAACAGATTTTTTATTTGAGAGTGGTATCTATGGAGCTATCCATGGAGGCGTTCGCAAAATGCCTTACTTTCATGCTACAACGACTGCCATCCTAATACAAGAGCCGGAACCGTCGGCTCTGAAGCACGGAAGCGCTCAGTATTGATGCGACTAGCGCACCCATCCAAGTCATAACCGGAGCAGACGATCCTTAACCTAGTCGATCGGTTAAGAATTGACTGAGCAAGCTTCGCTACGAGCACTTAAAGGTACTAAAAATTACTACCCCTCACGTCGCTGATGTGTTGTTGACACAAAATGTCTTTCGCCAATCAAATAAATAAAACCTTAGGGAAAACCTACACTGACATCGGCTGCTTTTTGCTTGGTGGTAGGGTATTTTATGGATTACCACTTGGCTATCTACTGCCCTCAACTAAAAAATCTGTCCCCAAGCACCTAAAGTTGTGTTCGGGCAATTGTCCTTGAGAACAAATTTCCATTATAGGGTAGACGTTAGACCTGTTGAACCTCTTCAACAATATTATCGCTGACCATTAGATGAGAGTGCAATCAACCAGATAAATAAAAACTGTATAAAATAGCCAGTCAACCACGAATAAAATAAAACTAGGTATATCAGTTACTGACAGCACATCTCAAACATCAAATTTTCATCGCTTTTAACTTTAGGCGACTACAAAATGATTTGAAGAGAAAAGCGAACCTAGCAAATAATAAAGTACCTAAACAAAGACTTATCCAAGAATGACATCGAAAAACATATTTAATCGCGTTCAAAGAAAATTCCACCTCATTTCCCATTTTCCAAGTAAAAACCGCATTAACTTATTTTAGAAAAACCTTAGGTTAATTCTGTCGGAGTGCGTCCGTCCATTTTCCACGGAACCTATTGTGTTGAGTAGCAAAAACTACGGGTGGTCTACTAATTCGATTGTAAACCCTAAATATTACTGCAACATTAAAAATGCACTGTAATGCTCTAGAAATAACGTCGGGTATCGCTTGTTAAGGTTTGCTAAGATATTCTATGACTGTGAAGTTGTCCAATAGACAAATTCGATCTTATTCTTATGACTTTAGAATAGAATGTAGCTTGTTTTCTCTTCTCTGAAAATAATCTAGAAGTAATCAAATGCCACGTGACGTCACCCGCTGTTAAGGTATCGGTCAAAGTCATGGTTAATTTTGTTTGATATTTGCTTAAATTAAATAAAAATCAACAAAAGATGGAACACAAATAATATGATTATTATGTTTCTGAGATTTTATAATGGAAAACAAACTTTATTGTAAAACATCCTTAGCTTCAATGTCTAGTCTAAAATCTTTAGACGAGACTGAGATGAGAAATATGAAGACAAAATTGTATTGTGTATGGTTTTTTTTATTTATTTATTCAGGTAAAAACTCTAATCAAACACATGTAAGTATTTATTATTACTAAAACATTATTTGCTGATCCAGAAAACATGAGAATAGGTACACAGTCAATTTGTAAGAAATATACCTTTATATGTATACATATAATAAAACTGTTATTAATAAAAATGGTAGATGATATTTAAGATACAAACAAGTTCAAAATAAGTCTACCATTTTTTATTTGAAATTTGACAAAGAATCGTAATATATTTATGCCATCTAGGAATTTATTGTAACATATAAATGAGCGTCTGAAGAAGGTATTTTTTGCATAGTTAGTATTAAATGAAGGGATATGGAATGTATCTTTGGAACGTGAGGAGGATGACCATGGTACTTTAAAATGAATATTTTCCAAAAGGACAGCTGGGTTAATGTAATTATTTACAATTTCACACATTTTTTTTTTTTTTTTTATGCCTGATATGTTAGCCTTTGACCACTATCTCACCTGATGGTAAGTGATGATGCGGTCGAAGATGTTGTACAGGCTAACCTAGAATTACTGGCTCTCAAGGACAGCTGCCGAAACACACCATTAGGTGCTTGGCGACAGATTTTCAACTTGAGGGTGGTAGCTAGCCAGGCGGGCATTCGCAAAGTGCCCTACCACCATGCTGTAACGACTGCCATCCTAAGACAACAACCGGGACCGACGGCTTAACGTGCCCTCCGAAGCACGGAAGCGCTCAGTAGTAATGTCACCAGCGTTGCTTAACTTTGCTGATCGATTCAGAATGGCTAAGCAAACTTCGCTACGAGCGCTTCAATATATATAAAAGCACTATCTATCAAATCGCGTGTTCCATCTAAACAATGTTAACTGCTTGACGTCTGATATAGATATTGATAGCAATATATTGATAGCAAATAATGAATAACAAGAATAGTGACACTGAATCTGTAATAAATAGGCGTGACTACCAAGCATCAGATGGGCAATCAGTCCATTTCAGTACTCCATAAAAAAACGCAAAGGTTTAATGTCGTATTCTATATTTTATCATATCCCTTTTCACTAAGAAGCTCCCGAGTGCGCTGAAGCGATCGGCGAAGGTGAATTTTGGTTGCCTCACTCCTGAAGTAGTTGAGTGGATGTTGATGGAACTCTGTGAGTATCATTTTTTTTGGTCGCACAGAAGTATATACACATACACAGAAATTATATATAGTACAGTAAATATTAGAATTAGTAACGTAGATGAAGCCATGAGCGTAGGCTTGACAATATGGTTTCACGTACAACAAAAAAGAAAAACCAAGAACATATTAAAACTAGTTTAGACTGATATTATAGCCGACCGTTTACTCAATCTAACCCTGCTTGGGAATTCTCGTTGGTAGTATAATATTCGCTAACTTTCAGTTAACAAGGACCAATTATTTAATTTGTTACTAACATAGAAAAAATCTGATTAAAACATAGAAAAAAATCCGATTTGCTCCTTCAAGTGTATTACTAACTAAAGAAAAAAAAAAAATGGTCCACGGTTGAAGGCCATTTTGCGACAGCCCGCCAGGCTACCCTCAAGTAAAAAATCAGACGCCAAGCATCTAACAGTGTGTTTGAGCAGTAGTCCTTAAGAGCCAGTAAAAATACAGGCGCATGAGACCTAACAACTGTATGTCTCAGGGTGAGGGTGCAGTGAAATTCGTCACTTGTGACGAAATGCATCTGTAATAGGTAGAGGTAAGTCCGCTTAATATCAAGTAGGAACCGGGCTTTCCGTCACAATCACAAAAAAAAATTAGTAACAACTTTATTATGAAAAAAATATACAACGTAGTTGCGAAATCGCCATTTTTCTATAAATTTCTCATGTTCGTAACAAAATTCATAATTAGCCAGCTGACCATTTTTTAATAAAATTCATAATTTGACGTGCTACGTGTCGTGCACTTCGAGCTATGTATGTAATTTTATGTTTATTTTTCATATTCGTAATCGTAACCCTTCACCGCCCACCGTGGCCAAAACGACCCACCTCAAAACAAATATTGCAAAGTCAACAACACCCCCCGACTTGCCAAATCGCAATTCATTTCCGTAAAATAAACATGTATGAACACAGAGAATTGCAAATCGACCTGTTAATCTAATAAGAGGAGCCGAAGTCGACACGGTTCATTTGCGAAAAAAATGTCCTGAATTCGCTTTTTGTACGGTTTATTTGGAGGGACATGACATTGACAAATATTAACGCATTTCCCGTTGACGTTTTGTATATATTTTCGGTTAACATTCTGGGTTTTGTATTTGATATTTTTATTTGAACAGATAATGTAGATTGGACGTATTTCATATTTAAACGGCGGGCTTGAGTGTTCGGTGTTTGTCAAATGTTTAATTCTGTTTACAAAGGATTTTATTTAATCAATGAGGAATAAAAAAGGTTTTTTTATACAATCAATCAACATTTGGATACACATTAATCATCTCATAACTGTATTTCCCGAAGAAATAGGCAGATATGGGCTAAATACACGTTATGCCAGAATATATAAAATCGGACAAGCCATCTAGAATATAACTGGCTTTATACCCTATAATTGTTGTAAAATTTTAGGCATTGTATTGGTGGTGAAATTAGATGAATGGTTGATTTAAAGTCTTTTAGACTTTGCATTACGTACTAATACCACATTTCTTTATTCATGTGCTAATACCCTCCACGAGCTCTTTGATTTGATATATCACATGTTAGAACTCTAAAATATAGTTCGTGTTGTGCTCCATCGCAACCGTATATGTTCGGTTTCATGTAAGGTAACACTTTTGCGCCAACTCTCTTTAAAATTTGGTTTGTAATATCGGGTATATTACAAACCAAATAAAAAGTAGTACTAAAATTGCTGAAAAGTCGATTTAACAATTGAAAACCAAGCAAGTTTTTTGGTATAAGCAATTCTGCGTATTGTTTTTCATTTATTGGTTTTTAAAACATACAATTATCAAAGCTTTTTTTGCCTTATGTTTTTTATGTTTTTTTTCCAATTCTCCTTTATTGTATTTTTTTCTGTGTATTAAGGCAATAAATGGCTATTTTATTTGTATTTATTTATTTTGTATTTTTTACAGCAATGATTAATCCAATCAATAAGAAAGTATTACAAAATTACAAATTTACGAGAGAAAAAATTATAGTCATGTGCGGGATTCAAACCCGCGTCCATCCACCCCTTTAGCCGGCGTAGAACGAGAGCAAGAATTACAGTTATGAGTCATTGTGTCATGTTAGCTCAATTGGTTAGAGCATACCCCGGCTAAAGGGGTGGATGGACGCGGGTTCGAATCCCGCACATGACTATAATTTTTTCTCTCGTAAATTTGTAATTTTGTAATGTAATTTGCCTAGCAGGCGTTATTGCAAACTTAACAATATTAAAATTATAAGGTTGCGTCATCATTTACAAGTTTAAAACCAATTGCAAAATTGGTCTTGTTTGTAGTACAACGCAAGTTGAACTATAGGTGTCGCTCCATCCCAATACGATGGTTGCATGAAGAACGAGAGCAAGAATTACAGTTATGAGTCATTGTGTCATGTTAGCTCAATTGGTTTGAGCATACCCCGGCTAAAGGGGTGGATGGACGCGGGTTCGAATCCCGCACATGACTATAATTTTTTCTCTCGTAAATTTGTAATTTTGTAATGTAATTCGCCTAGCAGGCGTCATTGCAAACTTAACAATATTAAAACAATAAGAAAGTATTTTTCGAATCCTTATGCGGGTTTGAGTTTTGCCTCATGATGATATGGCATTTTGGAAACTATTTACATTTCCTTCGGAAAGCACGTAATTGTGTTCCAGCTGCTGTCTTGAAGAGAAAGTTGACATTAAACTTGATTTACATCTTCAACCACAACATCATTTACAAGAGAGATAAGAATAACTCATCTAATATATTTACTACTAGCTTTCCGGGCGCGGCTCCGCCCGCGCGTATGTCGGTTATCGCGCAAAAACATTAACCACTTTTTGCGCAGTCGGATAAAAACTATCCTATGTTTTATCCCGGGTCTCAAACTATCTCCATACCAAATTTCATTCAAATCGGTCCAGTAGTATTGGCGTGAAAGCGTAACAGACAGACAGACAGACAGACAGACAGACAGAGTTACTTTCCCATTTATAATATTAGTACTGATAAATTGTAATATAAGCTATCCTATCTTTCAATTTAGATCAAATTGCACACGGTGTGCAAATCAAGTTTAAAATTGGTTCAGTAGTTACGGAATCACACGTGACATGTGATTTTAAAATATATAAAAATAATAAATAAAATCGGCCAAGTGCGAGTCGGACTCGCGCACGAAGGGTTCCGTACCATTAGCTATACAAAATTAGACGTCATATTTTAACCTTTTTTTGGTTTAACGTGCGCAAGTCCGACTCGCACTTGGCCACTTTTTAGTATTTGTTGTTATATCGGCAACAGAAATACATCATTTGTGAAAATTTCAACTGTCTAGCGTTAAACCGATGGTAGCTTTTTATACCTATACAGCCGAATGCAATAGGCGCTAACTAGCTACAAACGTGGACTTCCGCGTAATATATCATTATTCAATACGTCGGATTTTCAAAACTCAGAATATCTAAATAGTTTCATTTCAGAACGAAAACTGAAAAACCGCTATTGCCACGATAGGAAGACAGTTTTCGAAACCAGTAACGTTTTAAAACGACCACTCGTAAGAAGTGACGGCTTCAATACCTTTGAAATCCGGAAAGCATGGATAGTATAAAATATTTCTCAGATTACATTTAAACCTTCATGCTCCTAGCCTATGTCTCAACGGCATTTATTTTGTATGAAAGCGTTAATAGGTTCCTTACTTCTTGAGATACTGGCCTGAGATACAGACGGACGGACGGACAGCGAAGTCTCAGTAATAGGATCCCGTTTTTATTTTTTGGGAACGGAACCCTAAAAAATCTCTTTTTTAGGGTTCCGTATATTCTTTTCGTTCGTGGACGGAATATTCTTACTATTAGTTACTCCCGAAAACACAAGAAACACATTTAACGCAGTAACTTAAAACCTTCACAGCATGCTTAAACCTAAAATATTCTCATTAATTAAATTACTTATAAAATTAAGACCCCGTTGTAATCCTGTCGACTGTTAACGGGTTAAATGACATGTCATTCAAATAAATTCTGCTACGATTCACTTCAACAAACTAATCCAATTATAAGTAATATTGTTACCTACACTTCTTTGTTACCATATATGCGAAGTCAGAATATAAGTTCACATGAAAGGGTTCTATTAATATTGTTCCACAACTTCACATGCATTAAATTTAGTTTTGTATCGTTTCTTCTGAAACGAATTACTAATTCGGTAGCCACAAAGTATCATGTTATTAGGTTCTGTATAGGACATAAGAAATCGAACTAATGATCATCAAATCTTCTTTATTTTTCACGCTGGTGGTGGTACTAAAGAGTGTCACACCTTCGCACATGCTTTTGTTGTATGTGTCTTGTTAGTATGATATAGATAAATTTCATTTATTGAAACTTAATGCCTTTAACTACTATCTCACCTAATGGTAAATGATAATATTGTGGTCGAAGATGTTGCTCAGGCACATACTATTAATTTATATTACATAATGTGTATCAATATGACTATCACTGGTCGAAATAAATGAAATTATTATTATTATTAGGTGCTTCACAGATTTTCTACTCCAAGGTGGTAGCCAGCCAGGTGGGCATAGTAGTAATGTCACTAGCGGTCCCTATCTAAGTCATGACCGCGACGGACGTTGCTTAACTTAGCTATTCGGTTAAAAACGCCTAAGAAAACGACGCTAAGAGCACTTCTATATTTAATAAATGAGATAATTCTCTAGTGATGACATCACTGATGCCAGTGAGTGTGATAAACTAAAAAAACTACTTAAAATATAAGAAATATTATTTTCTGTAGCTTTTGATAGACTGAAAAAACTGCGTTAAATATGAGAAATATTATTTTCTGTAGTTTTTTTCAGTCTATACGCTATAAACTAGCCAGTCTAGGATGTAGAATATAAAAACTTTTGGGATTGCGTCCCTTGTCACTTCCGGGCTATAAAAGGGCCTTCCTTTGAACAAAATCCAGTAGAGTTGGACAACCGGCAAAGGCAGTCAACGTCTATGTCTTGCCTAAAAAAAAGTCTCATGTTTCACTCACCTGGTCGCAACTAGAAATTATTTTTAGGATAATAAACCTGACTATGTAAATCATGGAATTCAAACTTCAACTAATTTTTTTTATAATCTCTCTTTATAATTATACAAAGTTAGATCACTGGTTTGTACAGTTTCGGTGATTCGACCAGATGAGTGAGATGAGTTAACCCTTTGGCGCAGATGGTACCCATTTCGCTTTGATTTAATTAGTGGACAGTTTAGCGTGTCTCTGGTTAGTTACAAGCGTCGTAAAAATGTTACCTCTAGGTACGTTTGTTTTATTTTGCAACAAGTTTTATACAATAACAGTATTACAATTAGTATTTCTTATATTTATGGAATTGCTCAACAGAATACAGATTAAGTTCTTTATTTAAAATAACTTTATTTCTTTTTTGTAGATTGTAGGCACACACACAGATTACAGATGTTCGACCAAAAACTATAGTAAGAGAAAATAACTATAGACTAAACACAATCATCATAGACCCATAAAATGCAGTGTTACTACACTTAACAGTACTGAATTAGGGGTATAACATTATAAACTTAATTAGGAAAAGATATCTTACATATTCAAACTAAAGATAATTCTATGATTTCTGTTTTGTTACTCACGGTTTGTTTTTTTTTTAATGAATATACTAGGTTTTCAAAGTCTAGAAGTACACTTTATTTCTGATTTTATGCTATCACTGTATTGGCTTTCATATACTAAACGTATATAATAAGTTATTAAAAATAAAAAAATTAAGTGTGTTATCATATACCTAAATAGTAAACAAGTATCATTCACTTTGCACTTATCATTAGGTACTTGTCAGGTAATATTAATGTTAGGTTATTTGTACCTCCTACATCTAAAGAAGCTGAAATACACATAGATGCATTAGAGTTCGAGAGGAAATTAATATGTAATGATATATGCGAAAAATTAAGACTGGTTTTAAAGAAATTGTTGTTTGGAAAAGACCTTGGCAAATATATTTGAGCTGTTTAAAAAAAACATTCTTGAAAGGACACAGTTCATGAGTCCTTTCAACAGATGTGCGTATCAAAATGATAATATAATAAGGGTGAAAGAAGGAAAGAAGATATGCCAAATCGTAATCGTATCGTCATCGGAAGTGGAAATCCTTGGGTTTTGTATAATTGTCTGTCCAATTACCATTGTCGACAAGAAAATACGACGTTATACATGTATGTATGTTTAAGCAAATAGTATCAGGTTCTAGGTTTACACATGACAGGATGAAAACGGTGCTGGAGCTCAATATTTATCTGGCTGTTTATTAGCTTCATATTACTTTCGTCAGCAACTTTCATTATCCTAACATACAATAGCCGGTCTTAATTACCCGTCGATCTTTAACCCCGCAACTCCAATTTAAATCTAGATTAAATCGCTAGTGTGAAGTTACGCGGCATTGTTGACAGTCTAGCGCTAATCCAACCGCTCATTAACGGTCCGTCTGTACTCGACAGCGAAATACCATACTTTTGAAGAAAGGTCAAACGCGCACTTGATACAAAAATATGTATACAGTTAGAATACAAGTGTTGCAAATTTTTATGGGTATTATATATTATATAATGTTATGAAAATGAACAAGTTTATTCTGATAAGGCATTGTACATTTTAACATTATGAAACATACTAAGGATTTGTATTGCAAAAGCAAAATAAACATAAACACTACTTAAGAAAGTAGTTTTGTAGGCTCGTGATTGTAATAAAATAAATATATTTAACAATAATTTTATTCTCGCAAAATATTTCGGTGTGGTGACGGGTGCACTTGAGTTATTTTATTCAGTATTTTATAAATCACACGTCATCATCCTAGATAAATTGCAAGTGCGTACCAAATCTTATTCTTACAAAGTTGTGTATAAGACGTGGGTCTTGTTGCACAGTTAATATTAAATTAAACTTAGACCAAGTCATTAAGACCCGTCGGCTGCATTCGCAGGGTTAACTCGGGCAATTTGGTTGTGGTCATTGTATGAAATTGTTTCATTATGGGTTTGAATTATTGAATGGTTATGTTTGTTACATTACTGTTACGGAGTTGTAGGGTTAAGTGTTGAAATGGGACTAGACAGAATAGTTTGCATCATTTTAGATTATCTGTTGTATACTTGCCCTAAGCATTATTGACGAAATTAATAAATAATTTTCATGTACACAAAAAAACACCATTTACTATTTGATACGCGTACAATAAGAATCTACACAATATGGACAACGATAAACTTCGTTGAACCTCCGAACTCGGTGCAAAGCTCTTCTTTCTAAAGCCTCTTTTTAAGTTTAGGTAAATGTTGGTCTAAAAAAATGCTTTAGCTAAGTTGCATATAAATTATACATACACCTGCATTTATTGTTCTTCTCAGAGTAAATAAACCCTGTTTTATTTTTACTATTTTCTTTAAAAATAATATATGGTTTTATACCATATGTCGTCCATTATATGATATTAGAGTTTCATTGCTGAACACGCTTATTTTTGGGCGCACTAATTGTACGTGTGCATACTGAATAAAAACAAGTTTCGGTTAGGGCCATTTGACTAAGCTTCATAGCCATACAGCTTTGTAAAACAACACAGCTACCTTTATAATACAGCGATTTATCCTCGAAATACCAGAAATAGTGATAGATTGGTAAATAAGTATGCTCATAAATCGGTAAGCTATCAGAAAAATAAATATTCTATGTCAATCAAAATAAATAATAAATTACCACAATATATTAAACAATTGCCTTTGCACAAATTTAAGAATGAACTAAAAGTCTTGTAGCTGCATCATGCCTTTTACTCTCTTGATGAATATTTTATTTTTAAGGCGAATGGTTAGTTTTATTCGATAAGATTTAATAAACCTGTTTTGTATAACCATGAGGGTTTAGTATTTAGACAATTCACAAGTGCTTTGTTTCAATACCTACTAATTATAAAATAAACAGTGTGGTGATAGATGCCCTGGTAAGAATGGACGTCGGAGAGGCAGACTAAAGTTCAGTTTTTATTGCAATGTGTAAGATTTAGTGTTTAATTATAGTTTTCTCCCCCTTTAGCAAGCGGATTCGCGTGGCCTTTCGGAACAGTCATGCTCACGAAAATGTGTTGGTAAGCGGTGGCATCGTGTGTCGGGTCGCCCTCTTCCCTCAAAAATGGTTGAGGAGGTAGTATGTAAGAATGCTCCCCATAGTAATGTAACTTAACAAATTTATCGGTTAACTTCAAAAATGGCACGGACCCGGAGTCTGTGGAAAATGAACAAAATCAAATAAAAAAAAAAAAACCTACTAATAATAATCGTACTCAGAGCCCCAAGCCTAGTTTGGATCTCAAAGTCTATTTCTCTTAAAATCTTTTTAGGTAAGCTCGTACAGAAAATTGTAAAACGAATGTTATTTTTTGGAATAAAAATTATTATTAGTTTTGCATGCCAGTAATTTAGTAAAATGTGTTAGATCTAATTGATTTACTTTTAACAACATTATTGTACTCACATTTGAAGCAAATAACTTATATTATATTCTATTTTATTCATATATTGCTATATTTTTCACTCCTGCCAAGCACTCATTTGGCAAGAGTCAAGTATATTTGAACAAAAACAAGCAAGAGCGAATCGGGCAAGAAATTTTGACTAAAAGTTACAGTTTTAACAGCCTCACTTCTTCTTATATTGAAATTTATTTATGCGTTTATAACTCATTGAACTGTAGATGACTTAGCACTCGGAAAGAAGCGATAGCCGGGCGGTAACAACTTTAGACTACCGTGCCAAAGATTCTATTTCCACTGCTAGCTTGGGCTTCAGCGCATGGTGGAAAGAAATTTTGCAAACTTGCAGAACGTGCTGACTAATTTCTACCCTCGAATAGAAAATGTGTAGCCACGCACCGTGTGTTCCGACAGTAGTCCCTGAGAGGCAGTAATTAATTCATAAAATTAAAGGCACATGAGACTTAAAATTTGTATCTATCCGGAATATAGGCACAATGCAGTTCGTCAATAGTGACAAAATTAATCTGTTATAGGCAGTTATTTCCATTTAACACTTAACACCAAAAATGTTAATTAAAAATTGTTAGGTAACAACAAAAAAATGTGTAGCTTTTTTGTTCTCTCGCATCCGTGGTCTTAGACCTTTTAAAAATAATGTAATCTGAGAGATCTTACAGTTTTTCTAGATATAATTCACATACCTCAGCGTTACATATCGGAGCCTGTAACTTATACAAATTAAAATAACTATTTCCCTGAAGCAATTAGAACCCATTTTACAAACATGATTAATGTTCAAAAACAAACTACTCCAACCAAATCGGTCATAAATAAAAAGGTAGACGTTCACTTATTCCCTAACTAATACGAAATTAATTGGCGTTTCCAGCCATCTGTTCCACAGCGGTGTGTAATTTGAACACATTTGTGTACATGCATTACTCGGTACTTATAACTTTCTATCAGTTTGATAGCTTTATTACTCAGAATAGGGCTATAATTGAACTCGAGTTGTATTGTTGTATTAATGAGGCAATTAGTCGTTTTTACGCGTGAGCCATACATCATCATAAAAAACAAAAACAAGTCCATATCCTCGAGATAAAATGATCGTAAAATCTGTCAAAATCGGATATAGGTACGCACCGATTTATTGAAATTCCCAATCGACGTGTAGCAGGGTGTTGCTGCACATCATGCTTAGTTGTTCCTAACCGATCAATTAGGCTCAACAACACCCCTGCGGTTAAACGCTATTGGTGGTTCGCTCTGATCGCTTCCGTGCTTCGGAGGGCACGTACAGCTGTCGTGTCGTCAGTCCAGGATCATCAAACTATCTGATGGTTATGATGATTTGCTCCAACAATAAATAGGTTTAGCGTAAAATGGGATTGATCTTTTAAGTCTGTTGGAATACACCAATCCGTTAGATCCATTAGTTGCTTGGCGACAGATTTGTACTTTAAAGCGGTAGCTAACTAGATGAGTATTCGCAAAATATTCTACCACCATTAATTAAGTGTATCTCAACCTCACAATGGCATTCGAAGCTAGGACTGTAATTTCCACTTTACATCGGACCGAGAGCAGATCAGTCGCTCAGGTTTTATCTAATAACATCTTCTATATCCACCTTCATACAGAATCTAAAATTTCAAATTAACTTAGCATAAGGCCAGCTGTGCCCTGAAAGGTTTCCTAGGAAATGCAAATATTACTTGCACCACCTGTTTTTATTCAAGCTACCTGCACTCAGAGAGTATTAGTATAATGAACTGAATAATATTTGAGAGAACTTTTATTTGAGTTAAGACTGAGTTACGGAAATTGAGTGAGTTAATAATACCTACCTTTTGCGGCAGTAATGTGCTGTACTGCATCACCTGGATTTGCCATAATCCCAACGCTTGGCAGGCGGCTTGGGGATTGCAGTGTGAGATGTCAGTTCCCCCAGAAAGTGCTGCTGTCTAGCTTGTGGTGTGTTACTCTTAGTCGCCTTTTACGACACCTAGGGGTCGAGTTGAGGAGGTGACATTATATCCAGGCACCCCACAGATAGCCTGACACCCCGCAGGCAGCCTGGCACCCCACGGGCGCAATAATGGCCAAGTGGCAATAGTTAAGTCTGCAAAGTTAACCGTTACGTCTATTGTTTAGTTTCTTTCTTTGGTTTGGGCCTCACCGCTTTGTTGTGGGACATTTTAATAATCATATGGGTATGCGCCGCCTTCAAGCAGTAATTCACGTTGCCAAGCATCTGTAGTATGTTCTCTTGAGTGCCCTTGAGAGCTCCTAATACTAGGTAAGTGATGATGCGGTCACTTCCCAATCGGTGAGGTTGTAGACAAAAGCTTACCAATAAACTATAAATATTTATATGCATAAATGAAAAAAAAAATAAAAAAATATCACTTCGCTGTATTCACATAAACGTTGGCTTACTATAAAAATGCTTCAGAGATTTCCTTTTTTTTTCATAAATTTATTATTACTGAAGAAAACATGACTAAAATTAATTACTAAAAATGCTCTGATTTTACCGCCATGCTCGAAGAACCACCAAATAAGTATGAATTTTTTAACATTACAAAAAATAATAAGGCTTACTCGTATATATATTGTTAGGAAGATGTCCGCTGAGTCAACGGGCAACCCTACCCACATCGATAAAACCGAGCGCCGACCGAGCCTCGCTCTCGACGACGGCCGCCACGCCGTGCACACCTGTCTACAGCTCCGCCAGTATCTCCCAGTGAGACCGCAATAGTCCCCGCACTATTGCCGTCTCACTCGGGTCATCGTTCCGACGCTAGTTGCAGACCAGTGCCTTGGAATACGCAGTCCTGACGAAGTTTTGTTTTGTGTGCAGAAGCTGAGCAGCCGCCGAACGCCGTGCAACGTGAGCTACGAGCTCGCCGTGCCGGCGCGCAGAGGCGCTCTAAGACGTCAGGCATTACCACCTACCCAAGTCCCTTGTTTCGGACGAACAACATCATATCGGGCTGGTGGTCTTGTTTTGACCGCACTTTTCGGTGCGCATTTCACCACTTTACTACCCGACACAACATAGTAACAGTCGCGTAACAACACACTTTGTGCTGTTAAGCGACGTCGTTCAGGCGTGGGGTAGCGTCAGCCAAACCCGTCTGAACGATCAAATCCGCCATTTGCTGCGGTCGCAGTGTGACACCCTACGGTGACAACGGCCACTGTTGTTGTTTTGGTTTAACCTTGCACCGTGGCCTTTCCCGCTTCACGGGTCAGCCGAAGCAAGCTGGGCTCCGGGATTACTGGCCTTGGGGTCGCCCCTAGTCAACCCCGGAGTAGCGCTTAGGAGCACCCCTCTCCGCCGAGAAAAAAGCTCGGAGAGGGTACACAACTAGGGCACACCCTAGGTACACACTCCCTCTCACACAGTGAGCTCACAAGGTGTGTGAGGGAATTCAAACCCTTGATAGGGCGTCCTGAGTATTCCCCTCAGGATGCAGTCCCGTCCCTCTAACGGTGAGGTGCAGGTCCTTCAGACCTTCGCCCTCCGCCACCCCGATCTGTATGTTGCTCATATGCAACTCCTCGAAGAGGAAGCGAGTGCCCGCCTTACGGACACTCTTATTGCTCCCTCCGGGACTTCAATCCCGGAGGCCAACGTCCCTCCTCTGACCCGGTCCTTCTCAGAGGACAGTCCGCTTTCGCCCGCTCCGGGCCCAGACAACAGACGCACGGTGGCAGCCCCTCCCCGTGAGAGGTCTCGCTCGCGCTCACCGATCGGGAGGCCAGCGAGCACCCGTCCCTCCATCGCCGTTGTCGAGCCCACTTCGGACTCCGAAGCGGAGATGGAGGTAGATCCGAGTCGCGCCTTACGCACCGACTCGGACTCAGATAACGACGGCTATACCGTCGTAGATAGAAAACGCAAGCGTGCTCCTAAAGCCGCTAGTTGCGTAACTTCCGCCCCTCCCGCCAAGGCACCCGCTAAGGCCCCCGCCTCCGGCAAGAAGCCGACCCCCGCCCCGCGCCCCGCGTCTCCTCCCTCCGCTCCGGCCACCACTGCCGCGTCCCCTCAGGACGCGAGCGCGCGCCGCGAAAAACCGCCTCCGCCCCTGTTCATTCAGGACAAAACCAAATGGGACATGCTGTCCCGTTTAGTTTCGGATCGTGGGATCCATTACACTAATGCCCGCTCCACGCAGCAGGGCATTAAAGTCCAAGTGCCCACCAGTAGCGACCACAGAGCGCTAACAAAGCTCCTCCGTAAAGAGAGCATAAGTTTTCATACTTATGCGCTCGAAGAGGAGAAAGTCCTTCGCGTTGTGATTCGCGGTGTGCCTAAGGAGATACATACCGATGCGGTATGTGACGACCTTAAAGCACAAGACTTCCCTGTGCATGCGGTTCACCGCATGTACAGCGGGAAGGACCGCAGTCCATATGACCTAGTACTCGTAGTACTAGACCGTACACCAGAGGGCAAGGCCATTTTTAATTTAAAAAAGGTCTGTGGCCTCTCAGGACTCGATGTCCAAGCCCCATACAAAAATGGAAGTCCCTCGCAGTGCCATAACTGCCAACTATACGGGCACGCCTCCCGTTTCTGCTTCGCTCGCGCTAGGTGCGTTAAGTGCCTAGGCGATCACGCGACAGCAGCGTGCACTCGCACCCGGGATTCGTCGGACCCACCCAGTTGTGTTCTGTGCGGTGCTCAAGGGCATACCGCGAATTACCGTGGGTGCCCTAAAGCACCACGAGTGAACCACAGGGTGGCAAGGCATAGGCCGACCCGCCCCTCTTATGACCGTTACCAACGGGTCAGCCCTAAACTAACGGTAGTACCTGCCTCACAGGTAATACCCGCGCCGCTCCCAGCCCGTAACGCATGGTCTAAACCACCCAGTATGGTTAAGACCGTCGCTACCGCCCGCGCCCCGGCCCGCGCGCCCGCGCCCGCGCCCGCACCCGCACCCGCCCGCGCCGCGGCCCCTGCCCGCGCACCGGCCCCGGCTCGCCCAGCGCTCCCGGCACCCGCTGCCAACACCGTTCGCGCCCCTCCCCGCGCCGCTTCCCGGCCACAAGCTCCCCCTATGCCATTGATGGCTGCCCCTCTTCAAGAGGCAATCAACCTAGTCAGCGATCTGGCTATGTCGGTTGACATCAATGAGGTACAAGAGCTATTCCACAAGATGCAATACGCTCAATCCCCAGCGGACGTGATCCAATACACATTGGAACACGCGAACTTACTAAGCGCCCTTAAGCGCTTCGTTCCCCAGGCCCCTCCCCAGTACAACCACTATGGGTAGTACAACCGCACGCACGAAACCGCGCTCAGTTTCGTTAGCGTCATTCAACGCTAACGGTTTCTTTAGACAACGTGACCTTGTCCACGACTTTTGTTGCACCCACCTTATCGACATTATATGCGTGCAGGAAACCCTTCTAAAACCGGGGAAGGCGAACCCTAGGTTTGCCAATTACAGAACGGTACGTGATGATAGAGTGAACTCCCGTGGGGGAGGCACTCTTATCTATTACAAAAGGTCCCTGCACTGCATCCCCTTACCTACCCCGACTCTTGTTAATATGGAAGCATCTTGTTGCCTTCTAGCTATGACTGGTCATCAACCTATAGTCATAGCGTCCTGTTACCAAGCTTGTCAAAAGCCGATCGTCCGAGCTGACTTAGAAGCATTGTTCTCATTAGGAAGCGCCGTCCTTCTGATTGGCGACTTCAATAGTAAGCACATCCTATGGAATTGTAACGTCAACAATCCCAGAGGCATTGCACTTGAAAAACTAGTCGCAGAACTTAATTTTGACATAATTGCGCCCACTGAGCCCACTCACTACCCTCACACGGAAGACTTTCGACCTGACTTGCTTGACATGGCACTACTCAGAGGCGTAACACTCCAGTTACGCTCCATAGAAGTGGTTCACGAGCTTCACTCTGACCACCGACCCATTATACTGCGACTAGGTCCCGACCCAACAACAGACCTCCCCCGCCCCACTAAGACGATAGTGAACTGGAAGCAATTAGGCGTTGCCCTAAAGGCTATCAGTTCACCGGACCTTGACAAGATCCCTGACGACATCCTGACTAAAGATGACGTAACCCTTGCGATCGATTCGTTCACTAATCACCTCTCCACCGTAGTAGGTGCATCCGCAAAGGAGGTCATGGTGCCGGACGACCGGCGCCTTGTCATTCCAGCGGATGTGAGACGATTAGTGACGGAAAGTAAAGCAGTGACCCGACATTACGACTCTTACCCCAGTAAAGAGAACAAAACTAAGAAACGCCACTTTGAACGCATGGTTCAAAGTCGCATGTCTGAGTTGCGTGATCAACAATGGGGTGACAAACTTTCAAACCTCGTGCCAAGCCACCAGGCTTATTGGGACTTGGCGCGAGGTATGAAAGGAAGTAACTACAACGACATGCCTCCCTTATACAGACCAGTCCCACTAGTCCCAGCGTTCTTTGACGAAGACAAAGCTGAGTGCCTAGCTGATAGCCTAGAGGCTCAGTGTTCCCCTAACGTAGATCACGTTGACCAAGCTCACCTCGATTCGGTGGATGCTGAAGTCGAACGTAAAAGCTCTGTGGTCACCTCTGAACTCCCACCAATCACCTTAGCGACTTACGCTGAGGTGGCGAGACTGATCAAGGCCCTCCGACCGCGCAAATCCCCCGGTGCCGATGGCATCTCCAACAGGGTTCTTAAAACCCTCTCTCCTCCTCTCATCCATCTCCTAGTCAGCATCTTCAATGCTGCTATGAGCCACTGCTTATTCCCAGACACCTGGAAATGTGCAAATGTCATTGGCATTCACAAACCAGGCAAAAGCTCATCTGACCCCACCAGTTACCGCCCCATCAGCCTCCTCAGTGCCTTAGGCAAACTTTACGAGCGGTTACTTGCAAACCGTCTCCAGTCCCATGCTAAGGATCACCACCTTATCCCAGATGAGCAGTTTGGCTTCAGGCCCGGACACTCATGCGTCCAACAGGTGCACCGCCTCACGGAGCACATCATTGAGGGCTTTAACAAGTACCCCAAACCCCAGACAACGCTAGCAGTCTTCCTCGACGTAGCGAAAGCTTTTGACAAAGTCTGGCACAATGGCTTGATTTACAAGCTATACCAATTTGGCGTGCCAGAACGTCTTGTGCTCATCCTACAAGACTTCCTTAAAGCCAGAAGCTTTCGCTATCGCGTGGAAGGCACCCTCTCCTCCCCCCACCCAGTCAGAGCCGGAGTCCCTCAGGGCTCCGTGCTATCACCCATTCTATTCGCGCTGTATACCAGCGACATCCCACGCTCTCAGCCTAACGTCCTATTAGCCCAATACGCGGATGATACCGCTATTTATACCACCGGGTGGCATATCAGTAGAAAGTCCATTCCCGCCCTCCAACGGGCCATCACCGAGATCGGTGACTGGTTCCGTAAATGGCGCATCGCGGTCAACCCAGTTAAAAGTGCAGCTATGTACTTTACTGAGAAGGGCCGCCCCCGTTACCCGCAACCTTTAACTTTGTTCGACCAACCCATCCCCTGGGTTAGTAAAACAAAATATCTCGGAGTCACCCTTGATCGGAATCTCACCTTTAGCGATCATATAACAACCGTCCGTTCACGGAGCGGCCTTTGTAATGGGTCGCCTTGGTCCCCTGATTCGCAAAGAGAGTAAAATGTCTCTTAGAAATAAGAAGACACTTTACACTGCCTGCATCCGCCCCATCATGACTTACGCATCAGTAGTGTTTAGTCATGCTAGTGAGGCCCATCTCCATAAGCTTCAAGTCATTCAAAACCGTTTTCTTCGTAGTGCAACCGGCGCTCCGTGGTATATCCGGAACACCGAGTTGCATTGCGACTTAAACCTTCCCTCTCTAGCGCAGTTCAATAAGGACTGCGCCCGCCGATACTTTGATCGAGCGACCCACCACCCGAACCCATTGGTTGTCCAGGCATCGAACTACTCGACTGCCTCTTCTATCCCATTTTTCAAACCCCCCCGTCGCCGACCACGGCAGGTATTAGACGACCCGGATGACCCCATCGCAGCCATTACGTTGGCAGCTTTAGCGTTATCCGCAAGTCGTCGAGGTAAAATCCCCAGGTGTGAGGTAATCAGAGGTCACACAATCAAACACCGAGCTCGCCGGCGAGCTCGAGGCAAAAACAAGGTCACGATAAATTGCTCTCCAAATAGTCAAAGAGTATTATTCAGTAGGGCCCAATTGTGCAACACTGCAGTTGCACAGAGGCATTTTGCTCCGATCCCCCCCATGTCTCTCGACAGCGAGACAAGCCGAGGTCCGAACCACAGTGGTGCCCTTGAGCTCGCTGTCAACCCCTCCTATAATAGCGGTACGTTTTCGGCGTCCGCAGGAGACGGAGGTAGAAAGCGCTTTTCGCCTTCTACGCCCGTCTCGGGAGAAGTGCCTTCGGCACTTCTCCCTCCCGGGCTATTGTAGGGCCAGGCCCTCGCCCAAAACCCGGTGGAGCTGGACGACCGCACAGGCGGTAGCCAGCATCTATGTCCTCCCTAAAAAAAAAAAAAAAAAGCCTCGCTCTCATTCTGCACGTGGCGTTTAGGCTTGACGGTTCTTTCGTTAAATTCATATCATTTGTAATAATTTGCTTGTGAATAAATTTAAGTGATTATTGTGATTTTACTTTTTAAAAACTTAAATTCCCTTCTGATCGATAAGATCAGAAGTGGGATTCAACCACGTGTCTGTAAAGCTTGGCTATCTGATATATATTTGTGTTTGGCTTTATTCTTTTCTTTAGTAGATTTTTACTGTTGATTTTTGTTGAGAATGTCGTCGTGAATCACGCGACCGTACCTTAGGTAATTCTCGCGAGATTAACCGCTATAGAAAGTACTATACCGGGACCAATATCGAATAGCACAGCAATTACTATTTCATCACTTTGTCCAAGTGTGCACGATTTTGACGCATGGATGGCGGTAGTTGATCGCGCTAAAGGAATAAATAGCTGAGACGTTTCGTTCGTTGCTTGTGCCGAATTGGCGGTAGTTTACGCGGAGATATTAAGTCATGGTTAAATTAATGGATAACGAATGATAGATAAAGGACTTGTTTGCCTACTTAAAACGTAACGAAAAACTTATGGTGTTTTTGAAGGAACAAGAAAGCCATTATTTTGAAATTGGCTTTTCTTTTCAATTGCGTCACGATAACTAAATCGTTTCTTTGTTATTTGCTTTGATTTTGTGATGTTGATTTGGTGCGTACGTCACGAAGCCGTGAAGGGCACACTCGAGGTCACGTATAGCCGAAAGCGACGTTACTCGAGTAATAATTCACGAAGGCATAATTCACGAAATAGCTCACGTGTCCAAAACCGGTGAGGTTCTCGTAGAACTGAAGTGCGTCAATTGCGTGACAGGATCAGGCGTCAAGCGAGTGATAGGATTAAACATCATTCGCATATTCGCGTATTTTCTCGTTACCGAGATAGAGTATTTGGGGAAATTAATAAGACAGGGTCAGGTTAGGCCGAGTCAACGGATAGTAAGCCTCGGTGAACACTTCGTCACCAGAAGATGTGAAGCAGACAGGACGAGCAAGTTAACTGACGACGACATCGACCTCGCCAGTTCAACCATATAATGACTGTGTGTTTGTTATAACGTTTGCTTAGCCAACAGCATAGCTTGATTCTGGAATACGCGGTCCTTACGAGGTGGTGCGTACTTCGTTTGCTGAGCGGGAACTATGGCAGGACCTTGTGCGGGTCATGGAGCTGGTCCAGCCAGCGCCGCCGGTCCCTCAGTCGGGCCGATCGGCGTGGCTCTCGCAGTCACCCTGGTTGGTGAGGGTTGCGCGGCCAGGCTGCTCAACAGCTGCCGCGCAGCCATGTCAACTGGTGCGGGCCGTGCAGCTGGTCCAGCCAGCGCCGCCGGTCCCTCAGTCGGGCCGATCGGCGTGGCTCTCGCAGTCACCCTGGTTGGTGAGGGTTGCGCGGCCAGGCTGCTCAACAGCTGCCGCGCAGCCATGTCAACTGGTGCGGGCCGTGCAGCTGGTCCAGCCAGCGCCGCCGGTCCCTCAGTCGGGCCGATCGGCGTGGCTCTCGCAGTCACCCTGGTTGGTGAGGGTTGCGCGGCCAGGCTGCTCAACAGCTGCCGCGCAGCCATGTCAACTGGTGCGGGCCGTGCAGTTGGTCCAGCCAGCGCCGCCGGTCCCTCAGTCGGGCCGGTCAGCGCGGCTCTCGCAGTCGCCGCAGTTGGCGAGGGTGGCGCGGCCAACATCCGCCGCGCAGCCATGTCAACTAGTGCGGGCCGTGCAGCTGGTCCAGCCAGCGCTGCCGGTCCCTCAGTCGGGCCGATCGGCGTGGCTCTCGCAGTCACCCTGGTTGGTGAGGGTTGCGCGGCCAGGCTGCTCAACAGCTGCCGCGCATCCATGTCAACTGGTGCGGGCCGTGCAGCTGGTCCAGCCAGCGCCGCCGGTCCCTCAGTCGAGCCGGTCAGCGCGGCTCTCGCAGTCGCCTGGTTGGCGAGGGTGGCGCGGCCAGGCTGCTCAACAGCTGCCGCGCAGCCGTGTCAACCAGGGCTGGCCCTGCAGCTGGTCTAGCCAGCGCCGCCGGTCCCTCAGTCGGGCCGATCGGCGTGGCTATCGCAGTCGCCACAGTTGGCGAGGGTTGCGCGGCCAACAGCCGCCGCGCAGCCATGTCAACTGGTGCGAGCCGTGCAGCTGGTCCAGCCAGCGCCGCCGGTCCCTCAGTCGGGCCGATCGGCGTGGCTCTCGCAGTCACCCTGGTTGGTGAGGGTTGCGCGGCCAGGCTGCTCAACAGCTGCCGCGCAGCCATGTCAACTGGTGCGGGCCGTGCAGCTGGTCCAGCCAGCGCCGCCGGTCCCTCAGTCGGGCCGGTCAGCGCGGCTCTCGCAGTCGCCTGGTTGGCGAGGGTGGCGCGGCCAGGCTGCTCAACAGCTGCCGCGCAGCCGTGTCAACCAGGGCTGGCCCTGCAGCTGGTCTAGCCAGCGCCGCCGGTCCCTCAGTCGGGCCGATCGGCGTGGCTATCGCAGTCGCCACAGTTGGCGAGGGTTGCGCGGCCAACATCCGCCGCGCAGCCATGTCAACTAGTGCGGGCCGTGCAGCTGGTCCAGCCAGCGCTGCCGGTCCCTCAGTCGGGCCGATCAGCGAGGCTCTCGCAGCCGCCCGGCGCAGGGTTGCGTGGCCGGGCTGATCAACGGCGTTCGCGCGGTCGCATCGGCCGGTGCAGGCCGTGCGGTGTGTCCAGCCGGCGCCGGTCCAGCGGTGGGGCCAGTGAGCGCGGCTCCCTTGGTGGGCCCAGGCGGTGCTGGTCATGCGGCTCAGCGCATGGTGCCGTGGCGTGGAGTATGGTGCCCGGAGACGTGTGCTGACTTCTTCGATAGTGTGTGCTCATGAATCCTTAAACATTGTCTACTTTTCTGTTGGTTGCTATCCTTTCACTTAGATAGGTCTTAACCATTTTAACTAGACACATACACACACATTCCATTCTTATTTATTTTGAACATTTTAGTTACAATAGGATGTTAGTGGATAGCCTCCGGCAGTTTGGTATGCAATGAGTGGATTGAAATGAGGTCTCCACTGGATGCATCTCGGATGCGAAAGGGCTTTTGGCTCTGGTCTCGCTTCGGCGACCGGCAGACCCGCTATTAGTGGGTAGACGATTTTGTCGTCTGGAGGAAGACTTTCGAAGTCAACCTCGAGCCTGAGATGGCTGGTCCGTGCAGTGCAAATGCGCTTGGTCGGACGCCACCCTTGAAGAGGTGGAGGCGCGCGGGGTATCTCAATGACATGTGCAGCTTTCGGTGACGGCCCCAAGCTGACGACGTGCAACGAGGGAGTCTCTTCTGCCGAAGGGACAACTGAAGCCACGAAGAAAAAGACCTAGGATGGGTTTGATATTTAAGAGAATTCTCTGCTTTAATTTAGAACGATGGAGGAGTCTGATGTATGAACTGTTTACAAGATGACGTTTGAATTGACTGAATGATGATTGAGAGAATATCGTGAAAGCGTGTGTGCATAAATTGTAGCTGTTGGAACAGTTCTTAATATGATGTTGTTTTCAGATGTATATGAAGACAATGGTGAGACTGCTTCAACAGGTCCTACTCCTCTGATGTGGGACCTTCATTATCAGGCGTCACTGGAAGCTGTGGCACCGCTCGAAGAATTGGTGTCGAGGACGACACATGGTCAGGAGAGGCCGTGTTAGGAAGATGTCCGCTGAGTCAACGGGCAACCCTACCCACATCGATAAAACCGAGCGCCGACCGAGCCTCGCTCTCATTCTGCACGTGGCGTTTAGGCTTGACGGTTCTTTCGTTAAATTCATATCATTTGTAATAATTTGCTTGTGAATAAATTTAAGTGATTATTGTGATTTTACTTTTTAAAAACTTAAATTCCCTTCTGATCGATAAGAATATATATACACATCCTACATCTTTTAAGAAAGAATATATATATATATACATATATATATATAAATATTCTTTCTTAAATGATGTAGGCCTAAAAATAATTCAATCGGCTTAGTTTTTAAAGCCAAGAAACATGTATATCTTCATTGCCCTGTCATGATTTGGAAGGAATCCTGTTTAACTGACTTCAAAAAAAGGAGGAGGTTCTCTATTCGTCTGCTATTTTTTATCTCATAACTTTTGGGTGGATGAACCGATTTGGATGTTTCTTTTTTTATTTGAAGATGATGCTTGTTGTTTGGTCCCATTTAAATTGCATCAAAATCGTATGTAAATGTATAGCCGTTTTTGAGTTACATTCCAATACCTGAAAATATTTTCCTATTATGATGATATACTGTAACAGACGGATTGTCCACTGCTGAACAAGCCTCCCCTACGAAGGGGGTAATTTGCCTAATGATGATATAGTCGTTGACAATGAATGACAATCGATCCCGTAAGTAGCAAGGGTCACTAAGAAGAGTGTTTTTTTTACCAAAAAATAGGACTGACTTCAACACTCAAAAGTGTGAAATAACTTGTCGAAGTCGGTACAATGCGCAGAATATTGTGATAATAGGTATTTTTAAACCATCATGGTACCGACTTCAACAAGCTATTCACCTTTGAGTGTTGAAGTCGGTTCCTTTTTTTGGCAAAAAATTGTTTTCATTCGTTAGACCTTTACTATATATGTCAGCCCATCACGTTCACAATGCTAGAAAAGAAGAATTCTCTCAGAGTTAAGGAGAAAAAAACGGGGTCTAAACTATCACGCAGACCAAATGTGACCTGGAGGAAAGGCTAGTAACCAGTCCAGCCCTAGATAACGGGCCTTCCGGAGGTCTGTGATATAATTATTTCAGAGACCTTTGGGCGACCTGAATACTCCGTTGTTGGTTGGATGTTCAAAATCTGAGAGTCTGCAAAATTAAGAGAGTGAAAATTATAGTCATGTGATGGATAGATTCAGGCGTTACTTTGCGGAAATCCATATTTAATAATCAGTACTAATATTATAAATGCGAAAGTAACTCTGTCTGTCTGTCTGTCTGTTACGCTTTCACGCGAGAACTACTGGACCGATTTGAATCAAATTTGGTATGGAAATAGTTTGAGACCTGGGAAAAAACATAGGATAGTTTTTATCCAACTGCGCAAAAAGCGGTTAATTTTTTTGCGCGATAACCGACATACGCGCGGGCGGAGCCGCGCCCGGAAAGCTAGTAACAAATACTTTTAAAAGTATCCTAAATAATATTAAATAATATTTAAATAAAACACTTAAAAAAGCATAAAATTATATATCTAGTGACAATTCCGCCTAATTTTCCTGTTATCTACGTGACGTCACAAACATCACGCAGCCTAACCGGAAGAATACCCGACTATCGTGCGCTCGGTAAGTCAAGACCTCCTGAAGATGCTTCGTTTAGAAGCGAAGCGGGTATTCTTCCGGTTAGGCTGCGTGATGTTTGTGATATCACGTAGATAACAGGAAAATTAGGCGGAATTGTCACTACATATATAATTTTATGCTTTTTTAAGTGTTTTATTTAAATATTATTTGATATTTTTTAGGATACTTTTAAAAGTATTTGTTATTATTATAGTCATGTGTTCAAATCCACCCCTATAACTAGGGTATGCTCTGACCGCTAAGCTAACAAGACATATAACTCATCACTCTAATTTGTGCTCTCGTTTTTAACAATCGCATGGAGATGGTGCAACACCTATAGTTCAACTTACGTTCTAGAAACAAGACAAATTTTTACAATTAGTATTTGAAACTTCTTAACGATGACGCAAATATTTTTTTTTTAATAACGCATACCTCCGCGGATTACATTACAAAATTATTAGAGAAAAAATTATAGTCATATGCGAGATTCAAACCCGCGCCATTCACCTCTATAGCCGCATGCTCTGTCCGCTAAGCTAACATGACATATTACACATGATCCATAGGATTGATCATATTACTCATGATCAATCTTATGGAGATAGATCCCATATAACCCATTGTGTCTCATGAAAATACCAACGAAATAAAAGTTTTACGTCCAAAAGTTCTATATGGATCTAGCGTGAATTTTCAAATATATTTCGAGCCATTTATTTTACGTTTTTCGAAACAATAAACGATTGAAATCGCCGTATTGATGGTTCAATCGCTTTGACAGGTTTTATTGACCGTAAGATTTTAGTATACTATGAGTTTCCATTGGTTTCACTTGTTATTTTATTTCAGGTTTTGTTTTGAAGCACTCGTAGCTGAGCTTTTCTAGTCATTCCTTACTATTCAACTAAGTAAAGAGACGTCAAATGTCATTCAGAATTACTAAGTTCAAGAAGTAGGTTGTTGCTTACCATTTAACTGCAAACTTTTTTTTTAACTGAAAGACTACTCTTTGTCCACTATTTCACTTGATGATAAGTGTCGATGTGGGTTGAAGGTGCTATTAATGCTATCTTTTTTAAATGACTGGTTCTCAATAAATCTGCCGTAACATAAAGTGAGGTGCTTGGCGATAGATTGCCTACTTGAACCCTTAATATATAACGACATCGGGACCTCTCCGAAGGAAGCTCTTCGTAGAAAATGCTACAAGCGGTCGCGCGTCCAAGTAATCAATGCAGCGGACGTTTCTTAACCCAGGTGATCGGTCAAGAACTCCTAGGCAAGCTCCACTGTAAGTACTTTAATAACACATTCATCAACCGTAAGTACCAAAGAGAGTATTCATAGGTAGATTTGGCGTTAGATAGGTGGCTGGCCACAAAACAGAAACCAATACTTTTTCCATATTTTAATGTTTTGTCTTTGGTATTAAAAAAAAAAATGTATTGTCTCGACCGTACAAGTAGGGTAAAGGAGGAAAGAAGTGTTGAACTAAAATCATGCATTACTAACCGACAGAAAAGTACATCAAATTTATACGAATAAAACTCTCTGAAGTGCACATCCGTGTCCTTCGAATGGCTCTAGAATAGTTAAACATCTATAGAATTTTTATTGTCTTGGTTATTTCGTAAAACTGGAATTCTGATAGACATGATAAAACCTGATGGTAAGTGATGATTTGGTCGAAGATGTTGTTCAGGCTAACCTAGAATTACTGGCTCTCAAGGACAGCTGCTGGAACACACCGTTAGGTGCTTGGTGACAGATTTTCTACTTGAGGGTGGTAGCTAGCCAGGTGGGCATTCGCAAAATGCCCTACCACCATGCAAAAGTCAACTGCAATGACGACACAAAGACTACAGTTGGACCAAAAATTAATGAAGTTATTTTAAAAGAAGCTTGCCTTACATATACGTAAATAGATATTTCATTTTATACCACTTTACTGTTTCCTTATACAAGAAACAAAAGAAACGGAGGGCGTCCAAATTGATAATTTAAGATTATTTTTGTCGCGGGGCTTACCTCAAATGCTAAACTTGTTGCAATTACCTACGTAATTTTGGTATGTCTATTTAACATTAAATCTTATATTTATCCATTGAATACTAAAGATTACAAATTATAATGCACTTTTGAATAAAACTAACAATTCGTTTACGAACTATTGTTTACCAGGAATCTAAAATGAATGGAGGCCAAATCGTATTTGGCCAATTAAAAAGTAAATATATTTTATAGGATAGTAGTAAGATTAATTAATACGAGTACTATAGAAAAACACCTTAATATACAATACTGGCAATTATTAAAAATGTAAAAATAAATCCAGTAACAATTACACCTGATTTACCTGTTAAATTGACTTAACATCATACACGCCTCGTAGCCAAACCGAAAGAATGTTTGTCGCGTTTCGATTTTATTCGAAGCCTCCTTAAGAGGTCATGACTCTTGGAGGCCACAATCAAAAATAAGTTTATTAGTAGTTAGTTATAGTTGTACATAGAGTATTGTGCAAGAGTTTATATGCAAGAGAGTATTCTTACCATGATTATACAATAATATTATCAGAAACAAAAACAAATTACGAAAATCTGTACGCGTAAAACCTCTAGATAAATGAATTGCCCTACAATTAATGATGTACAGCATTAATAACAAGGGCGTTCGAGATCAAGAAGCGAATTATAAGTGAATCCGATTCGGGGGAGAAATGAAAATGTCACGATGTAATCGCACGGTTGGCGGACGAGACATTGATGAATAGTCGTCAGTGTTGCCAGACATTTCGTTAAGTTACTACCATTTTAAGGTATAAGCGAGAGCGTTAAATAAATATGTCGGTATATATATTCAACAAAAAATAATAAATTGAGAAGTTATTGTTCCGAATTCTTGATTGGTAGTTGACCCTATTAATAACAATATTAATGTTTGTTGATCGAAATAAAATATGTTACAAAACTCAATGTAGCACTGTCTCTCATTCTAGGAGTACCTGTAAAATGAGAGACAATACCTTTCCACAATGATGTCATATAGATTATGTTAACTGTACTTGTAGACAAAATAATATATTATTTAAATATATATAGGTATATATTTCTACATAATGTGATAGGAAAGGCTATAATCTTATTTGGCTCTTTGGTAATTTGATTGTAGTGCAAGTATGGGATGTATGTGTACTGGTGAGTATTTGTGTGTGTGTGTGTGTGTGTGTATTATCACCAGATATCATGTTTATTGACTTTGCCTCACCAGACTCGCCACACAACTTTCTTTTACATCACACTCCATGGCTCTTTCTATTTTTTTTTGCTTTTTCTGGTTCACCACGTGCCTCAGTCAGTCAGTATTACATTCTTTCATACATTTTCCCTCCCGCTGAACTTTTACAACCATCAGAAGCTATCTTGACTCTTGTTAGTCATTACTAACGTGTCATATGTTCAGGCTCATAGCAGTTCTGCAAACGCTACTATATGTAGCAAACAGGGAATTATTGCAAGTGACTTGCGAGTGAATGTTATAGTATATATCCAATGTAGTAAGCATCACCCTAGAAGTGCCGGCATAAAATTATGCCCCTAATATCTTCTTCAGGGAGTCGTAATAGGCAACGTTAGGAAAAAGACCATGAGATGAGCAGCAGCGCCTTCTGTAAAACTGCCATCATATACTGCGATCCCCAAGACGCCTGCTAAAAGATTCTGAAAAATCCTTCTCAATGAGGAAGATATTTGTTAGTTGATCTCTGGTTGATGTGAATAAGAATCACCCTGCCTTTCAAACGTATTATCACCATCGTTATCATCACATCAACCGCAACGGCCACCTTAAAACAAGGTCTTCTCCATAGTAGAATCTGACATAATCCCCACGTTTGGCAGACATCTTGGGGATCGCAGTAGAAATGGTTGATTCTTCAGCAGGCACTGCTTACCATCTTCTGGCATTTTTCCCATAATCGTTACAAACGACACCCACGGGAAGAAATGGGGGGTTCGTTCAAATGTATACCACAGAAGAAAAAGACCAGAAGGATCACATCGCAAAGCCATTCCAATAAATAAGCGACTCTAGCTACGACGCAATAAAGTACATTTCAGCTCACAAAGCATGGAGTACCTAATATTTATATTCACCTATAAAGCGACTTTTTTCTATCGCATAGCTGATCTCTTCTGATACGGCACACTCCGTAGTATAACCCCGACCGAACGGATACGCCGATGTACCAAAGTACAAAGCTACAGGTTTATCTGCGTATACTAAAAAAAAATTTTAACAAAAAATGGAACCGACTTCAACACCCAAAAGTGTGAAATAACTTGTTGAAGTCGGTACCATGATTGTTCAAAAGTACCTATTATCACAATATTGTGGGCATGGTACCGACTTCGACAAGTTATTTCACACTTTTGGGTGTTGAAGTCGGTTCCATTTTTTGTTAAAATATTTTTTTCAATCTTTTTAGTGTAACTTAAAAACGGCTTGACCGATTTTGATGAAATTTAAAATGGGACCAAACGACAAGCATCAGCTTTCAAACAAAAAAAGAATTTTCAAAATCGGTTCACCCAGTCAAGAGATCTGAGGTAACAAACATAAAAAAAAAAAAAAAAAAAAAAAATACAGACGAACTGAGAAGCTCCTCCTTTTTTGGAAATCGGTTAAAAATAACACATCAACACCAATATAAATCAATGAAAAGAGAAAACATCAAGCGCTGATGACTTAATCCACCGAATTAAGAAGACAGAAGATGTCTCTATCGCTAATAAGCTTAACAATAAAACCAGTAGGCGGCAGTGCACTCCGGTTAATTGCTAGAGATATCTTTATACAAAGAGATTACTCTTCTACTTGATGATGAGAGAGAAATTAATCTTTTGTTTTTTGCAGCTTGACGTTTACAGATTACCTTTTTTACCGTCGTTAATGTCTAAATTAAACAAAACTAATACAACAATGAAAGCATTTTGAAACTAATGGTCAATGCAAGCTCACAGGCAATGCAAATGCACTACCGTTGAGTTTACACTCAGCAATTACGCTGAATGCAAAGTGTATAGCTTTAAAACTTTAAACACGAGCTTTTTCGAAGCGCTCGTAGCGAAGTTTGCTTAGCCATTCTGAACCGATCAGCAAAGTTAAGTAACGTCCGCTGCGATCATGAGTTGGATGGGTGACACTTACCATCAGGTGAGATAGTGGTTAAAGGCTAACTTATATGCCTGATAAAAAATCACATACTACAGTAAAAAAAAATGCCAATATACTTATACTTGATTGTCATAAAAGCTGCAACTCTACTAATATAATATAATATATAATACAATGTCTGTATTGGTAAGCGAGTGATGACATTATATACGATGATGACACAACCAGTGATCTATGAATCGCTAAAACCCGACCGTGCCGACTTCCAAATACAATTTTATACTTTTATGATTAGAAGTAGGTTTTTGCAAAAAAAAGCGACAGTTGTCGTTTTCATATACATTTTCATATATTTTATTTTGTAAAGTAAAAAATACCGCTCCCAAAAAATATATATTTATTACAAACATTACAAATTAGCATGTACTTTGTTATCATAAGTCTCAAATAAGATAAAAACGTAAAGAAAAATAATGCCACCATAATTTAATCCAAAATACAGATTAAAACTCCAAAAATTTCCTTAATTCCACAAAGCGGTATACATAATCAGGCCTCTGGGTGGTTTTTATGCAAAATAGTAGGCAAATGAAAAACAAAAATGGAGGCCAAAACGAGAGTTAAAATGAGACAATATTTATGTCTCATACGTACGATTAAGCAGCTAAAAAGAGCCCCCAAATGTATGCAAATGCAGTCCGTTTGCAGAAAAATACATTTTGGGCGTATATTGGCGTTTAGTATAGAGTGGGTTCAGTAGAAAATTAACGTTGTTATATTTATCTTATATATATAAACAAAGCAATCGCGTAGCGGGAATGAAGCGTCTCCGTTTCAGCGTGAGCAAAAATGGTTTCGTATGTCTTTAGGATCCTCAGGCTCGTGTAGAAACGTCAAAAATTCTCCTGGCTGCGTAGCGTTTCTGACGTCGCGTCGGCTTGGCAGGAAAATTTGGTGGTTTTGTGACTAGATATATATTTTTTATATTATTTAAATGTTTTACTGAAATATTAAGTTTATTACAAAATAACAAACGAGAGGGAAAATCATAGTCATGTGCGGATTTTACCTCATTTATATATGTTTCATATTTCAAATTGCAATCTAATCCGCAGAGCATACGCTAATACAAAAAAAATAAGTTTATAGGTATTTATTTTCCTATTTTTAAAATTTTTGTGATTATTAAATATGGATTTCCGCAAAGCAACGCCTGAATTTATTCATTGATATTTTGTCTATTCAGTTTTTGTATTTGTTTTTAATTATAAATTCAAGAAAATAACAATTTACACATGAACGCCAATGTTCGATTACAAAATCATAAAAATATTCCGATTAGAAAATAATACCTTACATTTATTTATTATGTGACATGGTTTAATATAATTGCAAATGTCCTTAAAAAGGAATTAATTTATGCCCACAAAATTATCTATGAAATGTAATGATAGGCATGTAATTTGGGTGGTATTGTTTTAGACGCTGCATTTCATGATTTTAACGAGTGGGTGCCAAGTGAGCCCAGCACTCGCTCGTTACAGGAACATACGAGTAAGTCTTAACAACTTTATGTCTCCGAAAGACCGGGCGCAGTCCGATTGTATTGTTTATTATTGTTTAGCGTACAGTACCTATGAAGTGAAATGTTTAATAATTTATTCATATCCATAAATTCTATAATATAATTATCGATATTATAGAAATTTCTTCATTCAATGCTAAAATTCATCATTTTTCCAAAAACCCAAAATGATTATAGGCGATTGATTTGATTTCTTATATGATAATAAATTAAAATAAAACCGGCCAAGTGCGAATGGGACTCGCATACGAACGGCTCCATACTATTAAATATAACCTAATCTTGCAAGTTACAGACACTTATCGCAGTGTTCGATTGAGCTGGGTAGGTACGTTCCTATCCTAGGTAGGTACGAACCCTAAATAGTTATCTCAATGATTGTTTTTTTTAAAGTAAATATATGTTTTCATTACTATTATTTTTAGCAATTAAACGGAGAAAACCTCTTTTATTGTAAGGGAGCCCCCTTAATTATTTATTTAATTTCAATTAAGAGAACATAAAACTATATATACTTAATACCCTTTGGGTACCCTAAAAAATGGTTTATCAAATGTGTTACGTAATTTAGACTCAGCGTAAAGTGTTCCGTCTCTCATATTGCGGAAGTCTAAAAAACCCAAATTTGCATAAGCGCTCAATATCAGATATCATGCGAATATTAAAAACGATTACGACCCCTCAAAAATGTCACCGTTCACAATGACCGCTCGTTCTCGCTGTCATTACCGCGATGACCAGCGATTACTTTCTAATGGTTAGCGATTTTTCTAAAGTCAAATGGACTTCATTTTTATTTATTAACAGGGTTTTCATCATCTTTCCACCCTTATCCCGCCCACGTGGGGTTGGTACACATATCGTCAACACAATTTCAAAAAAGCTTTACTGTATTTTTTTTATGTTATTGTGACGGAACAAGCTTGAGGCCAACAAGAGGTTAAGCAGACTAACCTCTGCCTATAACAGATGCATTTCGTCACAAGGCACAAATTGTACTGCGCCCGTCACCTTGAACAAAGTCTTATTATTTAAACTTATTACGTTAAGTATCATGTGCCTGTAATTTCACTGGCTCTCAAGGACTGCTGATGGAACACACCGTTAGGTGCTTGGCTACAGATTTTCAACTTGAAGGTGGTCGCTAGCCAGGCGGGCATTCGCAAAAAGTTCTTCCACCATGCGGTGAAGCTCCGGCCCGCGACGGGATTCGAACCATGGATCTGCTGCGCTGCAGTCCATAGCCAATGCCACTGAGCCATCACTGCTTCAAAATATAAAGCCACACAAACAAACACACACGCTCGTTAATATCAGGCACAGGATTCAAATGCTCATATATTGCGCGCTCTGGGCTTAAATATAGCTTACTCCTTTCGACTAACTAGGCGTTACATTTTTAACACCCTTGCACTACTTACAACCCTCCCACAACCTAACACTGTTCTAGTAACCTATAAAATATAGTAGAAGTACAAATTGAAACAGTACATAAACTCTCTCTATTTCATTTCTTCTTGGTACACAGAGTAGTGTAACAAATAAAATTCATTCATGTCAACAAATTAATAATACATCACTATTTAAAATAAAAACAGCATATAATAAAGTCAACTAGCTTGTGGTATTTTATAATTGGTTAGAAACTTCCTGATACAACCGTTTTAATATTAAATAATTACCTATTTGTAGGTTACCATAGAATTATTGGCATTGGCTATGGACTGCCGCGCAGCTAGTCCATGGTTCGGATCCCGCCACGGGCTTGAGCTTCACCGCATGTTGGAAGGACATTATGCGACTGCCCGGTTGGCTAGCGGCCACCCTCGAGTAGAAAATCTGTTGCCAAGCATCTAACGATGTGTTCCGGCAGCACTCCTTGAGAGCCAGTGAAATTACAGGCACATGAGACTTAACAAATATGTCTCAAGGTGACGGGCGGAGTGCAATTCGTGAATTGTGACGAAATGCATCTGTTATCAGAGGTTAGTCCGCTTAACATCAGGTGGGCCTCAAGCTTGTCCTGTCACAAGAACATAAAAAAATATATACTCAGCTGCACAATTTCTTTTGACAATAACTAAGAATGCAGCTTACTTGAGCTGACTCTTGATGACATTGTTTTTAATACTAACAAAGCTGCTAGTTTCTGCTATAATGATGAATTATCCTGTTTTATTTAAAGACCTGTATTATTTTTATTTTAAGATTAATTTACCAGTTCAGCCGTTTCAGTGTGACTAAATAACTAACATCAAACACAACCAACAACATTACAGTCTTATAATAACAACTGTGATAATAATAATTGATGAAATTGTTTAAAAACATTGATTTGTATGAAATTTTACCACGGTATGTTAAAATCTACACCATTTGTACCATATTCGACCACATCATCATTTACCAACAGGTGGAATGATGATCAAAAGCTACCTATCAGATTTAAAAAAAATATTTGATATGCACCAATAAAAGATAAAATTTAATTGCTTTGTGGAATCGCCATGCTTCGATATTATTATGTTTTGATAGATTAACTCTTTTGATAATATTTATGTGTTCATAATATTATGTATGAGTTCTGTTTATTGATTTCTTAATTAAGTTCATAGAAACAAAACTGGGTAGGTACGTCATTGGGGATTAAATTTCTGCAAACATTCACTGTTTTACAGTGTACCTTAAGGGCAGGACCCCAACCTCTCAGCAGTTCTTTCAATTATTCAAAGTGTGCTTGAAGCTCGCTCGAAGGGAGCTCGAAGGTGGGGCCTTCACTACTGAGTTTGTAAAGAATAGGACCTACAGTAATAGAAGTATATATAAATCGACCACTATTATAGCGCATCTACATTAATGGAATTGTATTCATAGCGCTTTACATACGAACGTAGTTTCACCATATTTTTAAATACCAACAGATCAAACGATATACTCGTAGGTTGGCTTTTGCACCCATGTCCAGGAGACCAATATCTATGCTTCTAGTATCCTCTAGCAGCACCCGTTCACGAGTTGACGCAAGTGCCAGCCATCGCTCTCCTCAACCATTTTTGAAGGAACACCCGACACACAACACCGCTGCTAGACAACACCTTTCTGTGAGCATGACCGCTCCGGATACCCGTGCCAACGATTATAATTTGAACATATTTTGTTATTCTCCCACGTCACATTTTAACAGGGCCTCCATTACCGCGCTATTTCGATCTTTGATCGCCATTTTAAGGTTGTAATCATGGATGGCTTTTGTTTGTCGCAACCATCGCCTTCCTAACGAACCGTCCTATAGCGTCTTCTTCTGAACTGATTTTAAAAATTCCTTCACCTTTAGAATTCTGCATTATCCCTGATGAACAGTAACTATAGAATATTTTCAATTTTTTTGTGTTGTTTATTAAATACCCATGGGAAGCTAGGGCCGGCCGTTAGTAATACAATAGAGACATAAAATATTGCTCTCTCTTTTCTGTAATTAATACATAATTTTATGGAAAACTGGCAAACCAGAACCATAGTTATTATGTTCAAAGACATCCATGAAAAAATTCAGCGAGCTTGAACACTTGGTGTTTTATATATGCCAAAACTAAGTTTTTATGTACATAACTGTGAATACTCTTCTCTTAATAAATCATGGGGAGAGATGAAAAACATATTACTGAAGGATTGTTACATATGCATTTCGATATTGTGGATGGCCAATATAATACATTTTCAGCTCATTTAGCGAATACCCGTCTAGCTATGGTGGTTGCAGAGATACAGCCCCGGACCGATGATGGACAGACATTTGAGGTTTAGTGATAGGGTCTCGTTTTCTAGCACGGGACCCTTAAAATAGGTAAAATAATGTACAAATAAAAATTGTTTAATCAAACTTATATTTGCATGCTAACTGAATTAAATGCCAAAGATCAGCTGCAAGCGCTTCAGTTCCGCTACAAAGGTTTAAGTTCATTATAATTACGTTAATTATTCAAAATAAAAAGCTTTCTCAGTAATGAGTCCTTCACTACAACCGTCATTAACAGATAAGGTAATATTAACTTATAAAAAAACCTGACCTCATTGTTAACAAAATACAATGTAAGTAGTATTCTTCCACCTACATTAATCTAAAAGCATGACTTTACCTTGTGCGCACTCTATTGCATTGGTAAGTATAAAACTTTCAATAAAGTTTAATAAGAGCTTACACGTGGCAGCGTGGGCGGGAGTTCGTTTCAGGATCCTTGAGTGAATGTCAAGGAAAAACGGCATATTCCCATTCGGCCCAGTGCATATGCTTTCATTCATTTTAATATTTTTATGTTTGCAATAACGCATGCTCTGTGCTTACCAAATTACAAATTTACGAGGGAAACAATTTAAGTCATGTGTGGGATTCGAACCCGCGTCCATCCACCCCTTT
This sequence comes from Plagodis dolabraria, assembly GCA_963854805.1. NCBI lineage: Eukaryota > Metazoa > Arthropoda > Insecta > Lepidoptera > Geometridae > Plagodis > Plagodis dolabraria. The sequence goes on along the minus strand of OY978460.1, from coordinate 24,017,261 downwards.
ATCCGGGGTATGCATTAGCCAATTGAGCGTACATGACAATGAGTCAAAACTACTTTTTTCCTATCGTTCTTTAACCATGGTATTGGGATGGAGCGACATCTATAGTTCAACTTACGTTGTACTACAAACAAGACTAATTTTGCAATTAGCTTTAAACTTGTTTATAATGACGCAACCCTATAAATTTAATACTTTTATTTTTGCAACAACGCTTGCTCTGAGCATTACATTACAAATTTACGAGGTGAAAAATTAAAGTCATGTGCGGGATTCAAACCCGCGTCCAATCATCTCTAGCCAATTGAGCTAACATGACAATGAGTCATAACAACATTTTTTTCCTATCGATCTATAACCATCGTATTGGAATAGATATAGCTTTCATCAATATTTAATTTAATCATTGCTTTGTTGTTTGTTAAAACAGAACACTGGTAACCCGTTTGCAACGACTTCAAATTCAAAATCAATTAAGGAGCTACTAAGGACTACGACGCTCTTATAAACGTCAAAAAAGAACTACATTGTAGTGCCTACATTCTACATTGTACTTTACGTTCAGCGAAATAAAATTCGGAGCCATCCTTTTCAACGTCTTTTAAAAATGTGTTACAAACTATACCATAAAATTATTAGAATATTTGTTAACAATACAATAATAGCTTGGCAAAGGCGGAGTTGTCCAAGCATTTTGTCGTTGAAGTAATCACAAACTGTGATGTAGAATTTATTTCATAATTTTTGTCACGTGCAATTTGAATTATCCTTTTGTGAACGTTGTACTATCTTCGAGAACTTAATATCGCCCAGAATGACGTAAGAAGGACATTTTATGTAAACAAAAGTATACCTACGTATAGCGTATTCGCTATACGTAGTATGTTATATGCTATAATAGCATATAGCATATCTAGTGGAGGTTGTTCAAGTAGCACAATAGCGAGCGTGACAAAAGGAGGGGTGAATAACTTATTACGAGAAGAGTGTTTATATGAATGTTGAAAGATATAGAGAGAAAAGCAAAATAAGGTACAGATTGATTGCATAAATATATGTGCACGAAAGGTGTGAATTGCACAACAGCAAGCAACAGAACAGAGTGACGACAAAAAATAAGTTCATACCATACTGTCTCAGACAACTGAACTGACACTGTAATGGACTGGCATGATTGACAACCAAGCGTGACTTGTCTTATTGCTTCATCAGTACTAATATTATAAATGCGAAAGTAACTGTCTGTCTGTCTGTCTGTCTGTCTGTCTGTCTGTCTGTCTGTCTGTTACGCTTTCACGCCAAAACTACTGGACCGATTTGAATGAAATTTGGTATGGAGATAGTTTGAGACCCGGGAAAAAACATAGGATAGTTTTTATCCGACTGCGCAAAAAGAGGTAAATGTTTTCGCGCGATAACCGACATACGCGCGGGCGGAGACGCGCCCAGAAAGCTAGTTACAAATAAAAGACAAATCCGACGTTACAAGCACAAGAAGAACTTCCTTTTTGGTTACGATTCCAACATATCGAATTATGCAAAGTCCGAGTCAGTTCGGCTCCGCCAAAAAAATTAGAGTAGGTAAGCGCAATTACTGGTTTCATACAATGTGTTTTTATTAAGAACACCTACGTGACTGTATATTTAAGGCCTGTGTCAGAATGTTTGAGTAAGTTCCGGTTACACTACCCAGAACTTATTTATTAAATAAACACTATCTTTGCATTTCACAGGCATCGATTTAGCGTATCCATCGGTTAAAGCTTGAAATGCGCTATATGTTTACTTTAATTTTTATCATTCAGTTATTTTATGTGCAACCCGAAACTTTATTAGAACATTCTAAAACGGACCCTTGATATATTATTAAAATAATAGATTCTACAAAAACGTCGTGCCCGTTGGGAACATCCCAACTTCATCCAAGGTCAATCTCAAGACCAAGGCCAAGGTTGATCTTAGATATTCATACGATCCAACCAGTTCAGGGTCAATCGCTATAAAGGATAAAATACTGATTCTCTCGGAAATGGAAGGAAAATAACTCTGCACATGACTGGGAAAAGCTATTAAGATACATGAGCTGGAACATAGTTATAAGATGTCAATTTCGTAGTTCGTTTTCTTACTACTTGTTATATGTATCTTGTTGTGAAGTTTTTCTAATATTTTATTTATAACCGCAGTGAAGTTTTGAAGCACTCGTAGCGTAGTTTGCTTAGCCGTTCTCAACCGATCAGCAACGTCCACCGTGGTCATGACTTGGATGGGTGAACGCTAGTGACATTACTGTTGAGCACTTCTGTGCTTCGGAGAGCACATTGAGCCGCCAGTCCCAGTTGTTGTCTTAGAATGGCAGTCGTTATAGGTAGATGGTAGAAGGTCATTTTACGAATGCCCGACTGGCTAGTAACTACCTCAAGTACAAAATCTGTCGACAAGCACCCAATGGAGTGTTTCGGCAGCTATCTTTGAGAGCCAGTAATTCTAGGTTAGTCTGAAAAACATCTTCGACCACGTCATCACTTAGCATCAGGTTAGATAGTGGTCAAAGGCTAACCTAACAAGTATAAGAAATAAGAGAAACTGAAATTACTAGTTTTTTACCCCGATAGGAAATTTTCAATATACTTGCTCGTAATAGTTGATTGTACCCCAAAGTAGCTTAATAATATATTAACGGCAAGGGCGCTAGTTGAATGCAGAGCGGAGCGAAGAATATAATTTTGCACTCGTGTGATACACTTAACTTTTTAGCCCATTAAAAGAAAAATATTTATGAGACTTTTAAATAGTACAGCTCATGAAAATCCTACTTCCTACTAATATTATAAACGCGAAAGTTTGGAAGAATGTATGGATGTATGTATGGATGTTTGTTACTCTTTCACGCAAAAACCGCTAAACGGATTTTAATGAAACTTTGTAGTAATGTAGCTTAGACATCACAATAACACATAGGCTATAATTTATAAAGATATTATGTGAATTGTCGAAAATATAACGATAAGTGTCAAGTAAGTAAGAAAAAAATCAGCTATATGCGACCTATTCTGGCTTGCGCTGCAAAAATCTTAAGTGTCACATGCACATAATGTATAACGGAAATGTTTATCTTAAATTTACCTACAAAAAAGCTCGCGACAGCATATATCTATCTTTTATGTGTATGCCATTATCGCCAAAATAGTGAACCATATATACTATAAAAAAATATAATTTATTTCTAATGCATATTCGGTGGTAACTAATTGATCCTTTTCAAACTAATTTTATAAAGGCAAACGTTTGTGTGTTTGTATGTTAATTTTTTCTTCATCCTCAAACGACTGGACCGTATTGGGTATGATAGATAGCGAGATAGATAACTCTTTAATGAAAACACCATAATAACAACAATAAACTTATTACTAAAACATAAATTAAAACCGAGTGTATCAATGGGTCGTCTAATCGTTCAGAGCGATCTCTTCCAGATAATCCATCAACATTATGGTCTTATGGTCTCAATAGTTGTATACATAAATAACTGCAGAAACTGTGGTCACCGCGGAGGTCATGTATGGCGTCACGTGGTCAGATCACTATCCCTTACGTATAGTTTGCAATCTGTCTATTTTAACAGAAGAAAAGGTCACCGTCGGCGGCCAGGACCCGCTGAGGTATGTTAGGTGGGGGGAGCGGTCGGCGGAACAAATAAACTGTTACGCAAAATATTGTTTTGATAATTTAGATAGCATCTGTGATATTTTTAATTGCAATTGTTTTGAATTAAATATAACATGTATACACCGTAATGAATATTGTAAAGATATAGATAGATATTATACGCATATTGTCGACATCCTGCAAAAAGCTTCGATCTTAAGTTCCCGTTCAGGTGTACAGAAAAGGTACAAAAAGATAACGGGATGGAATTATCATGTCAGGGACAGCCATCAGATTGCTAGACTTCATTTTCGAAATTGGGTTAGTGCTGGTAAGCCATCACAAGGCATCCTGTTTGAAAATATGCGTAGTAGTCGTGCAAAATTTAAGAATAAATTAAAATGGTGCCAAAACAATGAGGATAAAATAAAAATGAATATTTTAGCGTTACACAGAAAAGAAAATAATTTCGTAAAATTTTGGAAGTCTATAAATAAGTACAATTATAAACAAAGATTACCTGTATCGGTAGATGGCCTTCAGGAACCGTTAAGTATTGCAGAACTATTTGCTAACAAATTCAAAGTTGACCCGCTGCCCGCAGAGTACATGCCATGCGCTGGTGCGGTCATGTCCGTGCAGCTGCCAGCATTTACCACAAAAGACATATCAACAGCTGCTAAGAATATGAAACGAGGGAAGTCGCCCGGTCATGACGGCCTCAGTGTGGAGCATCTGGTCTGTGGCAGTGAGAAGTTATACAATCATCTATGTAGTTTTTTTAATCTATGTATGAAGCATGGTTATTTACCTGAACCTCTAATGAAAACTGTGGTGATACCAGTAATAAAAAATAAAACCGGTAATCTTAGCTCATCTTCCAACTACCGACCGATCTCTTTAGGCACAATTATGGGTAAGTTGCTGGAACGTCTCATTCAACCGGATCTGATGAAGAGCATAAAAGTAGATGACGCGCAGTTTGGTTTCCGGCCGGGACTCTCCACGGACTCAGCGATCATCAGCCTAAAGAACACTGTTAGGTACTACACTGACCGAAACACAGCTGTCTATGCCTGCTTCCTGGACCTAAGTAAAGCGTTTGACCTAGTGAATTATAAAATTCTCTGGGACAAATTGAAGAAGTCACAGGTTCCAGATCAGATCGCATCTCTGTTGGAGTTCTGGTACGGGGGCCAAATCAATAACGTTAGATGGGGTGACATGCATTCTAGGGATTATAGGCTAAAATGTGGTGTACGCCAAGGAGGGTTGACCTCCCCGGGCCTGTTCAACCTGTATATCAACGGTTTGATTGAGGAACTCCGAGGAACACGGGTCGGCTGTCATTTGGGAAGCTTATGTATAAACAGCATAAGCTATGCCGATGATATGGTTCTTCTGGCTCCCTCAATCAAAGGCTTAAGAAAACTGCTATCTGTCTGTGAGCATTATGCCAATGCTCATGGACTGAAATACAACGTTCTTAAAACGGAGGTTATGATGTTCAGGTCAAGGACAGGTCCGGGGAAGAAACCTGTAGTTTTTCTGAACGGACAGGAAATAAGATATGTTACACAGGTCAAATACCTAGGTCATATTTTAACAGAGCGGTTGCAGGATGACTGCGATATAGAACGGGAAAGAAGGGCCCTCTCTGTTCGATGCAACATGCTTGCCCGCAGGTTTGTGAAGTGCACCGAAGATGTTAAAATAACTTTGTTCCGAGGCTACTGTCTATCGATGTACACCTGCCAACTTTGGTGCAACTTCACAAGAAAGACTCTCAGCTCCATGAGAGTTCAGTATAACGATGCTTACCGAACTCTCATGAAGCTGCCCAGGTATTGTAGTGCATCGAGCATGTTTGCGGAAGCGGGGGTCCCTGACTTTTTCGCTATTATCCGGTCAAGAATCGCCTCTTTTTGGCATGGTTTGAGAAGTTCCAATAATAGCATACTGAGGGCTGTCACTGACAATATTAGCAGTCCCATATTTCGCCACTGGATTTCTGTTCACCTGGACGGTAATAAAAAATGACGTGTAATATAAATATTACCAAACATTGGATGTAAGCTGACTGAAGTAGGCACCCTATACATACCTACTTCATGCATTTCTTATTTTAATCATATGTTTATATACTATTTTTATGTTAATTGTAGTATTTGTGTAATTTGTATACATTATGGGAATTCTATCCCGAAATAAAACATTATTATTAGTATTATTATTATAGCGTTAGGTTTTCTAATAGCAGTAGCGACAGGGAATGGGTAGAATGACGAAATTTAAATTGTTCCTTGAGGTAGCACGGGGATAAAGGATTGAAAAGAAAACTGTAAAGGAGAGATAATATATGAGCATTCCGGCGATGACGAACAGGGAGCCACTCGAGCTTATTACGAAAATCAGAGACATGATCATATTTGCGTAAGCCATATATAAATCTTTTAAAGTATGTTATGAAGGTAGATGAGGCGCTGGATTAACACATTATTATATATTTAATCATCATCATCCATATCATCACACGGGTGTTACCGCGGGGCGCAGCTAGTATTAAATAAAAATGGTACTTATTATTTTATTACTATTGGATAAAATCAAAGTGAAGTAGTAATTCAAAATTATTTGCCATAGAATTTATTTGATTGCTACAGAATATGACTAAATAAGCACCCGGCTGGGATTCACGTTATATTTACCGGATAAATTCCGACCAGTTTCGGGAGTCACGGTTGCGCGAGGCAGCGAGCGAGGTCCTCAATATAGCCCGAAACTGGTCGGAATCTATCCGGTAAATATAACGTGAGTCCCAGCCGGGTGCTTATTTAGTCATAATGGACAAAACTCGCGATAGTTTTCTAAGTGATGCTACAGAATAAGCACGAGGACTTCTTGATGTTAAGGGGTAACCTCTGCCTCTAACAGATAGAGTTCATCACAAGTCATGAACTGTACTGCGGCCGTCACACTGAGACAAACAGTTGTTAAGTATCTTGTACCTGTTATTTTACTGGCTCCTAAGGACCGCTGCCCGAACACACTGTTAGATGCTTGGCGACATATTTTCTACTTAATTATCCGAGAAACCGCGTTCGCGCGTTCTTTATTTGTTTTTATTTTCGCGCCACTTTTGTTACCAGCCAGTTACACACATTTTACACCCAGGAGCCCTGCACGGAACAATATCAAAATTCCTAATTCAAACAATCTTTTCCGCCTTCTAACAGGACCTTCTTTGTACTAGATGAACCACTCATTGTATTTTTCAAATAGATGGGATAAAAGAGCATTATTGCATAGTTATTGCTGGTATCAAATCGTGATTTTTTGCATATGTTCTTGGTAATTTTTAGTTCAACGTTGTTATTTTTGTATTAACACCTGCTATCGAATGAGCTTACAAAATCACAAGAACTGACTTTTCTTTCGTTGTGATTGTGTAACCTTTCCAGTTTAATTTTTAAGCTGCCAGCAGCTTAAGCAACAAGCAAGCTTTAAGCACACCACCTAGTTTGAAGTTTCGGTTTTGAAAATACCAACTAAAAAATAAACTCTTTGGCAAATGGCTATTTTAATGATGTCTTAGGTTTTCGCGATTGTTACACATAGCAATTAAACAACTTTAAACGGTTTAAATAATAAAGTGGTCACGGGGTGACTGTGTGAGTCACCCCGTGACCACGATCACTGCAAAGTGTTTGAAACGTCGGGACAAAATAATGATAAATATACGCGATTTAAACCGTTTAAAGTTGTTTAATTACTATGGCTATTTCTTATTGTATTTTGTACTAGCTTTCCGGGCGCGGCTCCGCCCGCGCCTATATCGGTTATCACGCGAAAAACATTAACCTCTTTTTGTGCAGTTGGATTAAAACTATCCTATGTTTTTTCCCGGGTCTCAAACTATTTCCATATCAAATTTCATTCAAATCGTTACAGTAGTTTTGGCGTGCAATCGTAACAGACAGACAGAGTTACTTTCGCATTTATAATATTAGTACTGATAAAGAGCACAATTTTTATTCAAAGACATTTACATATGAAGCTTTGAACCTTTAAAAAACGGGAGAAACAGCACCCATACCTCAAACAAGGCAATGTCAAATCAGGTGACGTCTCCAGGTTGAATCTCAGTAGTGTACGTATGTGCGTCTACTGCATGCTGGTCTCTTATACATGTCAATCGTTTAAACGTATCATAATAACAAATACTTTTAAAAGTATCCTAAAAAACATTAAATTATATTTAAATAAAACACTTAAAAAAGCATAAAATTATATATCTAGTGACAATTCCGCCTAATTTTCCTGTTATCTACGTGACGTCATAAACATCACGCAGCCTAACCGGAAGAATACCCGACTAGTTTCGCTTCTAAACGAAGCATCTTCAGGAGGTCTTGACTTACCGAGCGCACGATCGAGTCGATCGTGCGCTTAAGTGTTTTATTTAAATATTATTTCATGTTTTTTAGGATACTTTTAAAAGTATTTGTTATTATTAAATATGGATTTCCGCAAAGTAACGCCTGAATCTATTCATTATACGTATCATATACAATTAAAGTCTATTGTAGCTATGCGCATTATATGTTTTTGTTAAAAAGAAATTCCACATTGGCACATTGTCTTGATATTAAAGCGTACCCTATCTTTTTTACACGACTGTCCAAAAAAGTAGCGTTATGTTTTCGTGGTTCATATGTATGTTTGTGAGTTTCTTTATTCCACCATAACTTCTAAACGGCTCAATCGATTTTAATGTATAATATATATAATTGGATTCGTCAAGATAGCACAGGTGACACTAGATATACATAAAAAAGTAAAAAAAACTGGTGAATTTATAACGCCATATTGGATTTTTTTTCTTCCAAAACCATCGAGTGGCTTATCAAAATGAAGGGCTTTAAGAAATGATTCCATAAATACCTATATATAACCTTATTCATTTCTCTGAGTATATAACTTGTAGTTTTAATTTCAATGGAGCGATATTCGTTTTGTTATGTGTTTAACGAAAATAAACAATTTGTATTCGGCTTTGGTAATATTTAGTTATTTTATACTTATTAAATTTCAATCGATGGTCTGTAGAGAAATTTAAAAGGATATTATTAACTCGCACATGGTTTCATTAAGTCTCTAGTCGTATGGAACTCATGCTACGTTAATTATTCCAATCTCGGCTTTATAAAACTTACACCTCTGCTTATAACTATATCAGTAGTGGTAATTATTTATCAAAAATAAGAACAATGAAGGTGGACACTTGCGTGGCAGTTCGTAATCGCTGGGTCATCCTTTTGTACAATAATATTTTATCACATTTTCACGCTTTCTAAATTATAACGCCATCTATCTAAAATAGGTTGAACTACTTACAGCCCTATTATAAACGTCGCGTCGGACCCAGTTGTTCTTTTATGATGGCATATTTGTGGGGCCTTTTGCTATCTAGTTGCCACCCTCAAGTAGAAAATCTGCGTCTTACTACAGCTGTCAGCTGCTTTTATGTACCCTGTACAACAACTTCGATCACATCATCGCTCACAATCATGTGAGATAGTCGTCAGTCTTTAAATAAATAAACAAAAAAATGGTGGTAAGATGGTAAGACCTGTGTAACCCAATGTACACAACACACTGCTCGTGTCGTGAATTGTGGTAAGTATGTTGCTTTTTCGGCGTATAAAATCACACTTTATATGCGAATGTTTGTGAGTATTTACTTCCCTTCACGCTAAAACGGCTAAACTGATCTAATGAATGAATGCGCATATTGCAAGAATGGATCTCCCTGCCGTCTTCTGTCTTCCTAAGACTTACCTACAATCTGCGCGTCTTCAAGACAAGAGTGAATAGATAATTATGTTCTAGGTCTACGTGCTACAACCTCGGCCACACCGTCGCTGACTATTAGGCCATTACCATAGCATATATTAATTTCATCATCGTCATCATTATTTTGCTTCATTATATACATGGCTGAAACCACCAGGTTCAACTTATAGAATTATCTGTCTATCTAATTGAATATACAGTTAGATAGACAGATAATTCTTTATTGTTACACCAATAACGTACAAATTAAATTGTTACAAAAAACTTTGACTAAAGTGTCATAATGGGTGGCCTTATCGCTAATAGCAATCTCTTCCATGCAACCTTCGTATGGAGAGGAAATACAGGAACTATGTCAATTAATGTATTTGATTTTCAGATGTTGTGAAAGTAAAGGTGTATTGACTTAATTTTGCCGCAATACATAAAAACATGATACATTGTAATAGATTGTACATAAAAATGTACAATTGATTACAATTTATCATTTTTTTTTAATCCGGATATTATCCCTTTTATATTTTTTAATAATCATACATAAACCACACATCAGCGGTGTGATTAAAAATACCCAGCATTCTTTTGTCATTTGACACTTCGTCACTTTTTTAACCCTACACTGTGCATTTACAAAATTGCGCCGGACCCCAGTACAAATGGAATTTGTGCCACAACAACGCAGACATCCTAATGTCTGTCCATCAGGCCCCTAAATGGGACACGTCATTTACCAATTACCTTCACCACGAAACAAAAATAATTCAAAGTTTGACAACCGCTGCTGCTTTGCTGTTAGCTTGATAAATATTTTAACGAACAAGCAAGCGATGGTTACAATATTTAGGAATTAGACAGGTATTGAGCGGTTCTGGTGGTAAGAGTTTCGTATTCAGAAATTATGGTCCAAATCCATCTCTGGCTTGAATGACGTCATTCGGCATAGCAATGACAGGGTGGTGAAAAGGCCATAGGTGTACTGTATTCTATAGGTATTGTGTATATATGATTAAATTGCGGATGCGTGGGTGAACTAATGGTAAATTATTAGATTTGAAGTACATTAGTGACGCACTAATGCAAGATAGGCGTTAGCTGGATGGGAGTGTGGAAAATTGCCTTGGATATAAGCATACATATTGAATGGTATTAGACGCCTGTACCTTGTAAGAACAATCTCGTGTTATGTCATCCCCATACATGTTATAGGCGAAAATATGTTTGTTGGTTTGCGTTTCGCCAGTTTTTCACGTAACGACAATGGATTTGATAAATTGAGGTAAGTAGTCAAAATATGGAATAGTAACCGCTATTAGGTTTATTTTTAATTAAAGAAATGGAACGGCTTTTCTGATACATTTTATTCTGAGATTCTGCATAGTGGTAGGGCATTTGCGAATGTGCACCTGGCTAGCTACCACCCTCAAGAAGAAAATCTGTCGCCAAACATAATACGTTGTATTCCGGCAGCTGCCCTTGAGAGCCAGTAATTCTAGATTAGCCTGAACAACATCTTCGACCCTATCACTTATAGTGACAATGATAGTGGTCAAGGGCTAGCCTATCAGGTATAAAAGAAAATCTCAAATTTACAAGGAATTTGTATTAAACAGTTTAGAAATCTTTGTTATTTCTGTCTCGCAATTTTTTTGCGGTTGATTATAAAAGTATTCAAGATATGATTTCACTACGATACAAATTATGTCTCATGCGGAGGCAAGGTAAAGAAAGGACGTTAGAAGGTTTGAGTCATCTGTGGAGTAGTTAGGAAAGTAGCACTCAATCATCGTTGCTGTCAAAAAACCTACCAATTAATCCAATTAATAAATATAAGATATCTATGACGTTCTATAGGTTGAAATAGGTATAATCACAATGTGACCCCGCGACCCCTGTCAATAGTCGATGACGACGGAACACCATGAGGTTTTTAGTCGGTAGTGGGGTCCTTATTGACCCTGAGTCCGACATAACCACCTGCTCCCCGGCGGGTGTGTATGCGTAAAGGCATTTTCCTCATGACAACTACTTACTAGTTGCGCCCAATGTTATCACCCGCGTCGAGAATGATGAAAAGTAAGATGACCTATGTGATAACCAGAACCTAAACTATCTTTATTCCAAGTTTCATTCAAAATGGTTTAGTTGTCTCAGCCTGAATTAGTAACAAACAAACACACTCACATTTTCAAATTCACTCAATCACTCACAAACTGGAATACAATTTTTAGACCTTCACAAGAATTAAATAGTATACCGTAGTTTTTAGATTTATAGCTCCTTAAACTAAAAATAAATATGGCGACTTTGCTACAGCTGTTAGTACGTGTAGGTCCACACTGCTGTCATAAATCATGTAAGTCCATACCAAGGATTTTTTTTCCACGACAGAAAGACAACAAATTCAAAAACTACAACTGGGTTTGACGTGCTTTGGTAGCGACAGACAATCATATTTTAATGGTTTATATTATAAACTTATCCGCTTATAAATTTAACCCTAGTTCGTTGAAATTGGGCCTGTATACGGTTACAAGCACTATCAGTATATATATTACTAACTTTCCAGCCGCGGCTTTTTGCGCAGTTGGATAAAAACAATCCTATCTCCTTCCCCGGGTCTCAAACTATTCCCGTACTAAATTTCATCCAAATCGGTGCGATGGTTTTTAAGTTTATTCGTTGCATTTAAAAATACAAATCTCTCCTTTTTATAATATATCTATAGATATATAAGCGAAAATCATATTTACAAATTATTAGAGCTTAATTTCTTATCCCAAGCAGGAATCTAATCCTAAACGGTAAAAATAATAACATAAGAGCACAAAATTCGGTTCAGCCGAGCATGTTCCGATAGCTAGCGGTCAAGGCTCTCGGTCCAAATGCGAGGAACGCGATTTGTTTATCGCTCCGGACAAGAATGCGTGCTAAAATAATGTATACCTACCACTAAGTGTATTCCACGAGTTCCATTCAAATCCACTTAGCTGCACTTCAGTACATAAAAGCGTGATGATTTTCATACGAATGCACTTTCTTCTCTTCCCCTACCTACCATCATCAAGGTATACCTATAAGTATATGAAGAGACACGGTACTTTTCTGTATCTATACTTTCATTTATATTTTCTGTGTAGAGCATCGGAGGTGACAAAGTAATATGACTATCTAGACATACTATCTAGCTGTTAGTACTTCTAAGGTGAGAGTGGTAAAACTGTGGATATGAGACGATTTTTCATGATCAATTTTTATATTATATTTAACACCTAAGGATGAGCGGTGACCTCTGCTTATGACAGATGCATCACGTCACGCGCCCTTCTTGAGACATAATTTTTAAATTTCATGTGTCTCTGTTATATCATTATAACTTATTGGCTCTCAAAGACTGCCGCCGGTAAACGCTGTTAGGAGTTTGGCTACAAATTTTCTACTTGAATGTGATAGCTAGCCAAGTGAGCAATCTCAATGCCCTTCCACCATGCGATGAATTTCAAGATGGCGGGTGGTGGGGATTGAACCAAGAATATTTGTATTTCTATTTCACTATCTTCTATAGCTAGGAACATAAATAATCATTTTATTCTACCAAGTTTTAAGGTCAGGTTTTATGATTACGTACCGACAAGATATTGGAATCGCTTCTCAGAGACCGTCCCTCCGTCCTAATTTTATAGAGTTGTATATTCAAACTTACTATTTTTATCTATTATTATATTCTACAATTGGAATTATTTAGTTTAAAATGCATTTATGTCGACTTACCTTATAAGCACAATACCCAAATTTTAAAAATAATGTATATACTATATATATTTTTAGGTTTTCTCTGTCGTAACACAAAACTGGCCAAGTACAAGACTTAGAGATCCCAAAGTGAGTAAAAAATTATTGATTTTTGTGGAAATTGTGTTGGAACTATCGGTTTCTGACTGGCACTTTCTGACTTTAGCCGGTTTATTTTTTTATAATATAGAGACCAACATACGGACTAACTGCTTTATTGAAAGTGGTCGCTTTCGCATGTAAGTATATATATTAGCATTCGGGGTGTTGCCATAAGAATAAATAATAACGAAGTAGAAATCAAACTTCCGCTCCGAACGGTCACGATATTAGCCTAAATTAAATGGGATACTCAGTCGGTCTGTCACCGCACGCGAGTTTACCTATTTTGTGCGTTTCGTACCATCTTGATGGAACAAACACGTGGCCCACCTTGTGTAATACGGTAACCTCTACCTTTAACAGTTGCAGTTGGCCACATGTGGCCAACCTACTGCGCCTGAGAAAAAAAATTGTTAAGTCTCATATTAATTTCACCAACGGTATGAACCGTTAAAAAAAACTGCTTCACACAAAAATATATAATTTTTTTTTATATATTATGGGTGGCGAACAAGCAGACGGTTCGCCTGGTGGTGATCTGTAACCGCCGCCTATGGACATCTGCAACACTAGCTGCGCCGCCGATGCGTTGCCTGCCCAGAGAGGGAATCGTAGATGCCCTTTTTGAAATGGTCCATGTGGTAGCTTCGCGGAAAGACCCCCGGAGGTAGGTCGTTCCACATCCCACAAGTACGCGGAAAAAAGGAGCAACAAAAGCGAACAGTGTGTGATGTCCATACTTGCTGGATGTGGGGGTGGGACTTTGACGGTATAAAGATGTGCGGTGGTAAATAACTAAAAAATATCTTTTCATAACCGTATTAAACCCAAGTCTAAGGTTTTCGAAGTCGCATAATAACAGAGGGTACCAAACAGGGGTGTTCACAAAGCAGCGGTGAGTAATTACAGAAAAATGGGGAAGAAACTAGGTCACTGGGGATATGGGGGGTTAGGAGTGATTATGAAGGATTACTCCATGTTTGTACCTGCCTAGAATACATGATAGCTAAGCGCACCGATCAACAGTAATAGGTTGTGATTTTTTTGTTTTTTTTTGTATACCTGATAGGCTAGCATTTGACCACTTATCACCTTATGCTAAGTGATGACGTTGTCGAAGATGTTCTTCAGGGAAACCTAGAATCCAATTAGTGGCTCCCAAGAAACACACCGTTAGGTGCTTGAAGACAGATTTTTTGTTTGAGCTAGCCAGGCAGCCGTTCGAAAATGCCCTACTACCATGCTATAACGACTGCCGTCCTAAGACAAAATCCAAAGATCCAAAGACACAGTTGTAATGTTATGCGGCGGACGTTACTTAACTCATACTGATCTAGTAGTAGGTATTTTTCGTCTACCCTATTAAGTCGTACGTCATTTCACGACTCACCCCTTTGAGACACATCATTTTCTTAATAATGCAGTTCATCCATACCTTTTTCGGACTTCTACCGACTTATGTCCGGTATTAGCTTTTTGCCCTTCCTCAAGACATATCGTACCACGCTAAACTAAGTCTATTTAGTTTAACTGTCCCTGGTGATGCTTATTTTTAGTAAAGAAAACTTTATTTCACTGACTCCAGGGTCCGTAACTTTTTCAATTGTGTTATATTTGTTATTGAATTGGAAGAATATGGACATAAAACATACTTCACATATTAAGGAAGAATCCATTTGAATTTAAATATTGTAATGCATGTTTTTCATTAATTCCCGGTCACAATATTTTAATAAAACGCCTCGTATACAGAAAGGTGCAGCCCTCAGTAGTAAAGGCATAAACATCCACGACTTAAAATAAAAAAGGTCTCATCTTTAGTAAAAGTTAATATCCATGTTTATTGAAATCCACCCAACCACAAAGCCTTTTAAAAGCACATTACGATGCGAGCAACAAAACAAGAGGAAGCCTAACTCAATTAACACCCAATCATACGCAGCATAGGTGTATATCTTTTTCTGGAAGTACCATGAAAGCTACGCTTTTACATATTTTCCTACAGCGCTTTGTTTGTTTTTTCTCTATGGTGCTGAGACAATGAAATGCTTTCAGTGGACCGCAGATAAAGCCTTAATAATAAAAAAGAAACTGTGGCCACGCTTCGTTCTAAAATCATCTATCATAGCATTCAATGAAGGTTGTTCATGATATATTAGGTATTGACAGAATTTTCAAAAATGTCTGGTGCAACGTCGAGATTTAGGCATTTCTTCTTTCCTCTTCAGGTATGTTATTTTGTAAACCAGTGAAATTTTTATTACTTATGGTGATGAAATGATGCTCACGATGCTAATGAGTTTATTAATATTGTCCATTCATTATATTAATGTGCAACGTAGGTATAAAAACAGAATACAAAGCAAATTATTTAGATAAAATGGCATATGTATCAATATCAATATCAATATACATAATAAGCATAAATAATCAAATAACGTTCTTAAGGTACGTAGTAATATTATATGGCATGATGATGATGATGACCATGAATTTGCATGGTGGTAGGGCACTTTGCGAATGCCTGACTGGCTAGCTACCACCCTCAAGTTGAAAATCTGTCGCCAAGCACCTAACGATGTGTTCCGGCAGCTGTCCTTGAGAGCCAGTAATTTTAGGTTAGCCTGAACAACATCTTCGACCACATCATCACTTACCATCAGGTGAGATAGTGGTCAAAGGCTAACCTATCAAGCATGCTTAAGGTTTGAATAAGTATGGCACTGACAATTTCCTGACTGACCAAATTCCAAACAAGAAGGGGGTTAAAATATTTTTTTTGTATATTACAAGATTACTTCGCCAATAAAGTTGATCCCATATAAATTTCATCAAAATTGGTTAGTTTTTAAATTCGGTTTAAGTAACTGAAAATGTATTTGCATATCTGGATCACTTAATGGTAATTGCGACTCGTGTTGGTAAATCATATTTTAAGCGAGTGAATGAAATTGTAAGCAGCATGGTTTTTGTTCTAGATTTTTTTTCAGAATTGTTCATCGCTAAAAAAGTGGTTTGAAATTATAAAAACTGACTTCCTACGACAAAAACAGTAAGGAATATCTTGTTAAAGTATGATCATGTAAAGTTTCGAATCAGCATGGAACCAACTTCAACAAGTTAGTTCAGACTTTTAGGCTTAGAAGTCGGTTAAGTTTTTTGTTTTATATAACCAACCGGCTACCTAACGGCCATTGTTTCACTGATTGTGACAATGTGGTCATGCCAATGTTTTTTTCTTAAATAAATTGCTGTCACTTCCAATCATTCAACTACCGTTATGAATCCTATCCAAAACCAACAACGTATCAAATCCTGTCAAACGAACAATCTAGCACCCTCTATCAGGTCTCGCCAACTTTTGGCACATGGAACATTTAATTGACGAGTTTGCGATCACTGGTGCTTGATTGCAATGCTTAATTGACCGTGTGTGAAAGAGAATATTTTGACTTTGATATTGAAATGGTTATTAATGGGAACCAGAATGGGACGGAGTGATAATAAGGTATGACTAATGTATGGCAATGTGCCTCACCGTGGCTCCGTTTTAACCACTTAGACTTTACAGTCGCAAAACTGAGCAGCAATATGGCGCCATATTATCAGCACAGTAGCATCAATGTATTAATGAGATTATATTGCTGTACCTTGGCCACCTTACGTTAGCCTACGTTGGTAATCCAATATTATCAACAAAAATCTTGAGTAGGTTTGACGCTAGTATGGCATCTTTTTGACTCTCCTTTAGATATAAATTATTGCGCAATTTTGTAAATGTTTCAATAGTTGTTTGTTCAATGAGTAAGCAAACATTTTTTTGGTGCGAATGCCGATTTTGAATTCGGAGCTAGCAAAGAAGTGTTGAACGATCCTAATGGAGGATTTTTAAAATAACTACTAGTTTTTATTTGGTCTTCTTTGTATTTAATTTTAGTTTTCATGTAAACATTCTCAGTTATTCACAAATACATTCATACAAAATTTAATAAAGCTGTTAGACTACATATTTAGATAATATGTATAATTTATTACATGCCCTTTCTTTAACAGTATATATCTATATCATGTTTATTAATAATTATATTTATATTACATACCAAAATCTTAAAATAGTTAGCTAAATAGTAATTAAACAACGGGACTCACCCCGTGATCACGATTACTGTAAAGTGTTTGAAACGTCGTCGGGACAAAAATAATGATAAATATACGCGATTAAAACCGTTTATAGTGTTTTAATTATTGTGTGTAATAATCGTAAAAACCTAAGAAAACATTATAGTTAGCTAAAGCTAGTAGACTATCAGCATAATATGTGTAATTTAGTACCTAGATGTCTTTAATTTCATAGTGTCACATTTTCTCCATCCAATGGTTGCCTAGAAGAGATCACTTTTAGTGAAAAAGTCGCTCTTTTATAATTTTTATGGTATATAACCCTTGCCCGTGGGGTGCTAGGCTTAAATTTTACATCCCCATTGCTGCCTGTGGGTGTCTTTCTGAGGATCTGATACCTTACACTGTGATCCCCAAGACGCCTGCCAAGCGTGGGGATTATGGCAAATCCCGCCGAGGCTATGTTCAGCAGTGAATAATACGACTGAAACAGTACAGTAACCTTTTTTAAAGTCTTTCTTTTCTTTTGTATGGTGCAGAAACTAAGAGTTGTCTATCTAGCTTATATGTTAAGGTAAAGTTTTCATTGTCACCGTACTCATGCAGCTAGACATTGCTTAGCCATTCTGAACCGATCAGCAAAGTTAAGTAACGTCCGCCGCGGTCATGACTTGGATGGGTGACCGCTGGTGACATTAATACTGAGCGCTTCCGTGCTTCGGAGGGCACGTTCAGCCGTCGGTCCCGGTTGTTGTCTTTGGATGGCAGTCGTTATAGCGTGGTGGTAGGGCATTTGCGAATGCCCGCCTGGCTAGCTACCACCCTCAAGTAGAAAATCTGTCGCCAAGCACCTAACGGTGTTCCGGAAGCTGTCCTTGAGAGCCAGTAATTCTAGGTTAGCCTGAACAACATCTTCGACCACATCATGACTTACCATCAGGTGAGATAGTGGTCAAAGGCTAACCTTTCGAGCATAAAAAAATTTTTAAAAAATTAAAAAATGCAGCAGGTAACTCCAAGACTTTAGTCTTCATATCTCATTCAATCTCACTTGCTAGATAGGCCTAAACACAGTAGTGTTTACATACAAATGCTCTTAAGGCAGAATATCTTTGCTATACACACCTTAGACGAATCTTGCAGAAGAACCTTCCTGGCTCGTAAAACAACGTTTTACAATGATTTGTCTAGTTCAAACATACTCGTTAACAATACAACCCAAATTTAAAAATCTCGTATATTGGCTTCTATCATATCGTCTGCTAACATTGGATTAATTAAACACCAGTTAATCATCAGCCCTACAGATGATTTGTCCGCAAAGCCGTTTACATGTATCCTTTGTGATTTACACCCATGCTCGAATGTCGATTTGAATTTTAAGCGGAGCAGGATTGCTTTTAAATTTTATTATTGTCCAATTCAAATTTGGGAAGAGATAGAGATTAACAGTCATATTGGGTATCGTTTTCAAAAATTAAGTTAAAATACAATCACGGTTTTCAAAGGATTCAGCAATGGCAAACCATCGCTGAATCCTTTGAATAGTAAAGATTATATAATAGAAACATATATGTTTTCAAATTAATCTTTACTATCAGACTGATAGAAGGCAATGTAAAATAACTATTAGATTTAGCCTTTTACCAGTTCACAAAAAAAAAACATATTTTCAAAGGTCACGTGAGTTTAATGCGTTTAATGAATTGAGATTAATTTATTTTGATACAACATAGGTTGTTTAAATATATCTTATGAGTATATAATATTAGTTCCAATGTATTTTTTTATGCCTGATAGGTTAGCCTTGACCATTATCTCACTTGATGGTAAGTGACGATGGGGTTGAAGATGTTGTTCAGGCTAATTTAGAATAGCTGGCTCGCAAGTACAGCCGTCGGAACATTATAAACATCACATATTATATAGCAGCGTTGCTTACTTAGCCATTCTTAACCGATCAACTAGATTCAGCAAGCCTTTTGTCATTTTTTCTACCACAATATGTAATCACACGAAACTGTACTAATGAAAGTACTAACTTATGTGTAATTTAGTGATTGGGGAAGAAATTATGTTAGGTATATGAATGTTGCAGGGTTATGAATAACCCAGGGTTATCGTATTACAAAATTGTCCTTATACTTGCAGTATTTTAAATTTCAACATATTTAACACATTTATTCTATCCTAGGTATACATGATATATAGTTTATAATATTTTATATTTGTCAACTCATCTCAACTCTCAAATATGTCAACTTTAGGTTACACGGAATTTTTCGTCACATGAAACAACGACGCTCGTTTGAACATTACACAATTTACATATGAACTGGTATTTATCTAGAATGTCTTAAGTCTTGACAGGATATCCTTATTGCTTAGTCTTCCACTTTATCTGCTTCATCCACACTTGTTTTATAAGAGTATAAGAGATTTGATTCTCTCCAGTCGTCCAACTTTTCTACATATCCTACGATTTCAGCATATTGCACATTTTTATTTTCACTTATATATTGCTCACTATTAGATTCACTCATTAATCGGACAAAATAGATTCTTAGTTAATATTATTTATTGTTATAATAATGACATTATTTGTTGCATTGCATTAAGAATACCTTGCGGTCAATAATTATACAAAATAAGAAGGAATAAAATCGTGTTTATTTTTTGAATATCTATATGATACAGGTTCATATTCCATTTTAAATTACTGCAATACCCATCAATTTCAATGCACTTTTGTTTGGACGGATACTTCCATCAGTCTGAATGTATCTGAAAACAATGTTGCGTTCGAAAACCATTACCGGCTAAAAGCTCGCAATGGTTTTGCAAATATGAGCCCATGAATAGTCATTTTGTGGGGGAAAAAACTACGCCATGGTATCGTATAAATACATAGAAGGAAATTCACGTTTACCCCGTGATATTTTATGAACTGTAAACTTAATACGTGAATGTTTATATACCTTTGCCAACGTTTGGGGATGTGAAGTGAGAATGTTAATTTTAACTATAAATAACGTACCTTTCAAGATTACAGATATTGACTACATGA
This sequence comes from Plagodis dolabraria, assembly GCA_963854805.1. Classification (NCBI taxonomy): domain Eukaryota; kingdom Metazoa; phylum Arthropoda; class Insecta; order Lepidoptera; family Geometridae; genus Plagodis; species Plagodis dolabraria. The sequence continues at coordinate 23,996,683 of OY978460.1, read as the reverse complement.
AATACACGTTTGTAATGTCAATAAATATTTTTTCTAGAACTTATTGTCTACATATATCATATCTACTTTTCTTATAGAACAAATACTTTTTTTTCTGATTGTAATCATACCAAATTTATTTATTGTAAGCAGTGGTAGCTCAGTGGCTTGGGCTATGGACTGCCGCGCAGCAGGTCCATGGTTAAAATCCCGCCGCGGGCTTGAGCTTCACCGCATGGTGGAAGGGCATTTTTGCGAATGCCCGCCTGGCTAGCTACCACCCTCATGTAGAAAATCTATCGCCAAGCACCTAACGGTGTGTCCTTGAGAGCCAGTCATTCTAGGTAAAGCCTGTTAAAACCTTCGACCACATCACCACTTACCATTAGGCGAGATTGTGGTCAAAGACTTATAAATACAGCAATAAACAAAAAAATCCAAAAAAGTGAGACATAATTTGAATATCCCGCTCGTTCTATCAATCTATCCATCTTACGAATTCCGATGTCACAATGATTAATCTACAAAACACACAGACATTTATTTCTATACACACATGATTTAAAATAGATGAGTAAATTGGACGATAACAATGATATAGGTAGCGCAAAAGTTAAGAACTATTCCAAAAAGGTTTGTGTCAAGTGGTATTATTTTGTACACGGTGAACTTCAGCGGACGAGCTTGCACGTAGCGGATGAATATCTCAATTTCCCGGCTTTTAGTCTGATCTGAAATTTCAATATCCATGCTATTAGTTGTGTGGTACAAAAAATCAACTCCATTGAAAAAAACTCTGAAAAAGTGTTACGTACATTTAGCAGCCAAAGTTTTATCAGCCATTAAAATTTACAGACTGGTTGTTTTTAACTAAATGTCACCGGCGACTAATGATGCATGATCCTAAATTGCCATTCAATCGAACAAAGATAGATAGAGTTTAACTACCTACTTTACTAGCCAAGTAGTTGGCGGAGACATTTACATACTTACATCGTGGGTCTTAAATTGATATAAGTAAACTGTACAAAAGGTTTATATGCACTTGGATAAACAATTTGGCTGGCCATGAGTACAAGTGGTAATTTAAATTTTTGGTATTACCTTCCTTATATTATTGGGCGTGTAAAAATTTATAATATAATTTTGAAGCTATAATGAAAATTATTGTTTTTATTTTTGCAATCAGTTGCTACTTATCTTTTAAAAGTTCTCTAGTAAGGAAAAAACAATAAACTACTTTTGTTAACATAAAACTTCTAGAGACACGAAAAAGTCGCCAACTGTAATTGTGAATCATGTTGGTATCAATTTGAGGCCTTATAATCTCATATGATATACGGGTTCCGGCTTAAGCATACATCGACCACAATGTTGGATGTCGCAGGAAGTAACTAAAGATAAGAGTGCTCCAAATGGACTAGAAGCCATGTCGATATTAGTGGAGTATTACTGCACATTAGAAACACAACAAAGCTATTCAAATTAACGCCCGGACTACCCGAGGTGCAGTGAACGTTGTTGGTAGTATACCAACAAGAGTATTCCCCTTGAGGTTGAGCGTCAAGCAGGTATTCTTTTTAAAAATTATTTAAAGAAGAAAACACTCAAGATATCAGTAGTTTACATGCACAGTGCGAAGGTGAGTTAAGACTCACCTACTAATTGGTTTTAGCGACATTCAGACTAAGGTCGCTAAAACCAATGTCATGGTAATATCGAATGTGAACAGGATACCAACAACAATACATGTGGGCGATACCATTCTGGAGAATGTCAAGAACAAATATTTGGGCTCGTGGTAAACTAATTGCAACATGGGAAAGCTATTCTGAGATCCAAACACGAACAGAAATAGCTCGAGCTTCATTTATAAACATGCATGAAGTTTTTAGCAGTAGACTCCCAATTAAATTAAAGTTAAAAATCCTTCAAAGCTACATATAGCTAGTTGTTTCCTATGGATGTGAAGCATATACGGTATATATGGACACGAAGAAGGTTAGAGCTTCGGAAAAAGATAAAAGCGTTTAACATGTATATATAGTGCTACCATCGAATGCTTCGCATATCAATAATAATAAGTTAGATATTGGAACGCTAACATATTGTAATCATCCGTCGTAAAATCGTAGTAGATACCATATTTTAATATATTTTAGGGCTTAAATTCAAAGTTTAAGACTTATTATTCGTATCATCTCAAATCATCAGGCATCTACTATGGAATGAAATCGAACAAAATTACCTCTTTCTACCAATAATTTGTCGTGTAGAGCCGTTTCAATATTTTCTATTGGTGTAGAAATTATTCCAGCATAAATTGCAGGCGCCGTCATTATAATTAAATATGTGAGCATGCGCAGGAACTCAGACAAGTACCAATACTGTAAAAAAAAAATTGATAGAATTTAGTTAAAAGTAAAAGCAATTCCGAAGACGATAAGTCGGTTACACAAACACTGAAAAATAAATGATGTTATGACATTCCATCATGTTGATTCTTTGTAATTAATTTAGTATTATAGTGACACCAAGGCCAATTAAAATGTTCCACATATAGCAAGAGATTAAAAAATTTGTTGGACGACAACTGCATAATATATAGGTATGGTACATAAAAATCAGACTTAGAATCATTGTACACATAACACGATGTTAGTCTTTAAAAAACTTAACAGTGCATACGTTCAAATTTGGTGGACAACACATATCCTGATCAAATTGAATCGGTACATTGTTAAAACATCTGCACGTTTTAACAATGTTAAAACATCCTTATTAGAAATAATTAATAAAACCAGCATATAATTAATTCATTATTAATACATCCTGCTGTCATGTAAACGTCAAATACAAGTCTCAACTTTTTTTTATACCATGGCTAGAATAGGATTTCACCAATTAAAGGGTTAGGCAACTTAAGCCTTGCATTGGCTAGGTTCACCCCTACTACCTATAATTGACTGAACTTGGTCCATTAAAGTCCATTTGAATTCCAAGACACAAGTTTGTGCGCTTACCGCTAAAATATCTCTCATTGTCGTATCCCTTCGTTTTGTATACACACCTCTGGCTTCCTCAATTAGTACTGGAATACTTGTTGGCGTTGACATATAGAGCTTCGTTCAATTTTGGTGTCACTTGGAAAAACTACAATAGCCTCTAAGAAGCTTGATGTATTCGACAAAGTGATACAGTACTTAACGTCGGTGCACAGCTTGCAAGTTTATAAGGCTCAGGTTTAGCTTCACATGGAGTACTGCTTTCACCTCTGAGCGGGGGTTCACCAATACCAGCTCTTTTCATTTGACCGCATTCAAATGAACCACCTGCTGGTTTGCCTTCCTATCCCATAAAGACACAGAATCTGCAGCTTCTAAAATCTGCCATATACTAAAAATATTTATGTGAGACAATTGTCAAAATCAAATCGATTCCGCCGTTTTGGAGTTATTATGCCACGTGACGTAAACACACTCACGTACACGGACATATAGAGTCTTTGAATATTACTTGTATTTACCTTCTATTTCTATTTAGCTGATAGAAAAAATGTAATATTTACCGGACTTGTTCCTTGTTGAAAAGCCAATATTGACACGTAAATAGACATCATCAAACGGGGAACATTGAACAGAAGAGAAACTAGATACTGTAACAAAAAAAATGTAGGTGTAGGGCCATAAATAATAATAAAATTGGGTGTTTTTTCACGCCTGTTGAGTTCTTCTGGTGTCACTAAGAGGTAAAATTTATTCCATTTGAAACAGTGTAGCTCTAGTCTCATCATAAATTTACTGATAACTGAATGAGCCTTAGGCTCATAAAATTTAGTACTTCTATGCAAAATTTGTGTCAATGTACATATAGTTGTAGAACTTACCACCGAATCGAAAGCACACTTGTATTTTACAGCGACATCGGCAATCATTTTATAGAGATACATATAAGACGAAATCATTCGATTGTTGCTTTCCTTCAAATTTGTTGCAAAAACTAAAAGTCTATTATAGATAGCAAAAAATATGAATAAATTTGCTATCAAAATAGCATCAAGACAGATTTGGGCACTGACAAAGATGTAATTAGACCATAAAGGATAAAAACAAAAACTGGTATTGTAACAGTTAAAAATGTTTCTTATCACTCTAAAGGGAATTAATGTTATCAGCCAAAATAATATTCTAATATCTGCATATTGTGGTATTTTCACATTGAACCTTCTAAGGCTGGTTTCGATATTTTTTAATTCAAGAAAATATTGGACGAATAATCCATCGAATTTGTATAATATGATGATCATACTAATAACGTATTGAAATATAGATAAGCTAAGCAACATTATTGTGTTATTATCAAAATTATTAATGATTCCGACGTAAATTAATACAGCAACTATTACCGCACATTGAACCATGGATAAACCTTTTATGGCATATTTGTTTTTATGAGTTTTATAATCTAAAAATCCTAAATCAAGACCAGTGACGATTTGAAATAATATGTAAATTAGTCGTAAAGCTTTGTAAGATGAGTTTTCAATTTTACGATCAAAATTAAATTCCATGATGATAACTTTTTTAATTAAAATGATCTATACAACAGTACAACATGACCAAATATGAGTACGACTTACTCCAGGTAAAGTCTTCAACAAATTAATTTACTAATAAAAATACTAACTATACATTATTAAGATTACAAGAAAATTGTAAGCATTACTCATAATCCACCTGCCAATATGATTCTATCTAGTAATTACTTCGAGTGAGTCTATATTTTGATTAGTTTCGAATAAATTGAACTGAATAAAAAGATAAACATCATATTATGAACAAGTTGTACCCGAGGCGTCACTCGCAGCTGATTTCAGTCATTCAGATTCAATACTAGCAAATATTAATCAAAATCATTACTACTTTTTTTATGGCTGATACGTTAGCCTTTGACCACTATTTCACCTGATGGTAAGTGATGATGTGGTCGAAGAGTTTGTTCAGGATAACCTTGAATTATCCGAATTGCTTAATAAGAATAGATCTTTATAAACGTGCCCTCATAATATTCCCTAAATAATTGCATCCGTTAAAACACAAGATTATCTTGAATCGGACCTTACAGTTTACACATTCTTTCAAGAGAAGATACCGAGTCGGTTTTGTAGTACAAGCTTAGAATTTTAACTGATGGATCTGTGGCAAAAGGATTGATTCCTTGGATTTTTTTCGCAGAGACTTTAGTCTATTTGATTTATGAATCGTCTGGCTTGTAGGTTTACAACGCCAGAAGCGTGGATCAGGTGTGTAGTAGTAATGTTCTTCAAAAAAGTAACAGTCCTTGTTAAATAACTATCGGCCTATTTAAATTCTGAGCCAAGTATGTAAGCTGTTTTCGCATTATTTTTAAGTACAGCTACTAAACAGTTCCTGTTACTTTTTTCCAGAACCGTACCACAAAACTTCTGCTCCATGCATCTGGTATTTTACGTGATGAAAGGATCATATAATTTCTGGAGGACTAAGAGTACCGATTTTGCACGTGCTCTCAGAAGTTCTGTCGTGGTTCTGTCAGCAACTGGCGCCTTGTTGTTCTTAAACTAATAATTGACATTCAAATCTCGTAGGCTGATGTCTGAGATATCTTTGGTATAGCGTCTGGTCAGTTTTGCTCTCTTTTGCTGAGCTGCACTGACAATGAGTTTTCGTGTCGAGGTGTATAGACAACAATTATTAATTTAATTCAAATTTTTGATAGAAACGATTGCAAATAAAAACTAAAATACGGCGGTACTTGAACATTTCTTTATTTTTGTTATTTATTCTGATTCATCACTTATTTCCTAGGTTCTATTTGAAGCTCAAAGTTTTCAACGTGTTTCAACATGACATCAAACTTAACCCGTAGCGGCGCATTTTTATCTTGCATAGGCGTTGCTGGAAGCAGTCGGTAATGTCGGACGATATTAACTAGTGCAGTCTTCATTGACATCATCGAGTATTGATAGCCTGGAGAAAATAAAGAATAAGCTTTATGAAAATGGACGGGATCTTACTCAGAAACAGCTTGGGATTTCATAAAATAAATAAATCATTATTTTTATGAGCGTTAAAACATGTTCTATTCCAGCCGTTTAACAACAGTCATGTTTAGCGCAGGAAACATAATATTATTTTTAATTGCTGATAAGCTGTGATGATGATTTGGTCAGCGAAAGTAAACCGGGTGAATCTAGATTGAGAACTAGTTCTGCAAAACATCAGCTAGAACACACCGTTAAGTGTTAGGTGACAGATTTACTACTCCAGTTAGCCAGGTGGTCTTTTGCAAAAAGACCTACTAAAGGTCTCTGATATAGTCAGACAACACCTATTGCTAGGACTAATACTGGGACCACCGAAAGCTTATCTGCCGGAAATTCATAGCACTTCTTGCTCTACCGTTGAAGAAGGAAGGAAGTTTCTATAAAATAAAACTTAAATTTATTACGTCCGTATAGCAAACAACTCGATTGTTTTACCTAAACAAGATCTAGGTCCATCTCCAAAGGGGATGAAAGCCTGCGGATGACCTAGGGTTGATCCGATAAAACGATCTGGTCGGAAGTCATCTGCATCATCGCCCCAGTACTTTGGGTTTCGATGAACACCCCAGATACTGATTATCATGCCTGCGCCTTTAACGATTGTTAAGCCTGTAGCTGAAAAAAAATGTAATAATTAGTCGACCTACGAGTGTGTAAGTAAACAACCACTCTGATAATCCCGTAACGTGTGAAACTGGTCTATAATCTGCATAGTAAATATGCACAGATGACATAATCGACTGCTCTGTTAAGCACCGTTGAAATTAGCAGTCCCCTCGAACAATCCTATGAAGTGATGGGAATAAAATCAAAATAATTTCTAAGGTTATAGGAACAGTCTTTTTGCATGGTATATTGATTCCCCGATCAAATTTGTCATGCGAGCAACTGCCAATAAAAAAACCCCTAGTAAGTCAAGCTTTGAATACCTTAAAAAATACTTACGCAATTTCAAGTCACTGTCAACTTTCCTTGCAGTAAATGGTACTGGAGGATAAAGCCTCAGTGATTCCTTTATTACAGCTTCCAAGTATTGCAATTTCGGAAGAACTATTGGAGTTATTGGATCATTCGTCTCACTTAAAACTTCTACAATCCTGATAACCAAAAATATAACAAATTCATTATAAAGATAGCACGATATGTAGTAAAACTACATAATATTTTGTGCTCTAATAATTTATAAAAATATGATCTGCTAAGATAACTTTATACTCGCTCCCTCATATGGCTAGTAACATGTTTTTGTGTACTTACTCTTGGTAAACTTTTTCTTGAACGTCGGGGTGCCTGGCTAGCATAAGACACGTGAAAGAAATTCCCACTGCTGAAGTATCAGTGCCCGCTATAAACATTACCAGAGTCTCTTCCCTAAGTTCGATGTTTGTCAATCCTGAACCACTCCTTGAAGGTTCGATGAGCTCTTCTAGCAAGTTCGTCTGTTTTGTTTCCTCTTTATCGCCATCTGTAATTACGTTGAAAGCTTGGAAAAATAAACTATATTTCTTATTTAGCTTTTTATGACCTTCATTGGTGTATTTCTTTCCGGTTTCAAAGATAAAACTATGTCCTTGTAAGATTTGCTTTGTGTTGTTTACAACCGATGAGCCTTTTTTTCACCTAATTGCTGCTAGATAATAACAGTAAGCCTGTGGTTAAAGTATCGCTGTGTGCTTAGCAACAGTTGTATGTACCAACATTTTGCTATTTATTTTATTTAGTTCGAGGTGCTTAGATTTAATATCTCGTACTTGGTCCTTTTTAATTTTTGTTGTTTGATTGTAGGTGTAAATAATAACATCAAGTTGAATGAATTATTAATAAATGTATATCCTACTAATATTATAAACGCGAAAGTTTGTGAGAATGTATAGATGTATGGATATATGGATGTAAATATGTTTGTCACTCTTTCACGCAAAAACCACTGAACGGATTTTAATGAAACTTTACAGTAATATAGATTAGACATCAGAATAACACGTAGGCTATAATTTATAAAGATATTATGTGAATTGTCGAAAATATAACGATAAGGTAAGAAAAAATCAGCCATATGTGACCTATTGTGGCGTGCGCTGCGAAAACCATAAGTGTCCCATGCACATAATGTATGACGAAAATGTTTATAATATATTTATCTACAAAATAGCTTGCGATAGCATATATCTATCTCTAATGTGTAAGCCATTATCAAAAAAATATCATTTATTTCTAATGCATATTCAGTAGTAACAAATTGATGACTGATGAGAACACTATATGTAGTCAAATTCCAGTCTTTCAGAGCCATAAAAAAATCAAAAAGTATTTTAAGCTTAAGAAACTGATGTTTAAGTGCAAAAAACAACTAAAAACCTAAACTATTTAAAGAAAAATGTGAATTTGGTGAAAGATAAGCATTACAGGAAAAACTTCAAAATTGTCTGGATGAAGTAGAAATCACAAAACAATTGTATGATGATGATACTCTGAGTCTTTGCTCTGAGCTGCTAGACAAAGATAAATTATTGCAAAATATTTTCTCTAGCTGCTCTACTTATGCTGATAATTATCAAAACCATCTTAGTGAGCACTACAATGAAGCTATAAGTTTAATTGATCTCGTGACCACCAATATGGAGAGTGTGAGAACTATTCAGTGTGCATGCTCAAAGTCTCTTGGTCAGCCCCAACCAACCAGAGAGCCCCATGCAATACCAACAATTTGCCATACACCTCTGCCATTGAACAAAACATACACAGAAGCAGCGCAGAGGGAGAATCAGAGTATCACCACTAACAAGGATATGGTTACTAAGGTTTTGGTATTTTCAGATGCAATAGGCAAAAATTTTGGTTCATTACTAGGTAATTCACTTCACTGCCCTGTCGAAAATTACTGCATGCCTGGTGCATGCACAGATTGAGAAGAAAATTATGGCTTCTGAAATTGATAGGAATACCATAGTTATTGTGTACTTAGGCCAAAGTTTAGGTATTGACAGGAAACAGATAATAGCAAATGTTGCCTCATTGATAAGCCTCAGTGCATTTAAAATTATGTTATGTGCTTTTCCCTATTCAGAGGCACTGACAAAAAATCTGAATGAGCATATACATCCATTAAATAGTATATTATATAATATGACATGTCGTCAGTGACAAACTTTTATTTTTTGACTGTAATAAATTTATTACTAAATTTATGTTGACTCGGGATAGGATGTACCTACCTAAGATATATAAGAATCTGATTGCTACTTTGGTAGCTTATAACATAGAGTCGGTTATAGGAAATATAACCAAGTCTTCTATTGACGATACAGATTTTAGTACATGTACTAATACAAATGTTGAGTCAAACTGTTTAAACTTTTAAGTCCGACAACAGGGAAGTGTTTTGACATAGCACTGTACTACCAAAATATAAATCGCTTCTCTGGCAAAATACTTGAAATTGAAATGCTCTTAGATAAATATCCTTTTGATATATTATGCTTTACTGAAACATGGCTAAGAGCTGATACAATGTTATTTAATGTTAAGAATTTTAGTGTAGGCAGTGCGTTTAACAGATCATCTGCAGAAGGAGGAGGGTGTATTATTCTTGTAAAAAATAACTTAAAATTTAAAGAACGCCGTGACTTAGTCAGATGTTCTGTTGAACGTGTCTGTGAAGTTGCTTGTGTAGAGGTAGACAGGCATCTTGTGTTGTGTGTATATCGACCACCAACAGATCAAGGTCATGCTCAAAATTTTGCAAAATTTTTATCCATTATGGAGACTAAGTATACTGCAGAAAATCTCTAAATGCAGGAAACCCATATTTGTATGTGGTGATTTTAATATAGATATTTTAATGAATTCTAAAAATAAGACTGATCTTATTTCATTATTTAAGTCATTTAATTTGAAATTTCTGTTCTGTGAGCCCACTAGGATAACAGACACTTCATCTACTTGTATAGACAATATATACTCAAACTGTAAGATTAAAGAAAAGTTAATAATGAAAGGTGTTAGGTCTGATCATGAGGGCCTTGCGATAAAATTTGATGTAAATAGAGAAACAGAGAGGTATGAAGTTGAACATAGGCCGTTAACAACCAGTAAGCTAGAAACTCTCGGTACCAATATAGAAGCTAAGCTTGGCATAACAAGTTTTTCTCACTGTGACCCGAATGACATCTACAATAACTTATTTTCTTTAGTAAATATTGAGTTTCAAATAGTTTGTCCAAAAATAAAGAAACAAATAAATGGAAAATTGAAGTTTGGTGATTGGGCAACTAGAGGTATTCGAAAAAGTAGAGATTATTTGTTTGATCTGTATCATAGGAAAAATTTAACATCTTGCAAGCAGTTTCATGATTATGTTAGGAACTATTCAAAAACTTTTAAGTCTGTTTGCTTGTGTGCTAAATCTCTTTTTATTAGAGATAAAATTAGCAAGTCTAAAAATAAAATAAAAACCATTTGGAAGACTATAAATATTGATACTGGTAAAAATAAACCTAGAGATTCAAGATATGTCTTAACTATTCATAAAAATCACATCTCTGATCCAATACAAGTGGCGAATATATTTGAATTTTTTTTTTCTAACTTACCCCTAGAAGTCACTAAATCATTGGATTCTTGTTCCAATGTAGCAGAAGCCCTATTAAAACATAATTTTCCCTGCAAAACACCGGACTTTTCTTTTAGATACACGACAAACTTTGAAATTATAAAGACATTCAAAAGTTTAAACATAAAGAATACTGAAGACTTGTGGGGTATGTCAGTTAAAGTGGCAGAGTCTATAATTTGCATTATCGCACCATACTTAGTAACAATATTCAATCTTTGTGTCGATAGAGGACATTTCCCCGACTTAATGAAACTATGTAAAATCACTCCAATTTTGAAATCGGGGGCTGTATCTGACCCTTGCAATTATAGACCTATTTCCATCTTACCTGTTCTGAGTAAAGTATTCGAAAAAATTATGCTCAAACAACTTTTATCTCATTTTAATGAGCATAATATATTGAATGAGAATCAGTTTGGTTTTACTAAGAGCAGATCCACTTCAGATGCAGGTGTTCAATTGATGTCACATATACTTGAAGCCTAGGAGAGTTCACATGATGCTATTGGCGTATTTGTGATCTCTCCAAGGCATTCGACTGTGTAGAACACTGCACTCTGATTCGTAAGCTTTCACACTATGGTATTCGTGGAAAAGCTTTGAATCTAATAGAGTCATATCTGTCAGACAGGCTACAGATGGTTGGAATAAATGGCAATACTTCTTCCGGGTCTTTGGTAAAAATAGGTGTACCGCAGGGATCAATTTTGGGACCTTTTCTTTTCCTAGCGTATATTAATGATCTGCCTTGCATGATCAAAGATTTCTGCGATATTGTTTTAATTGCAGATGATACCTCTCTGATTTTTAAAGTAGATAGGAAAGATAGTGAACTCATTCATGTAAATAATGTGTTATCTATGATCTCTGAATGGTTCGCTGCTAATAATCTTCTCTTAAATTCAAAAAAGACCAAATGTTTAAAGTTTTCTTTACGAAATGTTCCTTATGTTGGACCAAACATTAAGCTTGGCTTAGATAAACTCTCTATTGACAAAGCGACAGTCTTTCTGGGAATCAAAGTGGACTCAACTTTACAGTGGGATCCACATATACATGATCTAGCCGGAAGACTTAGTTCTGCTGTATATAGTTTGTAAGATAAGACAGTTAACAGACGTAGCTACTGCACGGCTAGTTTATTTCGCGTACTTCCACAGTATTATGTCGTATGGTGTATTGCTGTGGGGAGCTGCTGCTGAGATGGAAACAATCTTTATCTTACAAAAGCGTGCAATTCGAGCCATATATGAAATGGATCCTAGGGAATTTCTAAGGGATCTTTTTAAAGAAATTGATATATTAACTTTACCGAGTCTGTATATATTTGAAAATATTATGTATGTTCGGAAAAATTTAATAAATTTAAATTAAATAGTCAGAACCACGATTACAACACTAGGAATAAATATAAAATAGCAGTACCAGGTTTTAGACTAGCAAAGACAAATAAAAGGTCCTTTTTAGGTAATTGTGTGCGGTTTTATAATAAAATTCCCAAACATATTACAATGCTCACAGAAGGAAAATTCAAGTTGCATGTGAAAAATATTTTGATTAAGAAATCATACTACAAAGTTTGTGATTACTTAAACGACAAAGATGCTTGGAAGGTTCCGCCTCTGCCAAGCTGTCACCTGTCACCTACGTAATTGGAACAAATATTGTAATAGTCATATTATATTGTATATAACACATTGTTAAAAGAATGGCCCTGAGTTTCTTGCCCGTTCTTCTCGCAGTGGCTCTATAATTTTTTTTTGCTGTACGTGGCAGTACAATGTAGAATATTTCAATATTAAAATTTGTAATTGACCTTCATAAGAGCGTCGTAGACGCCTATATTGAATAAATGATTTTGAATTTGAATTTTGAATTTGAATTTGATCCTTTTTAAAGTAATATAAAGGCAAACGTTTGTGAGTGTGTTTGTATGTTCATTATTTCTTCATCCTCAAACGGCTGGACCGATTTTGATGAAATTGGGAAATATAATATAATAGATAGCGAGATAGATAACTCTTTATTGAAAACACCATAATAACAACAATAAACTTATAACTAAAACAAATTAAAACCGAGTGTATCAATGGGTCGTCTAATCGCTCAGAGCGATCTCTTCCAGAAAATCCATCAACAATAGATATGGTCAAAATATTGGGCGGGGTTTTTTTATGGTCGTAATAGTTGTATACATAAATTATTGCTGTATAGCGTTAAGTTTTCTAATGACAGTAACGACAGAGAATGGATAGAATGAAGAAATTTAAATTGTTCCTTGAGGTAACGCTATAACGGGATAAAGGATTGAACAGAATACTGTAAAGGAGAGATAATATATGAATATTCCGGCGACGACGTATAGGGAGCCACTTGACGAAAATCGGAGACATGATCATATTTGCGTAAGCCATATATGAATCTTATAAAAAGTGTATGGTATGAAGGTAGATGAGGCGCTGGAATAACACATTATTATACATTTAATCATCATCATCCATCACCACGCGGGTGTAACTGCGGGGCGCAGCTAGTAATATTATATGTAAACAATATTCCATTATCACTAAAACGCAATCCGCCATGCAACATGATCCATCAATGAAATTGATCAATGCAGATAATTAAACAAACATTGCGATAATTTGCTACTTATATAAATACATTTATAGGAAACACTTTACAGTGTCCAAGTTTTGTGGTTTTACTTTTATTTTAGTTGGATAGGTACTTACTGGTGTTGTATTTCCGTCGTGCTTCAACCCTTCCGGTCATTTCCTTTCGTTTATTTGTTATAATCTGAAAAGGTTAAATATATCGTCTCGTTTATCGTTATTTAAGATGATATTTAGTTCCAATAAAATTCGATTTCCAGTAAATTTTGAAAGATGTTTTAAAATATTATGTAGTATATAAAAATAAGAACAGCGTCTCCGAAGTCAGAATACAAGTTACACTATGTTGTATACATTTTATTACAAGAAGGTCTGTAATAAGTGTTAAAGTGATTAATGTTATAATTAAGCGGAGTAGTAAAACAGCAACTGCTTAATATGCAGTTGCTGTTTTATGATAATTACGTAATGGCATTGAGGTATCAGATAAACTGTGTATGGCTTTCGATTTACAACAAGGATAGCGAATAAAATTTTGAACTAGTGATGGCACAGTGATAAAATCTATAGATTGCCTTGTCTAGGGTCCGAATCTTAGCAAAGGTTCAGCTTCACCGCATAGTGGGGTTCCCTACGTGATAAATAAACCGGTTTGTTGTAAACTTCATGATGCGAACAATATTTATCGACACCTCAATAATACGTCGTTTCAAAACTTCTGAGGCTTAATTGGTCGATGGAACGTTAGTTCAAAAGCTGTTTCATCCACAATTTTTATATCGAGATGACATTGAATCAATGATAATATATTATTGGTGCGAATGCTATTACTAAATTGATACTAAATTAGATCACTTGATAAGCTCTTAATATCAAATATTAATTTATATGTATTTAAATTCAAAGAGATCTATACTTGTTATGAACATAATCAATGGACGACGCGTAGTTTGTATTGATTTCATCGATCAATGCATTTTCAATGCTTACAATAGAAATTGGTGTATTCACGTACGGGAGCCCTTTTGACGCGATAACGACGCTGTAAAGGTTGAGTAAGTACACAATAACTATCCAAACTGGCCAGAATCATAGAAACACCGTGCACGTACAAACCTACCAGCGTCGAAATAGAAGCGTTCGTTCTTCTGAATCCTTCCAATAGATCGGCCACAAAAATATAATTTACTAGCGGCAGCACAAATTATTCACTAAGTTTTCGATTAAAAAACATGCAACAAAACGAAAAATGACGAAAAATTTCAAGTGTAGATCAAATTCGTAGTTTTCCACATAAGTCGTCATAAAATTCGTATTTTTTATCATAAGGTTAGCATCACGTTAGCATTAATAATCACCACGATGCCAGCTAGGTGCGTTCCAATTAAATTTTACGTATAAATAAGTCGAGCGCTAGACACGCAAACGGTTCGTACCACAGGCCTTGGATATAAGATGAGAAAACGTCATCCACTACGAAATTTAGATATTGACTGGACACTGTCAAAACAACGGGAAAAAGCGTATCAACGCAATTTCCAGACTATGAAAAAATCGACAATATGTTGAAATTCAAATTATTTACTATAATATGGAACTTCTACCTTATGGGCATAATACTTCTACCTTATAGATATTTATACCTTATAGAAAATAGCCCAATGGATCTAATTAATCACCCAACTATCGATTCATAATATTTACACGTACATTATATCATCTAAATGAATCGTCGATTCAAATGTCTTAATGATATAAATATTACGAAAAATTTTATTAAATATTATGAAACAGCTTTTGTACCAACATACATCTATTTAATAAGGCATATAAGTAATAGAGTTTCATATTTTACGTTTTCGATAGATAGGGTTTGCAGTAAGAAGTATAAAACAAAACAGTTTGATATCACGTAGCGAACGCGCGGTGGTATTTTACGATTGCAGCTGGTAAGTTACTAATTTTAAGTACACAATTTGTCACCAACGACTTAACGGTGTGTTCTAAAAGAACTCTTGAATCATATTCAATTTTTAGTGAAGTTTGTCTAAAATATACGATCACATCATCACTATCAAACATGTGACATAATTTAAGCTTTAACTTAGAAGCTAGCATATTAGATCTATATGAAAAGTAATATCTTGATTTCACTCACCGAATCAACGAAATTACACATTATGTTCATTTGCTTCGTGTATAGTTTGTAGGTTGGAGAGAATTTGTAAGCAGTTCGTACAATTTGTGGTAGGATAATTATGAAGGCTATTATCTGGCAGTATTGCTGTAATGCATCCAAGATACGCTGGGGAGGTTCTGTTCTTACGCCCAATGTTGTTTCTGAGATACAAAAGGTTGAACAGTACACAGTCATGCCAATAACATTAATGATATCATCATCTTCCTATCCTTCCTATATTTATCCCAATTGATTGGTTTGTTGGTGCAGTGAAAAACTAAAATAAATGAATAAAACGGAAATAACATCGAACACAGAAAACTGTGAAATAATTTGTTGAACTTTGTTAACTTGTTGTACATGCTGATTCATACCACTGACCTCACATTCTCATAGTCTGACTTGATAGCATTATTAATATAAAAGAAAAAATAATTAGGTAATACAATTGAAATTTTACTCCTTATTTACTATAAAGAATAGAAATCATAAAATTGATTATTTAACTAAAAATAACTGTGTTCTTCAACTAAAAATAAAATCAAATAATAAGAAAAACAAGAACTGTGTCACTCACCGCAAACGGAGTTCATGGTATAGGAAGTTATTTGGTTCCAGACAGAGACGGTACCTTTCCCCGTTAATTCTTTGAGCCGTTCCACCATAATATTACTTTGCCGAGAGAACGCTCCCACGAACTGGTTGAGATTCTTCATGCTGAATGTTGGGGCAATCATTTTCCGCCGGGAGCGCCAAAATTTCACTGATTACAATAAAATACGTTAATACAAAAAGATGAGGGCAAATAACTCTAGTTTTGTTGATAATGTATTAAATTATCAACATGATACCTCAGGTAAAACAACTCATTTTGAAATTAGTCGTGACTATATTATATTCAAGTAGATACCACTATGTCGAAGCTTCTTGAGAGACTTATACATAATGTTATGTATCCTAAACTACATCATAATATCATTTCTAATCAACATGGCTTTGTCAGAAAACGTTCTACAATCACTAAGTTATTAACTTATACAAATAAAATCTTCGATAATCTAGATAAAATAAGCAAACTGACAGTGTCTATACTAATTTTCAAAAAGCTTTTGACATGGTGGACCATAAAATTCTTTTAGAGAAGGGAGCATACTATGAATTTAGATGTGATCTGTGGCGCGGGTTCAAGCCATACATAACCAATCGTTAACAGAAAGTTGTGATCAATGGTCATGTATCAGACACTGTGCCAATAAGTTCTGGCGTACCGCAGGGATCAATTTTGGGTCCATTGCTTTTATATTATACATTAATGATATTGGTAAATATTTTCTATTTAGTAATTTTTTATTATAAGCCTATGATCTAATGGCATTTCATGTTATAAATACTTATATATCATATTGAATTTCAACAGGATCTAAATCGATTCTCTGCATACTGCTTGGAAAATAAACTGTCGCTCAGCCTTAATAAATGCAAATATATTATATTCACTCATGAAATAAATATGAATTACTACAATTATGCACTTTGTAATATTTATGTGTGAATGAAGTTCATATAAACACCTTGCTATCACACTTGATTGTAAATTAGCCTTAGACATTCATGTTTTAAATATTATATCCCGTGGATTTAAATTATTTAATATTTTCCTTAGATTTTCTTGTAATTTTAAAAACGCATCAACATATCAGTTTGTATATATCTTTAGTTCGGTCACAACTAGCTGTATCTGTTTGGAATCCATACTACAACTGTTTCAGTAACAACATTGAACGAGTCCATAGGAAATTTCTACGCTGCATTTCTTATAAGTGTGATCACAGAATTATGCCCTCTGAAGAATTGCTACAAAAATATAAGTTATTAATATTAAAGTCTAGAAGGAAACAACTAGATGTATGTACGAGTAATAATCGGTACGACTGTTCTGAATTAGTCAATAAGCTTAGCTATAATATACCTTTTCACGTAATCATAAAATATTTCTACAACATTTTGTAGTGTCAATGCTGGCAAACTATCTCCCTTGTACCGTATGGCAAAATCATTAAATGAAAATTTTCTATATGTCCTTTTCTATAATTGCAATCTTTGTGAAGCATATTATATAATAAACAACTTATCAAACTTTGTTACATATAAAATACTTTGTAGTCTTAATTCTCAGCACATGAATATGAAAATGTATATTTGTGGTCAAAGTCGTTGCTATTGCAATAACTTCAGGGTCTTGCGAGAAAGAGGTCAAAAGGCGTATCGGCATGGCCAAAATGTCATGTCTCAGTTACACAAAATATGGAGAGACCGCAACATCTCACGGAAAACCAAGGTGAAGCTTGTCAACACGCTAGTCTTCTCCATATTCAGCTATGATGTAGAGACATGTATCTTGAAGAAGGCGGATAGGAACCGAATTGATGCGTTTGAGATGTGGGTTTGGAGAAAGATGTTACATGTTCCTTGAGCAGCATTTCGCACAAACGTCTCAATTCTTCGTGAGCTTAATATAAAGAACCGCCTTTCCAATATCTGCCTACGTAGGCAGCTCGAATTTTTCGGTCATATTGCCAGAAAGGAGAGGCATAACCTGGAGCAACTCATGATTACTGGTAAGGTAGATGACAAGCACCCAAGGGGTCGTAGTCCGATGAGATGGTCGGACCAAATTCACACGGCTGTAGATTCCAACCTTCACGACGCACTCCACGACGCCAAGGATAGGCATTAGTGGCAGGACACCATCAAGGCAAAAGTACTCCAAAAGCGGGGTAATCACGACCCTCAGTAATAAGGACAACGACGCGAGGAGGAGGATGTTCAAAACTTAAAAGATTTAATACTTACAAGGTGCCATTAAAGTGCCATTACCAAGTAGTTCTCGAATGACAGCTTGTACGTCATCCTTTTCAAGAAATGTTTTCAAACCTAATTTAGCGGCTTCTGCGTCTACTGTAACTAAAAACGCAAAATTTTAATAAAATGAAGATGCAAAAAATACAGTGAAATTTATTTTGACCAAACTCTTATTCCTAAAGATATAATTTATATTTTGGATTATTTTTTTATCCTTGCAGTTATTCTAACTTTAAACCACTAATGATTTTAGGTTAGACTGAACAACATCTTCGACCAAATCATCACTTACCATCAGGTGAGATAGTGGTCAAAGGCTAGCCTAACAGCTATAATAAAACGAATAATATTGTCTTTTGATGGAAACGATGTGCTCGACGATGGTAAACAAGCTTAAACAAGGCAAGATACCTGATCTATATGTGCCTATTATCAATTTTATAATAACACTTACCTACAAAATATCTGGACCCCAACCAAAGACTTGTAAAGCCACCCTGTTTGGTGGCAATTTTAGAAAAATGGATGAAAGCATTCATACGATCTGAAAAAAAATTACAAACTCGATTAGTGCGGGTTATAATTGCAGACTGGGTTCTGTACTAACATACAATAATTTACCGAAAAACCGTTATTTCCATTGTTGTACTATTTAGGATGATGACTTGCTCTTGAGCAATTGTTTTTATTTGTAGTTATTTTATTTTAGAGCGATAAAACAACAAAAATAAACATACATAGATAAAATCACGCCTCCGTCCCGTATGGGTAGGATTTCCACTTGGCATGTTCTCTTTCGCTTCAGCTACACTCATCAATCCTTTCATACATAAGCATCGATTTGGGGTACTCTGGCCTTTCTCGACCTGGCCCTTTTTCAGAACGTTTCAATCTGATTTCGGACAGTTTGCCTTGGTTTTTCACTTACAACACTTTTTTCTTTATTTGTCCCACGTATAGCTGTTTATTCAATGTCGTTAATTTCATTCATTCTTTCTACATGTCCCAACCCTCTTTATATACCTCTGTCGATTTAAGTCACTACATCCTCATTCACACCACATCGATCCCTTATCACACTATTCTTAATCCTGTCACTCTGTTTCACTCAAATCATGCTACTCAATACTCTCATCTTCACTACTATTTCACTACTTTACAATATTGTCGGAACCAACACTCCATCATTAAAACAGCGAGACGAGCCTTCTTAGACACCTAATTGTTCATAGACGCGTGCAATGGTCCGTTTACCATGTTTCCAGTATTCACTCTCCTTTCTATATCACATACAAACTCTTTCACTTGTTCCAATTTGTCTCCTCCAATCAAAATATAAGAATCGGTCACTTTATCATCACGTTCAAACACCATAACGTATTATATACGCATCGTATTTACGTTTATTTTTTCCTTTTCTCTTTAAAGCCTCATGAATAATAACATTTACCATCTCTCACAAGTCATTTTAATTTTTTAAATATTAAAAAAACACAGACCCGACTTCCAAAACTAAAAGTATGATATAATTGGAAAAAGTCGGTTCCATGCTGGTTTAAAACATGGAATTCACATCATAATGGTCCAACTTCCACTAGTTTTTACATACTTTTTAATGTTGAAAGATTTTTAAAATATATTTATACCTACAAGATCATTCACTTTCATAAAATACAGTTCGTTATCTTGTGGGTTCCAACTATTAGATTATAGCAGATTGATTATAACTTAAAAACTACTTTACAGTTTTTTACGTTATTTAACCAACTAACTTTATATGTTATGTCTTTATATATTAATGGCCGGAATAATCTCGTTACAAACATACAAAAAAACACGTACAGCTAAATTGAGAACCTCCTATTTGGAAGTCGGTTAAAAATTCAATCAAGCTATTTAAATATTACGTAGTTCTGTTTCGCTCACTCGCATGCAAGACATAATATATCCGTCCTACACCCTCAGCCTGGCATTTTTCAATGACAAGCTCATAGAATCACTACATAGTATAAAACTTAGTATCTTCCCGCTGTCTGTCTGTCTGTCTCTATGTATGTCCCTATGAATACTTCTCAGGCCGATATGAGTGGGGTGTTGCTGCGCAATGTGCGTACATTAAGGCTACCCGAAAGGTAGCGGTTATACTACTGACAAAAGCATTTCCTATTATGATAGGATTAAGGAAAGCCGGCAGTCAGTCATAAACTGAAGCAAACACTTTAACAGTCATGTCCTTGGGTTGATCCGAGTGTTAGTTTTTTTGTGAATACCATGTTTATAAACATTTTATTATTATGTTCAACAAATTATTGTGTTTTTCCTTTGTGTAGTTAAAATATGTACTAACCCCATATGAGTAGGATAAGGGTAGAATCGTAATGACTCGAATGAGGAAAGTAAAATTCAAGTTCCTTACGTATCCTAGGTATAAATTTACGAGGTATTTTCTAGGAACAACGTTTGGTACATTCAGTAATGTACATTTTGTTTTCAATTGAAAAACGATCTGTTAAAAAAATATACTTTCATTTCGTCGCATCCGTAGTTTCAAAGTTAAAGGTCGCAGGTGTCTGAGCTCCTAAGATACTTGAGACATGTCTTTGGTCTCATTAATAGGTGGCAAACCTGTTGTCATTTACTGGTAACAGATCCAGACTCTGGATTGCTAATTAGAACTTATTAGTCCGAATAACCCAATAACTATCTGATGCAATTCCTGCGCAGGTCCTAAAAATTCCAAAGAGACTTCTGGCTATTCAACCAACGGGGCAGTGACTATCATAATATTAGTGTTGGAATAAACATAATGTAAACAAATATGTGAATACGTGATTATTACCTTCGGCTTGTCCTAGAAATTGCAGTGAGTTCCCCAGCACTGGAAACGTCCATGTTTCATTCTTCAATATTCTATGAAGAGCATAAATCTTTCTTCTTTTCCAGAATGTAAACAATTTATATGCTGCGCCAATAATCAATAACAGGACAACAATCATATTTGATTAAATACACTCACTTAACTAAAATGGAACAATTAATATTGATAAGGAAAAGCAGTATTGATCTGCTCTTTGAGAATTTTAGATCCAATATGCCGCTGTTTATAATTATATACCCATTTTATGGTATCAAAAAAGATATTATATCTGTGTTATTTACGATTAATAAAACATTGAAATACGTCGTAAGACACTGTTGACATGTTTAATTGGCGTCACTTGTATATTTATGCTTTTAACTACATAACATTGTACTTAAATCTTATAAGACTAGCATGCAAATGCTGTAAAAGTGCAATTCAGTACATTCTTATCCTCTCAACTGTAACAGAAGAGTAGATATTCCGTTTTTGGCCAATCAGTACTAATATTATAAATGCGAAAGTAACTCTGTCTGTCTGTTACGCTTTCACGCCAAAATTACTGGACCGATTTGAATGAAATTTGGTATGGAAATATTTTGAGACCCGGGAAAAACATAGGATAGTTTTTATCCAACTGCGCAAAAAGAGGTTAATGTTTTTGCGGGATAACCGCCATACGCACGGGCGGAGCCGCGCCCGTAAAGCCAGTTGTGCAATATATTCAAGTGTCGGCATCTCTAATCAAAAAGTTGTTACTGGAACTTTTTCAATAAATTGTGGTTCTTGAAAAAATCAGATTCTTTTATAACATATTTTTTATAAAAACAACCTGAGTTCAGTAGTAGCCTATTTGGCTGATACAGTACCTAATCATAATAAGGTTCCATATAAACGGACAAAATATAGGTACATCCAAAAAATATAAAATGTTTAGCAGATAAAGAAGAAGTAGTATTTTTATTATCATTTATATCTTCTAGATATTAATATTCTATATTACATAATTATTGTATATTACATTATTATATATTTAATATTATATATTACCTAGAATACATATTGAATTATATATTTTAGGTATTAGTACAGTAACTGTTATTGTTACATTAACGATAAAATCTTCTAATTTACAATAAACGCATATTATATAAATTATTACAAAACATTCATTAGCAAATAGGCATTTCCCTGAAAATTAGTACCGTTACAAAATGAACAAAGTGTACAAAAAAAAATTACAAATCAATAGTTATAGGCTAGTATAGTAGCAACGTTAAAATTTAATTTTCAAATTCCTCCTTTGTTACTAAAAGTAACGAAAATAATCATTTCAACAATCATATTTTGAAGTACGACCTTATTTCAACACATTTTCTGTACATAGAAGAAAAAAAACATGATTAGGTAGCACACACTCCTAGATTTTTTATATTGTAATAACCTTTATACGATTCACGCTGTCACAATTAGCAAGATAATTATTATTACGATTACCAGAATGGTAGTAATAGCAATAATTTTTTTTCTCATGGTATATCATTATATTTTATGTTAATAACATCAATTTTTGTAAACCGTTTATTTGATATGAATTAGTTTAAATTTTTGCATCGTTTTCAAAAATACATAATTAAACACACACATTTATGTACTTAAACATTTTTCAATACCCGTTCATCGAAGTTCCTGTCTTATATTGTCAATTCTGGCAATGACCATACATTTTTGGGAGTGTGGAGTTTTATAAAAGCTCCATCTAGTACCAGTTCGCTGAACTTCTTAACGGACAGATAACATACGAACCCTTTTGAATGTATTCAGAAACTCACGAAGAGATAAACTTGGTTTATTGACTTTATCCTACAATTATGTTTGATGAGCTAATAGCTAATGAGTAGTTAACTAAGTTATTAGTCATTAATGAGTAGTCAATTCAGTTTTTTAGTTAATAACATTTTCAGAAAGCGGGCATAAGTAGATCCGTGTTTTATTTGTGTAATGAATATTTTTAATGTATGAAAATATATGTGCAGGTTAAAAACTGATATTAAGGGCCCGTTTCAGAATGTCCTAATAAAGTTATGCAACACATAAAATAACTAAATCATAAAAATTACACTTAACATGCAGCGCGTTACAAGCTTTAACCGATGGATAGGCTAAACCGATGACTGTGAAACGCAAAGATAGTGTTTTATTTATTAAATATGATCTGGGTAGTAAAACCGGAACTTACTCGAACATTCTGAAACAGGCCCTTAACTATATAATTTATAACTTACTACTTTATAACGATCAGTGTTTATCCAAAGCTACTTTGATTTACAGCTGTTAAGGTGCAAAGGTCAGCAGACACGTGGATGTTTTATTACATGTTCTGACAAAGTAGCAGTGCATCCTTTAAAGTGTTAAAAAAAGTATAAACTAGGAATCCTAAGAATTTATATCACACACGTAGCGTTAGGACAATATCCTTTTTTTAACAACACAAAGTATAACATAATCAATTCATAATAATATGTTTTCGCTAATGACGTGGTCATATCCGAACACCACTGCTCTAAAAGCTTACTAGAATTTACCTATGTACATACCTACGCACATGTATATGCAGTTTGTAATGACAAGGAAAGAACGGTCATATATTATGCGTCATATCTGTTGTTAGAAAGAGATAAATAAGCAATTCGTGTTACCACCGAACCGCCATGAGACGTTCCGATCACCATTATGCTGCGATCTCTTTCACTCTCTCACACCAAACGATACACATACCTCACTCATCCATTTCATTGTGTTTAGTTCCTAAGATAAAACAAAATGACGATATTTTCTATTTCAACAATAAAAGCAATAATTACGCGTGAAATTAAACAGTTTTCTTATCTCTCACAGTGCCTGTATAATTGGTGCAGAGTTAAAAGACACAAGGAAGGCATATTGTCCACAGATTATTCCTAAAAAACACGATTAGCGGCGATGTATTCACAGGACGCTCGGAAGTGCTAAACTCGTAGTGACTCAGGTAATTACCCTGAATTCGTGTAGTAAATATAGAGGGCATACAACGCATCTACAGGTAAAAAAATCTTAGTAATGACACGCTACCCAACACAACACACTCATGTCATTGTGACAAAATGAGATTTAGATGTATTGGCCAGCCGCGTTCCTAACGTCAACACTCATTGGAAATGATACTTTTTTTGGTAGTGTATGTATACCCGCTAAAATGTTGTCTACAATTAGTTTTTTCTAGAAATTAGGTGAGTTTTTAAATGATAAGAAACTATGATAAAACAGATGCATTTCGTCACATGTCATGAATTGCCCTGCGCCCCTCATCTTGAGACATAGTTGTTAAGTATCATGTGCATGTAATTTCACTGGCTCTCAAGGACTGCTGCCACACCGTTAGGAGCTTGGCGACATATTTTCTACTTAAGGGTGGTTGCTAGCCAGGCGGGCTTTCGCAAAATGCCCTTCCACCATGCGGTGAACTTCAATCCCGCGGCGGGATTCGACCCATATGGACCTGCTGCACGGCAGACCATAGTCAATGCCACTGAGCCATCACTGCTTCAGAAATACTGAAATACTAAATAATATAAGTTTATTTAAATAAAACGGGAGCTCCTATCGTTCGCACAGTTTAATCATAAATGTATCCCAATCGTCCAAGGTAATGTTGTCATTCCCCAGACACGTCGGTAGGGTAATCAGTTCTGGCTACTAGTCCGTCGGGGTAATGAGCTCACGTTGCACGGAAATGTTACCGTATCTACTTCATTTGCATTCTAAATGCTAATTCTAATGCTAAAGTTATTTTCATATGCATTTGTTAATAACGAGGAATTCGTGAGACAATATATTGTTTTTATTAGCTTTTTTTGTTGAAACCATAGTGATATAAAATACTATTTCTTTTATGTGGTTGAAACTGTGAATGTAGTATGTTATATATTAAGAACTGTCACACACAAAGTAGATAGTTCGAAACCCACTCCAGGATTAAGCTACACTGCTTGCAGGTAAGGCATTTTGAATTTGGTCGCTTAGCTACCTACCAACCCCAAATAGAAAACCAGACATCCAATGTTGTTTCAGCAGCTTTGCTTGAAATACAGTGTTTTTTTTTTAAATAAAATTGTGATGACACGATGCGCACCTATTAATAAAAGGTAACCTCTGCGTATAATAGATGTCTATAATTTTACTGGCTCGCAACGACTGCTACCGGAACACACTGTTCGGTGCTTGGCGACAATTCTATTTCAAGATTAGTCTAACCATCAGTTAATAATGTGGTCAATGTCTATTCTCCAAGCAATAAACACAATGCAGTATGAATATAAGCAAAATGTCTTTACTTTTTTCTTTGTTGCATTACTTTTTTTATGATATAACATGTTTATTACCGCACATTATTAAAAATATCTATATCAAAAATTGAACTTTGACTACTCTCGACATCCGAATCTAGAAAGTGCTTAATAAATAATATATATCACTAGCGTAGCGGTCATCTATCCCGGGAGTAACCATACCAAATACTGCTTATCGTATTTGATCGATTATGAACGCCTAGACAAGCTCCGCTACGAGCGCTTCCATGATATACCTATGATATGAGTATAATTACATAAATGGTAATCTTAGGCCCTGTTATTTGTCAAAGGGGGAGTTCTAAGGGTTTTTTCTCAATGAAAGCATGGCTATGAATAATTGGTGCAACCCTTAAGTTCAATGCACCTTAGAACCTTGTTTTGCAATATACCTTAAACAGTATGGAATCTTTATATACACGTTTTAAATCTACCTGAACTATTATTAATACAATTTAATACGAATCGTGGCGTTTGAGTTGAAGTTAAAAAAAATAATTAAGAAAACAAATGAGGTATAGCCATAATTTTATAGTACTTACGCTAATTGTAAAACACGCGAAGATATTAAAAGAACATGGTACATTAGAGAAGTATAGATGGTAAGCCTCACAAAAAAAAAGTATTTACCAAAATGTTATTTGACTACTTTGTCGGCGTAATCGATATAGGTTTTTTTTTGAAGCAGTTTTGAAGCAGTGATAGCTCAGTGGCTTTGGCTATGGACTGCCGCGCAGCAGGTCCATGGTTCGAATCCCGCCGCGGGCTTGAGCTTCACCGCATGGTGGAAGGGCATTTTTGCGAATGCCCGCCTGGCTAGCGACCACCCTCAAGTAGAAAATCTGTCGCCAAGCACCTAACGGTGTGTTCCGGCAGTTGTCCTTGAGAGCCAGTAATTCTAGGTTAAGCCTGTTAACACCTTCGACCACATCATCACTTACCATCAGGTGAGATTGTGGTCAAAGGCTTACCTATCAGCAATAAAAAAAAAAAAAAAAAAAAAAAAAAGGTACACACCTATACAACATTACAGCTTTCTAGTACTGACAGTCTCTTAGCAAAACCTCGGACAGAAAGATAAACAGACAGACGGACATGACGAAACTATAAGGGGTCCTTGTCAAGACTACGGAACCTTAAAAATGGACAGTCGTGATGCTTTCTATCAGAAGGGCTAAATGTTGGTCTTATAACCAGTAACGACAGCCTTACTGGTAATACGTTGCTCGTAGGAAGGTGTGTAGTTATTGTAGTTATAAGTATGTCAGTGTGTCAATGACATTTTACTTGTATAGTGTGGTAGTGTATCACTGGAACTGCAGTGGGGAAGTATACTGTCATATTAGTTTCAACTAGATGGCGCTGTTGCTTGTGACGTTTGTAAAGTAGACATGGTCACTTTATAAGGAATTGGTTGATATTTATATTGAAATATATGAATTAACCGGCAAAAAAATTTTAACAAAAAATGGAGCCGACTTCAACACCCAAAAGTGTGAATTAACTTGTTGAAGACATCAGAGATGAGAGTTCACCTCACCTATGCGAATTCCAGATGTGGATGACCAAATACCTTCCCTGTTGGACCTTCTGCTGACCTCGTAACCGTACATCTACTCAATGTTTATGAACACTCCTTTCGAATAGTTGGACCATTGCCTGATCCAAAGTTCAGTGCCGATATGGGCCTAACTCGACCCTTCGTGGCTGCAGCAGTTTGTTGTGCTCTCAGCCTTTTTTCATATTAAAAGGGAAATATGGGTCTGAGTCAACATTAGTACTTTGAGAAGTCATTTTGCTGTAAATATGTATTATAATCTATTCCAACCACCAAATAGTACAGAGCACATTTAATCTACACTTACCAATTAAATGTATATGTATAAGTTTATTGAACGACTGGTCTTTGTTATTCCATAAATTACAACAAATGGTCAATTTATAGATATAGCCATAAATATTGTAACCAAGAAAAAACATTTTTTTCTGTTATAAATCCTATTGTAAAAGTAATTCATAAATATAAAACAATTTAAAATATAAAAGCTTAATCGAAGTGGTCTCCATTATCTGAAATACAGTCCTTTAAACGTTGAGGCCAGTTATCATTAGAAGCACGCGCTCATTCGATGAGAAAATTCTTCTCTGCCAATCGTATGGATTGTTTTAGGGACTCCAAATTATCATGGCGCTTAGAGCAATCCGTACTCTATATAACTGACCATAAATCATAATCCAGTGGATTAAGATCGGGACGACGGCCAGTCTTCAGCTCTGATGAAGTCCGAAACATTCGCTACCAACCAAAACTGCGTGGACCGAGCTTTATGACCCGGTGCTGAGTCTTGCTAGCAGGACTATTACACAGACTTGGTTATTGAACATGGTGTTGTTAAGGGGCTTAACTACCTTCCCAGGAATGGTATCTTAATACACTTGTGCTGATGTTTTGATACCTTTTTCACAAAAATTTGGCTCAGTCACTCCTTCATAGCTAACACCCCACTAAACCATCACTGAATTCGGATAATGCCCTCATGGCACTCTGGCGACTAATTAGGAAGCTTCCTTAGAACTTTGAGCATAAATACGGTAATTTTGGTTGTTAAAATGTTGCTCAGTTATAAAAAAAATCTCATCTGTAAACAAAATTTTTCTGTGACCCCCCTTTGCGTACCACTTCAGTAGTGGTTTTGATTTTACCACCCTATTATTTTTTTAAAATTATCAGTTAAGAAATTACCAGAGCGTCTCTTATAGGCTGCAAATCCTAAGTCATCTTTTAAAATACGCGACATGTTTCTTGGTGCTATCTTCATCTCCCGAGATAAATATTTTGCTTTCGGACAGAATTTCTATGAGCTCATTCCCTTACTGCTTTGACCGCCTTTTTCGAACGAACACTACGTGAACGGCCAGATCTTTTTCTGTCACAAGCAGAGGTCTCATTGTACCTATTAATAGCCCGGTACACCAACATTTGACTAATACCCAGCGTATGGAGAGTTTTAAAAATTGCACTTGGCTCCATACCTACTTTGTGTAATGCAATCACAGCGATTCGGTTCTCTTTATCACTCCACTCCATTTTAATATCGCAAAATATTGTACAATGTATTGGCGCCAAAATTAGAAAACACAATGAACAATCATATAACAGTAACAGATTCCAAATTGAAATGTCATATTTTGTTTATTTTTATTTGTAACAGTATTTATGGCCAGACGAAGTAATTTATTCGCTTCTGAAATTTGGGAATTCCTTGGGAACCCATCCCCGTAACATCTGGTATTTCGGACGTTCGTAGGCGACGGTGATCACTAACCACCAGGTGAGCCACCTGATCGTCTGCCCTCCTAATCCATAAAAAAGGGTTGAGTCTAGAAAAGTTGCGACGGTGAGGGTTCTCCGAGGGCTACTGGCCCAATCAGGAGAACTGCTCGTTGTCACAGATGGTACGGGATAGTGTTACATGATGCAGGAATAGAACAAATCAGGAATAAGGTTAACCAGGAACAGTAAAAATCAGGCCACAATGATACAATGATGTTAAGTAAGAAAACAAATAAAAAAATAAAAAATAAAAACTTTAATACTTATAATGTTTTTACTGACAAATAAACATTTTTACATATAAGCTTCACTGCTTTTTAGAATTCAAGTAGAGAAGTAGGTTAATATATTATATTGAAAATAGGTAAGTAATGAACACTGCTCGCAATGAGAGCTCATGTAGGAATGCATCAATCTAGGTAAGTGCGAGTTGTGGCGATTGTTTCGAATTTGAATGAAGAATCGGTGTATGAAATATGTATTCGGACAGTAGTTAAATACGAAATAAGGTGCTAATGTGGTAAAAGAGGATGATTTCATTACAAAGAGTTGAAACATTTTTCAACTCTTTGTAATGAAATCATCCTCTTTGTCTGAAAAACTTACAATACTTAAATAAAAATGTAATCAAAAGCATCCACAGCAATGTAATAAATTTTTTAGCAAAATTATTTTCTATTTTGGCCCTTTGTGGCCGTCAATATCCAACAACAAATATCAGTATGATAAATAAATTAAAAAGTAGAGCAACTTTTTATTCCGCTCATCTCTTGTTAGATGATTGCGGAGAATGAATCTTCGCGACGGAGAAGCTTAGACATAAAGCACTAATTACCTATTCTGTGCCATCGCACAGAGCGTGATTTTGTATTTTGCACTGAAAGACTGGGCCCTTAACGTCCTCGGTTAATTTACTATATTTAAATTCGTTGATATTACTAAACTAGTTTTGTTTTTACTAAAGTTAATGGAATTCGGACTACTGTGTATTTCTATATAAGTATATAAGTTTTCTATGCCCACATTTCTTCTTATGGTGAAAGTTAAAACAATCCCTTTAATTAACATTTGTTTTATTTGTTTTGGTGGAATGGAATATATAACATACAATATGTACAAAAACCCGGGTCCGTGTTCGTTCCTTAACGTGTGTGTTTTTGGCAATTCATTATATTATATAAATTCGTTGATATTGTTCTGATTTTAGTAAAGTGAATGAAATTTGAG
The DNA here is from genome assembly GCA_963854805.1 of Plagodis dolabraria. NCBI lineage: Eukaryota > Metazoa > Arthropoda > Insecta > Lepidoptera > Geometridae > Plagodis > Plagodis dolabraria. The sequence continues at coordinate 23,966,539 of OY978460.1, read as the reverse complement.
TTTCTGTGTATTTTTATAAATATAAGTTTTCTAGGTCCCCTAGTTTTTCTTCTAGTGAAGGTGAAAACAATCCCTAAAAATATTTGTTTTAGTGGAATAAAACACATAATTATTGAAATTTGATGCATTAAGTATATAAATAGAATAGAACTTAACGGATCCTATTTATTTATTACTTAACATTAAAATTCACATCTCAAAACATAACGGAGCTTAATACATGATCTGTTAAGATAATTTATTTGAAGCATTGTAAATCTACACTTGGTAGTTCAAAAATAATAAAGTTGGATGTAATTTTTTATTTTTTTTTAAATAATACGAATAAGTTATTGTATTTCATCTAATATTCTAGGTTAAGCCTGTTAACACCTTCGACCACATCATCACTTACCATCACGTGAGATTGTGGTCAAAGGCTTAACTATCAGCAATAAAAAAAAAATAATAATAATAATAATATGCAGAATCTTAAAATTTTTTTTTTTGCTATATCAGCATTTTTCCTTGGAGAGAACTGCGCACCGTCCCCTATGACGGTTAAAGTAACACAATTTAAAGCCGCGAACCTTGATAGATATTGGTTAAGGCACCGCTGCGTAAATTCGGGGGACGTGGCGTGGGTTCGATTTTCTCTCGATGTGAGAAATTTTGTACTCATTCCTGCTAGTCGTCTTTTAAAATATAGAACTTTTTTTTATGCCTGATAGGTTAGCCTCTGACCACTATCTCACCTGATGGTAAGTGATGATGTGATCGAAGATGTTGTTCAGGCTAACCTAGATTTACTGGCTCTCAAGGACATCTGCCGGAACACACCGTTAGGTGCTAGGCGACAGATTTTCTACTTGAGGGTGGTCGCTAGCCAGGCGGGCATATGCAAAAATGCCCTTCCACCATGAGGTGAAGCTCAAGCCAGTGGCGGGATTCAAACCATGGACCTGCTGCGCGGCAATCCATACCCAAAGCCACTGAGCTATCACTGCTTCAAAACTGGGGTATATGGAACAGTATTTACATTATCAAGCCCAGGATTCTATGGCATAGTCAATTCATACTAGAGAAATGAGAGCTAGAGTTATGCTGCTCAGGACGATATTACTAATAACTAATCTCTTAGATATATGCAATCTTGCTTCACAATTTGTGATATATTATTATTTTTAGTAGGTTTACTTCAATATTAGGTCTGAGTTTCTTATTTTTATTACATCAGACAAAAAAGCGATCGAAATATATGGCTGTTTTTAGACAGCGAATTATATTTTTTTGTTTACATTACCGCGGTACCAAAACAACGAACCAAGATATTGCTTACAAGACACGATACGATATATTTACACCGCTCTTTCACGTATCCTGTACTGTATCAGCCGGATAGTTACAGGAGAGCGGACTGTTCATATTTACAGAACATAATTGTGCGATAGTGATAGTTATAGCACAAATCATTATTTTGTTGACGATCATGATCAGGACATGATTAAAATAATGGCTTTTGTATTTCACGACTGTTAAAAGATGGAGACTTGGGCCCTTAACCACCGCAGCGGTTATTTAGCCACATTGTATCATGTTGATTAGTATGCAAGGAATTAACGTCGTTTTTTCACAAGTAATAAGAATGCTAGGTTTGTTCGATAAACTATGGATTACAGTAGAACCCTATCTCTAGGCCTATAGTGTTCATATTCGCGCCGATGTGGATACTTTTGTCACTGTGATTCCGAAGCGTCGCTGTGTCATACATGTGGAGGGTAGCGCAGATAGTTATTTTTTCTCTCACTTCGGTAACACATCTCCTTCGGACTACGCGCGCGGTCGTGCACAAGTAATTTACTAAAATACCTTTGCGACTGGTTTTTGGGATAAGACAATTTATGTTTATTTTGTGAGGTCGCGGCAATCTATTTAACTAATTAATATAGACACCAGGCGTCCATGCTTGAACATTTTATATATTGGAACTATTAATGCCGTGGTGAATTTCGTGGTTGACAAAGGCGGATTCCTACCTCTCTACGGGCTACCAGCGATGTCAACTTCTGGACCGAGGGAAGTTTATGCAAAATCCCTAGATTTATTTAACTGTACTTAGAATGTTTAGCTAATGTTTTACCATAATAATCCCTTCGGCGGAATGCTCAGCGAGCCACTAGTTGGTGAGTGGATTCCCGTTATTTATAATTGTTTCCCCGTATTCACATACATAGATCAGCCGGTTCCAGTAACCCAGCCAAATACACCACAACGTCTGCGCAGGGAGTTGAAATACTAAAAAAATCTTAGCGTCTGTGGTAAAGTTTGGGGCTACGGAGATTCTGGAGAAAATCCCCCCTTCCTCATTCAAGGTCGTCAATGATATTAACTAGCGTTTTTGCTATCTTTTATATTGTTATTTGTTATCGTTTTTGAGAACTTTTACTTAAAATTTATAAGTTTTCTTTTATCGGAATAAAATATTTTATAGAATAATGGAAGTGATTACTAGTACTTGAAAATGTAAATAACCTTATTAAATTGTGTAGTGTTAAAAATATAATATAAGTAGCTTCGTGATTGATGGTGTTATTTAAAGAAAATAATGGTAGAAGTCGGTAATAGTTGGAAACTATCGGGTTTGATTTAGTCTTATTGGCTAAAAAAAACAGTTTCTTGAGCGTATCTGTTTGACTGTTATAATGATGACATTTAATTAACCATCAACTTTTTCATATTCAATCATATTTTTATGTCATTAAAAAAATATGTATGCGATGACTTGAGACTTATTCTTTTTGGAAAGTCAGTTGAAACACTCTTAGCCTACATAAAATCGTATGCACTAAAACGCAAAACAGGCACTAAAACGCACCGTGAATTTGGGAAATATCCTAAAGGCATGATAATTAGAATATTCTCATGTTTCCCCAGCTCTGGTTTCCTGGACGGTTACGAATAAAAATTGCTATCTTTTGCATATAAAGCTTTCTACGTTCGACGGCGCGGGTTGGCTTTGTTTAGGTGTATTTTTTATTTTCATGACTAAACACTCAGTCAGTTTTAGAATTAAATGACTTGAAATAAAAACAAATATTACGCATCTGTAATATGATTTAATATAACACTATTTTCATATCAGATACTGACATAATAATAAAAGGACTGTTCTTATTGATAGCATACCTTGTAAGGAGCATGAACTGCATTCAGTTTCAACTGAAGTTTTCTTGTGCCGGATAATAGAAAGCAAACCACTTGCCAATTACCATGCATTCTAAACTACTACATAGATTTTTTAATATTTAAACCAATTATGTTTACCTACTAGAATTCTTAAAAAATCCGTTCAGCTGTTTTTATTTTATGGTGTCTTGCAACAATTTGACACACTCAAATAGAGTTGTAGTAAATACACAAAAAGAAAATTTAACCTACCTATAATATTTTTAGATTATTTGTTACCTGCATTCTGATGGAATTATTATCTCAGTAAAAAGAGCACGTAATTGCATCTCTCCATCGCAAGTGCACAACGAGAACCTATATACAATAAGCAGTAAATCAATTTTATACCACTCTAATAAAACAAGGAGCACAATTTGGGTACCAAATCATCAAAGCATAAAATTGGATTCAATAAATAAAATGTTATTAATAGGTAAATATTAGCTGAATAATGGTGGGTGACCTCTAGTTACATTTACTATTGAGCGCTTTCGTGCTTTGGAGGGCACGTTAAGCTGTCGGTTCTGGTTATATGTCTTAGGATGTCATTCGTTAAAGGTTGTTTGTAGAGTTTATAACAAATGCCGCACCCATATTAAATTTATCGTATCTGTCAAACACCTAATGGTATTTTCTTGCAGCTGACTTTGAGAACCAGATCCTAAAAACCCGTTTTACTACTTTCAACCAAATCATGTTTTATCATCAGCTAAGATTGTGGGTGGGGCTAGCTTATCAGCATTCACATAACCAGAAGAGCGTTAGCACATTAACCCTGCTGTGATATTGCCGTTTATAATCACCTATTCTGCTATTTTGTAATGCGTTCATTTTTTACTTTACCGTCCACGTTATCGGCTTACGCCACAGATCCCGTACCTCCATACAAGATTTTTCACAACAAAAGTCAAAAGAAGCAAACTATAATGTGCATTACACTTGAAACACAGAATGAAAGTTAATAAACTTAGACATTTTGGAAACTTTTAAAAAAGAGAATTTAAACGGAATAATTTATCTATGTCATGCATGTCACAGTAAAAGATATCATTAGCTAAAATTGCAAACTTACAAAAGGATAATTCAGAAATTATTCTGTATTAATCCCTATCGTAGGAGTGTCATATTTTCATGAGTTATTAAAAAAACAATTTTACAACGTAATTACTCTAAACGAAAACCACAAAGCAGCTTGGACAGTTAACTTTGTTCAAACTTGTTTTACTATACATTTATTATACTGCGTCCATACCCACCTAGTCTTGCTTGCTAATTATCCTCTTAAGTTTAATGCTTGATCTCACAGTTATATTATTCCTTGTATTTTTGCTCGTTTTAATCCACTCCGTTGTTCTTTTGATAAAAGAGAGCTTTTAAGCTGGGTGAATGAGAAATCCAGGGATTTATCTTTTGTTGTTGAAAACTAACGGATGTAGGTAAAAATATGTTTATGTCAAATTATAATCGGTTTAATATATAAAATGTAAGAATTTAGTTCATGAAAGTTACATATATTTTTTTGAAGACGTCTGCATTACTGCTGGGACGACAAAACACAGATATTTACGGTCGTGCCGGCTCATTCAGTTGTTATATCTGGTAACAACGTGACTACAGATTTTTCAGCCTTAAAATGCACGCCTGACCTGCTCAAAGACACAAAAACGTGCATCACTATAATGCACACAATACTAAACACAAACAGTATACAATCGGCTACCGGATAACGTTACGGCAGCCGCAAGCTTTACTGCCTTTGAATCACGCCTAAAGAGCTTGGTCATCGAGCAAAGTTTTTATAAGCTAGATGAATTGATTAAACTGTAAATAAATGATAACTTGACAAGTAGTTTACAATTTCTAACTGATGGATATTAAATAATTACTATGACTATATTAATATTTGTGCGTGAAGCGTTACAATTATGAACTCGGATACATCCGCAGTACTTGCACACACATTAAGATGACTGAACAATCCATGATATTGACGAGGTTTTGTGTTTTGCGACTATATACTATTTTACATGGAACAACATTCGAGGGGTGTGCATTTTTTTTTTTTTTTTAGGGAGGACAGAGATGCTGGCTACCGCCTGTGCGGTCGTCCAGCTCCACCGGGTTTTGGGCGAGGGCCTGGCCCTACAATAGCCCGGGAGGGAGAAGTGCCGAAGGCACTTCTCCCGAGACGGGCGTAGAAGGCGAAAAGCGCCTTCTACCTCCGTCTCCTGCGGACGCCGAAAACGTACCGCTACTATAGGAGGGGTTGACAGCGAGCTCAAGGGCACCACTGTGGTTCGGACCTCGGCTTGTCTCGCTGTCGAGAGACATGGGGGGGATCGGAGCAAAATGCCTCTGTGCAACTGCAGTGTTGCACAATTGGGCCCTACTGAATAATACTCTTTGACTATTTGGAGAGCAATTTATCGTGACCTTGTTTTTGCCTCGAGCTCGCCGGCGAGCTCGGTGTTTGATTGTGTGACCTCTAATTACCTCACACCTGGGGATTTTACCTCAACGACTTGCGGATAACGCTAAAGCTGCCAACGTAATGGCTGCGATGGGGTCATCCGGGTCGTCTAATACCTGCCGTGGTCGGCGACGGGGGGGTTTGAAAAATGGGACAGAAGAGGCAGTCGAGTAGTTCGATGCCTGGACAACCAATGGGTTCGGGTGGTGGGGCGCTCGATCAAAGTATCGGTGGGCGCAGTCCTTATTGAACTGCGCTAAAGAGGGAAGGTTTAGGTCGCAATGCAACTCGGTGTTCCGGATATACCACGGAGCGCCGGTTGCATTACGAAGAAAACGGTTTTGAATGACTTGAAGCTTATGAAGATGGGCCTCACTAGCATGACTAAACACTACTGATGCGTAAGTCATGATGGGGCGGATGCAGGCAGTGTAAAGTGTCTTCTTATTACTAAGAGACATTTTACTCTCTTTGCGAATCAGGGGACCAAGGCGACTCATTACAAAGGCCGCTTTGTTTCGGACGGTTATTATATGATCGTTAAAGGTGAGATTCCGATCAAGGGTGACTCCGAGATATTTTGTTTTACTAACCCAGGAGTTGGGTTGGTCGAACAAAGTTAAAGGTTGCGGGTAACGGGGGCGAGTCTTCTCAGTAAAGTACATAGCTGCACTTTTAACTGGGTTGACCGCGATGCGCCATTTACGGAACCAGTCACCGATCTCGGTGATGGCCCGTTGAAGGGCGAAAATGGACTTTCTGCTGATACGCCACCCAGTGGTATAAATAGCGGTATCATCCGCGTATTGGGCTAATAGGACGTCTGGCTGAGAGCGTGGGATGTCGCTGGTATACAGCGCGAAGAGAATGGGTGATAGCACGGAGCCCTGAGGGACTCCGGCTCTGACTGGGTGGGGGGAGGAGAGGGTGCCTTCCACGCGATAGCGAAAGCTTCTGGCTTTAAGGAAGTCTTGTAGGATGAGCACAAGACGTTCTGGCACGCCAAGTTGGTATAGCTTGTAAATCAAGCCATTGTGCCAGACTTTGTCAAAAGCTTTCGCTACGTCGAGGAAGACTGCCAGCGTTGTCTGGGGTTTGGGGTACTTGTTAAAGCCCTCAATGATGTGCTCCGTGAGGCGGTGCACCTGTTGGACGCATGAGTGTCCGGGTCTGAAGCCAAACTGCTCATCTGGAATAATGTGGTGTTCCTTAGCATGGGACTGGAGACGGTTTGCAAGTAACCGCTCGTAAAGTTTGCCTAAGGCACTAAGGAGGCTGATGGGGCGGTAGCTGGTGGGGTCAGATGAGCTTTTGCCTGGTTTGTGAATGCCAATGACATTTGCACATTTCCAGGTGTCTGGGAATAAGCAGTGGCTCATAGCAGCATTGAAGATGCTGACTAGGAGATGAATGAGAGGAGGAGAGAGGGTTTTAAGAACCCTGTTGGAGATGCCATCGGCACCGGGGGATTTGCGCGGTCGGAGGGCCTTGATCAGTCTCGCCACCTCAGCGTAAGTCGCTAAGGTGATTGGTGGGAGTTCAGAGGTGACCACAGAGCTTTTACGTTCGACTTCAGCATCCACCGAATCGAGGTGAGCTTGGTCAACGTGATCTACGTTAGGGGAACACTGAGCCTCTAGGCTATCAGCTAGGCACTCAGCTTTGTCTTCGTCAAAGAACGCTGGGACTAGTGGGACTGGTCTGTATAAGGGAGGCATGTCGTTGTAGTTACTTCCTTTCATACCTCGCGCCAAGTCCCAATAAGCATGGTGGCTTGGCACGAGGTTTGAAAGTTTGTCACCCCATTGTTGATCACGCAACTCAGACATGCGACTTTGAACCATGCGTTCAAAGTGGCGTTTCTTTGTTTTGTTCTCTTTACTGGGGTAAGAGTCGTAATGTCGGGTCACTGCTTTACTTTCCGTCACCAATCGTCTCACATCCGCTGGAATGACAAGGCGCCGGTCGTCCGGCACCATGACCTCCTTTGCGGATGCACCTACTACGGTGGAGAGGTGATTGGTGAACGAATCGATCGCAAGGGTTACGTCATCTTTAGTCAGGATGTCGTCAGGGATCTTGTCAAGGTCCGGTGAACTGATAGCCTTTAGGGCATCGCCTACTTGCTTCCAGTTCACTATTGTCTTAGTGGGGCGGGGGAGGTCTGTCGTTGGATCGGGACCTAGTCGCAGTATAATGGGTCGGTGGTCAGAGTGAAGCTCGTGAACCACTTCTATGGAGCGTAACTGAAGTGTTACGCCTCTGAGTAGTGCCATGTCAAGCAAGTCAGGTCGAAAGTCTTCCATATGAGGGTAGTGAGTGGGCTCAGTGGGCGCAATTATGTCAAAATTAAGTTCTGCGACTAGTTTTTCAAGTACAATACCTCTGGGATTGTTGACGTTACAATTCCATAGGATGTGCTTACTATTGAAGTCGCCAATCAGAAGGACAGCGCTTCCTAAAGAGAACAATGCTTCTAAGTCAGCTCGGACGATCGGCTTTTGGCAAGCTTGGTAACAGGATGCTATGACTATAGGTTGATGACCAGTCATAGCTAGGAGGCAACAAGATGCTTCCATATTAACAAGAGTCGGGGTAGGTAGGGGAATGCAGTGCAGGGACCTTTTGTAATAGATAAGAGTGCCTCCCCCACGGGAGTTCACTCTATCATCACGTACCGTTCTGTAATTGGCAAACCTAGGGTTCGCCTTCCCCGGTTTTAGAAGGGTTTCCTGCACGCATATGATATCGATAAGGTGGGTACAACAAAAGTCGTGGACGAGGTCACGTTGTCTGAAGAGGCCGTTAGCGTTAAATGACGCTAACGAAACTGAGTGCGGTTTCGTGCGTTCGGTTGTACTACCCATAGTGGTTGTACTGGGGAGGGGCCTGGGGAACGAAGCGCTTAAGGGCGCTAAGTAATTTCGCGTGTTCCAATGTGTATTGGATCACGTCCGCTGGGGATTGAGCGTATTGCATCTTGTGGAATAGCTCTTGTACCTCATTGATGTCAACCGACATAGCCAGATCGCTGACTAGGTTGATTGCCTCTTGAAGAGGGGCAGCCATCAATGGCATAGGGGGAGCTTGTGGCCGGGAAGCGGCGCGGGGAGGGGCGCGAACGGTGTTGGCAGCGGGTGCCGGGAGCGCGGGGCGAGCCGGGGCCGGTGCGCGGGCAGGGGCCGCGGCGCGGGCGGGTGCGGGTGCGGGCGCGGGCGCGCGGGCCGGGGCGCGGGCGGTAGCGACGGTCTTAACCATACTGGGTGGTTTAGACCATGCGTTACGGGCTGGGAGCGGCGCGGGTATTACCTGTGAGGCAGGTACTACCGTTAGTTTAGGGCTGACCCGTTGGTAACGGTCATAAGAGGGGTGGGTCGGCCTATGCCTTGCCACCCTGTGGTTCACTCGTGGTGCTTTAGGGCAACCACGGTAATTCGCGGTATGCCCTTGAGCACCGCACAGAACACAACTGGGTGGGTCCGGCGAGTCCCGGGTGCGAGTGCACGCTGCTGTCGCGTGATCGCCTAGGCACTTTACGCACCTAGCGCGAGCGAAGCAGAAACGGGAGGCGTGCCCGTATAGTTGGCAGTTATGGCACTGCGAGGGACTCCCATTTTTGTATGGGGCTTGGACATCGAGTCCTGAGAGGCCACAGACCTTTTTTAAATTAAAAATGGCCTTGCCTTCAGGTGTGCGATCTAGTACTACGAGTACTAGATCGTAGGGACTGCGGTCCTTCCCGCTGTACATGCGGTGAACTGCATGTACGGGGAAGTCTTGTGCCTTCAGGTCGGCACATACCGAATCGGTATGTACCTCCTTGGGCACACCGCGGATGACAACTCGGAGGACTTTCTCCTCTTCGAGCGCATAAGTGTGAAAGCTTATGCTCTCATTACGGAGGAGTTTTGTTAGCGCTCTGTGGTCGCTAATGGTGGACACTTGGACTTTAATGCCCTGCTGTGTGGAGCGGGCATTAGTGTAATGGATCCCACGATCCGAAACTAAACGGGACAGCATGTCCCATTTCCTTTTGTCCTGAATGAACAGGGGCGGAGGCGGTTTTTCGCGGCGCGCGCTCGCGTCCTTAGGGGACGCGGCAGTAGTGGCCGGAGCGGAGGGAGGAGACGCGGGGCGCGGGGCGGGGGTCGGCTTCTTGCCGGAGGCGGGGGCCTTAGGGGGTGCCTTGGCGGGAGGGGCGGAAGTTGCGCAACTAGCGGCTTTAGGAGCACGCTTGCGTTTACGGTCAACGACGGTATAGCCGTCGTTATCGGAGTCCGAGTCAGTGCGTGAGGCGCGACTCGGATCTACATCCATCTCCGTTTCGGAGTCCGTAGTGGGCTCGACAACGGCGATGGAGGGACGGGTGCTCGCTGGCCTCCCGATCGGTGAGCGCGAGCGAGACCTCTCACGGGAAGGGGCTACCACCGTGCGTCTATTGTCAGGGCCCGGAGCGGGCGAAAGCGGATTGTCCTCTGAGAAGGACCGGGTCAGAGGAGGGACGTTGGCCTCCGGGATTGAGGTCCCGGAGGGAGCAATGAGTGTCCGTGAGGCGGGCACTCGCTTCTTCTTCGAGGAGTTGCATATGTGCAACATACAGATCGGGGTGGCGGAGGGCGGGGTGTGCATTTTTAGAACAAAAGATTTTTACTACTAGGATGATTGAACGATATCACTTACCATCAAGTGGTGGTGGTGAAAGGTTAGCCTATCAGCTATAAATATAAAAAAAGATATACATAGCTGATACGTATTCAGTTATTCGTATGAATTCGACCGTGAGGTGCCGGGCTAGGATGTCACCCCACCATTGCGACCCGTAAGTAAGTAGTGTTAGGTAAGAGGCAGCTAAGGTAAGGGTAAAATACCAGAAGGTGGACAGCAGCACCTTCTGAGGAACTACTATCATACACTGCGATCCCCAAGCCGCCTGCCAAGCGTGGGAATTATGGAAAACCCCACATAATGGGGAAGATGTCTTCAGCAGTAGACAATCCGGCTGATACAGTACAGTACAATTTTTGTTATTAAATATCACAACACTAAGAACAACAGTAGAACAATAATTTTAGTTAAAAAAAAAGCTTTCGCTTGTTATAATTATCTCGTATATACATCGCATTTTATCATCGCAGCACTCAAAGTGATAATACTGTTACTGGTACTACTACTGATTATGAGTATAACATTTTGCTTATCGAACTGGATCTTTCATATAATTAATTAGGTACATATATTATAAATACCCATATTAATAATAAACATTATTCAGGTAAAGTTTTGGTGATATTTATCAGTAATTTAATTTGTGACATTATGGTATAAAAATTAGTTGATTGTTTGATTCAAGTTGTGTCAGATATGTTTATATATAAAAATGGAAATTAATTTTGATCATCAAAATATAAGTCCAACTGTGACGGCTTTACGAACATTAACACTTCAACAACAATGTTTTTATGTTATATCTGGTCTGGATTTGGGTTTTTTTAAATTTAAATGGGTCTCAAAAAGTACATCATTATTACAACGTGCGATAATAATTGCTGTGCTGATTTTTGTCGCAGTTGATAATGACTTTAATACGTGTTCATTAATTTTACTAAGCTTATTTCATATAAATAAGCTCTCAATACATAATTAGTATGATCATCATAACATTTCAATTCAGAGAAGTATTCACACAATATTTTATTGACTTTAAAGTTATCGAGATGAAAATGAATTATTTGGAAATGAAAATACTCAAACATGCAGATATTAACATTTTATATTGGCTGATTATTATAGTTCTATTTTGGACAATAAGATGCATAATGAATTGTTATAACGATAATTTTTGTTTTAACCAATCGATCCAATTTAATCCTTGTCAGTGCTCAAGTTTACGAGTATCTTCATGCTATTTTGACAGCAAACTTAGACATATATTTTGTTATCTATAATCGACTTGCAATTTTTGGATTAAATTTAAAGACGAACAATAATCATTTGATGTCATCGTGTATGTCTCTTTAAAAAATGATTGCCGATGTTTCTGAGAAAAACAAATGTGCTTTTGACTTAGTGGTAAGTCTTTCAAACGTTTCCTGATATGATTATTTGTAATAATAATAATATTATTATAATAATAAATTTCTTTATTCAGACAACTTGATCCAATTTTTGTTACTTTATTACTAATAGTGATTTTGTCCTCTGACTGAGTTTCCACACTAATGGACAATCAAATTTACCTGATATGGTATTTAGGATGTTGTTGCTACTTGAGCGAAGTCTGTTTAGCAATGAAGCTGACTTTTTGCGCCAAATGGCATCAAACGTGTCAGTGCGTGCTTGTGTGAACATATTTGATGCACTGCAGAATCGCGGAAGTCGCAACAACGCCCTAAACGCGTTATTGCATTGGATCCGCAGAGCATTGTAAGCCTTTTGAGTATAGTTGAACCACAGACTCGCCGAGTACAGAGACGTACAATACGCTTTAAATAAAGTTACTTTTACTGCATCTATACATTTGGCGAACAACATATTCGCCCGGACTGACAATGTAATAACTCAATATGTTAGAAGGCATTCATCATAAAATAGAAAAAACTAAACGCCAACGGTGAGCGTAACCTAAGAAAATGTTTACATATTAAGTATTCTGGTCAGGCAGGTTACTACACGTGACGGCGGTCGCCGTGAGACTTTATTGTAGTAAAGAACATTATCAGAGCCCTATAATATCAACCCTAGAATCATTAACATACTTTACGTAGGTATACCGTATTCATAAACATTCGTCTCAGACATATATATCTTCGATGAATTTCAATTTCTATGTCATAAAAAACATAAAATAACTTTGAATTTCAAAAAATGTTTATTAATTAAATGTTTTTGAAGCGCTCGTAGCGAAATTTGCTTAGCCATTCTGAATCGATCAGCAAAGTTAAGCAACGTCCGCCGCGGTCAGGAGTTGGATGGGTGACCGCTGGTGACGTAGCTACTAAACGCTTCCGTGCTTCGGAGGGCACGTTAAGCCGTCGGTCCCGGTTGTTGTCTTAAGATGGCAGTCATTACAGCATGGTGGTAGGGCACTTTGCGAATGTCCGCCTGGCTACCTACCACCCTCAAGTTGAAAATCTGTCGCCAAGCACCTAACGGCGTGTTCCGGCAGCTGTCCTTGAGAGCCAGTAATTCTAGGTTAGCCTGAACAACATCTTCGACCACATCATCACTTACCATCAGGTGAGATAGTGGTCTAAGGCTCACCTATCAAGCATTAAAAAAAAAAAATAAAAAAAAAAAATAACTAGCTTTCCGGGCGCGACTCCGCCCGCGCGTATATCGGTTATCGCGCAAAAACATTAACCTCTTTTTGCGCAGTTGGATAAAAACTATCCAATGTTTTTTCCCGGGTCTCAAACTATTTCCATACCAAATTTTATTCAAATCGGTCCAGTAGTTTTGGCGTGAAAGCGTAACAGGCAGACAGACAGACAGACATACTAATTTCATATTAACAAAATCACTACGAAATGAATTTGCACCGCGAGCAGGACTTGAAAGCACTATAAATTTATTTATTCTTTTGTGTGTATTGTGTTCTATTATAAGCTAAATTTAAGCCTTTACGCAAAAACTTTCAGATTTTGTCATTCCAACTAAAAAAATATTTTGTGGAATTGAAACATTAAAAGAAATATTACACAGTCTAGTCATTTATTACCTTATTTTATAATTACTGTAGCTACATTCAAATTGTTAAACTAACCTAGGCTGGTGCATTTAATTATCTTTTTCAGTATAAATATGACGCTTTACTATTTGTTTACGTAAATTTTACTATAGATACATTGGAACAAGACAATCTTCTATAATAGTCTACAGATTTTTGTCTACTTACAACCGCATTTAGTAAATTTATTGGAACGTCAGCTTGGTTAGGAACCGTGCACAATCTACACTCATTGACCTTCTCATGCACGAAAATGAGAACATTAAGTATGTTACGAAACATCATAAATATTATGATCGTATAAGACATTATATATTACTATACAATAATATAACATATTCATAGTGACGGCTAATTAGTTGTATAATCAGCTATCTTCCCCACTAATTGCATGAAGCAAAACGGTAGTAAGATAAAATCAGATACCGAGAAAACGGCGAATTCTATCATAGTCTACAGATTTTTTTGTCTACTTACTCCTTAGTCTAGAAAATATGTGACCCCTTAGGCAACAAGATTGATCTTCGACCACATCCTCATTTAATATTCACAGCGAGCAGGGTTTTCACGACCGGGGCCGTTTCGTTACTCGTAGCCGTTGTCGATGATTTTTGAAATTTTTGTGCGCTTGTATCACGATAAGTACCTTCAAGATTTACTCTCAGCTGGGTGATTTCTTGAGTGTTTTTTGCTATAGTTTCATCCTGTTGAGTATTGTATGACGTGATTTTGTCGTTAAGATTCTTAACAAGCTCAATTAAATCGCGTAACAAAGAATCAGCAACTTTCGGAGCCATCTTCTAATTTTAAAATTAAAAATACAGGACTGCTGTGTTAGTTGCGACACTCTCACGCATACTGAGATACTTGATATAAGAGATACTTAAGAACTGGTTCTGAAGACCTGGTACATACTTCGATTTATAATTAGGTGCATGGACTTCAGTGGTTGAAAGATGATATTAAAATCTCAAAACTAATAGCGCAACATTGTCATCTCACTAGTTTGATTCCAGGTCGTTGCCACTTTTACCATGATCATCACTACCATTATTACACTTAAAGTCATGTGTGGAAATTTGTAATTTTGTAATGTTATACGCAGAGCATGCGTTACTGCAAAAATAAAAATATTAAAATTGTTTGTCTTATTTCAAAAACGACAAAACTTCTTATTGAATAACTGTGTAGGTACAAAGAGATGGTAATATCACAATTAAGTTTCACCAGTCTGCCTACTGCGAGCTTTCAATAATTTATGGTATCACTACAACATTTGGTAAAACTTATTGAGGAGGTCTTTCTAGGATACAATATAATTTAAATTATTTATTAATTAATTAGCTAAAATTGCACGATTTGCATTTACACCGGGAGTTTGCTCAGTAGACAATACTTATTATTATTCAGTAGGCGTTAGAGTTTGCTACAAAGTGCAACAAAATCGGAAGGTTGAAAGAAGCGGCTTATCTTACTCTGCGATACCCAAGACAACAGCCAATCGTGGAGATTATGGCAGTCCCCGACCCCATAATGGGAAAGGCTATGTGTTCAGCAGCAGATATGCCGGCTGATATAAAACATGAATACTCTGAAGCGCTCGTAGCGAAGTTTGCTTAGCCATTTTGAACCGATCAGCAAAGTTAAGCAACGTCCGCCGCGGTCATGATTTGGATGGGTGACCGCTGGTGACATTACTACTGAGCGCTTCCGTGCTTCGGAGGGCACGTTAAGCCGTCGGTCCCGGTTGTTGTCTTAGTCTGAGATGGCAGTCGTTATATCATGGTGGTAAGGCATTTTGCGAATGCCCGCCTGGCTAGCTACCACCCTCAAGTAGAAAATCTGTCGCCAAGCACCTAACGGTGTGTTCAGGCAGTTGTCCTTGCGTATCCAGTAATTCTAGGTTAGCCTGAACAACATCTTCGACCACATCATCACTTACCATCAGGTGAGATGGTGGTCAAAGGCTAACCCATCAAGAATAAAAAAAACATAAAACATATAGTACATTAAACTTTGATGCTATCACTGAACCGAACCTACAAGTTTGGATAATAATCTAAATAAAACGAACAAATAGCCAGCAAGTGATGCACAATTTTAGGTGTATTGACTATTTGGTATTTAATATGTGTGTGGATCTAACTTTGTTAGATAAAAAGTAAAAAGTGTTATAGGTATACACATTTAAACTAGATATTTATTCCAATTGGTATTTTGAACTAAGGTATTTCTTATGTAGGTGTTATTTGCTTAGGTATTTTGAACGGAGGTGTTTTAACGTGAGGTTTTTTTTAATTTTAGACATTTAAATACGTACCCATTATGCCTACATGGTAAAGTGCGAATGCCAGCTTATGATGAGCCATACGTTCAAGGGTTCCTGAACATTCCGCGGCTCAAGTTATTTGGAACGATATATTTAGGTTGTGATATCTGTAATTTCTAAACTACAAAACCGGTGACTTTGAAACATTTTCAGGACAATTTTTAAAGTAAAGTTTGAAATTGGACTACGCATTAATAAATATTGACTTTCATCCGCTTTCTCAAGGGAACCGTGCTGAATTTCGAGATAAAAAGTATCCCATGTCCTTTTTCGTAGTATGTCTATCAGCTACAGAATTGGATCTGTTACACTTTTATAATGAGAATAGATTTATCAGTGTGAAATATCCCAACAAATCTGACCCCTTGCATTGTCTATTGATATAATTCATACTCTGATTTTGGAGTGTGCGTGCTTACTGCTCGCAAATATTTGAAACAATGCGCAATCGTCATCTAATCATTACCAAAAATTCCGATAAATTCATATAATTCATAATTGCAGCACATGCCAGTCAGGTAGATAATTGTTGTGGCGTGCTGCTCGCATTGTTTTTCTACGCCGTCTCTTATAACTTCCAAATACACGAAGTGATAGAAATTAAAAAAAAAAAAAATTACAAAGCTGGCTGATAGTATCATTAATTACTTAGGCCATGTTAGTTTAGAAAGCATAGAACATAGTTTGTCTAGTATTGATCCATTGATGGACATTGTACATATGTAATTGTTTATTTAAGGAAATTGAATTGAACTTAATAATGCAAGCTATCGTCGTAATTAATGAAAACCTACTTATTACATTCTATTTTGTGTTCAGAACAGTATGATCGAGTGTCTAGAAGTCCGATCGGAGTTAGCTAGCGGACCACGTGTTTACAGGGGTCTAATTCATTATTAAATTATAATCAACTATAAAAAAAATAGTACAAATGAATATCAAAGTTAAACCTACAGTAAATTTATACCTTAAAACAACTGAAAAAAATGTATTCCCTTCAAAATCAATGACGAGAGTTTTTCAGTTTATTCAAATATTTTTTTGTTTAGACTTAGGGTTTTTCACTTATAAAAACGATAATTCCCGATATTTGTTTAAATTTCTAATAACACTTGGCAGTTTTGGTATTGGTATCAGCATTCTGTTTATCTCATACAATTATTCAGATTCTGTACCATTTTACTGGTACTCGTTTTGTCTGTCACAATATTTGATGTATGTTATAATTCTTTTTGGAACTAAAAATCAACTACGCAGCTGTTTGCACGAAATGGGAATCATCGACGCAGCGTTAGGCGTGGACAGTGATACGTTCAGTTGTGCCGGGAAGCTGATAGGTTTTGTGTTTCTGAGTTTCTTCTTCAGGCTAGGCTGGCTAATAGCTTATTGTGAATATAGTACGGGTATATGCTTGAAACCTGCATGGATAACTTTATTTTACTATCGTATTATAGTATGTATCGATGTTATTTTGCTTATAAATATGTTTGCCTATTATACGATATACAGTCGTTTAGCAACACTAACACCTCGTCTAAAATTCGATAATGGAGACATAGCTTCGTTTAATAACCTCTACAAATCAATATCTGATATTGTTGAAAAAATTAAACATTCTTTTAATGCAATGGTAAGTTTAAGAATGCAAGTATGTTTGTAGTTTCTACTGCCATATGGTATACTATTATGGCAGAAGGCACTGTCTTTTTTATTTTCATCACTTCTTCATTAAGTCTAGCAGGATTGTCAATGAACTACTCAAGGACAATTCCTCTAACAACAGCATCTTCCAAACGTGGCATATAATCCGTAACCATTAATTTATCTTATCGATCATTCCCCTCCCCGACAGTAAGGAGCGTAGATGTGCACTTTTTTGAAGCAGTGATAACTCAGTGGCTTTGGCTATGGACTGCCGCGCAGCAGGTCCATGGTTCGAATCCCGCCGCTGGCTTGAGCTTCACCGCATGGTGGAAGGGCATTTTTGTGAATGCCCGCCTGGCTAGCGACCACCCCCAAGTTGAAAATCTGTTGCCAAGCACCTAACGGTATGTGTTCCGGCAGCTGTCCTTGAGAGCCAGTCATTCTAGGTTAAGCCTGTTAACACCTTCGACCACATCATCACTTACCATCACGTGATATTGTGGTCAAAGGCTTACCTATCAATAATAAAAAAATAAAAAAAAACTGTGCAGGTCTGTTGTTTGAGATTTTATTATTATGTGAAGTACCTACGCGTTTCGATCTAAATCAGTTGGTATAATAAGTAGTGATGAAATAAAGTGTGAACGTGATCACTAGTTGTTTTGTGCTTTTGAAGCAGATTTTGTCTGCATATACGTTCTTTGGTGTCATTGTATTGTGTCGCTCATATTATATTCGTATGTTGATCAACAAAGGCTTGATCCATAAAAGTGAGCTACGACTGTCAACGTATTCAGCTACATATCTGGCTGCAAACATTCGTCTTGCTGACGGCCAATTAGTTCACTTAACATGCACTACAAATTACTTATACTCTTGCGCCGGTTACTAGGCAAACCGGACCAGAATAAACCAGTGATAGTGGAGCTGATGTCACAACAATCCAAGACTATGGTTATAAAGGGCATCAGAACCTATAATAAAAACCATATGAATAATATACTCAACACGGGCTGTACTGGTTACCAGAGTGCGAAAAAACCCTTTTGTATCGGAACTGCTTACTAATAAAGCTAAAAGGCAACTCTTTTTGTCTAGAGATTTTGCAAAGAGTTATCACTACAAATATTGTTGGACCGCAGAAGGAAGGGTGCTCTTGAGAATGATCTTTTTTTTTTATGTTTTTGTGACGGAACAAACTCGAGGCACACTTGATGTTAGGCGGACTAACCTCTGCTTATATCAGATGCATTTCGTCAGAAGTGATGAATTTCATATACGGGAATACGCCCTATAGTCAGTCAAATAGATTCGCCGACATACAAGCTGTCAAAATACCAAGCTTGTGTCCTACTAAGGTTCACAGGTCAGCGCTATAACTTTGTAATAGATTCAACGCATTTCGTTCAACTATTGGAAAATGTGCGAATCCAACCCACCGAAGTCATGGTGAGTTTCGACGTTACTTTTTTGTTCAGTAGTGTACCAGTAGACAAAACTATACAAATGATAAGCTGTATGATGCAGAACTCACCCTTACCCACTGAGTACATTGAGTGGATAAAGTTATGTTTGAAGAGCGGATACTTCGTGTAGAGAGGAGAATTCTACCTGCAGGTGGATGGAGTAGCGATGGGCTCACCTATAGCTCCAGTGGTAGCTAACATATTTATGGAATGGTACGAATCCGTGGCCCTAAGCACCGCACTCGTAAAACTGCGCTATTGGTGGAGGTATGTAGATGACATCTTCGCAATTATAGACAAAGATGGATTATCTGGTTTTACGGATCACCTCAATAATTTACATCATAAGATCAGCATCACCGTGGAAGAAGAAAAGGAAGGGGTATTGCCGTTCTTAGATGTGCGTGTTATCTGATGCCAGACAACAGTCTCACGCACACCATTCATCAATACTGACACACACGGATCGACATCTTCATGCTAGCTCACATCATCGTCCTCCACATTTGTCCTCCGTACCAAGAACATTGATGCACCTCTTAGGCTATGTGATGTGACCCTCCATTCATATAAAAAGAGCTCCAGCACGTCAGAGGAGTACTGGAGACCAATGAATACAGTTGGCGATAATGTTGTCGCTGGGCAAAGAAAAGTGAAAGTAAGCGACCAACAAGAGTGGAACGTTCTTCTGCTTATCTTCTTAAGCTCATCCACACATAATCGAGTCCTGGAAGTCTCACACAGCTCGATTTATGCGTTCCTTCTTACCGCTAACTTGCAAAATGTGGAATGATCTTCCAGCTAGCGTTTTCCCGCAGAGCTACAATATGGATTCCTTCAAAATGGGTGTTAAAAGAGTATTACAGGGTCGGCAACGCATTGGTAACGCCACTGGTGTTGCAAATGTCTATAGGCGACGGTAATCGCTTACCATCAGGTGGGCCGTCTGCTTGTTTGCCACTCCATCACCTAAAAAAAATATCTTCCCATTGTAAGAGGAATAATGGACACAATCGAATATCTCTTACGACGGAAATATGATATCTGAACGTTCTTCCGTCCACCCGGTCAAATAAGACAGATGCTGCGTTCACCGAAGGACAAAGACCACCTTAACGTACCGGGCGTAAATAATGTAACATGCTACTGTGGCAAGAGTTACGTGGGAGAGACTCGACGCAACATCGCTACTAGACTGACCTCGAATCATATTTTATATACACATATAAAATATGATTCGATTGGATTGATATATTATATAAATTCATAGTAATATAAGGATAGGGTAACTGTATCTGTTTGTTTTTAATAACTCCACCACCGGTTTAATATCTTTCATTCTTTTTTAATCAAGTAGGGAAGGAAATGACTGATATTCATGATACGAGGAAACCTAGTTTGAATATCAGCTATTACGTATCATTTCTATAACAAGCATGCAGTTTTAATGTAAAAGACATTTCTATCAAATACCGTATCTAGAAAGTTTTATTTGCAAATAAATATTTATCTTATCTTATTTACCTTATCTTATCTTACAGATTTTAACTGCACTTCTCTTCAATATAACAGATGTCATGATTTCAATTTATAATACTGTTGAAAAATTTCACAACAATGTTATTTCGGTAAGTCACCACCATATCACCACAACATGCGTTGTAAGTCTTAAAATAGGTGATCGAGAAGTGACGTGTGTTAAAGTTGAGATAGTAAAAATAATAAATATTTGAACTAATCTCAAATAGGAATTTAGTTGCAGAAGTGAAAGTTTATCCAAAGTAATACATTTTTTCTTGTTTCAGATAACTTCTTTGGATATTCACTTGCAGGGTATAACTGCAATTACAGCGATTCTTAGCACTATAGCACCTGCTTTGTTTGCTGGAAAGTTATCTACAGAAGCGAATCGGATCAAAGTAATACTTCATGACAAGCTTCTTGAAGAAAACGGTACGTTTATATTCTTTCTTGTATTACATAATCATAAGTCATGCCTCATCATCATCACACCATTTATTTAATTAATAGTTGTTGTTTGCATCTTTGACCTTCCAAAGCCTAATGAGTTTCTTTTAATGCTGATAATCTAGCTTTTCAACAATATCTCAAACGATTTCAAGTGTCAATATGGTGAAAATATCAAATAACTCAATGTAAGGTTAATAATTTGGCTTCCAATAACAGCTTTCGTCACACCGCTTGGTTTTTGTCGACAGATTATTTACTTTAAAATGGTTGCTAGTCCTTCGGTGTACATGAAGATTGATTGTTAAATAAAAAAAATTACAACTAATAGCTTTAACACCTATTAGAATACTCCTCAAATTCATGACCTTTTACACTATTCATAATATGGAAGACGAATTTAATTATCATAGTCAATTTTGGAATCGTGAATAATACTAGTGTTTTTTTTTTCAGATGAAACTAAATCAAAGCAAATCCAAAAGTTCATCGACTACGTAGATGCAAGACCATTAATATTACATGTATATAAAATAATCCCCCTTAATGAAGACCTTCTCGGCATGGTCCTTAATTTTTGTGTAACGTACCTCATTGTCAGTATACAGCTTACACATTTATATTAATCAACTAATCAACAATGTAACAGCACTAAATTGTTGCTTATTCGTAGTATTGATACGTGCGGTGTAAGTCACTGTTTATAGTAGTTGACTAGTATTACAATAAGAGAAAAGAAGACATATTCCTTCTTCGAACATTAATTTATCATCACTTACTAATTAAATTGCAATTATATTTAGATATAACAACGTCGCCATTATAAGTATTCATATGGCACTTCTGCATTCTTTGACGGTCATATTAATTTCATACATCTAAAGTCTTTTATTAAGCGCTTTTTATAGTTATATTAACTAAAAATTAAGTGTATGTGAGATATCATTAAATTTTAGATTTTTTTGAAACCTAAGTTCTAAGTGCTTCAAGTCCCGATTATGTAGAAAAATTGGCCGAAAATAAACTTAATATGCCGTGTTTGTTCCGACCAAATTTAGCTTCATGCCCAAAGGACGCAAGCATTTGTCAACTTTGAGATGTTTTGTGCTTTCACAACCTTAGGGTAGTGTTCGTATGATATATTCTGTACTCAGATTCATGTACTGACTAATTGTTAGTTATTTTAGTACACGTGGGTGATATTTAATCATTGAATTTTCTGTAAGTAGAAATTAGTCTTATGGTTTATTATTAACGTTGGTTTGATTATAATTATGTTTTAGTATTGATGCCACTAATATCTTTTGAATGATGAACTATTATAATATCATTTTGAAATTTGATTATTATTTTGTCTGATTAAAACATCTATTTGAAGTTATATTTGACTTGTTAGAAACAATATTGTAACATGATCTTTGTTGGTTGAAATAAAATATTTGAATTGAATTGAATATTTTCTTTATGCTGAAACATATATGATAACAAAAGTTATCATACATTGCCCTCACGGCACGGTTATATTATCTATACAGTATTCCAACTCCATACAAACGGACGAAGCGTGAGCTATACCTACGCGCCTCGATCTCGGCATGCGCTCGGCATCCAGACAGTCGCGACTGTGTGTTGTTTTTTTTAACAATAACCGCGCGGTTTTTTCTCTATAGTCTATTTTTTTTTAACAAACGAGTGCTGAGTATGTCTCTCGCACATTTCGAATATTGACAGAGTGAGATGGGTCATTGCCGTCAGTGGTCAATGGCTTTGTTCTTGTTTTCAAATTATTAAGGCCCGTTCATATTGAATACTTCCAAAATTTACTGGAGAAAAAATTACGTTATTATTTTATGCTTTAAATTTGCATACTTAGTATATTCGTAAAACCATATTGTAATAGTATATATATTATGCACTAGAACATATAAATCAAATATAAAAATTATTGTAATCTTAAATATTATCATTATCATTCCTTTTTATTAGCTTTCTGCAGATACGTCAATAATAAATTGCTCTAACATATTTTGTACATGATTGTCGACTCCGTTAATTTTTGTTTCTATTTTGGTTATTAAAATTATTGAGACATGAGCATTTTTATTTATCCACTTCAGCTACTCCCTGTTACAAAACAGTTCAGACTAAGTAAATTTTATAACTTTTGTTATTTCCAGCCAGTTCAATTGAGTTGAGCTCACAGTGATACGTCGGCAAACGTATGACGAGACGATTTGTTGACTTACCTATATACAACATTTTTTTCAAAACGGTCTTTGTTTTGCTTATGGTAGTTCAAAAGTTGCAACTTTAGTATTGATTCGTTACAAGCAATATTTTTCGACGCCCAGGTAGTCGAAGACTCAACTGAATGTACCTACAAACATGTAACTTACATTCAGTTGAGTTCGTGTGGAACGGACTTTATGTTGATTACGTGGGCCAATAGACCGCAGCAAACTGTTCAGTACTCGTTTGTTATAAAAAAACAGACTATTGTTCACAAGTTCAAGTACATATTTGATATGACGATTTATATTATGCTGTTTTTGGTTGCATGAATTCGTCAATAACGCATCCAGAAATAACTTTTTTTTTATATTACCTGGAAACTCTGAAATGTAAGACTGTAAAATAATTTTACTTACTAGTAGATAAGTATATAATGTGTGTCTTTTCAATGGATAAGTATTTCCTTTTATCGCCCGAAAAAAAGATGTCTGGATTAACAAAAAAAATGTATGGAGTAAAAAAAAGTGAATGGCACGAGCGAAATAGGTAGTTATAGGCGGTTCTTGAATCATGATACGGTAGGTACGCTTGTGTTAAAACCTCGGGGCATGTGTGTTTTGTTAGTTTGTATAATTCAGAGTAATGACGTGGTATTTTATTATTAATAATAGTTGTTTAGTTGTACTGTGTGTATGAATAATAATAGACCATCTGTCAGTGACAGTCAGGCAGTCAAACTAATTTTGCTAGTATTATTTACTATTTTTAGTAGATAGTTGAACTTTTCATATTATTTCTGCTACTGCATTTCTCATTTCTACAACATAAATACCGATAAAGCAAATTTATAAGACCAATTTGTTATTCAAACATATATATGGTTTTTTAATTAAATCTACCAATCAAAAAACAACTCGCATTTTTATTGAACACTTCCTATTCAATTCACAAAGTATTTTTTTTTGTTTATATAAAAAAAGTATATTTACAATCACAAAACCAAATAGAAACACAAAGTAGACAAATTTAATTAATTAGGTAAAATACTGAAGACGGGTAGCCCTATCACATGTTTGCGTACCGCGCGGCTGTAGGTAGTTATTTCAAGGACAGGGCCGAGTTAAAATACTGTATAGATAATATTACCGTGCCTTCACTGTCTAAAGTAAATCTGAAGGCAAATTCCTTTTATTGGGAGTTTGTTAACGTTTATAAAGTGACACTTTAGAATGAAAAGATTCAATATCCTTCATAATTATTTTAGTGATTGCTTTCTATAGAATAGGATTCAAGCCTCATTTATCATGTACACCATGCATTATAGCATTTTTCACAGCTCGGCTTGCAAAGCTGTGAAAAATGATATAATCTTAATATTAATTTTAATAACTAATTAGTTTTCAACGATGACAATTAAAAGTATAGTTGTCTTAGGCCTTATTCTTGACAATGTCAACCAGAAAATTCATATTGATATAGGGGAAAGTCCTACAGTACCGGCCGGCATCAAGTACCGGCCAGATGCAGTTTCCTAAAATATATAACAGATGGATATGATATGATCATGGCCATTAAGGTAATACGTTCATACGAGTATAAGCCCCGCGCGCCAGCAACCTGTCACGGCATAGTCACTGTCAGTGTGCAGTTTTGTATTGCGCGTGGTGAACGCAAGGTACACAAGTAAAGTTCTGCGAGTGATTTCAGAAGTTTATAGAAAGATTTCGAAAAAAGTTAAACCTGGTATGTATAGAATGTTTATTTAGCTATCATTAAATATGTTTTATTTCAACATTTATGCGTTAATTATTTTTTAGCATCAAACCTTAATTTTTTTCCGTTCCCCACAGTACCGGCCATAAAAATGTCCTTCAGTACCGGCCACTGTTAAAGTTTATTTTTGAATAATTTGATCTTCTTTTAGGTACTCAAAGATACCAGGCAATGAAAACGATGGTGAGATGAAGAAAAAGAATGGCGCTTGGGATCTCACCAATATGCATAAACCTGTGCTAAAGGTGCTGAGCAGCTCCCCAACAATCGAGCCTCAAACTACCAATGAAATCTTTGACAACTTTAAAGCCAAAGTTGCGCAGAATAATTGTCCCCGGTTTCTGATGCATCGGAAAGATGAGATACTGCACGACGTCGTAAAACTGTGAAATTGTGAAAAAAAAATATAATAATAATGTGAAATCTACACAAGTTCTCCATACAAAGAAATCCTGTAAAAAAAAGAGCTGATAATAATGTTGATTAAGCTAACCGAGACAAAGGTTTGCTATCAGGATGATATGCCAGCAAGAAAGGCAAGAGTTTGCTTTCAGGTAAAGATGTTAGTAAGAAAGGAAAAATCATATCAGAGTCCACCCCACTAACCGTTACAGGATGAGACAGTTTGTCCTTTGCGCCTTGAATCTCATGAAGAGGATTGGATTCAATGTCGAAACTGCAAAACTTGGGTCCATGACACGGACACATCAGACCATGACACGAAGTTACATCAGAGGTGCCTAACTAATATATTTGTGTTTATTGCTTGGTATATGGGCTCATATTTTTGCTGGCCGGTACTGGAGGCCAATTTTTTTAAAGTAAAATTATCATATTCTGCTTATTTTATTAATGAAGCTGATTATATCTACATATATTAATAATTTATTGTTTATATTTACAACACATGAGTTTGTTAACGCATTTTAGCTTATATTTAACGTCAAACCCAAGAGATTTTTATTTTATCTTACATAAACCTTAAGGTGACGGTACTGCCGGACTCTTCCCTACTATGTACGAATAATGAACGCTTTTTGTGTTTGCTCAAAACAAAATCACACACAATGTATTTGTTTTATTTCAGCCTTATGATATTATATATAAGAGTGTTAATCTTATTTAAAATTTAGTAAGCTACCGAAACACCTCTGAAACCAGAGGCGCATCGAAATAAATACTGCAGGGCACTTTTGCTGTTGGTTAATGTTACAAAATACTGTTGACCTGAATTACAAGCGGAATCAAGAGCTTCTGAAATTGCAATGAGTTCCATCATCATTATAAATACGTTAGAACTTGTTTTGTGCATACCTGACCTCTATTTACCATAATAAGCAGCTTCAAGGTCGTCCACATTTTGGAACCATCAGTTCCAAAAAGTGGACGGTCTTGAAGCTGCTTTTCTGTCTATCTAATTTGAATACTTCAGATGCATCATACGACTAAGGCAATCTCATTATAATTTTTTTATATTAATGGAATCAAACAAAATATTTTCAATATACATTTTTGGTCACCAAGATACTCACCAAGGGGTCATATGCTGCCTTAATTTTAAAAGCAACGTAAGCAATCGATTTGTAAAGACGATGAGATGATGCTATATTATCATTGTGTAACCTATTTTCCATTATACTAAGGTAAAGGTCATTACAATGAATATACACATTGATGGTAGTTACATTATATTTCACACAATTCAAACATTATTGTCAATAATACCATTTATTACATTTACATAATTAGCGTTAACAAAACCAATTAAAATAAACAGTAACGGTAACTTTCACTTACATAACAAACACTTCTGAGTCGCTGGTACACTTTTTAGACGACTGTTCCACTCAACTGCGGGCGAACAACTGACTGAATTCGTTTCCCTTTTACAAAGCGGAACAGTCCCCTCTACTGTCCACCAGCGAGTCAATTGACTGTGTTTATAAAACATAAATTGAAGAACTTTTGTAAAGATTACATAGAAATATACACATAACAAATTTAATTATTTTATGCTATAATTATTTTTAAATATTTTAAGTGTAACAATGCATTATTATAGATAATAATATAAACCTTAAATAAATAATTGTAATCAATACAATGTCACAATAACTTTCTGAGTGTATTATGATAACATTCGTCCATCCTGACAAAATAAGCGCGTCCTCGCGATTATGCCTATTAGTTCAAGTAAACCTAAGCTTATATAACAATATAAGTACAAAAATGTAATCAAAAACTTATTTTTTTATAATAAAAAAAAAATATGACTTTAATAGAACAATGTTCAACGATACAATACAATACAAAATTCTTTATTCATCAACAATCTTAAGGAAAACAATAAAATTATTACAAACAAATTAATTATTAAATAGATCAAGCCTTCTCTTCTTAACCTTATGATTATTCATTAATATCATCATAAGAAATTGTTTAGTTTGATTTAAATAACATCCAAGGATAAATTTTATCAACAATAAAATCCCAGTATTTTAAATTACTTTCTAGTGTTTCTTCAATTTCATGTCTATCATTTTGACATCACTTTGGTGATACGATAGGATCTTAGTATTTGGCTAATTTATATTTATATACAACATCACTTTAACTTGAACTTTATTAGACAGACATAAATTTAGCAGGAGCTTTTTCTTTGTTTTTATATTTTGTCTTATTAAGTATATTATTTCCCCCACTACTACAAATAAATGTTTATTTCCAAGAATCACTGATATCACAAGAGTTATTGGCGCATCAAGTACGGTCCTATTAAAATTCCACATGTATTATTTATTTTCACTAGCGGTTGTTTTTTTCTTTGTATTTGTCACTGTTTAGTATATGGGCTTCTCTCAAAAACTATTTTCTAATAGGAACACTGCACCGGGCAAAATTATTATTGAATACATATATGATAGTTATAGTTTTTAGTGTTCTAGACTACCTTGAGGGTAGTGAAATTATTTAAGCCGCCTATATTAGCCAATATATATTATTAATTTGATTGCATTAGGTTCTTACATATAAATTTGATATATTTTGTACAAATACTGAATTCTCTAAGATATTGTCCGCTTAGGCAACAGGATTGGATCTTCTAAAATGTACACGGATTCGTGCATCTTTTAGAGACGTGACCCAGCGTCGCAGGTCGTGCTAGTATTCTCGTGTGGCAATCTGGTCTAGGCTATGACATTTTTAAATACTGATGAGTAATCTAATAGATACATCCGATTTTCGTCCCTCTATTAACTTACGCTTCGGTATCTATTCCTAGTGTGGAAAGTATTGTACTGCAGTTAGTCAACTTGCCATGGCCTTTCTTTCTCTGGAGGTGCTGGTAGAATTCCTCTCCACACCATGTCATCCCCCGGGCAAGAGCCCTGGCGACAAGTAGCGTAAAATGTTGCAGATATTTTCGAATCCAATGGCTTAACGCGTGATGATGATGATAATGTAAAGTTCCGTGGAAGTTAGGGCGGCCATTAGCATAGGATACTACGTACGTTGACACCTTAGCACCGTCACATCTCTCTGAAAAATCGTGCTGGTTGGCGCCGCGCTGACCTCCACGGAGCGATTCAAGTGGCATACGCAAGCATACTTACCTCTGTAGTGTTTACATATTTGAGCCCCTTGATTTAGATGTAGAGACATTGGATTTGTAATCTTAGTACCGTAAGTATTTTTCCAAAACTTATCAGAAGACTTCGTTGATGTGAGAGGTGATCTTTATACTGAACCTTACTCAGCGAATAAGCATTGCAATCCAACGGGGCAATACCGCCAGCGTGCTGGGCACGCCACCATTTGGCAGTGTGCTGGAGCATTCGAACCGCTCCGCCGGGTGGCCCGCAATTGCCTTAATGTTTTTGCACCAGTAGCTGTATTGTCTTTTTTATAGTGTGTAGTGTTTTATTAATAATGCTAAAAATACATATTAATTGACTCTCCATTCACACCAAATGGGTGGTCCATAGTGATCTGTATTCACATTGTTATCGCTGAAAGGTCTGTATCGCTGAAATCATGGTTGTACACTGTATATACTAGTATACTTAAATGACCAGATATACTCAATTGTGTCGTCAAATACCAAACTCCAGAAAGTCACACCCTACCCCAAAATTGACTGTGGACGGGCGGTGCTCAATTCTAAATTTGAAAGTGATTCTGGCTGTATTTCAAATTCAGGTAATTCAATTGTATAAAATGAAGCAAGATAGGTAACGAATAAGTTTTTTTTCATATTCCAGTACCTATATGTCACGTTGACAGTTAATTTCCAAAATTATCCTTGTTCACACCTACTGACCAATCTGATCGAAGCATGGCGTCTCAGTGGCTGCTGTTACTTTGCCTTCGTGTATTTTTATATAATTTCAACTACACATATGTGAGCTTCCAGTGCTATATATAGGAACAATGTCAGAATATTCGCTAACTTTATTATTACACTAAATTTAATACATTATCAGGTGTTGGACGAAATATGAAGAACAACTCTTTAACGATTCGGAGGCAAATACTACTACAAGGATTTAATAGATTTTCTAATTTAACCTACTTAGGTTGGCTTATGATGATTTAACTCATTATTTTTGTCATAACTATGTAACCACCGTAAGTGCGTCCCGAAGTTCATGATTTTAGTGATTATTCATAGTGTGGTAAGTTCCAGGATGATATTTTAAACCTGATATTTTTCATTGAACAGTCCATCTCAAAATAATACCTAATTTTGTAGCTTAATCCGTATTTTATTTCAAAGGATCACAAAACTAATTCATATACTCAACACTTAAACTATATATGCTAAGATACTTATGTTTCACACATTTTACTTTGCATGCAAATATAGTTGCTTGAAGTTTATGCATACCGGAGTTTTTCAAAAATAAAATTACACCACCATTTGGACACAACCTAAGTTGTTTAATAAATGAAACTGGGTTTATATTCATAAGTCTTGCATATTATAAACTACATTGAAAACCTCCTTGTCGTCTAAGAGACTTTACGTGGAATTTCACAATTAACTATTTGAAAGTTGTAAGACATTTCAGTTTTTATTTGAAAGATGTACCTACATTTTCGAAAGGAGATTATAGATTTAGACTTTAACCCATGTAATATACGGCGAGGATATTGCCGTATACAGGGTTCCAGATTTCACATAGACAGATTCCAGATATACTTGATTTTTCTTCAGTAATCACACATATATTGAAAATGCGAGATATTGGGATATAAGTATGCGTGTAACTACGTCACATTAAAACGGTTAAACCGATTGAATAATCTTGGAGTATAGACAGTCTAGGTCCTTGGATTTATTCACGGGATATTTTTCATCACTGTAGTATTCACTTTACATTACTATAACTTATTCGTGAAGCAGTACGAAGTAGAACCATGAAGCATATAATCGTTCCTTACTTTGACTCCTAATAGGCAAGTCAACAAAAGGCATCAAGTTCTGACACCCCAGCAAATAGGCTGATTTTTATGTCTCTAGTAGGATTTCATGTCGAACCTAGTGTGTAAGTGCACATACAAATATGAAATGTAGTGTTGCTGTATTCGTAATGGAGGGATGGCGTTTTCATATTTGGCCGTATAGTAAGAACTCGTATAAATGTACAACTGTATATGTATCGGTTACTGAATGAGATATAGTACTGCGTAGACTATATAGTCGTTATGACCAGGGGCAGTAGCTATATATCAAGCAAGGCACCTAATTGATATAACACTACCAACGCATGTTTCTTCTCTTTTTCTAGCTAGGGGTTTTCCATCAGCTGGGTGGTTTTGACTACAAAGGGGTACTATCTTCTATTATAAATATAATGCACTCAAATGCCCGTTTTGATTATATGTGGAATCTTTTTTTTGTAAGGCTACTTACTCATTCGTAATAAAACATCAACGAATCCTCAACGCTAGGTTGGCTAGAAAATATTAGCTGTAGTTTTCACTGGTCATCTGTTGGCGGCTTTAGCGACGCACGGTAAAGCCCACGTGGTTGAGGTAAGACACGGAGAAGCCCTCACGGTTTTACGCTCAGCGAAGCCCTACGCGGCTTTTGACGTACGGAGAAGCCCTCGTGGCTTAACGCTCGGCGAAGCCCTACGCGGCTTTTGACGCATGGAGAAGCCCTCGCGGCTTTACGCTTGGCGAAGCCCTACGCGGCTTTTGACGCATGGAGAAGCCCTCGCGGCTTTACGCTCGGTGAAGCCCTACGCGGCTTCTGATGCACGGAAAAGCCCTCGCGGCTTTTAACACATCGTCGAAGCCCTTCGCGACTATTTACACATCGTCGAAGCCTTTCGCGACTATTTACACATCGTCGAAGCCTTTCGCGACTTTTCACATATCTTTTCTTTAAACTTTCGTGAACCAAGTATACTCATGTTTCTAAATTACTGACGGGTCTATCCACGCACGAATAAACATCAAAATAATAATATTTTGACTAACCTCGACGTTTCGATCAAGTTGCAATGACCGTGGTCACGAGTAGACTGAAGAAGCGGGTGTCGTCGTCTTGAGGAGCGGTGGGAGCGATTTAAATCTACGCCCGTTAGGTTTTCGTTAATGTCTTTATCACTGTCACCTCGACACACTACACTAACAGTACCAGAACTTGCACGCGGCGGCAATTACGACTCGAGCACTTTCTAATTACAGGATTCCACGATGTAGACAACTTAAATCCATCCTCCCGATTGAAATTTTTGTACTTCTTAATTTCAACCGCTTCACGTACAATTCTAGAGTAATAATGCCGTTCAGTGGAGAGAATTTTTGGGTCATGTAGCTCGATCCAGTGGTCAGGTCCCGACTCCAGTAAGTGCTCAGCTATCGCAGATTTATGCGTGTCACGATTCTTCACAGCTGCGATATGCTCTTTGACCCTTTCTGCAATAGTGCGTTTAGTCTGTCCAAAATATGAGCTACCGCAGCTGCAGTCAATCTTGTAGACACCAGGTGTTTGGTATGGAATTACATCCTTTGCTGTTCTCACATGGCGTGATAATTTTCACATATCGTCGAAGCCCTTCGCGGCTTTTCACACATTGTCGAAGCACTACGCGGCTTTTCGCACATCGTCGAAGCCCTTCGCGGCTTTTCACACATCGTCGAAGCCCTACGTGGCTTCACACATCGTCGAAGCCCTTCGCGGCTTTTCACACATCGTCGAAGCCCTTCGTGGCTTCACACATCGTCGAAGCCCTACGCGGCTTTTCGCACATCGTTGAAGCCCTTCGCGGCTTTTCACATATCGTCGAAGCCCTCCGCGGCTTTTCACATATCGTCGAAGCCCTTCGCGGCTTTTCACACATCGTTGAAGCCCTTCGCGGCTTTTCACATATCGTCGAAGCCCTCCGCGGCTTTTCACATATCGTCGAAGCCCTTCGCGGCTTTTCACACATCATCGAAGCCCTACGCGGCTTTCACACACCGTCGAAGCCCTCGGTGGCTGTAGTGGTGATCAGAGCCCTCGCGGCTATCACGGCATCGCAGAGCCCTCGTAGCAACGACGTTGCATACATGATACATCATGCGTCCGCGGCTCAACAAAGGTTACTTCAATGGATTTCACTCTTCATTCTGTAAAAGATAAACTCAAGCAGACTAAAATGCTCTCTCTAAGCATATTAAAATTTCTGGTTTTGGTTATTGAATTTTATTACGTGGGACAACCCAATTCTGATTTGTAACCTATTTTCCATTATACTAAGGTAAAGGTCATTACAATGAATATACACATTGATGGTAGTTACATTATATTTCACACAATTCAAACATTATTGTCAATAATACCATTTATTACATTTACATAATTAGCGTTAACAAAACCAATTAAAATAAACAGTAACGGTAACTTTCACTTACATAACAAACACTTCTGAGTCGCTGGTACACTTTTTAGACGACTGTTCCACTCAACTGCGGGCGAACAACTGACTGAATTCGTTTCCCTTTTACAAAGCGGAACAGTCCCCTCTACTGTCCACCAGCGAGTCAATTGACTGTGTTTATAAAACATAAATTGAAGAACTTTTGTAAAGATTACATAGAAATATACACATAACAAATTTAATTATTTTATGCTATAATTATTTTTAAATATTTTAAGTGTAACAATGCATTATTATAGATAATAATATAAACCTTAAATAAATAATTGTAATCAATACAATGTCACAATAACTTTCTGAGTGTATTATGATAACAATTGGAATTAACTGTCTCTGAAATATATATAAATCTGGACAAACGACATTTAATTATATAAAACACATATGAATGATTCAACATAATTATGTTATGAGATTGTATTAATAAATCAAAGGCTATATTGACCATTGAATAATTTTGCATTTTCTGAGTACAAATAATGTTATCATAATTATTTGATAAATTACGCCGAAGACGACTACAACCATATATTTCATTGCTAACGTTGATGTGTCTAGTTTTAAGTTTGTATCGATATCTTTCTTCATAAGCATGAATACGGAAACATATATTATATACTGGATTTTTTTAAAACGGCGATATGCCTTTATTAAACAAAATACTATGAACTATATACAACACTACAGCTACTACAATAAAGGCACTTAGACAACCTACAAGTCATAGCAGACTCATAGGCAGTCCAAATGCTCCAGCCCACTCCCAGTTGGCAGCGTGCCCAGCATGCTGGCAGCATTGCCCCGTTGAATTGCAATGCTTATTCGTTGAGCCAAATATGTGTTAGCTCGCATATAGGGGCCGATCCCACTGTTTCTGAGATGACAACATTTTTGGGAATTCAGTATTTGGACAAGCCAGTCTCCATGTGTTTTTGGCCTCAGCCAGACATGCTACATCGAAAGAGCCTAAAGATCGTGCAAGAATTTTTTCTACTAATTTGTGTGTACTGTGTACAGAAGACAAAAAAGCTGGTAATGCCACACTAGACATTTTGCGTATCCCTATGCCTCCCAACCTCACAGGGAGGGAAGCTTGCACCCAAGGCCTATCATCCATCTCAACATTCAAAACCGACACTAACGTATCTTTTACTAAGTTGTCTAGGCTTAACAAAAGCTCACTGTGTTGCCACAGCTGACAAAATCTTAAATAGTATGTAAATTTAGGAACGAAAAGGCAAAATCTTATAATTGTAAAAGCCATTATGGGCGTTAATTTTGGATAATCTACTAGAAGTATTTCTAAACTTTTGAATTTGTTCTTCGACAAATGGTGATAAAGATTCGTCAAGAATCGGTGAACCCAAAAGACGAAGCGAACTTTTTTCTACTAATTTTATATTAGGTGCAAGTAAGTTAAATTTTTCAATAATCGAAACTTTATCCTGTAAGTATCACAAACAATAAGTTCACATTTGGAAAAATTTAGTTCTTGTGAGCCATTATCAATTAGGCACCTCACTATCTTTTTACGTTCCATACTGTCTTTAGTTCGCGCGTATACTTGAGCGGTTGACAACAAAATCGTTGATTTCTTCCCCGAATTAGCTGAGAGTAACATGGCAGTATTATGTGACGGCGGTGGCATGAACGTAGTATTTGTGCACACCCACGTTTAGATTTAAAAAACTCAAATCGAGTTTTAGGATTCAAAGCGTTTTTAAATTGTGCGCAGTTATACGAATGGACATGTGCGT
Organism: Plagodis dolabraria; assembly: GCA_963854805.1. NCBI lineage: Eukaryota > Metazoa > Arthropoda > Insecta > Lepidoptera > Geometridae > Plagodis > Plagodis dolabraria. The sequence goes on along the minus strand of OY978460.1, from coordinate 23,932,033 downwards.
TATCATTACAATATGCGCACCGCGACATAGCGGTTACATGTGGAACCCCGGTGAGTCAGTAGGTTCGCTTGCCATAAAAATTTTATATGTCTGCGCTCGCGGTTCGCGTGATACTGTAGCAGGCGGCTTATTTTTATTATTTCTCAGGTTCAAGACCGGATGAAATGAATTAGAGCGTTCCAAAACTTTTACCTGATCTTGGACAAAACAGATCAATTGTTTTGTTGTATGTATTTCGATTCCTCGAATTGAAAGTTCAAAGGATTGTGCAGTTTGTATATACATTTTTCTCATTGCGCAATGTAAGAGAACAAAATCAGGTTTTAAGGCAGATATAGATGCGTTATATGTGTCTATGAAAGAATCGAGGCTATTAGCGTTATGAAAACAACCCTTTATGTCAAGTGTGTAGTTTAAATAATTAACTCCTAACGCCCGCTTATCTTGGTATTTCTTTACCAAACTATCCCATATAATATTGTAAGTATCAACCTTGGGAACGGTACCGGCGGTAACCTTCAATGCGTTGTGTGTAAGTTTACCTACTAGATACTGCACACGCTACGAGTCGGACAACTGATCATTATTATGGATATTCGACTCGAAAGATTCATAAAAAACATGCCAATTCTCCGTTTTTCCATCAAAAAAGGGAGTGGAATCGAGGGTAATTTAATAATTGGCGCAGGATTATTCTTAGTTTCACTTCTGGCTTTTTTACTACTGGACGGTAAGACGGATTGATTATTAATCTTGTTCCGTACGCGTTTGGCATGAGTATACAAATCCTCGAATGATTCTAAACAAGCATAATCGGGCTTAGTATACCAGGTTTCAAACTTATATTTACTTGATTTATGCGATCGATAAGAGATTCAAATTTATCACGAATATTATCAATAGTCTCGGATTCACTCATAAAGTTTTCATTATTCCTTGAACATTCGAATGAGGAAATATTTTTCAATGAATTATATAATCGATTAATGCGTTTAAATAATAACTTTTTCTTTTCATTAAGAATAGTTAGTAAATCTTCTTGACTTGCTTGTCATTGCGCCATTTTTAAGGTTATTAGATATTGGATAGGCTTAAAATAACTCAAAACCTTGACTACAAAGATATATCATAAAACGTATATACCTTGTGCGATTTACAAAATGACGTGTAGTAGTAGGTATCACAAGTTATATTTATTTATGTTAGCTCAGAACGATTACCATATATATACGTAATACGATCTATAAGTGCTATTAATTAATGAGTAACAAGGGAAATATACAATATACCTACAATTTTACCAAAACAAAGTAGCGCACATATCTTATTTCGTAATTTTTACGTAAAATGTATTTTATATGCGTTATGTTATCAAAGTTTATGGACATAATTTTACCAAAAGTTTACGTAAAAATTACGAAATAAGATATGTGCGCTACTAGATATTTGCCCAATTATTTACAAATATTACTTAAAAATTCTATGTGATTCACATATACGGCGGTAAATAGCCTACACCTGATTTGTATTTGCGTACAGTATAATAAGTTGGGATCAATGGCGCCTAAAATGTATGGCCGACCTTCAGAGCAAGTCGATGAACCTCCCTGAAAACACCAATACTTACACAATGCAGCAGTAAATAGCACGTACCTTAAGCAATCCTCTTTTATGCCTACAAACCCTTCAAGTTGGGATTTACAGCAGACGTCGTTTTTGGCGTTTTTATATGGCGAACGGCCGGCGACACACAAATCCCAAATAATCGGGAGAAAGTCTTGCCAAAATATATTTCACTCAATTCACTGTGATGTCCATACAATAATAAGTATACATTAGAGGCTATGTTATGCGTCTTCAAGTGTTTAATCAGATAAATAAAATTAAAACAGAGCGGTGATGTGCGTTTTTTAACGAAGGAAACACGAATGGATAGTTAACACTTTACCTCCTATTCAAAAATATTCGTTGCAAGCACCTTGTATGGCTTTTTGTAGGTAGATTATAACATCAAATATCTACCAAAACGACACTGCTAACGCCATCTCTGGGAATCTCAGAAAACAGATGATACGATGTACTCTGCAGCATGTTGGCGCTATGCTGAGGGTTCATCAATTTAGAACTAAGATATAGGAGTATTATATATGAGAAAGAAAATTATTACATAAATAAGGCATTTACGCTACACCAAAGCCATTTCAACGTAATTAGAGAAAACAAAAATATTGTATAATTTATTTATACTTTTATTGACATATATATAACAAAATATAATTTACATGAATCCAATACAGTAATAATTTATATCACACACAACAAAATGAAATGAGAGATAAACTTTTTTTTGTGACATTTCTGCCTATTTTTCCTACTAAACCGACGTTACGATATAAACGCCATCATTAAGACAAAACATTGTATCCATTAGAAGCAAAATTTTCAAAGATATAACAAGCTATGAGTACTGCAATAATTTAATAACGTACCTACCTAACCTGTTAGGTTTAAGTTTGTTAGGTGCCTTAAATCTATTAATGACTTAAATAAGCCATGAATATTTGAGTGCAAAAATTTTAGTCATGATGTACAACAATAAAAAGTCAGAATCTTGATGCACCATAGGTGGTATCGGCACAATATATTCTCTCCACCACATTATACTGCTCACAATCATCAAGTGATTCATTCTAAGCATCTACTATACGATCCAGTTATAGGCTTATTAGCAAATATTTTTATATTCAACTATCTAACACAAAATGCACAATTTGACTGTTATTGATATAAAAAATATTTGAATAACATGAAGGTATATTTTACCTTACAAAATATGAATCATTAAGATTAGATGATTCAGTAAAGAAAAGTGAACTTGAGAACTTTACTTTTTTTTAAACCTGTTTGCGATGTACTGGCTGTGATTACTACAAACTCTAAAATTAAACAATTTATAATCAAAACTGGCCAAGTTTTAGACGGAGTCCCGGCCATCATCCTGAAGTTTATGTTAAACTATCCAACTTTAGATAAATTCTGTGTTAGTACGGAGACTTTGGTGTGTAAGTCCGCTTCGAATTTGACCAGATTTAATATATACAAAGCTCTTAATAAAATAACATTTAATACAGTTTTGAGAACTGTAAGAGAACAATCATATATGTAACGAAAAAGCTTAGAACTTTCACGGGAAGTGTTTCATCCAGCGGAATTACTTTGTAAACGGTGAATTTTAGAGAATAAGCTTCAACATAATTGATAAACTTCTGTAATTCCCAAGCTTTATTCATATCTGAAAAAAAAGGTAAACAGCTTTAACAAGTAAAATTTTGTAATATATAAGTCTAATGAGTTTGAAACAATGAAAGCCTAATCGCACTTGTCCACAGACTGTCAAGCAGCAATTCTGTGTTTTAATCCCTCTGAGCTTGAGCTCTATCACATGGTGGTTTTTCAATGCTCACTTGTCTAGCTACCAGCCTCTAATAAGGTGCTAAAGTGAAAGGTGTGTACCGGCAGGTGTCCTTGAGAAAATCCCATTCATGGTTAATATGCCTTTTTGCCATATTCGAATACATATTTTAGTAAATAATACGGGATAACTCACGTGAATCAGTCAGATAGCTCCGACTATAGTTTCAACCACATTCGGTGGTCTTTTTCAAGGAGAGCTCGGAGCTATCTGACTGATTCACGTGATTTATCCCGTATTATTTATTAAAATGAGTGAAAACCACGTTAGCTTTTATAATAAAAAAAAAAAGAATACATATTTATTTATCATCGTGTGAGAAACTAATCTGACTTAGCTAAGTTGCGAGTCCAACTTGCACTTAGCCAACTTTTCTGTATAAATTTCAACTGTCTAACTATCACCGTTCTTGAGATACAGCCTGGTGACAGATGGATGGACGGACGGACGGACAGCGAAGTCTCAGTAACAGGGTCCCGTTTTTAGCCTTTGGGTACGGAACCCTAAAAACAACAAACCATTCACTCGTCACTGCGGCGCAGTCGCGACACTCAAGACTGTCCGCATGCCGAGCGCATGCCGAGATCGAGGCGCGTAGGTATAACTCATAAAGTTGGAATACTGTATAGATAATGTTACCGTGGCATAAATATGTACAAAAAAGTCGGGGGTACTGTATTACATTGGTACTGCAATTGTTATTCCTATAAAGTAGAGGCAGATTGATGACATAGACTTTAAAAAAGTAGTTCTGTGTAAATTAGGAGCTCATCATGTTTATAAAATTACGAATCGATCGAATTGGTTGAGACGCGTGACCAAAGAGTAATTATCTTAGTAACGTTACAACCACGTACGGCAGTGGTACTTGCGTTATGCGTACTGTTATATCCCTGTCATGTAGGCCTAAGTTCAGACCGGGCAACCCTAGAGTCATCACGGACTTTTTATGCATTGGACTTTTTCGCGTTGTATAGGAAAATCTTAAGGTCAGTCTGCTCTCATCTTTTGAACTCGACGGTTGCCTTAAGATTTGCCTATCCAACGTGGAAACTTATTTTTTCCATTAGTATAATCAATTAAAGTTTTTGTGAGGAAAAAGTTTTTTTTGTAAAAGCACATGAATTATCTCGTACGCTATCGATTGACGGCTATTAGGGTGGAATATTACAGAAATCCTAAAAAAATGTTGCATAATCATAATATGATGGCGAATCACCCTAGACGACAAAACATCACTTACCTCGCTCTGCAATGAGCTTCTCGTGAAGTATAGATTTTATTGACTCAACTTGCGTAGCTAACATACCAGCAAATATTGAAGGTAACAGTAATAACATAACTGTTACAGAAACGGAGATAAATGTGAGTATTAATCCGAAGCCCGACACCTGTAAAAAATATATAATATAAATTACTTACGTATGAGGTATTGACGTAATTATTTACGTATCTTCAATCTTCTTAAAATTTTAAATGAAATGAACACCTACA